>JARQOC010000003.1:29251667-29854854 GCA_033576535.1 Allobates femoralis
TGACGCGTCACTGCGTCACCTCCGGGCCACCCCTTATCATCTTGGTGTATGTGATTGGCTATTGGAGCCAGTCACATGACGATGCACCCTGGAAGACCGGAAGTGACACGGCACAATGGCACAGCTGAACATGATAAAGTGGACCCGGTAAGTATAATTAGGCAGATTAGTAACCATGTACGTGCTTGCACACAGCAACTCCAAGCACGAACCTGGGAAAATAGCACAAGTTTGCCCATCCCTAGTGCACGGTATATCTAATTCTTTGGAACTTTTTTGTACCATCTTATGGTACCTTTACACGCCGCTACCGAATGGTAGAAAACGGCAGGTGTCGGAGACAATTGTACCTTTTACCTTCAAAACACAGCGAAGTGGCCGCGTGTAATTCAGGTTGTACCTCCCTGTCTCTTCGGATACCTGTCTTTCAGCCGTGCTGAAAAACAAGCAGGTATAAACCCTATGGTAGCGGCGTGTAATCGGGGCACAGGTACGGTATTTGAGTTCCCTGGGGTGTGCCACAGCGTCTTGTATACCACGCCCCATCTGCGATCATTGGTGGGGGCTACTGTGTACCCATTGGCTGTCCCTGCACAGGGCGGCATATTTAATGATCTGACCAGTCACAATACACATTTGCTATAGCGTCATGAATTAGCCAGCCTCCCTGCGCTGGCTGGCCAATCATGATGTTATTGCATTGTCCAATCACCGTACGAGCGCCGCGTAATAAACTACTCTGTCACGCCTATGTAGTTACGGCGCACAATATGTACGCCCATATTCCCTTGTGGTAGCGGCGTGTAAATCAGGGTAGATGCTCCACAGAAGAGTATCCTGCGGCACCCGTCGGCGCTTCCGGGAACGAAAATACCTTCTGTGGAGCACCTTGTGGCGGCGTGTATATGTGGCATCAGGTACCGTTAGCAACCGTTGAAAACGCGCGCGTGCACGTGCGGTGCCTACCTGTTGCTACCTTCGGTAGCGGCGTGTAAAGGTACCATAACTGTTTTATTTTGACCTCCAGGTTGCACCAGAACAACCTGCCCATTCTGTAGAAGATCTGAACCAAGGGTATTAAGGATCCATCTCAGTAGGTGAAAGCTATGAATTGTCTGGACAATGGAGCAAGCTGTAATAACTAGTGTGGATGACTCAGGAATCTACTGGCATGGGGAGCAAAGACAAGGTATTTAAGTGAAAAAGTCTGTATTTAAATACATGGAGCAAAGTTCAAATGTGAGGTGCAGAAAAATAGGCAATGTTCATAAATCATACAATAAAAGTCTTTAGTAAAGCCAGATGAAATAGTCTCCGAGAAACACTTCATCCACAGTGATGTTAATAGGGAAAGTCTCTTAGTAACAGTTCACACTGGAAATGCCAACTGCTAAACACTCTGAGTGCAGGTATATCCACCACAGAGAAGTGGGGTTAGAACTGCGTTCCCGTCCACAAAGCCAATAAATTCTTTCACGAAGCTTATTGCAAATTATATGTGATTCATTTATATTGTGACAAGATGATCACGGAGCGGGTCGGGGTGCACTCACTTAGCAGCACAAAATCATAAACACAGCAACAGTCTCTTCTAGGAAATAGGTCCAGCTGGTTTATTCAGGACAGCATAAAGCACACGGTGCAAATTAAACAGGAGCCTTCCTTCGGCTTTCCAAAAGCATACAGTCCGTTACCTCACACAAGGCCTGTAGTCAGTCCACACAGGCCTCCAGGACCTGAGCTCTCCATGCCTCAGTGTCTTTCAGTCTCCCACATGTCAAACACAGACTCCATTAAAACATCTTGAGACACACCTACATCTCCAGCAAGTTGCAAGATTAATTCTTGCTATGCTGTTAAGCAGACTGTGGCTTCCAAGGCAAGACTTTCATAAAACATCACAGCAGACTTCTGCATGTGCGAAACACACCAGCCATGGACAATGCTGCCACTCACTACATAACACTATGCATTTCAGGGCATGCAAGCCCCTTCTTCAGGAAAATCACAGATGTATATCATCACCAAAAGCCGGCATGCAATATACAGACCAATGTGTCACGCATTGCAATAAGCTTCATATAAGGGTTCATTGGCTACGTGGACAGGAGCACGGTTTTAACCCCACTTCACTGTGCTGGATATACCTCGATCAATATCTCGTGGGTGACTGCTGCAGACCATCGCCGCCTGGATATCAAAAAGATATCATAAGTGCACTAAGTGGTTGTGGCTCTTCACAACCCGATCAGGTGTGCAGTTTTATCTCATCAAAAATCGTGTTATTACAACACAGGTGAACCCTATGTTGCGCCTATTTTTTCAATTCCTGTGAGTACTGCTGAACAATCTATAAGTAACAGTTCGTACTCAGAGATCCCGATAGCAGAATAGTCTATAGTAACAGTTCACACCCTGGTAGGCCTGGAAAAAGTAAAGTCTCTGAGAACAAGTCCAACATCAGATGCAGTGCAGTGTAACTCAAGAAAGTCCTGAACTGTCCTGATCACTGCAACTACAACAAACAAAATAAGAGAAAAGCCACAGTGGAGCTTTCAAAAGCTGATTGAGCTTATGTGACGCAAGGCTGGCTTTGCTGGGAGAAGCTGGAGCAGGAACAATCGCACCACAGTGCATCTAGATACTGGAGACAAACTGGAAACAGGTGTGATTAGCTGGTGATCAAACTGCAGACGTTGGTAGAAGCCAAACTGGAATAGTAGAAGGAGGAACAACAACTTGAGATGCACACATGAACCAGGGATCCAAGCAGAATACTCAAGAGGGGGCTGGAGGAAGGACTAAAGCTTATAAAGGCAGGAAGGCAAGAACACATAAACAAGAACAAGAGAGAAAGTGCCATTTTGGAAAAGGGCGAGGAGACACAAAGGGTAATCAGAAGATCTGGAATCCTGACACAAGCCATCTGATGGTGGATAGTGAGAGACAGAGAGCAAGCGAGAGTGAGAGAGCAGAAATAATAACTGGAATAAAAACAGAGCAGTAGGGTCTTACCAGGGTGGTATATGGGTGTGTAGCACTCAGATATTCTCACTTGCCTGGGGTTGTCTGCTCGAGTATAATAGAAGTCAATGTGGAACTTCAGGAAAAAAGTGTTAAGCTCCCCATTGACTTCCATTATATCAAGTACTCAAATTACACCCATCAGAGCATCCAACTGTGCATTTTGTGTACAGAGCACCCGAGCATGGTAGTGTTTGATCATCACTACTTCTAAGTTAAAGATGTGCATCTAAATGAATGGAATTATTTATTCTCAAAGTAGCCACATCTGTTACTTCCCCCATGTTACCCAAACTGTGCTGTGCAATAGCAGAAGAAAAGTTTTCTTACTTAAAAGGACTCTGTCAGGTCATTTTTCAGTATGATACAAATAGTACACTTGAATAGTGCTCAGGAAGACCTTTAGGAATATGTAAAAATCATTAATGTACCCTGTGTAGTTTTCTTGCTATAGGCACCTTCACACCCTGTAAAAGTAATTGTCATAACTCCTGAGCAGCCTGAGAGTCACAGTCAGTGTTATTAAATATCCACGCCTATCCAACCTGATGTTCTGTCCCTCCCCTCTGCTGAAGTTACACTAAATCTATCAGGCTTCTGCAGTCAGCTGAGTAACATTACTATAGTCTGTGCTAGCTGTAAAAGATTTTTGTTTCTATTAGCATTGGTTTTCCTACAGGCAGGTAATGTGTGTATCTGCTGAGCAAATGATCAAATGTTCATATAAACACAAATAAATATCTCAGAGCACAGACTAAACTCAGATACACGATGAAGATGTCAGATCTGCTCTGCTAAGAGCACACACCTCCTCCCCTGTCCTTTCTCCTCTGTCTGCAATGCGTCAGGCAGCATACAGTTCACAGGAGGGCAGGAAGATGCAATGATGCATGAACATTCATTCCTTGGGGAGTGGGCAGCAGAGAACTCACTGTGATTGACAGATGGAATGAATCTTTTATTTTGAAGTTTACACAGGATAGGAGGGGAGTACAAATAATAGAAATAAATGAATAGAGAGAGCTTAGAGATAGGAATTAGAAAATTATATCAGTTATATATGGATTTTTGACCTGACAGATTCCCTTTAAGATGTTAATGGCATATTGCAATATTTGATGTGTTGGGTTCGACCAGTATGACCACCACCAATCACTAGACCACAGTTGGGCTTCATCACTCTTCTGCACTGTACTCATCTTTTTTCAGAGCCCACCCAACACCAAGTAGGATCATAATAATCAATGACCGACGACATGAGCTTGAGTACAGTCAACAGCCAAAGAGTCAAGTCAAGACCCCTTCAAGGAAAATTCTTGCCAATGTATAACACGTGATGGGTCTCGGTTATCTTGGAAAACAGTAACTCTGATGATGATAGCGGTTCTTGTCCCATAATGAATGATGAGTGAGGCGCTGATTTCCCAGGGAATTCTCCTCTCTCATTCCCCATAAAACAGTCAACGAAGGCAAATAATCAAAGCCATTTGTTAGTTGCCAATCACCATGAATAAAGATCTCTTTCCACGCAGACATCTGCCAGGGAAATGATTAGTTGCAGATCCCTTCATACTTTGTTTATGAGGGTCCGGGTAGGTCACGTTAAGAATGAGCAACATTTCTCCACTCTAACTCATTTCTCTATTTTTTCCTGGCTCACTCGGATGATTTACAGGCTTTTAATAGAGGATGTTTCACAGTTGCAACGCTTTCTTAAAGGGACAAAACCCCAAAATATACAAGCATATAAAAAAGGAGATCTATAAAGAGGATTTGCATCGCACTTTATTTGTGATATGTGTTGGCATTCTGCCTTGTGACATGTCGGAGCAGATTGAACTCATACATATATACATCTGAGAATATGTTTGCTTTGTGGTCCATTTTCGATTTGTTTAATCCTCTTTATGGATCTCATTTTAAATGCATGTACAATTTGTGAATTTTGTGCAATAAATCCAGATTTGAAATGTAATATTGCGGGTGGCTTTTGAACACTTATGGTACTCATTTGTAGAATTAAATATTGGATTAATACACTCTACAAAAATCTTTAGATACTGATGGGGGATTTGTATCATTATGTTCATAGCTGAAAAAAATACACTGGCATTCAAAAAGTTTGGGGTCACTCAGACAATTTTATATTTCCATGAAAACTCCTACTTTTATTTATCAAATGAGTTGCAAAATCAATAGAAAGTATAGTCCAGACTTTGACAAGATTGGAAATAATGATTTTTATTTAAAATAATAATTTTCTCCTTACAACTCTGCTTTCGTCAAAGAATGCTCCCTGTGCAGCAATCACAGCATTGCAGACCTTTGGCCGGTGCTATGTAATAAAGCTGCCAAATGAGGAGCTGTGAGGCATCGATTTCTCACACTAGAGACTCTAATGTACTTGTTTTGTTGCTCAGTTGTGCAGCGGGGCCTCCCACTTCTCTTTTTAATCTGGTTAGAGCCTGTTTGTGCTCTCCTCTGAAGGGAGTAGTACACACCATTGTAGGAAATCTTCAGTTTCTTGGCAACCTCTCGCATGGAATAGCCTTCATTTCTAAGAACAAGAATAGACTCTCGAGTTTCACATGAAATTTCTCTTTTTCTGGTAATTATTTCGAACGTTTCATAGAACAAACAATTGTAACGCTCAAGATTCTCAACCTCCTTCTCAAAGGAAGGTTAATTTTATAGCTTCTCTAATCAGCCAAACCGTGCTGTGCTAACATACCTGTGCAAGGGTTTTCTAGGGTTTTCTAAACATCCATTAGCATCTTACACAGTTAGAAAACACAATGTACCATTAAAACAGTGGAGTGGTGGTTGTTGGAAATGGGCCTCTATACACCTATGTAGATATTGCATTAAAAACCAGATGTTTGCAGCTAGACTAGTCATTTACCACATTAACAATGTATAGAGTGTATTTCTGATTCACTTAATGTTAGCCTCATTGAAAAAAAATGGGCTTTTCTTTCAAAAATAAGGACATTTCTAAATGATCCCAACCTTTTCAATGGTAGTGTATATATTGAATATTTTTGTGTATTTGCAAAGGGAAACTGGCAGCTGATACATGTTGCCCGATCCAAGTTCAGAATATATCAGTCACTGTCATGACAGAAGGAGTAGATGCACCTGAGGCTGGCACTGTACAAAGGAGAAGACCAGGGACAAGATAAAGGGGAATCTGAAGATAGGGAGATGGGAGAGAAGAGGAGACCTCCTAACATTTACCTGTGCCTGATCCTTAAGCTCCCTAGCATCCCTAGACAGGTCCTTCCCACCAATCCAAGTTCAGAATGTATCAGTCAATGTCACGACAGAATGAGATGCACCGGCGTGCGGCACAGCAGAAAGAGGAAGAACTGGGACAAGGTAAAGGAGGACCTGAAGAAAGGGAGAGACCTCCTAACACTCCCCTGTACCTGATCCCTAAACTCCCTCGCGTCCCTAGACAGGTCCTTCCCTCTAATCCAAATTCAGGATGTATCAGTGAATGTCACGACAGAATGAGTAGATGCACCGGCGTGCGGCACCGCAAAAAGGGAAAGATCAGGGACAAGACAAAGGGGGGACTTGAAGATTGGGAATAAGGAGAGAAAAGACCTCTTAACACTCACCTGTGCTTGATCCCTAAGCTCCCTAGAGTCCCTACACATGTCCTTACCCCTTGTGCGTGATAACATACCTAAGCCCTATCTACTAAAGTTCAACCAGCATAATATGGCAACACCATAGTTAGAATTACAAGAAAGGACATACTGTGTCTAAATCCTGCACAATCTTCATGACTGAAGAGCTTCAGGAGTGCACAGCTGCATGTCTCAGAGCCGGGAGTAACGATGATCCAACATACAAAGCGCCAGCAGCACTCATCCAGATAAGAATTCCTTCTTTATTTAAAGAAGCACAAAAAATTGGTAAACAAAGCCAGTAAAGCATAGCCCTAGCTGTCCCTAGGCTAGCCCTGGCTAGTGAGTTTGGCAGAAACACACTACTTTTACTTCTACGATAAGGCAACAAAGGAAAAGAGATAAACAAGCAGATATGAAACAATAAACAGCAATTTTACAGCTCGGACAGGAGCAACTTCTTCAGCGAGGTCTGACATAGAAGAACTATAACTGGCACATGGGCGATTAGGAGTGAATTTACATAACCGAAGGGAGTGGCAGCAAGGGGTAGCAGCTGAGATTAGAGCTAACAGAAATCTCATCTGGGTCAAAAAAGAATTATTAACTTCTATAGCAGCAAAAGAAAAGAAATCCACTCCACTTTGTTAATTGCTGAGTGAACTCAAACGAGACCCTGTGATCTGCTAATTGCTGTGACCTTCTCATATCAGACACACAGGTCCAATTAGGACGTGACACAGTTGCTGGCTGTGTGATTTTAGCCGTTTTAGTCATGTATGTTTGACTCTGAAATGTTATGCCATTTTATCGAAAAACACATTTTATAAGCTGCACATAAAACTTAAAAGGAATCTGTCAAGTCAGAAATCCATATTTAACTGCTATTATTTTTTAATTCCTCCCTCTAAGCTCTCTCTATTCATGTATTTCATTTATTTATATTTTCCTCCTATCCATTGTAAACTTCAAATAAAGAGTTTCCTTCCATCTGTGAATCACAGTGAGTGATTCACTTAGTTCTCTGCTGTCCACTCCCCATAGGATGAATATTCATGCACATATTCACATCACTGATCAGGAGATCAGTAGGGGGGCTGCATCCTCCTCTCTGCTCTCTGTGTCTGTAGCCAAACAAGAGGTCAAATACAACACGGAATCTGTCACTGCATAGCAGGTATACCTGCTTAGAGAAACAAATGGGTCTAGATCAGGTAAGTCAGACCTGCAGAAGCTCCTAATAGAAACTGAAACCTGACACTGCACTGAAAGCAAAGGGAATAGAGAGGAGAAAGGAGAGAAGAAGGAGGGAGGAGACAGCTGCTGAAAAGGCATGTATAATAAATGAACAGTTTAACACAGCTGGACTAATTGTCTGTGCTTATAATGGACAGGACTAAAGCCCCCGCCACACTAAGCGAGATCGCTAGCGAGATCGCTGCTAAGGCATAAATTTGGTGATGCAACAGCGACCTCGTCAGTGATCTCACTATGTTTGACACTTAGCAGCGACCAGGCCCCTGCTGTGAAATCGCTGGTCGTGTCAGAGTCACCTGGACCATTTTTTGATCGTTGGAGCTCGCTGGGCAGCATGCATCGGTGTGTTTGATAGGGACAATGACCAACGACCTCAATACTGCAGGTCTGAGAACAGGGTCCCAACGACCTCCGCATCATTCTGGATTGTTGTTGCATTGCTGGTGAGATCTCTGTTTGACATCTCTCCAGCGATCCTTACCAGGTCGTATCGCTGTCGGGATCGCTGGTGCGTCGTCAAGTGTGACGGTACCTTTATGCAGGAGCTCCCTGCAGGGTGTGAAAATGCTTATAATAAGAAACTACAAAGTGTAGAATAATGATTTTATATGTTTTTATAAAAGCTCTGCCGAGCAAAGGGCACTGGACATGATCTGCAGAGCACTGGGCACTAGGCATGATCTACAGAACACTGGGCATGATCTGTAGAGCACTGGATATGATCTTCAGAGCACTGGGCACTGTACATGATGTGCAGAGCACTGGGCACTGGACATAATCTGCAGAGCACTGGGTACTAGACATGATCTGCAGAGTACTGGGCACTGGATATGATCTGCTGAGCACTGGACATGATCTCCAGAGAACTGGGCACTGGACATGATCTTCAGAGCACTGGGCACTGGACATGATCTTCAGAGCACTGGACATGATCTCCAGAGAACTGGGCACTGGACATGATCTGCAGAGTACTGGGCACTGGATATGATCTGCTGAGCACTGGACATGAGCTGTAGAGAACTGGGCACTGGACATGATCTTCAGAGCACTGGGCACTGGACATGATCTTCAGAGCACTGGGCACTGGACATGATCTGCAGAGCACTGGTGAACAGTTGCTATCTTTTGCCCACATTGGGTGATGTGTGGATGTGCTGCTTGATGGCTATGGTCCCCTGGACGGTGTGTGTTTGCCTCTAACAGGGGTACCCTGTGTGCTGACCACCTTCCTGCTCTCCCTCCTAACCTCTGTGGCAGACATTGATCACAGTGCTGGCAGCAGATCTCTATCTCCTGCACTGTGGGATCAGTTGCCGACTCTGTACAGCTGGGCATTGTGATCAGCATCTGAGGTTACACAGGTTAGGAGGGAGAGTGAGAAGGAGGGATCAGCACAAAGGGGCCACCCTGTCAGGGGCAAATACACATCACCCAGGGTCTACAGCCATCAGGGTAAGGAAGCAGTGCAAGAGTAGGGCAGGGAACACTGTCCTGCGACAGGTGGCATGGGGCCCCAAGGCACTCCAGGGCCACGGCACTTGTCCGGTGTGCCGGGTGCTGATGCCGGCCCTGATAGGAGCAGTATTATAGTAAATAAAAAAAGCCAAGTAGCCAGCACAGCCTATGATCAGCATGCTTTACAAAAAGTGCATATGCACATATTAATTTCTAACTGTACTTTAAAATTGAGATATTTAGCAATTAATTGATCAATTCTTTGAGCCACCCCACCACTTTACAGCAATCTCAAATAGGGCTGTTCTACTCTATGTTTTTATGCAAGAGCAGAAGAGAACCTTGCAACCTGCGGATAGCTTCCACAATGGCAGCCAGGGACCGCACAAGCGGATGGTAAAGCAGCTCAGTAAAGACCTCACAGCACTACACAGCAGAGCAGTGAACAAAGCAGCATTCTTAAAGGTAAAAGTCAACAGTATCCCTGCTGGTTAGGGGGGGAAGGAGCATTGGGTAACAGCACCAACATGCACAGTAATGCCGAGGAAACAGAGCACAAACAGACCGGCATTACAGTACTTTGGGTATTTGGTTGGGAATCAGCATCCTGGTATACTAGATTAAAGTGTTTCAGGGGGTTTTGCACACATATTACACATACCCAACTGAAATCAATAGGCTGATATGCTTGGACAGGTTGACTAGCTAACTGTAGTCAATCTCAGATAAAGTTCTAGAATTCCGCAGTAGAGTCATTGAAAATCAGATTACTAAACCAGACATCCCCTCCAAATCTAAAAGTCATCCATTTCCAGTTACAACGGGTGAAATAAGTATTTCTAAAGGACTATTGACATGAAATTCTCACCAGATGTCTGTAACAACCCATCAAATCCACACAGGCAAATAAATCAAACCATAGATACCCAGAAATTAAGTTATGTTTAATAGTGAGAAATGTCACAGGAAAAATATATTGAACTCATGAAGAAAGGGAAGTGCAAAGTTATGACACTGTGACGCTGGTCACAAGTAATAACTAGTCTGAGAGAAGCAGAAGACAAACAAAAATAAATGGAAAGTAAATAACATTAAAGGTACCGTCACACACCGCAATCTCGGCTGGCGATGTGAGGCGATCTAACGTGCACGTTCACGTTTTCCGTGGTCGCCTCAGATCACCGATAGTGGCGTCACACACCGCCATTTGGCCCTGAAGCTAAGGCAATGTGTTGCTCCGGAAATCGCCTCACCCACAGCGGAAGCAATTTTGCCTCATTCCATCGCCGCTTCACACGCCGCAATCTCAAAGGCAGTGTGGGCGTACATGTTCAGCGCGGCGAGGAGATAGGTGTGCCTCAGTGCATTACACCGCGCCCCATACACGCTCATAGGAAAACGCAACAGTGTTACGATTGGTCAGCCTGCTCTGGAAGGCTGCCTAATACATGACGCCATTGTCTATCGGAGTTTGAACAAATACACGCTCGTGTCGTCAATTGTGGCTCCTGCAACACACTTTCGAGGCGCAAAAGCGTCACACAAAATCACACATAGGGTGATTGTAGTGTGTGGTCCATGACACCCATCTATGATGTGTAGGCCAACATCTGAGCTGTCATGTGTGGCACTATACTTGACACAGTGCTACTCAATTCACGCGGACAACATAGCTTGCACTATTCAATGACGCGCGTAATTGCACTGAGTTTGCGGACGGTTGTGTAGCAGAAGATGTGTGTGGTGCTGAACGGACAGCTCTTCACATATGGTGCGGTGTCAACTGACAGCCAATGGGAACACAGTAGCCCACACTAATCATCTCAGACGGGGCGCGGACTACAGCACGCTGAGGCACGCCTACGGGAAATCATAGGCAACCCTTCTTCCATCACTATTGCCCTGTCACACGCCAAAACACGAAAATATCGCCTTGCCGATTGCGCCTGATTACTGAGCACTGTTCAGGAATCAGGCGACGGCCGATGGCGATTTATCGGCGCAAAATCGCCTAATCACACGCCGCAACCGTGAGGCAATTTCACGGTGATTTCACCGGGGCGACACATCGCCTTTCAGATTTCCAGGCGAGATTGCGGTGTGTGACGGTACCTTTATACCACTTACTGGTAGAAAAGAGAGGTCAAAACAATCTGAGGTCAGGTCCAGGAAATGGCACAGTACACCAATGAGAGGTCAGAAGCAAAATCCAATTCTAGTCAAAGTCAGGAAACCAGAGAGACAAAAACAGAATACAAAGGTACAAACGGAAAAAAGAGTCAGGTCACAAGCAGAGAGTCAAGTCCAGGCAAGATTGCTAAGTTAGGCAGGGTTTGTTTCAGAGCAGAGAGATCAAGTCCACACAGCCAGAAGCAAGTGTACAATTGACACTGAGCATAGCTGCAAACTTGATTAAATAGAGGCCTAATTAATAGAGCTGATTTCAGGTGATTGAGGCACAGAGCCAGTCCAGGCTGACAGTCTCCACAAACCTAGAACAAACACAAGCAATGTGGAGATCACGACAGACACCAGCTGAAATCTATCAGTAATTAGAAAGCAATATTGACAATTATTTAAAAAAATATTATAAGATGGTTCACGCATAACCTAAAAAAAAGGCATCTCATTACCAAGGGGCCACACAAGAAACACCTCATGATGGTTAAAACAAGTGAGCTGTCTCAAGTGCTTAACAACCTTAATGTTGCAAAACATACTGATGGCATTGCTTACAGAATAATTTCTAAACTAATGATTATAGTGAACACTGTTGGGGCCATAATCCATAGATGGAAACAACATAATTTCACCATAAACTGTCCAAAAGACAATACGGAATGGACAAATATCATGAGATGATCTTGATAAATATCTGCTGCCATCTACCAGGATGATGAACATGAAATGAGGGAGACATTTAACAAGACAATAATCCCAAACACACAGCCAAGAGAAAGAAAATAAATCTGCTACCGTAGAATGGCCGAGCCGATCACCGGAGCTGAATCCAATAGAAAATGTCTGGAAGGAACTAAAGCTCCGAGTTCATAAAGAGAGCCCCCGGGACCTGCAGGAGGTGAAGAGTGTTTGTGTGGAAGAATGGGCCAAAATCCACCCGAATAATGCAGGGACTAGTGTGTCCATATAGGAGGTGTCTGGAGCTTCACCACCCACAAAGGCTTTTGTACAAAGCATTGAATAGGTTTCAGTAACGTGTTCAATACTTTTTCACTGTGTCATTTCTCATTATTACACATCACTTATGGACATTTATGGTTTGATTACTGTGTGTGGATTGGATGGGTAGTTACCGAAATCTGGTGAGAAATTCATATCAATAGCACCTAATGAAATATATTTACTTAGAAAATTCATGATGTGTTCAATATTTCACTTGCTGTATATATTATTCTAAATTTTTTGGAAAGTAATATTTTATTCACATGAGGATTCCATGAATATATTACATAGTTGGTATTTTCAGAGGATTTTCCCTTTGGCTAATGTGTATTTATTTAGTTAGAGAACTTATGAGTGTTTCATGGGAACTACGACAAGATCGGTGTTATTTTTTTAGCCCAGAAGCTTTTATTGTATTTTGAGCACAGAATACGCCGAAAAAAAGAAAATGTCTTCATTAAATTTGCTTTTCTTATAGCCTTAGACTTAGATTTTACAGCTCAGTTTATTTGAGTTGCCAGCACATTAAAGGGGTTGTCTAATATGAGGAGGTAATGGTCAAGGTGGGAAGGCACTAAAATCCATTTTATCTGTCAGACCCAGTCTATACGTGTATTCCATCATCAGCAATTGTCTGCATGTAATACTGCATGACCTGCTTAGACTTCTCCTTACATCATTACCTACATCATTTACATGGAGAGACTGGGAGGCAGTAATATCTGTATCTACATCATTTACAGAGAGAGACTGGGAGGCAGTAATATCTGTACCTGCATCATTTACAGAGAGAGACTGGGAGGCAGTAATATCTGTATCTACATCATTTACATGGAGAGACTGGGAGGCAGTAATATCTGTATCTACATCATTTACATGGAGAGACTGGGAGGCAGTAATATCTGTATCTACATCATTTACATGGAGAGACTGGGAGGCAGTAATATCTGTATCTACATCATTTACATGTAGAGACTGGGAGGTAGTAATTAGTGATGGGTGAATCCTAAATTACTCGGAATCGCTTGACTCTAGTGAGTCCGAGCCCAGGACTCGCTACTCGTTGCGAGTCTAGCGAGTCCAATGTTAATGAATGGGGAAGCGAGTAATAGCGAGTAGTGTGAGATTTACAAATCACAGATGTGTCTCGGAAGCTTCAGCCTGAAACAATCCTAGATTTGTCATTTATTTGCATTGGACTCGTTTACTGTGCAACTGTAATCGCTAAGAAACTCGCACAGATAAGAGTCCTGTCTGCTCAGTGTGCTGGCTGCCGCAGCTCCAGGGTCCTAGAGCCCGCCTGCTGCCTGATGTAGCAGAGCTGAGATTGTTCTCAGTCTGCTCATTCCCTGTGCATAGACATCTATATCTATGCACAGGGGATGAGCAGAGAGGACATCGCGTTTTGGACTGCGTCGGACGGAAGAGGATTTTTTTTAATTAAAGATGGAGTCCCTAATGGCTTTTTTTTTTATTTCTAATAAAAATTTTTCTCTGTGTTGTGTTTTTTTTAAAACAATTTAATAGAAATTCATGGCGGTCATGTCTAATATTGGAGTGACCGCCATAAATTTCGGGCTTAGGGCCAGCTGATAATACAAAGCTGGCCCTAACCTCTTTATTACCCAGCGTGCCACCGCCACCAGGGCCGCTGGAAGAGCGGGGTTCAGCGCCAGAGGATGGCGCTTCAATGAACGCGCCATCTTCTGGGGCAGCTGCTGGCTGCAATTTGCAGCGGGGGGTGCCCAGAAAGCTTGGGCCTCCCTGCGCTGCGGATTCCAGCCCCCAGCTGCTTAGCTGTACCTGGCTAGAAATAGAAATTGCACGGAGCCCCACGCATTTTTTTTTAATTATTTCATGAATTCTGAGACTCTGACTCTGAGACTCTGACTCTGAGGGTGAGACTCTGACTCTGAGGGTGAGACTCTGACTCTGAGACTCTGACTCTGAGGGTGAGACTCTGACTCTGAGACTCTGAGGGTGAGACTCTGACTCTGAGACTCTGACTCTGAGGGTGAGACTCTGACTCTGAGACTCTGACTTGAGGGTGAGACTCTGACTCTGAGACTCTGACTCTGAGGGTGAGACTCTGACTCTGAGGGTGAGACTCTGACTCTGAGGGTGAGACTCTGACTCTGAGACTCTGACTCTGAGGGTGAGACTCTGACTCTGAGACTCTGAGGGTGAGACTCTGACTCTGAGACTCTGACTCTGAGGGTGAGACTCTGACTCTGAGACTCTGACTCTGAGGGTGAGACTCTGACTCTGAGACTCTGACTCTGAGGGTGAGACTCTGACTCTGAGGGTGAGACTCTGACTCTGAGACTCTGACTCTGAGGGTGAGACTCTGACTCTGAGGGTGAGACTCTGACTCTGAGACTCTGACTCTGAGGGTGAGACTCTGACTCTGAGGGTGAGACTCTGACTCTGAGACTCTGACTCTGAGACTCTGACTCTGAGACTCTGACTCTGAGACTCTGAGACTCTGACTCTGAGACTATGACTCTGAAACTCTGACTCTGAAATTCATGAAATAATAAAAAAAAAATGCGTGGGGCTCCGCGCAATTTCTATGTCTAGCCAGGTACAGCTAAGCAGCTGGGGGCTGGAATCCGCAGCGCAGGGATGCCCAAGCTTTCTGGGCACCCCCCACTGCAAATTGCAGCCCGCAGCCGCCCCAGAAGATGGCGCGTTCATTGAAGCGCCATCCTCTGGCGCTGAACCCCGCTCTTCCAGCGGCCCTGGTGGCGGTGGCACGCTGGGTAATAAAGGGGTTAATACCAGCTTTGTTATACAAGCTGGTATTAAGCCCGAGATTCTTAATGTCAGGCCACGTTTGACCCAGCCACTAAGAATCTCCAATAAAGGGTTAAAAAAACACAGAGAAAAATTTTTATTTGAAATAAAAAAAAAAGCCATTAGGGACTCCATCTTTAATTAAAAAAATCCTCTTCCGTCCGACGTAGTCCAAAACGCGATGTCCTCTCTGCTACATCCCCTGTGCATAGATATAGATGTCTATGCACAGGGAATGAGCAGACTGAGAACAATCTCAGCTCTGCTACATCATCTCTGTGAGCAGGCGGGCTCTAGGACCCTGGAGCTGCACAGAGAAGACAGCTGGACTCGACTCGCAATGTAACAGCAGTTATTTGCGAGTTTCCCTGCTATCACTGGCACAGTAGCCGAGTCTAATGCAAACAATGGCAATCCTAGTTTTGTCAGCGTTTGCTATTGATTTGCATTGGACTCGTGCGAATAAACGCTGGGAAACTCGCAGAGTACCGAGTCCTGCGAGTCCCTTACTACTCGCCGAGTAACGAGTCCTAGCGAGTAGATTCGCCCATCCCTAGTAGTAATATCTGTATCTACATCATTTACATGGAGAGACTGGGAGGCAGTACTATCTGTATCTTCATCATTTACATGGAGAGACTGGGAGGCAGTAATATCTGTATTTACATCATTTACATGGAGAGACTGGGAGGCAGTAATATCGGTACCTACATTATTTACATGGAGAGACTGGGAGGCAGTAATATCTGTATCTACATCATTTACAGAGAGAGACAAGGAGGCAGTAATATCTGTACCTATGTAATTAATAAGAAGAGACTGGGAGGCAGTAATATCTGTATCTACATCATTTACATGGAGAGACTGGGAGGCAGTGATATCTGTATCTACATCATTTATTGGAAGATACTGGTATGTAGTAATATCTGTATCTACATCATTTACATGGACAGACTGGGAGGCAGTAATATCTGTATCTACATCATTTACATGAAGAGACTGGGAGGCAGTAATATCTGTATCTACATCATTTACATGGAGAGACTGGGAGGCAGTGATATCTGTATCTACATCATTTATTGGAAGATACTGGTATGTAGTAATATCTGTATCTACATCATTTACATGAAGAGACCAGGAGGCAGTAATATCTGTATCTACATCATTTACATGGAGAGACTGGGAGGCAGTAATATCTGTATCTACACCATTTATTGGAAGATACTGGTATGTAGTAATATCTGTATCTACATCATTTACATGGAGAGACTGGGAGGCAGTAATATCTGTATCTACATCATTTACATGGAGAGACTGGGAGGCAGTGATATCTGTATCTACATCATTTATTGGAAGATACTGGTATGTAGTAATATCTGTATCTACATCATTTACATGGAGAGACTGGGAGGCAGTAATATCTGTATCTACATCATTTACATGGAGAGACTGGGAGGCAGTAATATCTGTATCTACACCATTTATTGGAAGATACTGGTATGTAGTAATATCTGTATCTACATCATTTACATGGAGAGACTGGGAGGCAGTAATATCTGTATCTTCATCATTTACATGGAGAGACTGGGAGGCAGTGATATCTGTATCTACATCATTTATTGGAAGATACTGGTATGTAGTAATATCTGTATCTACATCATTTACATGAAGAGACTGGGAGGCAGTAATATCTGTATCTACATCATTTACATGGAGAGACTGGGAGGCAGTAATATCTGTGCCTACATCATTTACAGAGAGAGACAAGGAGGCAGTAATATCTGTGCCTACATCATTTACAGAGAGAGACAAGGAGGCAGTAATATCTGTGCCTACATCATTTACAGAGAGAGACAAGGAGGCAGTAGGTGTAACACGGACATTATTTATAGGGAAAAAATGAATTGAAATAACTGAACCTATATAAACTAAATCAAGATACAAGGAGAGAGCACTAACTTTACCTATATCATTTATAGTGAAATAAGGAGGCAGTACTATCTGTTCTTACATATTTTAAAGTCGGACCCTAAGGAAGTAATACTGCACATACAGTGGGGTAAAGAAGTATTTGATACACTGCTGATTTTGAATGTTTTCTCACCTACAAAAAATGAAGAGGTTGATAATTTTTATCTCAATTACACTTTAGCTGTGAGACAGAACCTACAACAAAAAAATCAGAGAATCACATTGTATGATTTTTAAATAATGAAATTTTATTGCATGAAATAAGTATTTGATCATCGACCGACCAGCAGGAATTCCGGCTCCCACAGACCTGTTAGGGTCACTTTACACACACCAACTTATCTGTCCAACTTCTGAACAGATCTCTGGTTGTAGTGAAATCATGGACACATTGCTCCATTTTGTGGCTGTGTACAAATGTAACAATGTGTCCATGATTTCACTGCAACCAGCAAGGTGGTCAGAAGTTGGACAGATAAGTTGGTGTGTGTAAAGTGGCCTTTAGTTTTTCTCCTCCTTCTCTGCACTCATTACCTGTATTAATTGCACCTGTGTGACTTTGTTACCTGTGTAAAGGATAACTGTCCACACAATTACACCCCACCCTCTTCACCATGGCCAAAACCAAAGAGCTGGCTAAGGATACCAAGGACACAATTGTAGACCTGCACAAGGCTGGGATGGGCTACAGGACAATAGGCATCAGCTTGATGAGAAGGCAACAACTGTAGGTACAACTATTGGAAAATGGAATAAACATTAGATAGTGCTATATACGGCAATAATGCAGCAGTATGTGCCACAGCATTGCTGTATATAGAAAAAAATCAGAGACCCCTGTGATGTCCGACCACAGGCAGGTTTCAAATAACGAAGGTCTTCAGCAGACCCTCTACTGTAATTGCAACCTATTGGCGACTCGCGATCACAGCACAGGTGTGCCAATGGCCACTTAGAATTGTCATGTGGCTATTAGACCTTACCGTCAGAGTTTGACAGTAGGATTTAACAGGTTAACAATTGCGGGCGGAGCTCTGTTCCATATGTGATAGCTAGAGGCAGGTCCTGGCTTTAATACTCAGCCATCACCTGCAAAGTAAGTGACCCACCGTCGGCCCGTGGACTCCGGTTTTAGACAGGCTGTAGCTCCTTCCTCCTTGTCACGGGTGGGCCACGCCTGCCGGTAGCCGGGCCCGGTTGAGTGCAGATCAAAAGTTGTAGACGTCTTGTCGGAACAGATTAAAGGGTTAATTTATTCGTGACGCCACCTATGAGTAGTTTCGGTAATCGTTACCAACGCTGCGGAACCTCCAGGGGATGGATAGCAGCGAGATGGAACGCTCCCCACAGGCTGAGCGGTGATCCCCGGAGGCTGGAGCTGCTCAAGATGTTGTGCGGCAGCTGCGGTTACCTTGTAGTGCGGACGGACAGTTCATAAGGAAGCACGGACACTGAAAGTCTCTGTAACGGGTCTTTACTGTAACCAGCAGGCAGTACATGGTATACAGTTAACGGGTAGTGGACCGGGTGGACTCAGCAGTGATAGGTGTCCCTTAGAGATCCATAGTGTTCCTCCATTCTAACTAAGTGTTTGCCATTGTTGCCCAGGAATACCAGATCGGGTACAGGGAGGCTGCTTCAATGCCCTATCCAAGATGTACGTTTTGGATGTTTTGGGGAGCCTTGGATCCCTCGGTGGGTACACCGCTGGTTAGACGACTGGAAGTTGGCTGGTGGTGGGGTGCTCCTGTGAAGCTGCTCCTCCACGCTTCTGGTTCGCATAGCAGAGGTGAACTGCTGCCAGCTTCGGTACCAGCAAACCGGCTGTAAGGTTTTGGGCACGGGAGTCTTTTGGAACCCGTGGTTAATGATGCCCGATCCCGGTTGTTGAGGCCTCAGGTGCTGACACCCGACCGGTGACGGCCCGGGGGCTGCACGAGGTGCGGAGCCGCCACTCCTACGTCTCTTCTCTCGTTCTAGACTACTCACTGTTCTAGGCTAACTAAGTGTCTGTACTTCCTACACACTTCCCTAGCACTCCGCCCACCAGGACCCTGGGTTGGTCCTCTGTTCTAGGTGATGCATGCAGGTTTGGATCTCAAAGTTAACCAGATCACTGCTGTATCAGAGAATATTGCGGCTGCATTTATGGCTGCAATACCCTCTTGTGACGCACTCGTTGCGGGGCGCCACATAAGGGTTTAGCTCACCACAAAATCCCGCTTCGACCACTTCAGGGCCTTGGTGGTTTCCGTCAAAGCTCTCTGTATAGTGATCTGCGACTGTAACCACATCCCCTGCAGTGACTGACAGTTCCTCAGCATTAGAGGAGGATGTCACTCAGTGCAGGGGGCAGTTACAGCTGCCGCTCACTTTATACAGACCCACCTCAGCTCCGCCCCCATGACTGAAACCAGAATGCTGTTGGGAGGATTAAAGGTCATTTTCACCCTGCAGCAGAGTTAAATGTGCAGGTGGCAAGTAGGTTCAAAATGGTATTAACCTGCAGATGCCACAACCAGATCGGATGTTTTGTCAAACCAGTTAGATGTGTAGCGCCCCACTAGTCAGTGCGCTACAGAGGAGTACTGCATCCAAGACAGAGAGTGCAGTATTCCTTTTATGGGTGGAGGTAATATAGGTCTGAGGCTCTCAATCTGCATTCACACACTTAGAGCAGGGGACTACAGAGTTAACCTGATATTTGCGAAGAGCCAGTCCCGATGGGAGGAATGTGGGCAGAGCGGGAAAAAGCACAGTGAGAAGTCAGAACGTCTGTGGAAAGAGAAGGAGCAGGAGCTAAGAGGGAGGGCGCCTGTGAAGGAAGGCAGCCCAGACAGAGAGGGGCAGACAGAGGGTGACTGAACACCCAGGCCCAGTCCAAAGCGGGGTTCCGGCTCCGAAGCAGTGCAGAGGTTCATCCCTGAGCCGCCGATACCGGTGTGATCGACAGCTTCATAGGAGCACGATCCGCCCGACATACGTGGGGTCCCCACCAGAAGCACGAAACCGGGTTGAGCACCCCTTGGAGAGAGAAGGGTATCTCATATCACCCACCAGGCCTGGTAGTAAGCGGGATTCGTGCAGGGCAGCGCGAGGAAGAAAGAGTGCGCAGAGGTAGGACAGTGGAAGAGAACAGAAGGAACATAGCTGGAGCCTCAGAGAGACATTGCTTCCTCCTATGACACCTGGTTCACTACCTGAGCCGTAACACCTGTGAACTGTGTGCAAGCTGAAGGTGACTGGAGTAAATCCCCATGCAGAGCAAGCAAGTGTCTGTTTCCTTCTTGGTGAACTGTGACATTCCAGTCTCAAAGCAGAGACTGCACTGCCCTATTCTACCATTCTACACTACACTGCCCCGGGGGACCCTGCTCTACCTGTAGGGAGCTACAACACCTTTCTGCTATCCATTCCCCCTGGAGGTCTGCAGCAGCGCCAGTACCATCACCGGATCTACAGGTGGCGTCATGACATTCACCTATAAACTCTTATCCCTGTAAATATAACCCCTTTTTATTGTCACCACGAGGGCACAGGCTCGGGCACCGACCAACCGTGTCATACCTTGATACGACTGCCCCGAGACCTGAGTATCCGGACCATTTAGGGCCCCACAGATGCTGGAGCTACCAATGACTTTGCATCTAAAGGGATTAAACTGATGCACAAGTTACTGTTGGTTAACAACACCCGCCCTGTTTAGAGCCTTGTTCATACAACTCCTGACCACGTCCACCTTATATCTACATGTAAGGCGGCCGTCACACGGTGAGATATCTTGCCCGATATCGTTTAAGTGATCTCCTTTTTGATCGCTTAAGCGATATCGGGCAAGATATCGTTGCATGTAATCAAGCGATTTACGATGGTAAATCGCTTGATCGTGACATCGCTGATCTGAGGTTCGGTTCTCAGATCTAGCGATGAACGATGCAACGATCTCCTTCATCGTGGTGTATGACACCACGATGATCCATCTCCCAGCGACCGCGCCTATGCTGGGAGATGGTAACTATGGTACACGTCGGGTAACTAAGCGACGCGCGGCGCCTAGTTACCCGATGTGTACCATAGTAACGAGCGAGATCACGGATCCACATCGCTGGTGAGTCTGTCTGTGTGACATCTCACCAGCGATGTGAGCGATATTGTAAGCGATCGCGCGTGCACGTGATCGCTTACAATATCGCTAAAGATGTCGCAGCGTGTGACGGCCCCCTTAGGAGGAGGACTTTCAGTAGTGTTCCTCCCTGTAGAGACCAATTGAGTTTCTGTGATGTCATGTGAATTGTGTCCTGTGTTTTTGTAAATAATGCAAAATGTGAATTAGGATGTACTGTCTAATGTATAGTTATGTCATATGTGATTAATATATTCATGCATAATGTATAGCACTTTTATATGTATGGTTTGGCAGACTATAGGGCAAGGGATAGTTGCGGTAAATATTGTACTATTCCACAATGGGAGTGGTGTGCATCCAGGGAGAGTAATGGTTTCCTGTAGGAATTCAGATAGGTCCCAGTGCGTGATCAGTACAGACCTAAAGGGGGTGTCACACGCGTCAATATCGCCTGCACGATATCGGCTGCACGTGACGTTGCAGCGATATTGACGCGTGTGACATACTGCATCAACCAGCGATAAATCGCTGGTTGATGATCGCCAGGTTTCAGAACCAGCTCAGAAACCTGGCGATTGTCGCCCGGTGGACACGCAGCATCGCTGCGTGTGACACCGGGACTAGCGATATTCCAGCTCCCAGCGCCTCTCACAAGCGCTGGGAGCTGGTATCCAAGGTAAACTGCGGGTAACTTGGCAGCGCGCGCTGCCTAGATACCCGACTGTGTACCTTAGTTACCAGCCTCCTCCGCTCACCGGGTGAGCGGAGGAGGCTGGTAACTAAGGTACACGTCGGGTATCTAGGCAGCGCGCGCTGCCTAGTTACCCGCAGTGTACCTTGGAGACCAGGCTGCTCCCGCTTCCAGCAGGCTGGCAGCGGGTGCAGGACATCGTGGAAACGATATTTAAATCGTTTCCATGATGTCACTGGTCAATTGATCGCTGGTGAGTCTGTCTGTGTGACAGCTCACCAGCGATCAGCCGCCAATGTCGTCAGCGATCATCTCGCTGACGACATTGACGCGTGTGACACCCCCTTAAGGTCTGAGAGGTCATCAAGGTCGCTTGCAGTGGGTTACCTGGGACAACAAAGGAAATAGAAAACCAAATGACATAGTGTGATCCGAAGGTGCTGATGGAGACTCAGGAAGCAAGACCACTCTGAGGCTAGAAACCGATCACATGACAAAGCGGTCCAACGCAGAAGAGTCCAGAGGATGGAATTAGCATCAAGGCACTAAGCATAAAAGGTAACAGGTCAGGATGGACTGGTCCATGAATGGAATCAACTTTCCTGAGCAAAGTTTCCCCAAGCAAAGGCTCTTGACTGACACTACTAGCAAACATTCTACCCCCCTACTCTAGAATAAGTGAAATATTAATGGAAACATCTGGAAGCATGAGGCTCTACTCTTGCTATAGAGATCAAGACCTCTGTACTCCTCGCTCTACAAGTAGAATAGACATCAATCTGCGGAAAGGGGTAATGACTGTAAAGGCACTGTCACACGCGGCAATTTTGCTAGCAATTTCACTGGCAATTTGCTGGTTGCAGTGAAATCATGGACACATTGTTCTATTTTGTTGCCGTGTACAAATTGCTGCGTGTGATGGTGCCTTTACAAGTTAGACTCTTGAGTTGGGCTGGGTCATGCTGGGACTCACAGGACCAATAAGATCAGAAACAACTCAGCGGGTCTAAGACTTGGGTCACACATAGAGTTTTCAGCCTCACTGCTAAAATCTTAGTGATTTTCTGCAGAAGCGGACAGAAGGGGACACCGATACTGGTGTTTACTTTAGCAGAACGGAGAGCCATAGGCAGCCATTCATTTCCTGTACCGCGGCTGCACACACTCTGCTTTGGGGGCCACTTTTCAGTAGTTCCAGCCCATGTTTCCTGTGCACCACTGAAAAGCGGCCCCCGAAGCAGAGTGTGTGCAGCTGCGGTACAGGAAATGAATGGCTGCCTATGGCTTCTGCATAAAATCACTAATATTTTAGCGGTGAGGCTTTTATATGTGACCCTAGCCTAAGGGTGGTTTTCACAGTTGCTTTCTTTGTCCAGCTTTCTAATCCGGCCAAAACCTGATGCTACCTGATCAGGCCTGTCTCCATAGACTTAGAATGGGGATGCAGGATCATGCAGTGGCATAAGATTTATGCCAGATCCTAACAAATGGATCCTTTTGACCTTCTCCCCAGGCGCAAAAGTTGCAATTTTGCTGCTTTTAAAAACAGCCTGATGTAACCGGATGCGGTGCATTGCGGCCAACAATAGAAAGGGCTTCTATGGGGCCGGATCCAGTCAGATTGGATTCGGCTTTCAGACTGAGCATGCCTAGAGCCATGGTCGTACCCAGCGAGGGGCGGGGGAGGCAACTGCCCCCCCCAGAAGCAAAAAAATACCTTATATACTCAAGTATAAGCCGAGTTTTCCAGCACACTTTTTGTGCTGAAAAGTGCCCCCCTCCGCTTATACTCGAGTGCTTAGTGTCAGAAGGCTGCAGAGGGAGCAGGAGGTTACGTGGCCTAATCATTTGTGTAATATGATATGCATTGCATCCCCCTGTCCATAACCGATGGGGGGAGTGGCGCATGTTACATTAATCTATGTGTACTCACCCCCCCCATCATCACAGTATATGCCCCCATGCTGCTGCACAAAATAAAATAATAAACAATTGATCTCACCCTCTGTCCTGTGGTGAAGGCACAGCGGTGTCCTCCGGTCTTCTTGCTTGTCCCCAGGTTCTCTTCATGTGTTCGGTGCAGCAGTGACATCATCGCTTCTGCGATGATCACATGAAGAGAACCCGAGGACAAGCAGGAAGACCGGAGAATGCCACAGTGCCTGCACGACAGCGACAGAGGGTGAGATTAATTATTTATTATTTTATTGTGCGCAGCAGCATGGGGCCATATACTGTGATGATGGGGGGCGAGTATTCCAGTGATGGGGGTCTATATATCAATGATGGGGGCTATAAATCAGTGATGGGGGCTTATATACCAGTGATGAAGGCTATATACCAGGATTATCAGGATGGGGGGCTATATACCAGTGATAGGGGGCTATGTACAGTGATGTTGGCTTATATACTAGTGATGGAACTATATACCAGTGATGGGGGCTATAAACTTGAAGGACCATGGCTCCCCCCCTAGTTATGATCCTGGGTACGCCCATGCCCAGAGACCCCCCCAACACCCTCTCAACACCCTGCCATTAGGCGTGACCTATGTAAAGTTTCAACTTTCCAATGGATCAAGCAAAAAAATCGATGCAACCGTACGCACTAGCAGTGTTGTTTTGCCTGATCCGACGCTCGGATGAGGAATATTACCGCTGAGGTTGCATACGGTTGTACAAACAAACCCAGATGGGGTTGGATGTGTTTTTAGCCTGATCACACCTGAACGCAAGTGTGAAACCAGCCTAGAAAAGCTTTGTGAAACTGGACCGTCTATGAAGTTATGTGTCAGCTATCTCATGGACAAAGTTGTTACTGAAGGATTGTTGAGTAAACTGTTAATGTTTAAAGTGAGCTGGTCTTCTTGATTGTCCGAATTGTCATCTGGTCCTGATCAGCCAAAGCGAAAGGGAACACATGACACAGGTCAACACACCCAGCCAGGATCATGACTTTTATGTAGTGCACCAGTTCATCCAGGGTCAATCCTTCACGCTTAACTTCCGCAATGCGCCACTCTACACTACTGCAACCAGATCCCCCATTTTGCCAAATCATCTAAATGTTGGAACCAATAATGACTGTTGCATCCAAGGGTAATTTTGGGCAACAATACCCACCGTGTTTATGTGGCGCCCCGCAACGAGTGCGTCACAGGAAGGTATTGCATCCCTAACAGAAGATGCAATATCGTCCGTCTCAGTGGTGAACAAGTTAAATCCAAAGCTCCATGTACCACATGCACCACTCAGAGGCAGAGGACCAATCAGGTCCTGGTGGGAGGAGTGTAAGGTGTAGTGTGAGGGAAGAATAGGGAGAAGAAAGTTAGAACGTGGGAGAGACAGGCTCAAAGACAGAGGTCTGGACAGTCTAACTGGGAGGGCACCAACAAGCGGTGATCCAGACAGGAAAGTGGGCAAGCAACAACGCAACGGGTCCAAAAGACACCCGAGCCCAGTCCTATCGGACACCGGTTCCGAAGTCGGCAGTCGTTTATCGCTGCTCTGCAAAACCAGAGTGACGGAATAGCTTTATAGGAGCGCCTCACTAAAGCCGCAACTTCTGCAGTCTTCCCAGGGGGATACCCGCCACGGAGTTTAGGACCCTATGTAGCCGGTTGAATAACATGGAACAGGTAATCCAATAGAGAAACCCCAGTATCCCGACCTGGTACAACAAGACAGCAACGGCAACAATAACAGGACAGCTAGTAACAGATGAACACTGTGGAGCTTTGGACAGAGACTGTTCATCCCTGGGACCACCCGGTCCGTTACCTAAAGAACTGTGTTACCGTGTACCGTGTACCACTCCAGTAAAGACCCGTTACAGAGGAACCTCGTGTCAGTGCCTTTCTTACAGAACTGTTATTAGCCCATGCAGTTACCAAACTACCCGAGCTGCTGTATTCCACCCAGTGCAGCCCCTGGCCCCGGGGACTACTGCTCATCCTGTGGGGAGCATTCCACCTAGCTGCTGCACATCCCCCGGAGGCCCTAGCAGCGCCGGTGCCATCACCGGACACCCACAGGTGGCGTCACGAGACAAACAAGACTTTATTATCCCAATTCCCCTGCCCCTTTCATTTGACCACCGGGCCCCACAGCCTCAGGCACGGAACCGTGCAAGTGAAGCAGCGCCTGAGACCTGAGAACCCGGCAACGGTGAGTCATTTAGAGCTTCCTTCATACAACACCTACCCACATCCACCTTAAATGTACAGGATGTATTGCAAAGGGGTTAAAGCAAAATAACAAACTAATGGAAATGTTGTTGTATCTACTTATTAGGTTGGTAACTATAATTTTTCTGAAATCATATTGTTCCCAACCTCCGGGTTGTCTTTTACCATTCTTCACACATTTCATACATTAAACCTATAAAGTCAGGTTAAAAGTGTATTAAAATCTATAGCAGAAGGTAATTTATGTGTGTGTCTTCTGGGGAAGCAAACAGTAGAGGAGCGCCTCGTTCTTTCCCGTCTCGCCAGGGGCTATGTTATAGCGTTCTGGGGGTCCCATAAGGATGAATGTTTGGTTTGTTTCACAAGCCGCAAATTCTGAGTAATTCACTCACATTTTCTTAAAAAATAGTGATTTTTCTTTCTCCCACATCCGGATCTTCGGCCATCTGTGCTTCTTGACCTGTCCTCTATGTTCCCTCATACAGTACGTTACGGCCGCACTCGCTGACCGCCTCGGGCATTCCGGAAAACATTATGTTTAATCCCAGCAGACTAATTCCCTTTCGTGTAGATTTATTTTGCTCTTCCCTAAAGGTACATAAGCTTTTTCCCTGTGATTATGTAGGTCAGATGGGTCAAAGAAGAGGAAATCTTTTTTTTTATATACTGTTGTTAAATACAAAATTATATTACAGAACAAAATAAAGAAAGGATCCATAAAATAATCTTCATTTAGTTCAAGTTACTGTTTCCAAGCACTTTGAGATGATGAAACCCCAGGGATCCATTTTCCACCTATTTTTTAAGTCTTTGCAGTAAAAATACTGTCAATTAGGAGCCGCTTTATTGAAAAAAGTTTCATATTTCTACTGATTTGGAAACTTAAGTTTGGAGGTCAGAGCCAGA
The DNA here is from genome assembly GCA_033576535.1 of Allobates femoralis. Lineage (NCBI taxonomy): Eukaryota > Metazoa > Chordata > Amphibia > Anura > Aromobatidae > Allobates > Allobates femoralis. Next base: position 29,278,898 of record JARQOC010000003.1, read on the forward strand.
CATTGGATAAGGTTAGGGTTATCGGCAAGTCAATAATCCCTTGCAGCCAATAGTTATAATGGATACGGAAAGTATTCAGACCCCTTCACATTTTTCATTGCAGCCATTTGGTAAATTCAAAAAAAGTTCATTTTTTTCTCATTAATATACACCCTGCACCACGATCAAAATGTAGGTGATCGCACATGTCGAGACTTCCATTAATAATACATTAGCTCAAACGCAACCTTGGTGCGGAATTCCACCGGATTTAAAAAACGTCAAATCAGGCAAAAACCTGAAGATCAAAAGTTCAAGGTTACCTGATCTGCCGGAACTGTAAGGGCCACTTTACATGTCCCGATATCGTCGTCCAACTCCGATAAAAAGTCACGTGGTTCGCGCGTTGGCCCCGATATCGTTCGTGCGTTGTATGGTGTAAATGAGCAATTCAATGCAAGAACGATGCCAAAACGATATCGGGGTAGAATTGTGCAGGCTCTCCGACTGCCTGATATTGGATGGTCGATCTGGTAGGATCGTGCTGTGTGACAGCCCAACACCGACTTGGAGCACAACTTCCCCTATTCACTCCCATGTTAAATGGTCGTTCCCTGGTTCGCTCGTCCAAGAGGGTGTATACATCGCAGTTGTGTTGCCTGCCGATATCTCCCTGTGTGACAGCTCCTATGCGATCTTGGATTTCAGCCAAAAAAGTGCGCGCTCCCGTGCCATTGTATACAATATCGAAACGATGTTGGGACGTGTAAAGCAGCCATTACAAGCGCAGATGTGAAAGTAGCGTTACTAGAAATCAGTAATTAAGGTTAGGGTTAAGATAAAGCTAATGATTAAGTTTAGAGTCATCAACTAGCCAATGCAGAAGGTTGGGGTAATTAGTCAATGGAGAAGGTCATAGTCATCACCTAGCCAATGGAAAATGTCAGGGTCATAGGTTAGCCAATGGAAAAGCTTAGGGTCATCAGTTAGCCAATGGAAAAGGTCAGGGTCAATGGCAAGTAAATCGAAGTCAGGATGATCTGCACGCTAATGGAGTAGGTCACGGTAATTACATAATCAGTTGAGCAAGTCCTGGTCATCAGCTAACCAATATGAAAGACCTGGGTCAATGACTATCCAATGGAGATGGCAGGGTCATCAGCTAGACAAGGCAGAAGGTGGGGGTCATCAGCTAGCCAATAGAGATGGTCGGGGTGATCAACTAGATATGGCAGAAGGGTTGTGTCATCAACTAGTTAAGGAAAAAGGTTTCATCAGTTTGCCAATGAAGAAGGCCATGGTCATCACCTAGCCAATGGAGAAGGTTGGTCATCAGCTAACAAATGAAGAAGGTTAGGGTTATCAGCAATCCAATGAAGAAAGTCATGGTCATGGGCCAAATGGATAAGCTTAGGGTCATAGACGTTATAAGAATTATCATATGTACTGTTCACTGTTGCTGCTTTATGTCCTGTGTTTGAAGTTGTGCCAGGTATAATCTTAACACAAAATGTATCAAGATTGGGGGAAATTCTTTCGCAATTCCTGAACATTTTATTATCTGAGTCTGAACACAAAAAAGAGGATTTGGTTTTGCTCTGCGATTAGTCATTAAGCATTTTATCAAAGTATAAACCACTATTGACAACAGACTGACGTTTTGTCATTAGGAGGTAGCTAATAACACAGATGAAGAAGTAACACTTAGTTTTCCTTGAATTCCATCTAATGAGGTTCTCTTTATAAGGAATGTTTTCTTAGTTACAAATGGTCCAGATTAGAAAACCCATTTTTACATGACTTGTTAGGGAGTTCTGAGTTATGAGAGTCTGATTGCCTCTTTAGAGTTAGTTCTCATCTCATGGGCCAAGGCATTTACAGAACACATCTCTCCTTCTGAAGAACCTGACCTGTCCTGCATTAAACTGTCACATATTGATTGACTTTGCAGTGACTGTTGCTGCTGTGCTATTTAATTGAGTTTTTTTTCCCCTTAGTCTACTCTGTGGCTGTGTAGGTGGAGGTAAAGGTGAAGGGCTGTGTCTGAGCTTTCTGCTCTCCACTCTCTCAGCCTTAAGTAGTTCTTCTTCCCTCCACCAGATGTCACAGATTCAGTTCATTCTAATCTATGACCCGTGCTGTGCAGACATCCTGCTGACTCAGCTGGTGTCGTCCCCTTCTTTGGAGTGGTGTACTTTTCCTGGTCCTTGGGTGGAGGTAGGGGCTCTTAGCTGAGGGCAAATTGAGTATTTGAGAGATAGGGTGGTGGCCTGAAACTCCTCACCTTCAGAGGTACCTTTGGGAACAGGGCTAGTCAGGGACCCCAGCTCCAGGGCTAGACTAGTCTTCCGGTTGTCCTTGCCCATAATCCCTTCCTGCTCCATTCCTCTCACCCACTACACGTGTGACATAAACAACTACTCAATGATTTAATTAGGCACAGTGTAATACCTAATTTATCCTGTAAGGGTACTGGACAGAAATTGAAGAATACTGCAAGATGCTTGTTTTGTGATCAACTTATTGTCAAATGACCCTCCTAACATGTACAGAGTGAAGAACTCTCTGGAATTGCCCTTTTAGTTCCTAAATAGAGATGAGTGAACACTAACATTTTCGGGTGCTCTGTACTCGTAACAAGCATTTTGACAGTCAGATGTGCATCTGTCGAGCCCACTGGCACGGGTACTCGGTACCGGACCGGGTTTGCTACGGGGAATGTCACGGAGGTCCTGGTCTGGACCGTGTGCCGGACCCTGGCAAGTAAAAGGGTGATATTTACAGGGGATTAGAGTTTGTCGTGACGCCACCCACGGTGTGTGGTCAGAAATGGGACCACCGCTGCTGCAGAACCTCCGGGGATGATGTTAGGCAGCTTAGATGGTACTACTCTCCGTAGGTAGAGGTGGGTTCCCCGGGGTAGTGGTTGTTATAGTCTATGGTGGATGTGATAATAAGGGATGGATAGTGGAGACGGGTTGAAGGAACACACACTCAAGTTTCTGTAGTTTTCCAAAGCTTTACTGCAGATGTTGTAGCAGATTGTACACGGAGTCTGTACTGGGGCCGGGTTGCTCCCACCCTGTCTGGGTCCTCAGCTTCCTCATGCTGCGCTGTGTGTGTGTGGCCCTGCGGCTGCTTCTAGCTGAGCTGCTGGCACTGTTTCACTCTCTCTCTTCTAGTAGCCCTTGGCTAGGCAACTTGAGTCTTCTGTGTGGTGCTGACCATGCCGTGTTGCTTTGCACTGGTACAGTGTTGATCTAGAAACTCCAGTAATCCTGGATTGACTGTGCTGTGTGTGTCAGTCACAGTCTCGGATCCGGTGTCCGTTCTGTGCACTCCTCTGGGGCGAGTGGTGATGGCACTCAAGCTCCCAGATGTGTTTCTCTCTCTTTAGTTCTCCTCTCCTCAGACCCTGGCTATGCCTGGAATCGGTGAGCGGGCTGTAGAGAAGCCTGGCGCGGCTCCTTTACACTACAGCCTTCCTCAGTTCTCCCAGGAACTGGACTCTCTCTAGAGCTCTCCTCTAGACTTAACTAACTACTTCCTCTTGACCTGGAAAATATAAGGGAGCTCACTGGGCTCCCCCTCCTGGCTCAGAGGTGCTAGTGTAGGTCAGTGTGTGGTGGGGAGGGAACCCGTGTGATGTTACTGTGGCACATTAACCCCTGGGGTGCCACACATCCATCGCAAGGGACGGGGTATTTGGACACTCTGAGGTATCCGTCTGTTTAGTAGTCACGATGGCAACCCCAGAATCCGTGGCGCAGACCGAGCATGAAAAGAGGATATTTACAGGGGATAATAGTTATTTGTGACACCATCTCTGGTTTCTGATCAGAGTGACCAGTGCTGCTTGAGGCGACCCAGGGGAATAGGTGATGTTGCAGATAGGTGTAACACTCCCCATAGATGGGGCGGGTCCCCAGGGTTCAGTATGAAAGTTAATATGGATGATGATGGTAGTTGTTGGCGCATGGAGGCACAGAAGAAATGGACAGACATAAGAGTTGCAGTTCTTACCAGTCTCTTTACTCGTCGTTGGTGCAGAGACAACCCAGCCAGGTGCTGTGCTCTCCCAGTGTGCAGATTGGCCAGCCCTCAAATAGTCCAGGTTCATTCCACTGAGACACCATTCATAAGCCTTTCTGTGCTGTTCTTTTCTCCCTGAGCTGTTCTCTCTCCCTTGTCCTACGCTTTCATACTACAAGTCCCAAGGCAGGTGACTGCTGGCCTTGCTGAGCGATGGCTGGCATGTCCTCTTGATCCTCTATAGTTACTGTGCCAGGGAGAGTACACGGTGTTGGCCACTGCACCTGCAGTTCAGTGGCCTCTGATTTCTGGCCTCGGTCCTACAGTTCCACACATAATCGGGGCCGGTACCCCTCATGCAGCCAGTTCCTGTACCGCGACCTGGAAGTTGTCTGTAGATTTGGAGTTCTCTGAACTGGGGCTTCCTCGGCCGAACTACACACTGGTCCCATTAGGCCCCAGCTCCAGTGACTCAGAGAACTCCATCTAGCTGTTCCTGTTTTTTTCCCACTCTCACTACTCCTCACTGACTTCCTTCCTTCCACCCCCTAAACCTACTCCTTTCTCCAACTAGCACATTGGGTCTGACCACTAAAGGGGCTTCTTCTGCCCTACATCTCCCTGGTTTGGAGTTAGGATGGGTGTTGGGTGTGTGTCTGGGTGTATCGGTTTTGTGTCCCCATCTTACCTGAGCGCAATGGCACCACACCTGTGGAGTAGGTGCAGTACCACTGTGGCGACCAAGACGCAGGGGTGCCACAGATGGGTTCAACTCATGTACCGAGTATAATGGAAGTCAATGGGGAACTCAAATATTTTTCTAGAAGATCTTTCGGAGACATGCTCGAGTTTTCCATAGACGTACATTATACTCTGCAAATGATTCGAGCCTGTCTGAGCATCAAACTGCTTGTTACGAGTACTGAGCACCCGAACATTGGAGTGCTCGCTCATCACTATTCTTAAACCAAGTTCTTAAATTGGTTTGCCCTATATGTGTTGAGTAAGGACATAGTTCAGTTCATATTACACGCATGAAAAATCATTGGGTGGAATTTATAAAGCAATTCACACCACATTTCCGGAAAAAGCCTGTGTTGTGTAAGATATTTAACATTTTTTCTTTTAATGTTCCACCCACCATTTTTATAAGACGTTAATGGGACTTGAAAAGAAGAAGGGAGAGGAGTGATCAAAAGGATTTAGTTCATACTAAAAAAATCGCTGTATGATTTATTTTTATGGTACACGAATAGCTCAAGATGTGACACCTATATTAAGGGGCGTCATTCAGTTTAAAAAATGGTCATCTTAGTGCATTCAACCCCAATAATTCTAAATATCTGGGGAAAGTGGTAGCCATTTGGGATCACATTTCCTCCAGCTCACTCTCCACTTTTGACCCAGTCACAGAAGATGAAGTCTCCAGGCTTGTCTCTTCCTCTCGTCCCACCACATGCACTGCTGACCCCATCCCCTCACACCACTCCAGTCTCTCTCTCCGGTGGTCACCTCTTACCTAGCAAAATCTTCAATCTTCCTCTCTTCTGGCATCTTCCCTTTATCCTTCAAACACTCAATCATTACTCTATTATTAAAGTAAACTTCTCTTGACCCATCCTGCACAAATAACTACAGACCAGTCTCCAGTCTCCCCTTCATCTCTAAACTCCTGGAGCGCCTGGTCTACTCCCGTCTCACCCGTTACCTCTCCGCTCACTCTCTTCTAGATCCATTACAGTCTGGTTTCCGCCCCCTACATTCTACAGAAACTGCTCTCACCAAGGTGACCAATGACCTACTGACAGCAAAACATAATGGTGACCACTCTCTGCTTATTCTTCTTGATCTCTCTGCAGCCTTTGACACTGTTGACCTCCATCTCCTACTCTATATGCTGCACTCCATCGGCATCAAGGACACGGCTCTCTCCTGGTTCTCTTTCTATCTTTCTGACCGCTCTTTCAGTGTATCATTCTCTGGCTCCACTTCTTCCCCTCTTCCTCTCACTATTGGGGTCCCTCAGGGTTCAGTCCTTGGACCTCTTCTCTTCTCTCTCTACACTGCCCTGATTGGACAAACCATCAGCAGATTTTGCTTTTAGTACCATCTTTATGCTGATGACACACAACTATACACTTCTTCCTCCAACCTTACTCCCGCTCTAATAAAGAACACCAATGACTGTCTAACTGCAGTTTCCAATATCATGTCTGCTCTCTATCAGTCACATGTTCTTTCCATCTTCACAATCTGTAATAAGTAGGGATGGGCGAATCTACTCGTTACTACTCGGTACTCGCCGAGTAGTAAGGGATTCGCCCGACTCGTTACTCTGCGAGTAATCTCAGGGATTACTCGCACAGTAACGAGTCCGCAGGGAGCGAAGGAAGAGAGGGGGGAGAAATGCTCCTTACCTCTCTTCCGGCTTCTGCTATGTGCTGCGTGCTGGGCTCTGGGACTTGCGGGCTGCAGCAGCTCCAGGGTCCTAGAGCCCGCCTACACAGAGATGCAGCAGAGCTGAGATAGTTCTCAGCCTGCTCACTCCCTGTGCATAGACATGTATATCTATGCACAGGGTTGTGGCAGTGAAGATGTTGTTTTTGGACTGCGTCGGACGGAAGAGGATTTTTGGAGTAAAGATGGAGTCTCTAATGTCTTTTTTGTTTTATTTTTAATAAAAAATTTTTCTCTGTGTTGTTTTTTTTTTTATATTGATTACTGGAAATTCATGGCGGTCATGTCTAATATTGGCGTGACCGCCATAAATTTCGGGCTTAGGGCCAGCTGATAATACAAAGCTGGCCCTAACCTCTTTATTACCCAGCGTGCCACCGCCACCAGGGCCGCTGGAAGAGCGGGGTTCAGCGCCAGAAGATGGCGCTTCAATAAACGCACCATCTTCTGGGGCGGCTGCCGGCTGCAATTTGCAGCGGGGTGTGCCCAGAAAGCTTGGGGCTCCCTGCGCTGCGGATTCCAGCCCCCAGCTGCTTAGCTGTACCTGGCTAGACATAGAAATTGCGCGGAGCCCCACGCATTTTTTTTTTATTATTTCATGAAATTCATGAAATAATAAAAAAATGGGGCTCCCCTATATTCTTGTGTCCGGCCAGGTACAAATAGGCACCTGGGGGATGGGGGCAGCCCGTCGCTGCCTGCTGGATCCGGCTGGTTACAAAAATACGGCGAAGCCCACGTAATTTTTTTTTTTTGAAAAATCTATAAAACAATCCTACAAAAGGATTGCATCTTTACTAACCCCTCGACCATGGTGGAGGGGTTAAAAAAGATGCAGTCCCTTTTATTTATATTGTTTTATGGATTTTTCAAAAAAATTTGACGTGGGCTTCGCCGTATTTTTGTAACCAGCCAGATCCAGCAGGCAGCAACGGGAGGCAGGGGTAAGTAGCCGGCCGGGCCGGTGAAGACACGGCTCGTACATAGTCTGGTCTGTTCTGTAGCAACATATGGAAGTGACACCTGGATGATAAAGAAAAAAGACAGAAGAAGAATCCACGCCTTCAAAATGTGGAGCTGGAGAAGGATCTTATCAATACCATGGATGGCAAGAAGAACAAATAAATCAATTCTGGAACAAATCAAGCCAGACATGTCACTGGAAGAAAGGATCAGCAAGTCACGACTTGTCTGCAACATCATACAAAGAGAGCATGGAATATGAACTCTTCTCTAGAACAACACATTTAAAGCAATTACAAATTGACAAACCCTGTTTATAACGTGAGGGAGACAATGGACAGTGATACAAATACCAATTAGTTTCTTGACTTTTTTCGTTCTTAAAGGGACACTGTCAGATCATTTTTCAGTATGATACTAATATTACCCTTGAATAGTGAGCTCCTTTATTAGTCCTCTCCATTAGAAGCAAACAGGAATAGTCCTGTGTTGTATAAACTGTCATGTAATTATGCACTCCCTCTCAGCAGCCCTCTCCTCCCTCTCAGCAGCTCTCTCCTCCCTCCTCCCTCTCAGCAGCTTTCTCTTCCTTCTCAGCAGCTCCCTCCTCCCTTTGCTCTCAGTACAGTGTAGCTTCAGTTTCCATAGGAGCATCTGTTCTGTTGAGGACATGGAGGGAGAGAGCTTTTTCAGTTCTGACTTATCTAGACTCCATTTGTTTCTTTAAAGTGATCCTGACCCCAGAACACCACCCCACATTCCCTTCTTACCTACCCCTGCAGCTTGGTATCCTGCTGCCATCCATCCCTGTTTCTCTATAAACCGCACTGGCGATCTTTATAAATCATTATTTTATTATATCATTACTGCAGCTTCCTAGTATTTAGGAAGCCGCAACAGGCGGGACTGTGTGCCGCTCTCCCCCGCCTTGACGGGAATTATGCACGCTACCATGGGCTTGGTAAACATCCGAGAGGCTGCTCGCCTCATAGTAGGGGCGGTGAAGGCGGTATGACTCGTATGACGTGGACGAGTTGGGGCAACCCACTCCAAGCAAGTTCTGAGGTCTACCCACTGCTCTAGTGTCTGTGGACCCTGGTTGCGTGTAGCTGTGCTGAGGCCTCCTCTGGTCAGCTCTGGCTGTGTGACAGGCAGCGTGAGCTCTCTGGTGCTACAATTTTCTTCTCTGAGTCTCCTGAGCTCTGTAATGCGGCTGTGTCTCCTAGCCTCAGCTTGGACAGGCAACTTAGAATCACCTACCCTCCGGTGTTTTGTTGCTGGGCATAGAATCCCCGGCAACCTCAGTCTCCGGTGACCGTACTGCACTAGGTACTAGTGCGAACAGGCACTAGCTCCACTCCCCGGACCAAGTCTTCACTTCCCCAGACCCTCACCACGGGTCTCACACATGGTTGGGTCAGTCATCTAGGACGGGCCTAGCGTGGCTCCTGTCTCTAGGGTGTCTTCCACAGTCCTCCCAGGAACTGAACTGCCTGCTCCCGCCCCCAGACGAGAATTTATAGAAGACCTGCCCTAGAGCTCCCCCTTCTGGCCTGGAGTCAGGAAGGTGTTGTGTGTGTTTGTGTTACCTGGTGGATGCCTTGCCTTGCTTCCAAGCTGTGGCAACCGGACCCCGGGGTGCCACACTCTCACCCATCCTCAGTGTTCTGAGAATTTCAGCCTTATGCTGCTGGTGAGCACAGAAGGTGTGTCAGGGACATGGATGCTTGGAGCTGCAGGATCATCCTACATTCCTGCCCCCTCACACTGGCATATGGGCATGGCAGGGGCATAGCTGCCACCTTCTTGGTCACAGTAAAATCCAGCCCCTGATATACCATCATATGTAAGGTGACAGGAGTGTTCTGGCTTCAAATAGTAATCATGTTACCAAGCAGATAGAAATGTACCCTGTGATCCTCTGCTGTACAATGATATGATGATGCATAATGTGTACTGTTACTGTCAGGCTAGGAGCAGAGACAAAGAATTACATTGATCAATTCAGCACTGGCATGGTCTAACCTCCCATATAGCAGTTAGTAGATTCCTGTCCCCTGAAACTGTAGCACTATGGATATAGATTTGTTCTTTGCAGATATGAACCTACAAAACATTTTTTCAGATCTCTAGTAAGTCAGATATTGCATTTTTATTTCTGCATTCTTCTCAGTATTAATGCTATGTTTATTTTCTTGGGTGCAGATTACATGCATGCTTTCTCTACGGTGCTGCCCATACAGAAGTGTGAGGGGGCTGGAATGTAGGATGATCCTGGAGCTCCTAGCATCCCCATCCCCAACACACCTCCTCTCCTCACCGGCAGCATGAAACTGACAGGCTGGAGTTTTTGGACCCTTGAGGAGGGGGGGTGAGAGCAAAAGAGCAGGTATGATTTTATTGATTTATAAGAGATCTATAGATCCTAGAACTGCAATGTACAGGTCTGCTTCATCATGTAGCAGGGCAGAAAGTTTAGTAAAATGCTAAAATGTTTTCTCTCCCTGGAGTTCCCCTTTAATATTTATTCAAATCTGCTTAAAAGCAATGAAGGCACAATTTAGAAAGACAAATACATCCATACCCACAATATTAAATGAGTCGGTAGAATGGCACCAATACCAGTAGAGGCATTTTGTCTACACCATGCAGGAGAAGCGACTAGTCAACATAAATTTGCATTTCAAACTCAACACACACAGTAATCACTAAAGAGGATAAAACCAATGGTAACAGATTTCAACAAAGTCATAGATATGGCCCGTCAGTCATGAAAATGTTATGCATGTATCAATTTACACATGGGCACAGGGAGAAATAAAGCCTAAACCATCAGAGCTGCAGCCACACCATACTGGTTCCTGTACAGACTAGAATGTCACTAGCTGAACAACTAGAAACCACAGCTTGGATCTGGCTACCTAAAAGGCCGTCAAGCTGTTTCTTGTTCCTCCTGAGGAAACAGAGGGAAAGTCTCTACATTCAAGTAACCACAAAAAGCAAAGTTCAGAGGGGTAGAAAAAATTCAAAGGTGATCAAACATTAAGCACATGAACAAGTGGGCAAAGTAGAAATAACAAATGCAAGCAAGAGCAGCCTCCTACATACCTAACAGAAAACAAGATGATGTAGAAAAGGCAAATAAGAAATACACAGAGCAAATACAAACTGGTCTATCAGCCTAAAAGGTCAAATTCCCTAGCAGCAGGGCTAGAACTCCTTAGCAGAAATCCACATAGAAATATAGCCAGCAGACAAGGCTGGTGAAAGGAGAGTCTAAAGCAGGGGTCTCAAACTCGGTTGGGTTGGTGGGCCGCACATAGAAATTTTTTTTTATCGGGGGCCGCATTGCTTGTAGGACTAAGGGTACCGTCACACTAGGTGACATCGCCGGCGACACACGGGAGCGTGCACATTTTTGGCACCCTGTCAGCGTCGTGTGTTTGGACGCGGCGATACCTTCGGTGATGCTTTGGCGATGTTTCAGGCAATGTCGCTGTTGGGGTGTCTAGAAACCCCAGCATGGATCCTGTAACATGGGAGCCTATGGCTCCCATCGCCTGTAACATCGCTATTCGCGATGTTACACAGGGTGATGCTTACACATCGCCTGAGAGTGGTTGCCTGGTTTCACAGCAGCGCTGTGCTGTGCTGTGAAACCAGGCGACCACTCTCAGCCGATTTTTCGGTGCAAAATCGCCACTTTACACGGGGCGATGTCACCTGGTGTGACGGTACCCTGACATTTTTAGTAATACCAGATTTTTTGGTCAATGTAGTAATGTCCAAATCCTGATCCCCTTCTTGTAGTAATGTCCCCATCTTGGTCCCTTTCTTGTTGTAATGTCCCCATACTGGTCCCCATCCTGGTCGCCCTCATGTACTAATATCCCCAACCTGATCCCCTTCTGTAGTAATGTCCCCCGAGCTGGTCCCCTTTTGTAGTGATGTCCCCATCCTGGCCCCCATAGTGTAGTGATGTCACCATCCTGGCCCCCATGCTGGTCCCCTTTTGTAGTGATGTCCCCATCCTGGCCCCCATAGTGTAGTGATGTCCCCATCCTGGCCCCCATAGTGTAGTGATGTCACCATCCTGGCCCCCATAGTGTAGTGATGTCCCCATCCTGGCCCCCATAGTGTAGTGATGTCACCATCCTGGCCCCCATGCTGGTCCCCTTTTGTAGTGATGTCCCCATCCTGGCCCCCATAGTGTAGTGATGTCCCCATCCTGGCCCCCATAGTGTAGTGATGTCACCATCCTGGCCCCCATGCTGGTCCCCTTTTGTAGTGAGGTCCCCATCCTGGCCCCCATAGTGTAGTAATGTCCCCCATGCTGGACCTCTTTTTTAGTGATATCCCCAACCAGGTCTGCCTTCTTTTTACACACTCGGACATATTCACTCACAATCACACCCACTCACACATTAACTCACCCACACATTAACCCACACACACATTAACTCACACTCTCACACTCACGTGGAACAAAAAGGGGGGCCGCACAACCCATGAGCGGTACCTGGTGGTCTAGTGGGGGCGTCAATAACAGATATGGGGGGTTCGCATCTCACCTTTGGAGGTTCTGCAACCCTGCACACCCACGGCGTATCGCAGTGGATGGCTCCGGACTCCAGCGGTCGAGGTTTCCTCCACGAGCAGCTCCTTCTTCCGGTCAGGTGACTCGAGCAGCCGATCACCTGCCCCTGTGACGTTCTCAGCTACGTCACCGCAGGTCCTTTGGATTCTGTTAGCGGAGACTCTGGTTCACAGCTGCTCCTGCTGCAAACCTAGGATGGAGATATGATATTTGTACAGAAGTGTGTGATTATAACAGAAGCGCTAGAGCACAGGAGGCCACGTTTAATTACCTTTAATATACCACAACGTGTTTCCACAGCGGCCCGCCGTCTTCATCAGGTAAATCCACCTGATGAAGAATGCGGACCGCCAAGGACTTTTGTTATAATCACACACTTCTGTACAAAATCGCGCACTCTGATACCCTCACGCATTCACACTCACAGGCACCCCACAGGCTCTCTGACACCCACAGGCTCTCTGACACACACAGGCACTCAAGAGGCACTCTCAAGACAGGCACACACACACACAGGCACTCACACACACAGGCACTCACACACACAGGCACTCACGAACACAGACACTCATGCTCACAGACACTCACAGGCGCTCACAGGCACTCACACTCACAGGCACAGGTACTCACACACACAGGCACTCACGCTCACGGGCACTCACAGGCGCTCACAGGCACTCACACTCACAGGCACTCACAGGCACAGACACTCACAGGCACTCACACTCACAGGCACTCACACACACAGGCACTCACACACACAGGCACTCACACACAGGCACTCATGAACACAGACACTCATGCTCACAGACACTCACAGGCGCTCACAGGCACAGGTACTCACACACACAGGCACTCACGCTCACGGGCACTCACAGGCACTCACACTCACAGGCACTCACACTCACACACACAGGCACTCACGCTCACGGGCACTCACGCTCACGGGCACTCACGCTCACGGGCACTCACGCTCACAGGCACTCACAGGCACTCACACTCACAGGCACAGGTACTCACACACACAGGCACAGGTACTCACGCTCACGGGCACTCACGCTCACGGGCACTCACAGGCGCTCACAGGCACTCACACTCACAGGCACTCACACTCACAGGCACTCACACACACAGGCACTCACACACACAGGCACTCACGAACACAGGCAGTCACGAACACAGACACTCACAGGCGCTCACAGGCACAGGTACTCACACACACAGGCACTCACGCTCACGGGCACTCACAGGCGCTCACAGGCACTCGCACTCACAGGCACAGACACTCACAGGCACTCACACTCACAGGCACTCACACTCACAGGCACTCACACACACAGGCACTCACACACACAGGCAGTCACGAACACAGACACTCATAGGCGCTCACAGGCACAGGTACTCACACACACAGGCACTCACGCTCACGGGCACTCACGCTCACGGGCACTCACGCTCACGGGCACTCACGGGCACAGGTACTCACACACACAGGCACTCACGCTCACGGGTGCTCACAGGCACTCACACTCACAGGCGCTCACAGGCACTCACACTCACAGGCACTCACAGGCACTCACGCTCACAGGCACTCACAGGCACAGACACTCACAGGCACTCACACTCACAGGCACTCACACTCACAGACACTCACAGGCACTCACACTCACAGGCACTCACACTTACAGGCACTCACACTTACAGGCACTCACACTCACAGGCACTCACAGGCACAGACACTCACAGGCACTCACACTCACAGACACTCACACTCACAGGCACTCACACTTACAGGCACTCACACTCACAGGCACTCACACTCACAGGCACTCACACTTACAGGCACTCACAGGCACTCACACTTACAGGCACTCACACTCACAGGCACAGGCACTCACAGGCACTCACACTTACAGGCACTCACAGGCACAGGCACTCACACTCACAGGCACTCACAGGCACTCACACTCACAGGCACTCACACTCACAGGCACTCACACGCACAGGCACTCACACGCACAGGCACTCACAGGCACTCACACGCACAGGCACTCACACTCACAGGCACTCACACTCACACTCACAGGCACTCACAGGCACTGGCACTCACACTCACAGGCACTCACACTCACAGGCACTCACACTCACAGGCACTCACACTCACACTCACAGGCACTCACACGCACACTCACAGGCACTCACTTTTATCACTAACCATGCTGGTCCAGTGCATGGGGACCCTGGAGCTTCCCTGTGCGGCCCCCAGCACTTTGGACCAAGAACCATGCTGGCGGCGGTCCAGTGCATGGTGCCGCCGCTTTCCCCGCTATAACATTACTTGCGGCCGCTTCCCTGTCTCTGCCGCTCGCTCTGCAAGTTCAATGCGAGTCACCGTCAGCCAATGAGAGGCCCGCAGGTGACGTCAGCGGCCTCTCATTGGCTGAGGGGCTTGTATTGAGCTGGCAGAGCGGCAGAGCGGGCGGCAGAGACAGGGAAGTGGCCGCAAGTAATGTTATAGCGGGGAAAGCGGCGGCACCATGCACTGGACCGCCGCCAGCATGGTTCTTGGTCCAAAGTGCTGGGGGCCGCACAGGGAAGCTCCAGGGGCCGCATGCGGCCCGCGGACCGCGAGTTTGAGACCCCTGGTCTAAAGTGTATAAATAGCCCCACCTGGGATGTGATAGGACAGAGACAAAATGAGCAACTGAGAACTCCTGAAAAACTACAAACCAAAGAAAAAAGCATAGATGAAAGAACAATCAGCAGTTTGACAGAGGCTCTGGCTCAGCTGGGAAGGAAACTGACCCTGGAGCACAAGACCACTGGATTGAGTACCGAGATCAAGGCATGACAACAACTAAAGCACAGCAAAAAGATGTATATTCTACTATATGCATCCATCATTATATAACAGTTGACATGATAAAGTTAGAAATGCAAGTGCAGTGCTCCTATATATGACAATGAGCATAGCCAAGAACAGCACAAAAATGCCAAAAGGCAAAGAAGCTCTGTCGTTCAAGAGGCCATTTGCAACATTACCCTGGATTAAGTAAAAGACACCCATTTACATACAACTGTGTTAGGGTTCCTACCTCCTCTAACTGCTGAGCCGGCTACTCTTTGTTTGCATACGGTAATCTGTAAAAATTACGTCTGGCAATGAGTTACAGACCGATAAAGGGCATGACTAAGGAACCATTGGCCATAGGTCACTGCTGTTTTTGCTAGAATGGACAGTCTATCCCTGAGGTCTGTCTACATGAAGTTCACTTTTTGACATTTTGAATTGCATCCCTTGCTTTTAGGTTGTATGTACGTGTAAGTGCTTAATGAAATCATATAATAACTCAACTGGCACAAACCCAACCATTGGAATGTTTATAATATTAGAATCATATTTTAGTGTGACCCGCGCCAAGCATGTATGTGACTCACATAAAGCATGCACAGTGTCACCATTATGGCAATAAGCCATTTACATATTTGGTTATAAAATGTGAATGAATACACATTGTGCCATAAAGAAAGAAATTCTTTACATCTGAGCTGTTATATTATTTATCCTGTAAACTGCTTGGTGTCATGTATAACAATTTAATAACTATGTAGTCTTTATTTATAGGTAAACTATGATTATAACATATATACACAACAAAATATATACACAAGGTCTGAGTAGATGGAGCATCATACTGGCATGCTATAAATCTAACAAAGTAAAAACAATTCCAGCATTACCAAAATTGTTTTCTACAATAATTTATTAGAATGCATCATGTTTATATGGTCATATACAATACTCAAGTGATTGGTGGGCTTGATGTAGTCCTCGTTTTCCTCAGGTGTCATCTGTTATGGGTAATCACCTGGCTATTTAGAAAACTGGCACTGATCATATCACTGTACTTGATGGTAAACTAGTAATTGGATAATCTGGCCATCCATCTCTGTTCCATGGCACCCAATTTTGCAGTTTCCAGGTGGGTCAAGGGATTATTATCCGTGAAGGCAATAAACTTGTTTGATACCAGGTAATGTTTAAATCTTTCTGTGACTGCCCAGACCAAGGCCAGGAACTCCAACTTGAATGAGCTGTAGTTGTCAGGGTTCCATTCCGTAGGGCGAAGCTTCCTACTAGTATAGGCAATCACTCTTTCTTTGCCTTCTTGCTTCTGGAAGAGTACAGCTCCTAACCCCACGTTACTGGTATCGGTGTACAACAGGAATGGTGGGTTGTAGTCGGGGTAAGCCAGGATCTCTTCACCTGTTAGGGCCTTTTTCATCTGCTGGAACTACTCTTCCTGTTCCTTGCCCCACTGCAAGGGAGGATCTCTGGACTTGCCTTTGTTGGGTTGGTTTACTAGGAGGTTTTGCAGTGGAGCATCCTTCTTTGTGTACTCTTTGATGAATCTCCGGTAGTATCCCACCAATCCCAGGAACTGACATACTTCCTTGAGGGTCTTTGGTTTTGGCCATTCCCTGATAACAGTGACCTTGTCTGGATCGGGGGCCACTCCTTCGGAACTATGTGTCCCAGGTACTGGATCTTCGGCTTTAATAGGTGGCATTTGGATGGTTTTAGCTTCATCCCGTATTTGGACAAGGCTTTAAATACCTCTGCTAGATGGGTTAGGTGCTCTTCATAGGATTTTGAATACACGATAATGTCATCCAGGTAAACCAGTACCGTTTCAAAGTTCTTATGCCCCAGGCAACACTCCATCAACCTCTGGAATCTTCCAGGTGCATTACATAGTCCGAAGGGCATGCTGTTGAATTCACATAGGCCCATGGGCGTGGTAAATGCCGTCTTCTCATGGTCTTATGCAACGGAGAACCGCCAATCCCCGCTAGTGAGATCTAGGGTTGAAAAGTAATTAGCAGACTTCAATGCAGCCAATGATTCTTCAATGCGAGGCAACAGGTAAGCATCTTTGTGTGTTATAAGATTTATTTGCCTGTAATCTACACACATTCTCATACTGACATCCTTCTTTCTGACTAGGACTAGTGGAGCTGCCCAAGGACTACAACTATCTCTTATGACCCCTGCATTCTTCATGTCCTGTAACATCTCTTTGGCTTTTTGATAGTGTGCTGGTGGAATAGGCCTGTATTGCTCTTTGATTGCTGCATGTGTACCTGTGGGAATATGATAGCATACCCCTTTGATCCTACCAAAGTCAAGTGGATGCTTACTAAATACTTGACACCTTGCTTTTTAGGCATGGGAGTGGAATCAGTTCCTACATGGAGCTGCTGACACCAGTCCTCTAGCTGCCCCTTAGCGTTGTTATCCTCTGCCTCTTTGGGTAGAGGTAAGGGTCCCACTGCTTGTATCTCGTTGTTATGCACAGTGTACAGCTTACCAACGGTGGAATACCTGGGTAGGTTAACCTCTTCACTGACACAATTTAAGATGTGAACTAGTACTCTTCCCTTGTGTACATCGACTACCCCCTGGCTGTCAAGAGTGTAGGCCTGTGTTCTGAGCTGATGGGCTCCACTACCACCTGATAATCCTGCCCTCTTACACCTATAGCTACTCAACACCAAAGCATCATTTCACTCATTGGAGGTATTACAATAGGAAGCGGGTCTGTTACCCATGCAGTACCAATTTCACCACCTGTAAGTTTTACCTGTTGCTGGTCCAGGAGGGCTCTTATCTCTCTTTGAAGAACCTTCTTCTGCCCAGGTTTGGCAGTGTCTGCAATCTGTTGAAGCAAGAACAACACTTCATCCATGCGATTGCTAACAACATTTGTACCGAGAATAATGTATGGATCTTGGTTAGTGGGATTTTCTTCTACCACAATAATCCTTAGGGACCACCAGCGCAAGGGACCACCAGCACAAGGTCTTGTAACTCCATTCTCACCACTTTTATGGGTACTTCTCTAACCCCCACTATAGTAAGTGGTTCACCATTGGAAGGATAAATGTTAAGGTTCATATCGGGTGGTTTAAGTTCATTACGTGACCAGAATTGCTTATAAAGGATATCAGGGATAGTGGTCTCTTGTGACCCGGTGTCCGATAAAGCAGGTGTCGAGATGCCAACTAGTATGAAAGACAGGAATGGTCTCTGTCCGATGTAAGTATCACACCAGTCGGCTGGGCCCTGTCGAGCTGCTCCTGAGGTTCGGCCCCGGCCCCCAGGGTCTGCTCGTTTAAAGGACAGTATCGTGCGATGTGGTCGGTCTTGTTGCAGCGGCGACAGATGGGCTCCCCGGTGGAGCTGTAACGATCGGTGCTACCTTCCTTTGGGCGACGCAGTCTTCCTTCCTCTCATCCACGGGATGTCCTCCGGGCTGTCAGAAAGCTGGATTAAAGTTTGAGGTTTAGGCTGTGGCTTTGGCAGCTTCTGCAACTGTAGGGCTTCCATAACTGTGGCTAGGCTCTTGCCCAGCTGGCGGAACTCCAAGCTCAAGGAGTCAATCCTGTCGGAGTTAGTACACTGAACACGGCTTTCAGCTGCAGGCACAGGTACTGTTATTGTTGTAGTCGGATCTTTGCCACTGCATCACTGCCGGATGGCAGCTTCAGGAGTCTCCACTAGCTGTAACCGATTTATGGCCATGTCCTTTAAAGTATTGAAATCAGTGTCCGGGTGGCTTAGGGACCACCAGTGCAAGGTTTTGTTATCCTCTGGTGATAGTAGCCCCCAGGTAAACTGCTCAGTCAATAGTTTATTCTCATCAGGGACACTAGCAGGGCTGACTTTCTTCAGAGCTCGCAGCGCCTCCTGCAGGCACCAGGCGTAGGTTCAGATATCATCCCCCAGCTTTTGATAACAATGATAGGAGCGCATTGTTATGTCAGCCTCATTACAGTCCTCGAAAGCAACTTTTAATTTATCAAAGATTATAGCTACTGATCCCTTTTCAGCAGTGGACCAGGATTCAGCCTCTCTTTCTGCAGCACCGGTTAACTGTCCCAATACAACAGCTGCGTGCTGCTGACCTGTCATTGCATACATGTCCAACACACTGCAGATCTTTCTTTTGAAGGTGGACAAAGTATCAGGGCGGCCAACATACTGGGGTAACCACTTAGCACCCGAGATATATGGTAGCGAGATCGGCATGATCGGGGCTACTGCGCCCGGTGAGTCGGCGGCTCAACCGATTGCAGTCATGGTCGCTTCAGGGTGATTCTCGGGGTCAGCAAATGAGCTGACATCATCGCTGGACGAGGCAAACATTTTCAGGGCCCCCCTAGTGAATCATGGCCAGTCTTTAAACAGTTAAACAGTTTTTGAACCTCGTAGGCAGGGAGTTAAGAGTTCGGGAATTTCCGGATTAGGCCGTTGTGCTTCGGAAGTGTTCGGCAGGGCGAGGGGCGGGTTTTGGTTTCGCGCTCTGCATGCCGTCACGTCCCCTTTCTTCCCGCTCTGCGGCGCAGTAATGGCAGCTCCGTTTAACAGTCACAAATTTCAGTCTTAAATACGGCACACAGTAATTGACTAGCCCAGGGTATGGGGACTTGGGTATCTGGGCCCTCTGCTGCGGTAGGGATGTCACTGGTGGCCTGCCCAGACTCGTGGCCCTGGTGGTCAACTAAAAAGGGGTAGTTGAAATGGGAATAAATGTTTATAAATTTATCGTGACGCCACCCGTGGTATCTAGTGACTGCACCATCGCTGTGTGGGGCCTCCAGGGATGACGGATGAGCAGCTAGGTGTTGAAGCTCCTCACAGGCAGAGCTGGATCCCTCGGGTATTTGGTGATGATGAGGGATGGAGCAGGGATTTGGCCGGGCTGGTGGATAACGGGACAGTCTCTGTGGATGGCTGGGGTGCGTGTAAGAAACTGACACACACACTACTGGTCATTTCTTTACCTTTTACAGGTATAGTTGCAGGTAAACGTCCAGGGCACTGCCGGGTGTTCAGGATGCACTTCTGGGCCTCCACAGCGAGTGGGTATTAGGCCTCCTTGTCTCTTTCCCCGTGTGTGTGAAGCCCCTGCCCCGTGTGAAACTTGGCTGGCCTACTCTGCTCTCTAATCACCTGTGCTGTCGTCGGGAAACCCTCGATGGGCTACCGCTGTTCCTCTCTCTGCGGTGCCTGGCTCCCTGGTGAGTGACTGCGCAGGTGCCTGGGAGACTGACATCTCCACGGTAGACCGGTGTTCTCTACTGGGCCATGTGCGCTCCAGTAGACTCAGATTCCAGTGTCCAGTGTGCTGTTTGAGTGAACCTAACACTGGCTCCTCGGTTCCCACTCTGTTCTTTCCTCTCTCTCTCCTCGCCTTCTGACCCTCGGGTCCTGCAGGACTACTTTGTGGGCTATTCAGGGTCACTGGCTCGGGCCTAACGCAGCACCGACCACCAGTACGTCTTCATAGCTCTTGTAGCGTCTGCACACTCTAGCTAACTCCGCCCCAGCACCAGTATTTATAGGGGATCTTGCCTAAAGGCAGCAAGTTGAACTCCCCCTACTGTGCTGGGGTGGAAGGTGTTGTTTTGTGTCTATATACCCACTGTGGAAACCCATCCGTGCTATAAGTAAGTCTGTGGTTACCTATGTGAGCAGGGTGGCACACTTGCACGAGTCTCGCATGACTCACCAGGAACAGTCACCGGCTCTCTGGACAGGAGTGCATCAGCTACATCTGTTTCTTTGCAGCTGACACGCTCCTGTCGAGAAAGAGAGCTTCTCGCTCTGCACATCTAAAAATTGGAACAAGTAACAGGCCATAGTAATATAATATTATCATTATGTCATATTAAACTAATATAAAATGCTTGCAAAAAGAAGTTTGTAACATCCATTCAGTCAAATGTCTGACTATTGGAGACCATATGAACCATTTTCCTCCAAGCATTTCTGTTTGTCACAGCATCCTTTAGTTCTCTGATGTTCATTCCCATGTCTGCCATGATAGTGTCCAGCCAACGAGTCTTAGGTGTTCCCGACCTCTATTACCACAGACCATACCAAGTGTGGCACCTCAGAGTCATAGTGCCACAGTGTCACCATTGTTAGGTGTCACCAGAGAACAATAAGGGGTATTCCACTCTGGCAACACGCAAACAACACCAACACATCCCCGGACAGAAGAGGGAGACCAAGCCCGGCTTCAGGGTGAGCTCCCATATATATTCTGGTCAGGAGGAAGCGAGTTCAGTTCAGTTCCTGTGAGTACTGTGAAGAAGACAGGTTCTGTGCAAACTGAGAACCAGACCTGGGTATAAACGAGCTGTGCCAGGCTCATCCCAAGGTCCGCTGCTGAATACCAGGCCTAAGGCTAGGGTCTGAGGAAATAAAAGAGAAAGAAACCTACCGGGAGGTTACACCACCCTGTGCTTCCCCTCCACGAAAGGAACAATGCAAGAATGGACACCGGAGTCCGAGACCGTGCAGGTTCACATACACCGACAGTCAACACTGGAGAGCAGGGGACTCCAGATTCTCCAGCTACACGGTACCAGGGACACAGCAATGCATAGAATCCAATAACACTGACTTCCCAGGGTGGGGTAGAAAAGTGAAGGACTCGAGTTGCCTGTCATACTGGTAGACGCAGACAGAGACAGGGCCGGCAGCCTAGCTTAAGCAACTGCAAGGACCGCAACACAAGCGAAGTGAGGAGGTCAACACGACCCAGCCGGGTGAGAATTACCTCAAACTGGTCTCCAGACTCTGTGGACAGTTTATAACATCTGCCTTAACTCCAATAAAGAGACTGAGAAAATGCATATCACTAAGTCTGCCTATTGATTGGGCCTATTGCCCTGTGCTCTATAACGTAACCTTATATCTGCAG
Organism: Allobates femoralis; assembly: GCA_033576535.1. Lineage (NCBI taxonomy): Eukaryota > Metazoa > Chordata > Amphibia > Anura > Aromobatidae > Allobates > Allobates femoralis. The sequence continues at coordinate 29,300,702 of JARQOC010000003.1, forward strand.
AGTTGCTGACTACTAGCACCGTGAAGAGCTGCAGCAAAGTAAGTGATTGTGTGAATCATGATCCCTCACAAAGCCCCATCCAATACCACTATCATTCCTGCCCTGGGGATCCTCAAGCCCCCGTCACACCAGGCGACGGGGCTGGGGATGTCGGCGGCGACTGGCATGTGCGCGCACGTTTTTGGCGCCCCGCCGTCCCCCGTTTACACGGGGTGACACCTCCAGCCCCGTGCCGGCGAGCTGTCAGACGGCATCGCCACTGACAGGTCCCCATTGCCTGACAGGTCGCCGGCACCCGGTTACATGGGGCGATGAGTGCACATCACCCCATGATGGTCGCCTGGTTTCAGAGCACTGCTCTGAAACCAGGCGACTGCCCGGCACCGCCGACATCACCCCTTTACATGAGGCGACGTAGGGGCGATGTTACCGCCGATAGGCCACGTCCCCACGTCACCTCTGTAATGGGCGGCGATGTCGCCCCGTGTGACAGGGGCTTCAGCCCTACCCGAGGAGGGCTTACAATCCACGCTGCCCCAAGTCACCGTCCTCAGCAGGAATACGGCAGCAGTGGTTCTATTGACCACATACCCCGGGTGGCGTCACGACAAATCCCCTGTTATTAACCCCTTTTTGGGCTGATCCCAGGCCATGGGACCGGGTCACAACTACCGTGATATCCCAGAGAGACAGTGCCGGCCCGATTCCCGAGTACCCCATAGCCTGGGGGTGCATCATAAGCATCATGTCCTTCTCCAGAGAATTCATCATGTGACCGAAGTAAGATAGTTTCTGTTTTATGACTTTTTTCCACTAGGGATGTCTGTGGATTGACACGTTCCAGAACAGCCTTATTTGGGATCTTGGCTGTCTACGGGATTCGTACCGCAATTTAAAGGAATCGATTATTCTTTTATCACCTTTTGTCTATGTCCACGTCTCACACTCAACAACAGGATGGGAATACATATATGTATTCCATGAGTTGCCAATGGTTGCATGTATACAATACGCTCAATGTGAGTTCCCCAATAATCGGCCTAAAATTTCTCATTGAGACAGGCGTATCCAAGCTTAGTGCCTAGAGCTGAATCACCTGTGAATATGGCCCTTGCTGAGGTTCCACTGATTTCCTTGAAATTAGCTCCACAGTCCACGTCCAAAATCCTTTACCCCTGGCCCTGTGTCTGCTTCAAGACTCCTCTGCTTGTCTATGCAAAAAACACTACTCTACTAATGTTTTCTTCTATTGTGTGTCCGAACAGGAATCTTAGTAATTCGTATTATTAGCCTTCATTCGGACTGAAGGACACAATTGATTCATTATTCGTTCATTCTAAAATTAGAAGTCCCTAAATCAGCCACATAATTAGTTTTCAGACACAAGGGACAGGATCGAGGTTCTACATTTCAGACAATGTAATGAAAGAATTTGTTGATGTTAATAGGTGTGAAACGCGTGGGAGTGAGAGAGTCCACTGGAAACTCTGCCGAAACACCACAATCAGCAGAGCTAAAGTGACACAGGAGTTAATTTGTTGATGGCAGAGCAGCTTCAGTTACATTAGAGGCAATAATCAACGAACGCCATTAGTAAAGCAGAGAGAGCACTAAGTGTTCATCTGACGACTTCTGCTTCACTAATGTGATTAATGTAAGTGCACAGATAATTCTATGCTTCAGGTACAATATCTTCTCATAAATCAGTTTACACTTTGTGATTACTTAAAAACTTCTAATACTAATGAAAAAAAAATGTCAGCAATTGGTTTTAGTTCTATGCAAAAAAGGAAAAAAATAAAAATAAAATTATAGATGTATAGATAGCAGGAAAATGAAGGAGGGTTATGCCCATTCACATTCGGACAGCTGGTGGATGGTGAGTTTTTTTAGCTAGTTTCACTCAGTGTTTGTCACGGGTGGCACGGATGACAGGGTAGAGGCCACGCGCAGACGGTCCCAGCGGTTGGCCAATCAGCCATAAGAGTTGAGGACGGTCCGTCTTTCAGGGGCATTTACCTTCTGTGTAGATGAAGAGAAGGTATGATAAGATCTCCCTATCATGGGGAGACGGCTGGGAAGGTCTTGTGCTCGGTCTGGTTTCTACACCAGTATCCTGGGTCTCTAGGACCCAGCAGGGTCTTCCCACCTTTATAAGGAGTTTCATTGCCCTCCCTCAGTGCAGGTGATATTTCCTTGTGCACTCATTATCCTTGCTCCAGCAGAATCAGAGGTGGAGGAGGTTGCTGTGATCTGCTGCAAGATAAGTGTTTTCTTTCCCCATTGTCTGTTATTTCCTTGTGTTGTCTTTAGTTGTTAGTGGAGGGGTCTAGTGAACCTCTCCATCTGATCCTTAGCTAAGGTAGTGCTAGGATCAGAGAGGGACGAGGTTCGTGGTCGGCGACAGTTGAGGAAACTGTATAGGGACGTTAGGGCAGACAGGGTCAGCCCCAGTAAGACCAGGGGTCACCCTCTCCTTCTTGTGCCCATAGTTTTAGGGACTCCTTATTCCCCCCCCCCCGTCGTGGTCCTACGCTGAGTGCCTCTCCCGCCCCCAGCGTGACATTATCACCTGCCAATACTGTAATTGAAGGACAGGGGAGGAACCGATTTTTCTTCCTGTCCTTATGGATCCTGTGTCTGCTTTGGCCCAGCAGCTGCAGTCCCTGTCTTTGGAGGTTGCGGACCTTCGGTCGGCTTTACAGGGCCCGCAACCGCAAAATGGTGTCTTGGGGAATCAAGCATTGGGTCAGGCCAGACCTGAACCTAAGGTTGCCCTCCCTGACAGGTTTTCAGGAGGTAGAGATAAGTTTACTGTGTTCAAAGAGGCCTGTAAATTATATTTTAGGCTTAGGCCCTATTCCTCTGGTGATGAGCAGCAGCGTGTAGGAATTATTATGTCGCTACTGCAGGGAGACCCCCAGTCCTGGGCTTTCTCTCTGCCACAGGACTCTACTTGTCTCCGCTCTGTGGATGAATTTTTTGACGCCCTGGGCCTCATATATGATGACCCTGACCGTGTCTCTTTGGCTGAATCCAGGTTGCGCCATCTCCGCCAGGGGACTCGGTCGGCGGAATCATATTGTTCTGAGTTCCGCAGGTGGGCTACGGACACGAAGTGGAACGATCCGGCGCTCCGGAGTCACTTTTGTCAGGGTCTTTCGGAGAGGCTGAAGGATGCTCTGGCGGTTTATGAGACCCCTCCGTCCCTGGAGGCGGCTATGTCGTTAGCTATTCGTATGGATAGACGCCTCCAGGAGCGGAGGGGTAGACCTCCTGTTACTGGGAGCCATTCTCGTGGTGATTCCTGGTCACCGGGAGGTCACGCGGAGGGTGAGTCGTTCCTCCCGAGTGCGGAGGAACCTATGCAGCTGGGAGGAGCGGCGGCCTCGAGGTTCTCCCCCGGTACCTCCCGGGGCAAGGGGAAGGGGGTCTGTTTTTTTCTGTGGGAAAGGGGACCATTTTATTGGGGCCTGTCCCTACACCCCTAAACGGACTGGGGGGCCTGGACCTTCTGTGACTATGGGGGGTGTGGAGGTGGTCGAGCGGGAGGTGTGTGTATCCTCCATTTGTACTTCCCGTTTCCTCCTAAGTGCGGAGGTGGCGCTGGAGGGCACAATGGAGGGTATTTCTGTGTTTGTGGATAGTGGTGCGGGGGTCAGCATGGTGGATGCTCGTTTTGTAGACGCTCATGGGCTTAACTGCTGTTTATTGTCTCGCCCCATCCGTATCTATGCCATCGACTCGGCACCTCTTGCTCAAGGTAGTCTCACACATATTGTACATGACATTAAGTTGACGGTTGGATCCCAGCATCAAGAGACGATATCTTGCTATGTTCTAGACGGTCTCCCCGCTCCCATTGTCCTGGGCTTGCCATGGTTGATTAAACATAATCCCGTAGTGGATTGGCAGTCCCGGGACATTGTGGAATGGAGTGATTTTTGTTCTGAGAATTGTTTGGTTACCTCGTTTTCGGTGGTGTCTGCTGTATCTCTGCCCCCGTTCCTATCAGAGTATGAGGATGTGTTCTCAGAGAAGGGGTGCCAAGACCTGCCCCCCCATCGGGCATATGATTGCCCAATCAACCTCGTTCCCGGAGTTAAACTGCCCAAGGCTAGGATGTTTGCTATATCGGGTCCGGAAAGACAGGCGATGAAGGATTTCATTTCCGAGAGTCTGCAGACGGGTCACATCAGGCCCTCAACCTCGCCGGTTGCGGCTGGTTTCTTTTTTGTTAAGAAAAAAGATGGGGGCCTCCGTCCTTGCTTGGATTTCCGGGAGTTGAATCGGATTACTGTCCGTGATCCGTACCCCCTCCCTCTGATTCCTGATTTATTCAGTCAGGTAGTGGGTGCTAAATGGTTCTCCAAGTTGGATTTGAGGGGGGCCTACAACCTGATTAGGGTCAGGGAGGGGGATGAATGGAAGACGGCATTTAATACCCTGGACGGCCATTTTGAAAGTCTCGTAATGCCGTTCGGGCTCACTAACGCCCCTGCGGTTTTCCAACACTTTGTCAATGACATATTCCATCATTTGGTGGGTAGATTTGTGGTTGTTTACTTAGATGATATCTTGATCTATTCCCCCGATTTGGAGACGCATCAGTCCCATGTCAAGCAGGTGTTACAGGTCTTACGGGACAATAAGCTGTATGCTAAACTCGAGAAATGTGTCTTCGCCGTTCAGGAGGTACGGTTTTTGGGGTACCTCCTGTCGCCGTTGGGTTTTCGGATGGATCCGGAAAAAGTCCGGGCGGTGCTGGACTGGGAACTACCGGACAATCTACGGGCATTGCAGCGTTTTTTGGGTTTACCAACTTTTACCGTAAATTTATTAGGAACTATTCGGTGCTGGTGACGCCTCTTACGGACATGACTAGGAAGGGGACGGATTTTTCCGAGTGGTCGGAGTCTGCTCGCCGGGCTTTCTCCTCCCTAAAGCGTTGTTTTGTTTCCGCGCCTATTCTCCGTCAGCCCGATCTTTCTCAGCCCTTTGTGGTGGAGGTGGATGCGTCTGAGGTGGGGGTGGGGGCTGTATTGTCGCAAGGCCCTTCACCTGGGAGATGGGTGCCCTGCGCGTTCTTCTCCAAGAAGTTGTCGTCGGCCGAGAGGAATTATGATGTTGGTAATAGGGAGCTGTTGGCTATTAAATTGGCTTTTGAGGAATGGCGTCACTGGTTGGAGGGGGCTGTCCATCCCATCACGGTTATTACCGACCACAAGAACCTGTCTTACCTTGAGTCCGCCAAGCGTCTCAATCCCCGGCAGGCTCGGTGGTCCTTGTTTTTCACGAGATTTAATTTTACCGTCACTTACCGTCCGGGGGTTGAGAACGTGAAGGCTGATGCGTTGTCGCGTAGTTTCCCGGGTGGTAGTGCTCATGAAAGTCCCGTTCCCATCTTACAGGAGGGGGTGGTTGTTTCTGCTCTTTGCCCTGATCTGGAGGGGGAGGTGTTGAAGGTCCAGGGGGGCGCCCCTGCCTCCTGTCCTTCTGGGAGACTTTTTGTGCCATCATCTTTGCGTCTCAGGGTGCTGTCAGAGCATCACGACTCCGTATTGGCAGGGCATCCCGGCAGTAGGGCCACCTTCGATCTTTTATCTCGCCGCTTTTGGTGGCCGGGGTTGAGGAAGGACGTAGCGGAATTCGTGTCTGCCTGTAGTGTGTGTGCACGGGCTAAGGTTCCGCATACCCGTCCGGCTGGTTCTCTCTTGCCATTGTCTATTCCTGAGAGGCCATGGACGCATGTGTCAATGGATTTTATCACCGATCTCCCGGCGTCGGCAGGCAAGACGGTAGTGCTGGTAGTGGTTGATAGATTCAGTAAGATGGTTCGCTTTGTGGCACTGCCCGCACTTCCTAATGCTCGGACACTGGCACAGGTGTTTGTAAGTGAGATTGTGAAGCTTCATGGAGTTCCCTCCGAGGTGGTTTCTGATCGTGGTACTCAGTTTGTCTCCAAGTTTTGGAAGGCTTTTTGTGCCCGTTTAGGAATTGCTTTGTCCTTCTCTTCTGCTTTTCATCCTCAGTCTAATGGGCAGACCGAACGTATGAATCAGAATTTGGAGACTTATCTGAGGTGTTTTGTCTCTGACAATCAGGAGACTTGGGCGAGTTATCTGCCCTTGGCCGAATTTGCCCTTAATAATCGTCTTCAGGAGTCCACTGGCAAGTCACCGTTCTTCGGTGCATATGGGTTTCATCCTCAGTTTGGTACTTTTAGTGGTACTAGTCCTTCCGGAGTTCCTGAGGAGGACCGATTTACCTCATCCCTTTCCTCGGTTTGGCGGGGGGTACAGAGCAGCTTGAAGCTCGTAGGCGACAGGTACAAACGTATGGCTGACAAGAAGCGTGCGCCAGGTCCGGACCTGTGTGTGAATGACTACGTGTGGTTGTCTACCAAGAATGTGAAGTTGAAGGTGCCCTCTTGGAAGTTGGGGCCCAGGTTTATTGGACCTTATCAGATAACCGCCGTTATCAATCCCGTGGCGTTTCGTCTTGCGTTACCTCCCGCTCTTAAAATCCACAATGTATTTCATGGGTCGCTCCTCAAACCGTATGTGCCGTCGTCTAACCCGTCTCCTTTGCCCCCGGAGCCCATCTGCGTGGCGGGGAATTTGGAATTTGAGATCTCAAAGGTGGTTGATTCTCGCAGGGTGCGCCGTTCTCTTCAGTATTTGGTGCACTGGAGGGGATACGGTCCTGAGGAGCGGATGTGGGTACCAGCGTCGGAAGTCTCCGCCGCTAGGCTGGTCCGCGCTTTTCACCGTTCCCATCCGGATAAGCCTGGTCCTGAGTGTCCGGGGGCCACTCGTGGACGGGGGGGTACTGTCACGGGTGGCACGGATGACAGGGTAGAGGCCACGCGCAGACGGTCCCAGCGGTTGGCCAATCAGCCATAAGAGTTGAGGACGGTCCGTCTTTCAGGGGCATTTACCTTCTGTGTAGATGAAGAGAAGGTATGATAAGATCTCCCTATCATGGGGAGACGGCTGGGAAGGTCTTGTGCTCGGTCTGGTTTCTACACCAGTATCCTGGGTCTCTAGGACCCAGCAGGGTCTTCCCACCTTTATAAGGAGTTTCATTGCCCTCCCTCAGTGCAGGTGATATTTCCTGGTGCACTCATTATACTTGCTCCAGCAGAATCAGAGGTGGAGGAGGTTGCTGTGATCTGCTGCAAGATAAGTGTTTTCTTTCCCCATTGTCTGTTATTTCCTTGTGTTGTCTTTAGTTGTTAGTGGAGGGGTCTAGTGAACCTCTCCATCTGATCCTTAGCTAAGGTAGTGCTAGGATCAGAGAGGGACGAGGTTCGTGGTCGGCGACAGTTGAGGAAACTGTATAGGGACGTTAGGGCAGACAGGGTCAGCCCCAGTAAGACCAGGGGTCACCCTCTCCTTCTTGTGCCCATAGTTTTAGGGACTCCTTATTCCCCCCCCCCCCGTCGTGGTCCTACGCTGAGTGCCTCTCCCGCCCCCAGCGTGACAGTGTTAGTGCTGTGTGTATAACGCAGTGCGGGATATTGGTCTTAGGGGAGGTAGTCATCTCTTACACCCTGTCACGCCACATGAAGATGAAAGTTTTGGCTAGGTGTGTGGACTTATACTACGGGAGTGTTATGCTCTTGCAGGCCTGTATGTTACCGAAGGCTTGGGATGGCCGTAACCGGATGTACAACTCAGAGATGGAGACTGCCAGTTCTTTAAAAACAATGTTTTACTGAACAGCCAGTTGAATACAAGTATGCACAGTAGATAGCGGTAACTTTTCGAACGGTTCTTCTTCCATGCAGAGAATTTCCATACATCTCCTCTTTGCTTCCCCAACTTTACTTAGTCCATTTTTTCTTAGATCTGCTTCCGTCACCACAACTCAGTTTACAACAACTGTTCTGTTAGTGAAAGTCATACCTATCATTCAATCTTCCGTTCAAAGGAACTGGTTTGCCAATATGCCAAAATTACCTCTAAGCTTGCTGACGCTTGGAGAACTCCTGCCTGTTACACTCACTTCATTTCACGTTCTCTTGTCCGCCCTGGCCCATCACTTCTCTGAGTTGTAAACTCAAAGCCGCACCACTAGGTGTCCTGTCTTCAGACCTGTCTTCAGTTGCTTGCTCTGCACTTCAGTCACTTCTCTCTCGGTACTCTGGATCTCAATATCTTCTGTTTGGTGAACTCTCTGGAACACTCACATCATATGGCTATACTCACTAGTCAGACCTTAGGTCCGTCACTACTGCAAGCTTGGCCCTATTTGCCCTCATGATTGGAAATTGTCACTTTCCCTTCAGTATAACCCCTCCCACTCTGAGCTAATCCCAAACATTAACTCTATCTCTCTCGGTTGTTAAGCAATACAGACTTCAACATTATTAACACATGTCACAGTTCTCTTATAATCCATCTTAAAAATACTGATGTCTTCAAGTGGGAACGCTGCAGTATGTCCATCTCCATACATGTGTCAGTCATTATTGCTGTGGTTTTGTGCCTGTAGGCTGGTAAGGCCCAGAGTCATGGGGACTCCATCTTTCTGCCCGGGAGCTGTGAATCACCACGTTACCTCTGATGGTGCACTTTCACCGCACTTTTAAGGCTATTAAAGTTAGGGACCCGCTGACAGGTTCACCGTGATGTGGCAGTGGGCGTCATATAATCTGATCAGAATATTAAACTAAGAACCTAATTTTCAATTTTTAGATTTTTACCTGGCGGCACCAGACCAGCACGTGATTTTTGGATGTGCGATCTTTGACTTTCTTTACAGCTATTTTAGATGTATAGATAGTGTATATATAATATATAATAGATTAAGATGATAGATACAAAACATATTATTATTTATTTTTAATAGCACTATTTATTCCATGGCACTTTAAATGCAATAACGGCATACATAGACAAGTACAATAATTATCAGCAATATAAGGCACAGACAGGTATCGGAGGGGAGAGGACCCTGCCCACGTGGGCTCAGTCTACAAAGGATGGGTGAGGATACAATATGGGAGGAGAGAGGACCCTGCACACAGGGGGCTCACAAACTACTAGGGATGAGTGAGGATACAGTAGGTGAGGGGTGAGGACCCTGCACATGGGGGCTCACAATATACTAGGGATGGGTGAGAATGCAGTAGGGAAGGAGAGAGAGGACTTGACCACAAGGCCTCACTGTCTACAAGAGATGGGTGAAGATAGAGTAAGTGAGGGTAGAGCTGGTCGTGCAGTGGGATAGTGAACTGAGGGATACTGCAGGTTGTAGTCTTGTAGGCTTGTTGAGTAGATAGTTAAGACTTAAGGTACCGTTATACGGTACGAGATTGTGAATGATATCGCTCAAACGTCACGGGTTTGGAGACGTTGAAACGACATTGTTAGGACACCATTGCGTGTAACACCGAGATACGACTATGATAAATTGTTGGATCGTTGATCGCAGATTGGAGAACATGTTCTCAAATCAAACGATCCTCGATCACCCAACCTGCTGCATTATTGTGTGTGACACCGCGATAACAATGTCGTTAACGACTTCTCCTATTCACAACAGTGAACAAGTATCGTTCGCTGGGTTGTGCGAACAATAGCTGCTTGCCACATCATTGGTGCGTTGTGCACGATATCTAAATGTGTGACAATTCACCAATGATGTAAAAAAGATGTTCTAACGACCGAGATCGTTGGTGATATCTTAACGACCTTGAAGCGTGTAACGGTACCTTTAGATAGGTAGATGGATAAGATTTAGATGACTGATAGAGAAAACTTGAGGCCCCTTTACACGGTACGATATCGTGAATGATATCGCTCAAACGTCACGGGTTTGGAGTCGTTGAAACCACATCGTTAGGACGTCATTGTGTCTAACACTGAGATACGACTACGATAAATCGTTGGATCATTGATCGCAGATTTGAGAACATGTTCTCAAATCAGATGATTCTCGTTCAGCCAACCTGCTGTGTGACACCGCGATAACGATGTCGTTAACGACTTCCCCATCGTTGGTGCGTCGTTCACGATATCTAGGAGTGTGACATCTCACCAACGATCTCAAAAAGATGTCCTAACGACCGTGCTCCTGTGAGATAGTTGGTGAGATCTTAACAACATTGAAGCGTGTAACGGGGCCTTTAGACACATAGATAGATAGATGATAGATGGATAGATTGATAGATAATTGAGAGATAGAGATAGGTACAGCTGTGCCCAAAAGTTTACATCCCTGAGCAGATATTTTGCTTTCTTGGCCTGAAAAAACAGAGCATATGAATGACAACACACAAACTTTTTCCCACTCATGGTTAGTGGTTGGGTGAAGCCATTTATTGTCAAACTACTATGTTTTCTCTTTTTAAATCATAATGACAACCAAAAACATCCAAATGACCCTGATCAAATGTTCACATACCTCAGGTCTTAATACCGTGCCCCCTCTAACATCAATGACAGCTTGAGGTTAGTGATGGGCGAATCCTAAATTACTCGGAATCGCTTGACTCTAGCGAGTCCGAGCACAGGACTCGCTACTCGTTGCGAGTCTAGCGAGTCCAATGTTAATGAATGGGGAAGCGAGTAATAGCGAGTAGTGTGAGATTTACAAATCGCAGATGTGTCTCGGAAGCTTCAGCCTGAAGCAATCCTAGTTTTGTCATTTATTTGCATTGGACTCGTTTACTTTGCAACTGTAATCGCTGGAAAACTCTCACAGATAAGAGTCCTGTCTGCTCAGTGTGCTGGCTGCCACAGCTCCAGGGTCCTAGAGCCTGCCTGCTGCCTGATGTAGCAGAGCTGAGATTGTTCTCAGTCTGCTCATTCCCTGTGCATAGACATCTATATCTATGCACAGGGATGAGCAGAGAGGACATCGCGTTTTGGACTGCGTCGGACGGAAGAGGATTTTTTTTAATTAAAGATGGAGTCCCTAATGGCTTTTTTTTATATTTCTAATAAAAAATTTTCTCTGTGTTGTGTTTTTTTTTAAAACAATTTAATAGAAATTCATGGCGGTCATGTCTAATATTGGCGTGACCGCCATAAATTTCGGGCTTAGGGCCAGCTGATAATACAAAGCTGGCCCTAACCTCTTTATTACCCAGCGTGCCACCGCCACCAGGGCCGCTGGAAGAGCGGGGTTCAGCGCCAGAGGATGGCGCTTCAATGAACGCGCCATCTTCTGGGGCGGCTGCGGGCTGCAATTTGCAGCGGGGGGTGCTCAGAAAGCTTGGGCATCCCTGCGCTGCGGATTCCAGCCCCCAGTTGCTTAGCTGTACCTGGCTAGAAATAGAAATTGCGCGGAGCCCCACGCATTTTTTTTAAATTATTTCATGAAATTCTGAGACTCTGACTCTGAGACTCTGACTCTGAGACTCTGAGACTCTGACTCTGACTCTGAGACTCTGACTCTGAGACTCTGACTCTGAGACTCTGACTCTGAGACTCTGACTCTGAGACTCTGACTCTGACTCTGAGACTCTGACTCTGAGACTCTGACTCTGACTCTGAGACTCTGACTCTGAGACTCTGAGACTCTGACTCTGAGACTCTGACTCTGAGACTCTGACTCTGAGACTCTGAGTCTGACTCTGAGACTCTGAGACGCTGACTCTGAGACTCTGACTCTGAGACTCTGACTCTGAGACTCTTGAGACTCTGACTCTGAAATTCATGAAATAATAAAAAAAAAATGCATGGGGCTCCGCGCAATTTCTATGTCTAGCCAGGTACAGCTAAGCAGCTGGGGGCTGGAATCCGCAGCGCAGGGATGCCCAAGCTTTCTGGGCACCCCCCGCTGCAAATTGCAGCCCGCAGCCGCCCCAGAAGATGGCGCGTTCATTGAAGCGCCATCCTCTGGCGCTGAACCCCGCTCTTCCAGCGGCCATGGTGGCGGTGGCACGCTGGGTAATAAAGGGGTTAATACCAGCTTTGTTATACAAGCTGGTATTAAGCCCGAGATTCTTAATGTCAGGCCACGTTTGACCCAGCCACTAAGAATCTCCAATAAAGGGTTAAAAAAACACAGAGAAAATTTTTTATTTGAAATAAAAAAAAAAGCCATTAGGGACTCCATCTTTAATTAAAAAAATCCTCTTCCGTCCGACGTAGTCCAAAACGCGTAGAAGCGGCAGACGGCCGCGAAACGGTGAACCGTCGTCCACCTCCCTGCTCCCCCTCCCTGCTATGTTGCTGTACCGCGACGATTGATGAGAAGAATAAAGATTGAAAAACCTTGCTTTGGTGAGTGCGGCTATTTTTTCTTCTGATAGTACCTACTGTGGACTTTATATGCCAGCACCGCCAGGCAGCCTGCAGCCTACTAAGCACGAGAGTGACTACAGCCGTGTACATAAGTGTTAGTGCCCGGTTTCTTCTACTTTATAAGATAGATATAGATGTCTATGCACAGGGAATGAGCAGACTGAGAACAATCTCAGCACTGCTACATCATCTCTGTGAGCAGGCGGGCTCTAGGACCCTGGAGCTGAACAGAGATGACAGCTGGACTCGGCTCACAAAGAAACAGCAGTTACTTTGCGAGTTTCCCTGCTATCACTGGCACAGTAGCGAGTTTCCCTGCTATCACTGGCACAGTAGCCGAGTCTAATGCAAACAATGGCAATCCTAGTTTTGTCAATTGATTTGCATTGGACTCGTGCGAGTAAACGCTGGGAAACTCGCAGAGTACTGAGCCTGCGAGTCCCTTACTACTCGCCGAGTAACGAGTCCTAGCGAGTAGATTCGCCCATCCCTACTTGAGGTGTTTTGTGGTAGTTGTGGATGAAGCTCTTTATTTCCTGAGATGGTAAAGCTGCCCATTCTTCTTGGCAAAAAGCCTCCAGTTCCTGTTAATTCCTGGGCTTTCTTGCATGAACTGCGCTTTCCTTGAGTTCTTCCCCAGAGCGGCTCAATGATATTGAGGTCAGGAGACTGAGATGGCCACTCTAAAACCTTCACTTATATAGAATGCAAAATGTAGCAAAAGGCTGCAGTATAGGTGTGGCATGTTCGGTTGCTAAGGCCGGCTTCACACTGCGGCGTGATCCGGTCCGGGGCTGTCCGGGATGACCCAGACAGCTGCGGACCGGATCAGCACACAGGACTGGGGGGCTAATATGCCCTCCGGTCCGATGTGCAGCCGCACGCAGTTCCCGCTGCTGATAAGTCAGGACCGCGGGCGTCGCGGTCCTGACCTGTCAGCGGCTGCAGATGCGTGCGCTGCACACCGGACCGGAGGGCATATTAGCCCCCCAGTCCTGTGTGCGGATCCGGTCCACGGCTGTCTGGGTCAACCTGGACAGCCCCGGACCGGATCACGCCGCAGTGTGAAGCCAGCCTAAATTGGACTAGTAAAGTAGGTGTGGAAAAGCAGACATGTCTATTTTTCTTTAATTTTTTCAACAAAATTCAACTTACTTCCTAAAAATACCCTAATAAGAAATGCTAGGTGGGTATACATCCATAAAACCAGCACCTGTATCAGCGCTGTACTAATGTGGCGCATGCAGATTCGTAATTTGAGTAGTGAAACGTGCAAAAAAAAGTTGTTGCATCATTCACAATTGATGAGATTGACAGTTGAAGTTAAAAGCCTGGATTGTAGGGTTCTTAGGGATTCTATAAGAAGTATTGCATAAGATGTGGGGGAAATTATTATATTTCCTTATCAATATGTAGCTATTAGAGATCATATTATATGTTAATATCACAAATATAACCAAAGTACTAATATTCTGGATAAAATATTAAGTTTTTCTATATCAATTAATATGTATATTAACAGATAAGAGTTGTTCTCTTCTCTCTCTCCCTTTCATAGTTTCTCTATATGTTTTTCCCCTCTTTCTGTCAGTATTTCCTTCAACTGCTTTCCTGACTATACTGGTTTCCTTTCTGCCTCCATCTTGTCTATTTTCTTCCATATATTTTATATATCTCTGCTTGTTTATCTCTCTGAGTTTCATTTCTCGCTTTCTACTCTGTATCCCCAACCCCCTTGCTGTTCTTGACTATTTTATGGTTTAAGTTGAGTTTTGCAGAAGCTGTGTAGATCCATCTGGACAATGGACGTGGGATGAATGGGAAACAGACAGATAAGGTGCCAGGATGAGGCCTGTATTGAAAGGAGTATCAAGGATGGAATGTGGAATGACCTTGTATGTTACCAGCTACCAGCTTGAGGATGACACCCGGCCAGGAGGCGTGAATACAAGAAAGAAGACAAAGGACTCATTAAACTAGCCAATATACTCATAGACATTAGCTTAAACCCACCTGACTTTTCACATAATCCCACCTTGCTCTCTGATTATGTACGCCCATTCCATGAACTATAAAATGTAGTGTATCCGGAAATGTAGTTGTTGTTGCTGTGATGTTGCCATTGTAGTTACTTGATGAACATAATATAAGTTTGAAACAGATCTCAGTCTGATTTATTCTTATAGTGGTACCATATGTTCATAGTCTAATTTGGAATGACTAGTGAATGAGCAAGACGCGAATGCCGTACTAAAGTGACCTCGGCAAAGAAATAAATAAAAAAGTCAGTACTATTGCTTGTGACAATCAAGTGCATGTCCCTGATACTGATTTCTGACACTCTTGTGTGTTTCTCTTGAGTTTCGATACAGATTTCGGATTATTGTTATTTTTCTGTATATGCAATTGTGTTGTCTTGCTTCTGACTTCTAGTATATTAACACAAAATGTGTAATTGTAATTCAAATGAATGCAGCCGCATCACAACCCATGTGACCGCTAGCCGCATCCTGATTGGCTGAACTGCAAGGTCCTTTTCCCCATCTTCTCCCGGTGGTCTCGGAGGTCCTGTAACAACCAGAGGTCTTCGGTCCCGGTACATAAGGTACAGGAGTACAGGAGGTGAGTATTAATGTTTATTGTTTTTAACCCCTTAGATTAACTTTTAGGGTACTTTTGTAGTGTATCTGTATAGATACACTGCAAAAGTACAGGTTACTATTTGGACTCGCTGGACTCGCAACGAGTACCGAGTCTCGGACCCGGACTCGTTAGAGTCCAGCGAGTCCGAGTATTTCAGGATTCGCCCATCCCTATTCCCTACATAAACCTTTATTCAGGCTATAACATTTTTGCTTGCTTTCCCTACATCAGCTTTTATACAGGCCATAAAATCAGTGGCTGCTTTCCTTTATCAGCTTTTAAACTGACTAGAAAATTTACATAGCATTTACATAGGCAATAAAAATGGTGGCTGCCTTCACTACATTAGTTTTATACAAGGCTATAAAATCAGCGGCTGCCTTCCCCACATCAGCTTTTATACAGACTATAAAATACGTGGCTGGCTTCCATATATCACTGCTTATACAGGCTATAAAATCGGTGGCTGCCTTCCCTACATTACTATTTATACAGTCTATAAAATTGGCGGCTACCTTCCCTTCCTCAGCTTTTATACAGCCTATAAAATTGGTGTCTGCCTTCCCAACATAAACTTTTGTTTAGGCTATAACATTTTTGCTTGCTTTCCCTACATCAGCTTTTATACAGGCCATAAAATCAGTGGCTGCTTTGCTTTATCAGCTTTTAAACTGACTAGAAAATTTACATAGCATTTACATAGGCAATAAAAATGGTGGCTGCCTTCACTACATTAGTTTTATACAAGGCTATAAAATCAGCGGCTGCCTTCCCCACATCAGCTTTTATACAGACTATAAAATACGTGGCTGGCTTCCATATATCACTGCTTATACAGGCTATAAAATCGGTGGCTGCCTTCCCTACATTACTATTTATACAGTCTATAAAATTGGCGGCTACCTTCCCTTCCTCAGCTTTTATACAGCCTATAAAATTGGTGTCTGCCTTCCCAACATAAACTTTTGTTTAGGCTATAACATTTTTGCTTGCTTTCCCTACATCAGCTTTTATACAGGCCGTAAGATCAGTGGCTGCTTTCCTTTATCAGCTTTTAAACTGACTAGAAAATTTATATAGCATTTTCATAGGCAATAAAAATGGTGGCTGCCTTCACTACATTAGTTTTATACAAGGCTATAAAATCGGTGGCTGCCTTCCCCACATCAGCTTTTATACAGACTATAAAAAAGGTGGCTGGCTTCCATATATCACTGCTTACACAGGCTATAAAATTGGGTGCTGACTTCCCTACATTACTGATTATACAGTCAATAAAATTGGTGGCTACCTTCCCTACCTCAGCTTTTATACGGGCTATAAAATTGGTGGCTGCCTTCCCAGCGTAAACGTTTATACAGGCTATAAAATTTTTGCTTGCTTTCCCTACATCAGCTTTTATACAAGCCATAAAATCAGTGACTGCCTTCCCTATATCAGCTTTTATACAGTCTATAAAATTGGTGGCTGCCTTCCCCACATCAGCTTTTATACAGACTAATAGAGAGGTGGCTGGCTTCCATATATCACTACTTATTACTTTATCAGCTTTTAAATTGGCTATAAAATTGTTGACTGCCCTCCACACATCAGCTTTCATACAGTCTATAAAATAGGTGTCTGCCTTCCCTACATCAGCTTTTATACAGGCTATAAAATTGGTGGCTGCCTTCCCTTTATCAGCTTTTAAATTGGCTATAAAATTGTTGACTGCCTTCCACACATCAGCTTTCATACAGTCTATAAAATAGGTGTCTGCCTTCCCTACATCAGCTTTTATACAGGCTATGATAATCACTCCTGATTGGCTGTGCTATACCATGTGATGTGATATCTATTAGACATTAAGTGGATTCCCCCACAGTTTCTCCTGAGTCAAATCAAACTGAAATTTATTTCAATTTTTTGGGACCTTGAATTTCATAAAAATTTACCCCAATTTGATTTCGACCTCCAGTCTTGTTACTTTAGTTTGCAGACTATATAACTTATTACAACTATTTGTCGTTTTGTTGATTTTTTTTTGGCTTCTCATTCATTCTTGAGAAACCATTAATGACATTGTGTTATACAATACAGTTGGTGATGTGACTTTTTTCTTTACAGACTAATGAATATTACATATGAGATCCATTAAAAAAATTCAATTTTTCTGTCTTCCATGTATTATATACATAACATTACCCAGGATAAGGTCAGGCATGATGAAGAATGAAAGTATATTGATCATTCTACATGTACAGTACTTCTAATTTCTCAGATCTGGCATCAATTTGATCTGAGCTCATAAAGTACGTTGGTTCATCGCTGATTGCGGCTCTCGTGTTCGTTACTTACATTCTTTTATTTCAGCAGAAAATTAGACTCCATGTATCCTATAAGGTGGTGTCTCCTAATGTTATGTAACTTCATCTCAGACCCGTTCTTCAGTCATTAGGATCCTGGTTTGACATCAGTCGCTATATTGGATGCATAACTTCCCAAAAATGGAGATGTTTGGAACTATTTTGCAGAAGAGCGTTTGTTTTTCCAATGTCTGGTATACGGTGGCTAGGTCTCCGATTATGGAATCATGGAAGTTGGGCTGTCATCATATTTCAGAATACAAATTACATGTTATTAAACAGGTCTGTTAGACCTGATGGGGTTGGTGTTCTTACTTATAAAATCCATGTTGAGATGGCTGTTTAACCCTGATATTTAAATGAGCGATTTATACTGTATTTTTCAGATTATAAGACTCACTTTTGTACCCCTAAATTTTGTAGGAAAGTGGAGCGTGCATTTTATAATCCTAATCTACTGTATGCTGTGCTGTAGGGGAAGGGGGCGGCTCTGGAGGGTTGTCCGGGGGCTAAAGGAGGCTGGATCATGTTGCAGCTGTGGTCTGTGATCACGTGGGCCCGCTCATTAGGATTATGTAATATGCACTGCATCCCCCTATCCTTCAACTCATAGCACTGAGGTGAGCAGGGGTAGTGGCACATATGACATGAGCCTAATGAGCGGGTTTACAGATCAGCAGCTTCAGCGACAGCCGCATGCGATGTGTGAATGATCAGTGCCTTCCACGCATGTTTCATTGCATGGAAAGCAGTGACTATCCTGGCGATATCATATTCACCTCTCCATGAAGTTCCCTGCAGCTTGCACCATCTGTCTGTCTGTGCCAGCATCCGATCATGTAAGCAGCACCGCACAGTGATGTCATCACTGTGTGGAGCCCACTGGGACAGGGTACTCGGTACCAGACCGGGGTATCAAGGGGAATCACGGTGGTCTTGGTCCGGACCATGTCCCAGGCCCACAAGTATTGGGTTTAGGGGTTATTTACAGGGGATATAGTCGTGACGCCACCCGTGGTATGTGGTCAGGGTGACCACCGCTGCTGCAGAACCTCCGGGGATGATGTTTGGCAGCCGATGATGTAACGGCTCTCCACAGGCAGAGCCTGGTTCCCCGAGGCAGTGGTGATGATAGTCTATGGATGATGCAGGGTAGGGGTAGTGGTAGAGATGATAACAGTTTGTGATGGAGAGTAGAGCTCGAGCGCAAGGATTACACAGACTCATGTTTTTTTTTAGTTTTCCAAGTCTTTACTGCAGATGGTATTGTGAGACAGTGAGGGGGATCATATGTGAGGGCCGCTACGTGTCACGTATTGAACCCGGTATGGAAGGTAGGATAGAGGGACGCTCCACTTTAGGCCGGGTCTTGTAGAGTTTCCTCGGAGGGAGACACGGGGTTAAATGCTAGGTTAGGAGACAGGGCGGGGTTCTCTGTGGAGAGCTTTGGCCTTAGCTGAGGCAGAAGAGGCTGCTGAGCGGTCAGGTCAGGGCTGTGAGAGGCTGTGTGCTATTACAACACGGCCTAACCCGGGAGCCCAGTGCGACCTAGACCGGAGAGAACTTCTAATCTGAAGGGACCGAGTTACTGAACGGTGGATGTATGCATTGTACCCGGCTGCGTCCCGGAACCCAGCGGCTTGTGCCCCTTCTGTGCCTCATCAATAAACCCGGGTACTGTATGAACTGATACCGGGCTCACTGCCGTTTGTCTTGCAATCCCGGCGCTACCTCACTGTATTCAGTAGATATTGTACATGGAGTCTGTACCAGGGCCGGGTTGCTCCCACTCTGGCCGGGTCCTTGGCTTCCTACTCCTGCGCTGTGTGTGTGGCCCTTCTGCTGCTTTAGCTAGGCTGCCGGTCCTGTCTCTGCTCACTGGTACCAAACTTGCTAGGCAACTTGAGTCTTATCTTTGTGTTTCTGACCCTGCCGTGTTGCTTCGCTGTGGTACAGTGAAGATAAATAATCTTCACTTATCCGGTGTTTTCTGTGCTGCTTGTGTCAGGCACAATTGCGGATCCGGTATCCGGTCTTTGCGCTTCTCCGGGGTGAGTTTAGGGTAACTCCGTGTCCCGGGTGTGTTCCTTTGATTCTCCTATTCCTCAGACCCTGGCTGGCCTGGAGCTGGACAGTGGACCGTGGGGTGAGCCTAACACAGCCCTTTTACTCCCAGGTCCTTTCCCTCAGTCCTCTCAAGAACTGAACTAACTGCCACTTCCTCTCCACCCAGAATATAAATGGAAGCAGCTTTAGCTCCCCTTTCTGGCCTGGAGGCACTAGTGTAGTGTTTTGGGTTGTGTGGGGAATTAACCCTTGGTGTTGTTACTGTGGCATATTAACGCCTGGGGTGCCACAACTGCACGCGTTGTTCATGTGATCAGAAGCCCTGGACAAGAAGTCAGACGAATGGTGTGGGCTGCAGAAGTGATATGGAGAGGTGAGTATGATCGTTTATTACTTTTTAAGTGCGCGATAGCAGCATGGGAGGCTGTGTATCAGTAGCATGAGGGGCTATGTTTACCAGCAACATGGGGGCTATGTGTATCAGCAGCATGGGGGGCTATGGGTACCAGCAGCATGGGGAGTTATGTGTACCAGCAGCATGGAAGGCTATGTGTACCAGCAACAAGGGGGACTATGTGTACCGGCTATATGTACTGGCAGCATGGGGGGGCTCTATGTACCGGCAGCAGGGGGGGCTATGTGTACCGGCAGCATGGTGGGCTATGTGTACTAGGAGCATGGGGGGCTATGTGTACCAGCAGTATGGGAGGCTATGTGTACCAGCAACAAGGGGGACTATGTGTACCAGCAGCATGGGGGGTTATGTGTACTGGCAGCATGGGGGCTATGTGTACTGTGATGCCCCTCAAATGCAGGAGTCACAGAGGGGTACTACACCCGTAAAAGAGGTGTAAATACTCCAACTGCAAGTGGACTGTAGGATGATGGGTGGGACCCATTCCCAGCACTCCCACATTAGTTTAAGGTGGGAGGTTACCCGGGAGGGGATATAATCACCTCTAGGGGAATCAAGGAGGTCTTTGCTCCAAGGTCGTCGTGGGCCTTAGGTGTCTTGGCTGAGGGACTAGGAGGAGATGGAGGAAGAGGAAAGCTTTTAGGAAGATTGAGATTAGTGGAACGAGGCGGAAGGTCAAACCGGGGCGGTTTCAAGCCGAACCGGAAGGAAGAAGAAGGGACCTTGAGGAGGTCCTGAAAGAGGGTGCCTGACGGGAGACGTCCGGGCCCTAGAGTGAAAGGGAGATCCTCAGAGTGGAGCGCCCATACTCCAGGGGATACTCCAGTCCACCAAGGGAACGCTGGGCCCTAGGGTGTGGCCAGAGTTCAGCTTTGCAGTCAGCAACCAGCTGCTGTGGCTCGTAGAAATAGCCCTGCCTGGAGAGGGCTTTGCCAACTTAGCCGCGATACCATCTACCTCTGGCGGACTGTAGCGGCGCTGGTACCCATCACCTGAAACTACAGGTGGCGTCACGTGAACTGTATATAGAATTCCCTGTAAATATATCCCCTTTTTGAAGTGTCACCCAGGACATGGGATCAGGCACGGCCACCACTCCCCGTGACACAGCAACGCTACCCCTGAAGCCTGATACCCGAGTACCCCAAAGCCTGGGGCTCGACATATATTTCTGGTGCTCACAAACAGGATTGCGTGCCCGGTTTTACCGGGTACTGTGCGCCTTGGACTTGTGCTTTGAAACAAACTTTTTCCGCCATTGCTCGGCGCCAAAAATGGATTCCCACCATTACTGCAGGAGGACCCAAGATGGCGCCGTAGCCATGTACTAAATGCCATGTGCAGGCCCGGGGGTTTACCTCAGCCCCTAGAAGAAAGAGGGCCAAGATGGAGGCGCCAAAAAGTGTGGCCACCCAGATTGCCATCAATCAATCACGGGGGCGGCACACAGGAAGTTCTCCGGGAGTAGCTGCCAATATAGGAGAAAGCTCTGGGGAGTGGAGCTGTGACTGAGCTCACCCCAGAGAGGCACTACTGAGGATGCCAGAGTTCTGGGGTGTGCGGGTACGGTATGTCCTGATAAACGAATCTGGCGGGAAGGTGACTGCAAGTCTCCTGGCCGCACCAAAGACCCGGCTGCACAACAGTATACCAGAGCTTGGAGCCGTTACTAGCCGGCGGTACCCGTGATAGGCTTGGGCTGTCTGCCATACGGAGTAAGAATAAACAAGCGGGAAGAGGGCCACAGCATAATATACAAGCAGCAGGGACTCAAAGAGAGAGCATAGCACGAATGCCTCCTATCCCACCTGGCGAAGTGGATCTCAAAGTGCTTCCAGGCTTACTGGACCCCTCCAAAACCTGGGAACCAGTGCCTCGGACTGAGCCTCGGTTCAGCAAGTACAAGGCACAGAAACTGCAACCCTTGTTGCTTCCTGTTATTTCCCGCACCCTCTGTCCTGCACCCCAAAGACTTTTTTATCTAACCCAGGGGTCCTGCTCCACCTGTGGGGAGTGGTACCATCTCGGCTGCCATCCCATCCAACCCAGACGTCCACAACGGCAGCGCTGGTCACCTATGACCAGGTTCCACAGGTGGCGTCACAAGAATCCCCTGTAAATATAACCCCCCTCATTGCGCGGCCAGGGCCACGGAGCTGGGCCACAGCCATCATGATCTCCCAAAGAATCAGCTGGCCTGGCTATCGAGTAACCCCTGGTGCTTGCGGCCAATGCAAGTGCACAAATCAAAGAAGAGACCATAGGGACTAAATGTGGATATGATTTAAAAAAATAAAGAATTTAAAGGGAAATTGTCAGCTCGTTTTTACCCCCAAACCTATCACTATCTGTCCCTGCAGCTTCTTAGTACACCCCTAACTATCCCTGTCTGACTTAAAACTGCCCTATAATGTTTGTAAAAAATTAGTTTGATACTTACATCTCTGTATGGTAATTAGTCTTCTAGACTACATATGTAGTCACCCCTAGGTGTTTTCCAAGGCTGCATTCTCCCCACTTCACTGCTGGTATCATGCCCCGGTGAGCGTTCTTCAGGGCTTCATTCTCCCCCCCCCTCGATGCTGGGATCATGCTCTGGTGGGCGCGATCATTTACTCTGGAGCACAATCACTCAGTCAGGATCACGGTTATTCAGTCAGGAGCACGGTCATTCAGTCAGGAGTGTGATCATTCAGTCAGAAGTGCGATCATTCAGTCAGGAAAGCGATCATTCAGTCAGGAGTGTGATCATTCAGTCAGAAGTGCGATCATTCAGTCAGGAGCGTGATCATTCAGTCAGGAGCGGGCTCTTTCAGTCAGGAGCGCGATCAAACAATTAGAAGTGCGATCATTTAGTCAGGAGCGCAGCCATTCAGTCTGGAGTGCAATCATTCAGTCAGGAGCGTGATCATTCAGTTAGGAGTGCAGTCGTTCAGTCAGGAGCGCAATCATTTAGTCAGGAGCGCAGTCATTCAGTCAGCAGCGCAATCATTCAGTCAGGAGCGCGATCATTCAGTCAGGAGCACGATCATTCAGTTAGGAGCGCGATCATTCATTTAGGAGCGCGATCATTCAGTCAGGAGCGCAGTCATTCAGTCAGGAGTGCAATCATTCAATCAGGAGTGCAATCATTCAATCAGGAGCGCGATCATTCAGTCAGGAGTGCAATCATTCAGTCTGGAGTGCGATCATTCAGTCTGGAGTGCGATCATTCAGTCAGGAGCGCAATCATTCAGTCAGGAGCGCAATCATTCAGTCAGGAGCATGGTCATTCAGTCAGGAGCACGATCATTCAGTCAGGAGCATGATCATTCAGTCAGGAGCGTGATCATTCAGTCAGGAGCGCAATCATTCAGTCAGGAGCGCGATCATTCAGTCAGGAGCGCGATCATTCAGTCAGGAGCACGATCATTCAGTCAGGAGCACGATCATTCAGTCAGGAGCACGATCATTCAGTTAGGAGCGCGATCATTCATTTAGGAGCGTGATCATTCAGTCAGGAGCGCAGTCATTCAGTCAGGAGTGCAATCATTCAATCAGGAGTGCAATCATTCAATCAGGAGCGCGATCATTCAGTCAGGAGCGCGATCATTCAGTCAGGAGTGCAATCATTCAGTCAGGAGCATGATCATTCAGTCAGGAGCACGATCATTCAGTCAGGAGCATGATCATTCAGTCAGGAGCGTGATCATTCAGTCAGGAGCGCAATCATTCAGTCAGGAGCGCGATCATTCAGTCAGGAGCGCGATCATTCAGTCAGGAACACGATCATTCAGTCAGGAGCGCGATCATTCAGTCAGGAGCATGATCATTCAATCAGGAGAGCAATCATTCTGTCAGGAGCGCGATCATTCAGTCAGGAGCGCGATCATTCAGTCAGGAGTGCAATAATTCAGTATGGAGTGCGATCATTCAGTCAGGAGCGCAATCATTCAATCAGGAGCGCGATCATTCAGTCAGGAGCATGATCATTCAGTTAGGAGCGCAATCATTCAATCAGGAGCGCGGTCATTCAGTCAGGAGCATGATCATTCAGTTAGGAGCGCGATCATTCAGTCAGGAGCGCAGTCGTTCAGTCAGGAGCGCAATCATTTAGTCAGGAGCGCAATCATTTAGTCAGGAGCGCAGTCATTCAGTCAGGAGCGCAGTCATTCAGTCAGGAGCACGATCATTCAGTTAGGAGCGTGATCATTCAGTCAGGAGCGCAGTCGTTCAGTCAGGAGTGCAATCATTCAATCAGGAGCGCAATCATTCAATCAGGAGCGCGATCATTCAGTCAGGAGCGCGATCATTCAGTCAGGAGTGCAATCATTCAGTCAGGAGTGCAATCATTCAGTCTGGAGTGCGATCATTCAGTCTGGAGTACGATCATTCAGTCAGGAGCGCAATCATTCAGTCACGAGCATGGTCATTCAGTCAGGAGCACGATCATTCAGTCAGGAGCATGATCATTCAATCAGGAGCGTGATCATTCAGTCAGGAGCGCAATCATTCAGTCTGGAGCGCGATCATTCAGTCAGGAGCGCGATCATACAGTCAGGAGCGCGATCATTCAGTGAGGAGCGCGATCATTCAGTCAGGAGCGCGATCATTCAGTCAGGAGCATGGCCGTTCAGTCTGGAGCGCAATCATTCAGTCAGGAGCACGATCATTCAGTCAGGAGCACGATCATTCAGTTAGGAGCGCGATCATTCAGTCAGGAGCGCAATCATTCTTTCAGGAGCGCGATCATTCAGTCAGGAGCGCGATCATACAGTCAGGAGCGCGATCATTCAGTCAGGAGCGCGATCATTCAGTCAGGAGCGCAATCATTCAGTCAGGAGCATGGCCATTCAGTCTGGAGCGCAATCATTCAGTCAGGAGCATGGCCATTCAGTCTGGAGCGCAATCATTCAGTCAGGAGCGCGGCCGTTCAGTCAGGAGCGCAATCATTTAGTCAGGAGTGCAATCATTCAGTCGGAAGTGCAATCATTTAGTCGGGAGCGCAATCATTCAGTCAGGAGCGCAATTATTCAGTCAGGAGTGTGGCTGTTCAGTCAGGAGCGTGATCATTCAGTCAGGAGCACGATCATTCAGTCAGGAGCACGATCATTCAGTTAGGAGCACGATCATTCAGTTAGGAGTGCGATCATTCAGTGAGGAGCGCAGTCGTTCAGTCAGGAGTGCAATCATTCAATCAGGAGAGCAATCATTCTGTCAGGAGCACGATTATTCAGTCAGGAGCGCGATCATTCAGTCAGGAGTGCAATCATTCAGTCTGGAGTGTGATCATTCAGTCAGGAGCGCAATCATTCAATCAGGAGCGCGATCATTCAATCAGGAGCGTGATCATTCAGTCAGGAGCGCAATCATTCAGTCTGGAGTGCGATCATTCAGTCAGGAGCGCGATCATACAGTCAGGAGCGCGATCATTCAGTCAGGAGCGCGATCATTCAGTCAGGAGCACGATCATTCAGTCAGGAGCATGGCCGTTCAGTCTGGAGCGCAATCATTCAGTCAGGAGCACGATCATTCAGTCAGGAGCACGATCATTCAGTTAGGAGCGCGATCATTCATTTAGGAGCGCGATCATTCAGTCAGGAGCGCAGTCGTTCAGTCAGGAGTGCAATCATTCAATCAGGAGCGCAATCATTCTTTCAGGAGCGCGATCATTCAGTCAGGAGCGCGATCATACAGTCAGGAGCGCGATCATTCAGTCAGGAGCGCGATCATTCAGTCAGGAGCGCAATCATTCAGTCAGGAGCATGGCCATTCAGTCTGGAGCGCAATCATTCAGTCAGGAGCATGGCCATTCAGTCTGGAGCGCAATCATTCAGTCAGGAGCACGGCCGTTCAGTCAGGAGCGCAATCATTTAGTCAGGAGTGCAATCATTCAGTATCGGAAGTGCAATCATTCAGTCGGGAGCGCAATCATTCAGTCAGGAGCGCAATCATTCAGTCAGGAGTGTGGCTGTTCAGTCAGGAGCGTGATCATTCAGTCAGGAGCACGATCATTCAGTTAGGAGCACGATCATTCAGTTAGGAGTGCGATCATTCAGTCAGGAGCGCAGTCGTTCAGTCAGGAGTGCAATCATTCAATCAGGAGAGCAATCATTCTGTCAGGAGCACGATTATTCAGTCAGGAGCGCGATCATTCAGTCAGGAGTGCAATCATTCAGTCTGGAGTGTGATCATTCAGTCAGGAGCGCAATCATTCAATCAGGAGCGCGATCATTCAGTCAGGAGCATGATCATTCAGTCAGGAGTGCAATCATTCAGTCAGGAGCGCGATCATTCAGTCAGGAGCGCAATCATTCAGTCAGGAGCACGGTCATTCAGTCAGGAGTGCAATCATTCAGTCAGGAGCGCAATCATTCAGTCAGGAGCACGGTCATTCAGTCAGGAGTGCAATCATTCAGTCAGGAGCGCGATCATTCAGTCAGGAGCGCAATCATTCAGTCAGGAGCGCAATCATTCAGTCAGGAGTGCGATCATTTAGTCAGGAGCGCGATCATTCAGTCAGGAGCGTGATCATTCAGTCAGGAGTGCGATCATTCAGTCAGGAGCGTGATCATTCAGTCAGGAGCGCAGTCGTTCAGTCAGGAGTGTGATCATTCAGTCAGGAGTGCAATAAATCAGTCTGGAGCGCAATCATTCAATCAGGAGCGCAATCATTTAATCAGGAGCGCAATCATTCTGTCAGGAGCGCGATCATTCAGTCAGGAGCGCGATCATACAGTCAGGAGTTCGATCATTCAGTCAGAAGTGCGATCATTCTGTCTGGAGCGCAATCATTCAGTCAGGAGCTAGGAAGGTGCAGGGACAGATAGTGATAGGAGGTAAAAACGATCTGACAGGTTCCCTTAAAAGGTGAATGTCTGATTCTCAAAACACAAAATAGTGACTTTTTATTTGCTCTTCAAACTCATGGTGGGTTTACACATCGCGATATCGGCGTCCAACTCCGATCCATCTCTGACAAAAAATCACGTGGTTCGGGAATTGGACCCGATATCGCTCGCGCGTTGTACGGTTTGAACGTACAATGCGATGCTGGAACGATGCCAAAACGATATCGGGGTTGAATGAGCGTGCTATTCAACTTCCCGATATCGCATGGCCGTTGTAGCAGCATCGTCCCGTGTAACAGCCCAACTACGATGTGTACTCGCACCTCACCCATTAACTCCCATGTTAAATGGTCGTTACTGGGTTGGTGGGCGTACACATCGTAGGGACGTTGTTTCCCGATATCGCAGCGTGTAAACCGCCGATGCGATATTGGGAAAAGCGCTCAAAAAATGCGCGCTCCCGCGCCGTTGCCTACGATATCGCCACGATATCGAGACGTGTAAACCCACCATCAGTCTTAGGGCATTGGTCTGGCTTAGGTGTGCGCAATGGGGTTTATTGGTATCAGGCAGGCTCCATAGTGAGGTCAGCTGTGACCAGAGTTCATGGATACACAATAGTCCTTCATTTGCAGATTGCTACAATCAGGTGCGGGACTGGAGTTATAAATGAAAGGTGTAATCTCGAGCAAACATCCTCTACATCCTCACATTCAGGGATCGCATTTTCCTCTGGCAAAAAATACTTGAAAATAAACAACTGAACAATCTTCTAAGGCTGGCTTCACACCACGATTTTCAGGGTGTGAACCGGACAGCCCCTGATCCGATTTTGCCCCTATTGTCGCCCTATGGGGACCAAATGTGGCTGGATGGCAGTGATTTGCCATCCGGTTTTGTGCTGTCCAGGAGGATCCGGTTTATTTAGTTGTATTTGTCCCAGACACAAAATCGGAGCTTGCAGCATTTTTTGTGTCCGGGGCAAAAATCTGACAAAATCGGATCCTCCCGGTTCCTGCGCAAATAGCATGGGAGTCTATGGGCGCCGGATCGCGCTGGATCCAACAAAAAATCGGACAGGTTCCCGGATGCCAGGTGCTGAAATATCACCTGGAGAGCTCCCTGGCTGAAATGTCAGCACCTGGAGACCTCCCTCCAGCCGCTATGCTGAAATTTGAGCACTTGGACAGCGGCAGCCGCGTGCAGGGAGGATTCTGGCAGAATATGCCCTCCGGTTCTGTTTTGTAAAATAATTTTTTATCATACAGTGTAAAAGAAAATGGGAAAAAAATTCCAACTGTGGTGAATTTGCAATTACATACATTTTTTTTTTGGGGGGGGGTGTTATTTACCATGTTCACTATATGGTAAAACTGTTGTGTTGGTATGATGCCTCGGGTTGGTTCGAGTTTGTAGATACCAAACATGTATACTTTTACTTGTATCTAAGTGGTGAACAAAATCAGAGGTTTTTTTAAAACTTTTTTTTTTTTTAAATAATTGCTTTTGGCTTATTTCTTCTATCTGTAGCGTCCTCATTTTTCGGGATCTGGGGTGTGTGATGACTTATTTTTTGCGTCTTGAGCTGCCGTTTCTAATGATACCATTTGGGTGGATGTGATGTTTTGATCGCCCGTTATTGCATTTTATTGCAATGTTAGGTGACCAAAAATGTAAAAAAAAAAATTTAGGCGTTTTTACATTTTTTTCCGTTCTGCAGTTTACAGATATGATTAATTGTTTTATATTTTGATCAGAAATTTCTGAGCACGTTGATACCAAATGTGTATTTTTTTAAAAAAAATTTAATAGTTTTATTTTCAGTGGGACAAAAGGGGGATATTGAACTTGTGTATTTTTTTCATATTTGTAAAAACTTTTTTTTTTTATTGTTTCTTTATTTTAAACTGCCCCTAGGGGACCTCAGTGGTGCACAGTTCGATCGCTTCTCCTGTGCACAGATGAGCTACTGTGTGTCTATACACAGGAGAAATAATCACTTTATGTGGATGCCAGTGCTTGCCAGCCATACACAGGAAGTGATTCCAGACAGCATCCGGAGTCATCACCGGACCCTGAGCTGTCAAGATAACTGTGGAGGTCCCGTGATTGCTTCACAGGACCTCCGTTCACAGCAGGGAACGGTGCGATGCCTGCTACAGTGCTTTGGATTGCGCTGTCAGTCACTGCATGAGTCATCACCAGCCAATCTGTGTAGAGCTTTTGGGTTTGGTGAAGCTTGATGGAGAGTTATGTTCAGAGAGATAGTGAACGGGCTATATATAAAGGACTTTGATTAGGGAACGTGATAGGGAGCATCTAAAACTGTGTAAGTTGTGGATAGCCCCAATTTGTTGGGGTAGAGCATTCCACAGAATTGGTGCAGCACAGGAGAAGTGTTAGAGCCAGGAATGGGAGGTTCGGGCTACTGAGCCTGTTAGAGGAAAGGCAAAATCATAGAATTCAAAGAAGTTGTACTTATTAATTCTAATAACTACGTACCATGCCCTCGGCCAAAACATCAGAACCAAAAGAGTGAAGGAACGGTCTAATCTTCACCATGAGGATTCTTCTTCTTTTTATTAATGTACAGAACAATATACTGTTTTCTGTAGTTAATTAGTCCAGTTATTATTAAGCTTTATGTTACTAGAATTGAAGATTACCTTGAGCACAGTAATGTAGGAAGTCAAGACTGAGATAAGACGTCATTCCGTTATGGATGATATCTAATGGGCGATGGACAATGTCAAGTTATCTATAGGCCGTGCAATTTCCATTTATATAATGTGACATAAAACCAAAATAAAACACATTAGAGCGCTGAAACCAAGCGTCTGGGCATGAGAGCGCTCGGGGACGGCGATGGCTCCATTACCAGGAAACATAGTTATAAATGGTATCAGGGGACGAGAGTTTTATCGTTTGATAATTTTATAATTGGTCTCCGGAGGTTTTACTGCACAAGTTATAGAAAGAAACAAGCCTGGGGTTAATTACCATCCAGAAATCATCAATCCCGTTGGTATTTTAGCATGAAAAGTCAACGATATGGAGACATATGGAGCTATTTTTATTAATAAGCCCTTTATTTATTTATTTTTTTACTAAGTCTTATAGAGGTGAAGTGGATTTTCTATTGCCTGAAGCTTCCAGAAAACAGAGCCCCAAAAATGTACATATTATCCAATAAAAGGCTGAACTAAGAGGCGACCAAAGATGAAGCCACTCTCTAGAACTGGTTGACACATAAACACCCAGTACCAATTAAAAGGACAGAAAGAATGGCATGCTATGTGCAATTTTTTTCTCTATGTAACATACCAATATACATAGTGGAGAATACTAAGTAATAGGAACCCTCGCAGTATATAACAAGAGAGGACACTAAATAATACGGGATGGCAATCTGTAATGAGAGGATGCTATATAACAAGAGATGACGCTATAGATAGAGAGGACACTATGTAAAAAGGGATGGCACTATAGATATGGAGGACACTCTGTAATAAGGGATAGTGCTACACATAGAGAGGACACTATGTAATAATGGATGGTGCTACACATAGAGAGGACACTATGTAATAAGGGATGGTGCTGTACATAGAGAGGACACTATGTAATAAGGGATGACACTATACATAGAGACGACACTACGTAATAAAGGATGGTGCTATACATAGAGAGGACACTATGTAATAATGGATGGTGCTGTACATAGAGAAGACACTATGTATCAAGGGGTGGTGCTGTAGATAGAGAGGACACTATGTAAAAAGGGATGGCACTATAGATATGGAGGACACTCTGTAATAAGGGATAGTACTACACATAAAGAGGGCACTATGTAATAAGGGATAGTGCTACACATAGAGAGGACACTATGTAATAATGGATGGTGCTACACATAGAGAGGACACTATGTAATAAGGGATGGTTCTATACATAGAGAGGACACTATGTAATAATGGATGGTGCTGTACATAGAGAGGACACTATGTAACAAGAGGTGGTGCTATACATAGAGAGGACACTATGTAACAAGAGGTGGTGCTATACATAGAGAAGACACTATGTAATAAAGGATGGTTCTATACATAGAGAGGACACTATGTAATAATGGATGGTGCTGTACATAGTGAGGACACTATGTAACAAGAGGTGGTGCTATACATAGAGAAGACACTATGTATCAAGGGGTGGTGCTGTAGATAGAGAGGATACTATTTAACAAGGGGTGGTTCTATACATAGAGTGGACACTTTGTAATACGGGATAATGCTGTACATAGAGAGGACAATATGTAATAAGGTATTTCACTATAAATAGGGAGGACACTGTGTAATAAGGGATGATTGCTATACGTATATTATTATTATTATTATTATTATTATTATTTATTTATATAGCGCCATTATATTCCAAGGCGCTTTACATGCTAAAAAGGGCAGACTAGGACAAGTAACATAGTAACAATACAAGTAACAATAAATGTTGACAATTCGGTCATACAGATACAAGAGGGGAGAAATCCTATCCACAAAGGCTCACAGTCTACGAGGGGCGGGTGGGGATACAGTGGGAGGGGGAAATTCCAGTCATGAGGCGGTGTGGTGGACCGGGTCTTATTGCAGGTGGTAGGCTTGGCGGAAGAGGTGGGTCTTCAGGCTTCTTTTGAAGGTTCCCAGGGTAGGAGAATGTCTGATGTGTTGGGGCAGTGAGTTCCAGAGTCTGGGTGAAGCACGGGAGAAATCCTGTATGCGGTTGTGCGAAGAGGAGATGAGGGGGAAGTAGAGGAGAAGCTCTTGGGAGGATCGCAGGTTGCGTGAGGGTAGGTATCGGGAGACCATGTCAGAGATGTATGGGGAGGACAGGTTGTGAATGGCTTTGTATGTCATGGTTAATGTTTTCTCTGGGAAGTAGGGAGCCAGTGAAGGGCTTGTCAGAGGGGGGAGGCAGGGGAGTAGCGGGGAGACAGATGGATTAGGCGGGCAGCGGAGTTCAAGATAGATTGGAGAGGTGCAAGGGAGGTATTGGGGAGGCCGGTGAGCAGGAGGTTGCAGTAATCGAGGCGGGAGATGATGAGAGCGTGAATAAGGGTTTTAGCAGTGTCGTGGTCAAGGAAAGTGCGAATCCTATAGATGTTTTTGAGCTGGAGACGGCAGGAGGTGGCGAGGGCCTGGATGTGGGGCTTGAAGGAGAGGGAAGAGTCAAGGATAACCCCAAGGCACTAGGCATGGGGGACTGGAGAGAGAGAGCAGTCGTTGACGATGATGGATAGGTCAGGTAGTGAGGGGGAGTATATGAGACACTATGTAATAAGGGATGGTGCTATACATACAGAGGACACTATGTAATAATGGATGGTGCTACACATAGAGAGGACACTAAGTAACAAGGGGTGGTGCTATACATAGGGAAGACACTATGTAATAATAGATGGTGCTATACATAGAGAAGACACTATGTATAAAGGGGTGGTGCTGTAGATAGAGAGGACACCAAGTAATATGGGATGGTGCTGTACATAGGACACTACCTAATAAGGGATGGAACTATAGATAGGGAGGATACTGTGTAATAAGGGATGGTGCTGTAGATAGAGAGGATACTATGTAATAATGGATGGCATGGTACATAGAGAGGACACTATGCAACAAGTGGTGGTGCTATACATAGAGAAGACACTATGTAATAGATGGTGCTATACATAGAGAAGACACTATGTAACAAGGGGTGGTGCTGTACATAGAGAGGACACTTTGTAATACGGGATGGTGCTGTACATAGAGAGGGAAATATGTAATAAGGGATGTCACTATAAATAGAGAGGACACTGTGTAATAAGGGATGGTTGCTATACGTATATAAGACACTATGTAATAAGGGATGGTGCTATACATACAGAGGACACTATGTAATAAGGGATGGTGCTGTACATAGAGAGGACACTATGTAATAAGAGATGGTGCTATACATAGAGAGGATACTATGTAATAAGGGATGGCACGGTACATAGGACACTTTGTAATACGGGATGGTGCTGTACATAGAGAGGACAAAATGTAATAAATGATGGTGTTATACATAGAGTGGATACTATGTAATAAGGGATGGTGTTATACATAGAGAGGATACTATGTAATAAGGGATGGTGCTGTACTTAGAGAGGACAATATGTAATAAGGGATGGCACTATAAATAGGGAGGACACTGTGTAATAAGAGATGGTTGCTATATGTAGATAAGACACTATGTACTAAGGGATGGTGCTATACATAGAGAGTACACTATGTAATAAGGGATGGTGCTATAGAGAGGGCACTATGTAATAAGGGATGGTGCTGTACATAGAGAGGACACTATGTAATAAGGGATGGTGCTGTACATAGAGAGGACACTATGTAATAAGGGATGGTGCTGTACATAGAGAGGGCACTATGTAATAAGGGATGGTGCTGTACATAGAGAGGACACTATGTAATAAAGGATGGTGCTGTACATAGAGAGGACACTATGTAATAAGGGATGGTGCTGTACGTAGAGATGACACTATGTAATAAGGGATGGTGCTGTACATAGAGAGGACACTATGTAATAAGGGATGGTGCATTACATAGGTTACATAGAGAAGACACTATGTAATAAGGGGTGGTGCTATACATAGAGATGATGACACATGATTCGGTCACCTGACTTGGTTCTATGGTGACCAGATCAGCTGACCTATGCACATCACTCTAGCGATTTCCTGTCCGGGTGTACGGTGACTCGCTGAGGTTATCTGTGAGACACCTTACAGATTCCTGATCATACATCGCAGCTGCTTCATTCAGTGCCTGGAGGCTGCGATGGGGATACTGTATTCTTCACTGCAGCCTCCATTCAACAAGACATTGCAAAGAATTGTGAGGGTATGAGAGTGGAGGGGTTAATGAAGATGGAGTCACTAAATTTATTGTTTTTTTTCTAATAATTTTTTTTTCTTTGTGTGTTGTGCCTTCTTAACTATTTACTTGAATCACTGGCAATTGCAAATACCATCAGTTTGAGCATCCAATTGCCCTGAAAGCATGTGTGTAAAACTTGAGGTCTTCTAAGGCCGGCTTCACACCATGGTTTCAGGGATCCGGGGCTGTCCAGTGTGAACCGGACAGCCCCGGATCCGATTTTGGCCCCATCGTATTCCTATGGGACCAGATAGCAGTGATTTGCTATCCGGTTCCCTGCTGTCAGGTAGGATCCGGCAGCATTAGTTTTTTTTTCGCCGGACACAAAATTGCAGCTTGCTGCGATTTTGTGTCTGGGGCCAAAATCTGACAAAATCGTATCCTCCCGGATTCTCCTGGGTCCGATGCGATTCGGCACCCCCCTAACATAGGAGTCTATTGGCACCAGATCGCATCGGATCCGACAGAAAATCGGATCTGGCTGCCGGGTGCTGAAGTTCAGCAACGGCCGTCACTGACCTTCAGCACCTGGAGAGCTCCTGGCTGAAATTTCAGGACCTGGACAGCGGCATCAGCGCGCACTGATGATTACGGCATAAAACAGAATCGGATGGCATATTAACCCCCTCGATTCTGTTCTGTCTAGAGCTGTCAGGCTGTGTCTAGTGCAGACAGCAAAACACCGGACACAGCCTGACAGCAGAAAACCGTGGTGTGAAGCCGGTCTAAGACTGCACTGAAAACTTTTCAAACCCTTTACTGGAAATACATTATTAATGTCAGTGACGGCAACATACTGTATAAGAATATGGAAAATCAGATGGTTGCTGTTTTTCACTTCTATTCTGTCACACATTATCGGTAAAGTTTATTCAGTGTGTTATTTTTTCCTACCTTATTTCTAATTCTTGGATGTAAAGTGTGATATTCTCTCTCTGTCCAGATTCATGACAAAGTGGCTGCTGCATTCCCTGCTTCTGCTTTTGTACAGACTATGTTGTCTTCAAAACAGTGAATAGGTGCTTAGTAGGAAAAAAAATATTAATTATGGATAACTTTCTGAACACTTGTGTGACCAAAGACAACATGAAAGTTGATGTGGTGATAAATCAGCTGTGATGGGTGTCATGCCTTTTTAGAAATGCATATATTTAGTTAACTTTGCCTGTGATAAAGCTGAGTTTCAGTTACTGTTCAGTGATAACTAATCCAACAGCGCCATCTGTTGACAATGTTCTCTTACTACTTTTTTTAGTGTACAATCTAATTTTTGCTTATCAAGGCTACTGTAGTTTCCCATCAGCTCTTGCACTAGCCTCACCACTTCTTCTTCAGATGCCATTTTAGCCTTATGGATACTGACATCCTGGCATCCTGATCTCTGTCTCTGGATTTCAGCTCATCCATTTCCATCCACATAGCACAGTTGGTGAGTTATTATATGCTAGAATTCACCAAATTGTATAATGTAGCTACTCTGTTCTACATGTTTATCATCAAGTAATTTTCTGCTGTTATAGCTATTGTGTATTCACCATTTTGTGCAATTACACTGCAAGTCCTGTAACAAGTGTAATGCTATGCGTCTCAGATATGCTGTATGTTGTTCTGAGTATTTTCATTTGTTTCTTGTAGTTCTACACTATCCTATAAATAAAAGGTTGTAAAGGACCTCCTGCATTCAAGTCAATGCATCATTGGGAAAGAGTTTAGCTGTCTGTCGGCTCGTTCTTCTGGAGTACAGAGCGAGGGTGCCAGAACAATGGGCTCAGTAAAACACCAGAGGAGCTCACTGATGGATTCTCAGTTAACCCTTTCTGCAGAAAAATGAGCACTCCAATCTGTACACACTTATAAATGACAGGTTTGGTAAGAAAAAATTGGCACACCAATGCCTACAAATGTCCTAAAGGAAAAAGAGGAACATTGCAAGCCGATCAGTATCCTCGTACTGGCACGTCATTCTCCACTAGTAGAAATCTTACCCCTTAGATATAAAGTAAGACATTAAGTTCTATTTAGGATTCAATAAGTCTTTAGAAATCAGCACCCAAAAATTAGGGAGGGAGACTAGAGTATGTATATACCACAACGACATGCGGAGACTCAGAGTGCCACCTGGTGGTCACTTCCTGCAGTGCTAAACAATGGCTGAACCTTTTTAGGCTACTCCAGATTAGTGTTGGTTGTGTCTGTAGTGCACCTCTTCCTATTGTAATGAATGGAGCTGAGCTGCAAAACCAGAAACATTCTATAAACCGGGGTGACAATGTTAGTTAAATTCCAGACTTCCCCTTTAAGGCTGGGAGTGTAAAGTTTGGATGCATGATGTAGGTATGATTGTTGCCATCCATTGTCAGTGTTACTCTTTACCACCTCTTATGTCATTGACTTTCGTTGGCCTCTTACGCTCAGAGTCTTATTCTTACTTTATACCATAATCCATATTTACTCACGGTGATAAACGGTAATTTACAGTCACCGCCTGAACCGTCGTCTATTTTTACAACTCGTGATAATTACAGCTGATTCAACAAGCCGGAGAGATCGATCCCCCGGTAACTTAACGGTGATTTGATAGGAGAGGCTGAACAATATTCCTAGAGACTCAACGCTTCCCTTGTCTCTGACCTATATGGATTGTGTATTAGAAAGAAATGTATGTTATGGAATCTAAACAATAAGCGCTGCAGTGTAAAGAATGGAGGAGACAAAGCAGAAGCCTGAGCCCCTGGTGGAGACAATGCAGCTCGTCTGATCAGAGCTGAATCTAGGGTTTAGAGTTTGTAAAAAAAATACAGCTAAGTGCCGCCCACAAGGGGAGATAGTGAGCAGGAAAAGGATGGATTTAGTAATGCTGTCTTATATTAAATACTTTTCCTGTCTACACAAGTCTTTTTCTTTTTAAATATTGTTCACAAATTTGAATAAACCTGTGTTAGTGAGCAATTCTCCATCCACCTCATAGGTGTGGCATATCAAGATGCTGATTAGACAGCATGATTATTGCACAGGTGTGCCTTTTTCTGGCTAGAATAAAAGATCACTTTAAAATGTGCAGTTTTACAGTATTATGGAGTTTGGGGGGTCAGAAAACCAGTCAGTATTTGGTATGACCATTTGCCAGTCTACCATCTGCCCTGTACAGTGAAAACCAGAATTAATCTATGAAGGGAACACTTCTCCAATGTGCCAGACGCCATTGAATGAGAGCAGTTGCCCACTCAAGTTAGTAATGATGACGAGCTGCAGTCAGGTGAAGACTAAGAAGAGGACAATGAGTTGCAGTCAGGTGGAGACCCTGATGAGGATACCAAGCTGCAGTCAGGTGTAGACCCTGATGAGGACGATGTTCCGCAGTCAGGTGGAGACCCCGATGAGGACAATGATCCGCAGTCAGGTCGAGACTCTGATGAGGACAAGAAGCTGAAGTCAGGTGAAGACTTTGATGAGGATGATGAGCTGCAAACAGGTGAAAACCCCAATGAGGACGACGAGCTGCAGTCAGGTGGAGACCCCAACGAATATGACAATCTGCAATCAGATGGAGACCCTGAGGAGGATGAAGAGCTGCAGTCAGATGGAGACCCAGATTAAGATGATGAGCTGCAGTCAGAAGGAAACCCCAAAGAGAAAAATGAGCTGCAGTCAGATGAAGAAGCCGATGAGGATAACAAGCTGCAGTCAGATGGAGACCCGGATGAGGACGACGATCTGTGATCCGGTGGAGACCCCGATAAGGATGATGAGCTGCAGACAGATGGAGACCCTGATGAGGACAATGAGCTGCAGTCTGGTGGAGACCTTGATGAGGACGACGAGCTGCAGTCAGGTGGAGACGCCAATGAGGATGATAAGATTCAGTCATGTATAGACCCCAATGAGGATGACGAGCTGCAGTCAGATGGAGTTCGCAATGATGACGATGACCTGCAGTCAGGTGGAGACCCCAATGAGGATGATGAGCTGCAGTCAGGTGAAGACCCCAATGAGAACAACGCCCTGCAGTCAGGTGAAGACCCCGATGAGGACAACAAGCTGCAGTCATGTGGAGACCCCGATGAGGATGACAAGCTGCAGTGAGGTGGACACCCTGATGAGGACAATGAACTGCAGTCAGGTGGAGACCCAGTGAGGATGATGAACTGCAGTCAGGTGGAAGATGAGGAGCCCAATGAGGACAAGGACCACAATGAGGATGAGGAGCCACAGTCAGGTGAAGACCCCAATAAGGACGACAAGCTGCAGTCAGGTTGAGATGCTAATGAGGACGATGAACTGCAATCAGGTGGAGACCCCGATGAAGATGCCGATCTGCAGTTGTCGTGTTTGCAAGGGCCAGGGTACTTGGTAGCCAGGAAGGTAGTCGGTTGGGGTATCACAATGGCAATTTCCCAGCCCCGTGGCCCTTACCAGACAAGTTAAAGGGGGGTTTAAATGGAAAATAAAGTTTATCATGACACCATCTGTGGTTTCTGGTCAGGGATGAGCAGCGCTGCTTGTATAGGTCTCAGGGGATAATTGGAAAGGCAGCTTGATGTAACACTCCCCACAGACGGAGTGGGCCCCTAGGACCCATGGCAAAATCTAGAGATGATGGAAGTTGTAATTTGTAGTGCAGGGAGATGCAGGAAAGAATCAGGAAGACAAAGAAATTCAGTCTTTTACCTTTACTGGTGTTCAATGGTGGTTGAGTCCAGGGGTACTGGTCAGCTGGTCCAGGGTCCAGTCAGCCTGGAAGCAGCTGAAGTTCACTCCACCAGGAGAGATTGGTATGCCTCCCTGCTGCGCTTTATGGTCAAAGTCTCAGCTGCCTGTGAGCTAATCTGTTTCTCTCTTAGTTACTTTCCCTATGATTTCTCAACCAGCAGGCAGTGCAAGCCTATGATGGGTACTGCTCCCTTTCTCACAGCTCCAGGCTTTCTATACTGCTGTTCTCGTGGGTTCCCACTTGTGACCAGGAGACTTAGAATCCCCTGGCCTCCAGACTTGGCTCCCAGTGCTTGCAGTCCCTGAATAGCTCAGGACTCTGGCGTCCTCTTCTCTGCGCTACTCTGAGGTGAACCTCAGCAGCTCCCAAACCCCAGAGGTCTTCACTCCGCGTGCATCCTCTCCCTTTCCGTCCTCACACTCTACTCTCTCCTCTGACCCATCCCTCCAGCCAGAAGAGACAGCACCCTAAAAACTAGGGAATTGTGCTCCCCCTTCTGGTCAGGGATCAGGCTTGTGTGGGGATTTGTGGGTACCTGATGTAGGGAGCTGCATTTACTTTGAGGCATGATACCACCACCAGTTAGGGAGGCGATACCACTGTGGTAAGTGGACTGTAGTGGCGCCAAACAGTCAGGTGGAGACCCAATGAGGATGATGAACTGCAGCCAGTTCCCAATTTGCTCGTGGTCTCCAGTTGTGAGGCCGGTTGGCTATACTTTACAAATTCTCTAAAACATCTTTGGAGATGGTTTGTGGTAGAGAAATAATCATTCAATTCACGGCCAACAACTCTGGTTGACATTCCTGCAGTCTCCCTCGAACACACTTAGTGTTCGGGTGCAGAACCTGAATAGAGACTTCCCTGTGTTACTGTTTGGGTTCATGTTTGGGAGCTGTAAAAAA
This sequence comes from Allobates femoralis, assembly GCA_033576535.1. Taxonomy (NCBI): domain Eukaryota; kingdom Metazoa; phylum Chordata; class Amphibia; order Anura; family Aromobatidae; genus Allobates; species Allobates femoralis. The sequence goes on from JARQOC010000003.1 coordinate 29,339,828, forward strand.
ATAGCGATTAAACAGCATCATACATACTGGAGTCCCACTGCTTGTACTTCTGGGCCGCTCATTAACTTCTTGGATATTCACTTTAGAGAAACCCAAAAGCCAATCACAGATGCTGTCAAAGAGAATGGATGTCTGTGATTGGCTGTTGGAGTAACATGGAAACTACTCATTCATTCTAGATGCTAGAATGTACGGGTTGGTTTCAGGTTACTCCAGCAGCCAACCACAGATGCGCATTCTCTGTGACAGCGTCTTTGTTTGGGCCCCTTACCCATTGACTAACATCATAGTACTGTAAAAATACATTTTAAAAAATGACGTAGTGTTTCACTGCCTTCTTGATTCTCAGTGCAGCTAAAGCATACAGCTACGGACTGCCACCCTCAGCTGCCTGACATTACCTTGGCTGGCAATCAAAATACATGGAAGTTCATTATTTTTGTTAATTATGTAAATAAATAATTTTAAAAAAATGTGTGGTCTTTGCCTTATCTTTGATTGCCAGCCAAGGTAAAACAGCAGCTGGGGACTGGGATTCTCAGTGTGGTAAAGCCCAAGCATTCTGGGACCACCACACTGAAACTTGCAGCCTACAGCCATCCTTAAAAATGGCGCTTTCTTTCATAGTGCCATTTTCAGGTGGCTCTTCCAGCGGCCCTGGTGGCGGCGGCACACTGGGTAATAAAGGGGTTAATGCCAGCTTTGTATTTGCATCTGCCACTAAGCCTGAAATTCATAGTTTTGGCCCAATATTAGACCTACCCATTATGAATCTCTAGTAAACATTAATAAAAACACAACACAAAGAAAAAACATTTTAATTGCAATAAAACACAAAAGATATCCCTGCTTCCCATCTCTAACAACCCAAACAAACGCTCCGAAGATAAATCCACAGGTCAGTCTCTCGACGAACGTGTTCATTTCTGCTACATTTCTGGAGCAGACACTTGTCTGTTCACAGTGACTAACAGGCTCACACTGACACCCAGGTGCCATGAGAAAGGTCAACCAAGTTCACAGCTGTGAACTCTGGTGACCCCAATGAACTGCATGACGGCACCCTGATCCCAGCCGTACGTGAGCAAAAGAAACGCCTTTTTTTTAAATTATTTATTTATTTTTACAGTACTATGATTTCAGTCAATGGATGAGGGGCACAACAGCCAATCACAGACACTGTCACAGAGAATGGGCGTCTGTGATTGGCTGTTGGAGTAACCTTAAAACTACCCATACATTTTAGATGCTAGATCTAGAATGTATGGGTGGTTTTCAGGTTACTCCAACAGCAAATCTAAGTAAATGCCCCGTTACACGCTGCAATGTTTCATCGATCCCACCAACGATCGGGATCGCTGGGACATCACTATCTGATTGCTGGTGAGCTGTCATACAGGCAGAGTCACCAGCGATCAGCAACCAGCGAGAATGCTGGTAACTAAGCTAAACATCGGGTGACTAAGCTTAGGGCTGCGCTTAGTTACCCGCTGTTTACCCTGGTTACCAGCATCTTGGCGTGTACTGTGCGGCGCTGGGAGATCGTTGATCAACTATCAAAAAATGGTCCTGGCCATTTACCAACGATCAGAGATCAGCGAGGTCGTCGTTGGTACATGTCACATGCAGCGACATGGCTACGAGGTTGCTGCAACGTCACAAAACCGCTGACGTTGCAATGATATCGTTAGCGATATCGTAGTGTGTAACGGGGCCTTAACACTTATTTAGACAAATTTGTGAACAATTTTTTTAGACAAATTAAGCTTTTTGTGTCCATCGAAAAAGTTTTAGATCTTAGCGTTCAGGTCATGAAAAATGGCAGCAATAAACAGATTGGTGTGCACAGTGTGGCAGCATTATTTTTTATTTTGCAGTGTGGCCTGTGCGCTGTAGCATCACTATCTATGGGTTCTATACATCATATGTTATGTAATGTCTATATAACAGGATTGATTGTCACATTCATCCTGCCTATGCATTTCCTACCCCTCCGCCCACAACTCAATCCTGCCTGTACCTCTGCGTCCATCACAGCCGTTCTGACTATACAGAAGTTAATTACTTGAACGTTATGATATAATAATCACCATCTGTATATTATTGATCTTGTGATGTGACTTCATACTTACACACTAGGGGGTAATTACAAAAACCACCCCTGTCTGTACACTGAAATGAGAGATTTGCAATTAATCTCTGGGTACAATGATGCCACGTGGCTCTTTTATTATACACATATTTATAGCCCCTCTTTGTTGCGGTATTATAATTGTTTATAATTGGTCCATGAGTCTTAAGCCGCTATTTCTACAAGCAAACCATTATCATTAGAGGTCATGCATGCTGTTTTTCTAATCCTGCTTCCCCATTGATCACTATGTAAAGAAAACATAATGTAGACACCCGCTATCCCTCCACAGTTATGGAAGGGATCTTAATGATGAAGCAAAGTCAGAAGTCAGGGGTGTGAGGATCAACCAGACCCAAGTGGAAACGTGGCTTTCTGATGCCAGCCCTATTTCAGGTGAGGACGCACATTCAGCTGAAATGTATTGCGGTGCAGAGACCAGCCAAGTCTGTACACTGCAATACATGCCACCGACCAATTAGAGGCCAGCAGCTGATGTTGTCGTCCCAGACATTCACACCACATGGCAGTGACATCATTCAACGGCCATTGCAGGAGTAGCAGGAACGGCAATTTAAGGGGACACCACACGTCGTGAGAGTTGAGCATGGTGAGAAGAAGGGTTTTTTATGCGTTAAAGAACAGCGGCAGAATGGGGGACGTATATACCAGGAAAGAGCCCAGGATAGGGGCCATAAATTCCAGGATGGGTGGCACATATACATGTAAGAGGTCCAGGATGGGGGGCATATATATCAAGATGGGGGACCTATATTCCAGAACGGGGCCCAGGTTGGGGGAAATATGTACCAGAAAGGTGAACAGGATGAGGGACATATATCGAGCCCCATGGGACGGGGGTACTCGGTACCGGACCGCATTGCTGCGGGGGATGTCACGGAGGTCCCGATCCGGACCGTGTCCTGGGCCCTGGCATGTAAAAGGGGTATATGTACAGGGGATAGAGTTCATCGTGACGCCACCCACGGTGTGTGGTCAGTATGGGTGACCACCGCTGCTGCAGTACCTCCGGGGTGATGTTAGGCAGCTTAGATGGTACTGCTCTCCGTAGGTAGAGGCGAAGTGCCCGGGGCAGTGGTTGTTATAATCTATTGTAGGTGTAATAGTAGGGGAGGATAGTGGAGACGGGTTAAGGAACACACACTCACGTTTTGTAGTTTCCAAAGCTTTACTGCGAAGTTGTTGCAGATTATAGTTCACGGAGTCTGTACTGGGGCCGGGTCGCTCCCACCCTGTCCGGGTCCTCAGCTTCCTCGTGCTGCGCTGTGTGTGTGTGTCCTTGCTGCTGCTTCTAGGTTAGCTGCTGGCACTGTCTCACTCTTCTCTCTCTCTCTGCTGGTACCACTTGGCTAGGCAACTTGAGTCTTCTGTGTTGTACTGACCCCGCCATGTTGCTTTGCTCTGGTACTGTGGTGGCCTAGAGACTTCACTACTCCTGGATTCATTGTGCTGTGTGTGTCAGTCACAGTGTCGGATCCGGTGTCCGTTCTGTGCGCTCCTCTGGGGTGAGTGGAGATGGCACTCAAACTCCCAGATGTGCTCCTTTGTTATTTAGTTCTCCTCTCCTCAGACCCTAGCTATGCCTGGAATCGTGAGCAGACTGTAAAGAAGCTTGGCACAGCTTCTTTGACACTACAGCCTCTCTCAATTCTCCCAGGAACTGAACTCCTCTAGAGCTCTCCTGTAGACTAACTCACTACTACCTGTGGACCTGGAGTATATAAGAGAGCAGGTTGTGCTCCCCCTCCTGACCTAGAGGTGCTAGTGTGAGTCAGTGTGTTGTGGGAAGGGAACCCGTGTGATGTTACTGCGGCACATTAACCCCTGGGGTGCCACACATATATAAAAAGAATGTGCCTAGGATGGGGGACATATCTACCAAGATGAGCGACACATATATCAGGATGAAGCCAATGGTGAGGGATGTATATTCCAGCAGGAGGGACATATAACAAGATGTGCCCCAGGATAGGGGACCTATATACCAAGATGGAGTAAATATATACCAGAACAGAACACAAGATGGAGGACATATATACCAAGCAGGGGCCCATGATGTGAGACATATATTATATATATATATATATATATATATATATATATATATATATACACTTTAAAGGGGGTTCAACATGGGGGACATTAGTGCAGTATGGTGCACATTACTTTGTAATGTAGGGGAAGTGGCCGCACATATGTCTTTAGAGGATGTAGAACGCTGTAAGGGCCTATACATCTGAGACATATATACCATAATGTGGGACAAATATGCCAAAAAAGGGTCCAAAGATGATGTACATATATTCCAGGATGGGGAACATTACTACATAGAGGGGAAGGGAAGGAGGGACACATAAGTTTTATAGGAGTTAGAATGCTACAAGGGCTCATACATCGGACCAACATATAGGGAGGACCCAGGTCCAAATTTTGCATCGGGGCCCATCACACTCTACTGTAGATACGCCACTGATCCCAACAGCCTGCAACCATGGCAAATAGAAGGTAAGTGACCACCTAGGACACTACCCAGTGTGATAACATTGTGACGCCTCTATCCTTTTCACCATTAATCTCACCCCATCAATATTTGCAGTCAGTGTAACCACTATAACACTTCAGTCATATGTTGCTCTATACTGATATGGAAGGGGCTACGGACTGCCAGGAGATTTAGAGTAAATTTGCTGACTGGACCTATTTAAGAGGGAGATGGTGGGAGACGTAATGTTAAGGAAAAAGACAACACAAGTGGAGACGCTCACCTTTGTCTATCTTGGTTCTGAATTGCACCCACCCTCCTTCCATTAGGTAATGGATAGAGGGGTTTCAGGTAGTTTAGGTCTTTGTCTGAGATGTTTCTCTTACTTCTTCGTTTTATAAATGACACAGTATTGCATTTTTTCCACGCCAAAGAGTCACTCAAAGACAGTAGCAAGACTGAACCCGGAAAAAGGAGCAAGGTAGTTATACTGCAATATCACTGTTTCTCCAAGTCCAAGATTTTACATCTGACTGCAATGTCAAGATGTGCTGTTCTCTTCTGAAGAAGCACCCAGTAGTGTTTGAGGACCATAGAAGCAGTGGTCAGGCAAGTAAACTGCAGCAGATGAATGATACCGTGGTTACCCGAAAATAAGGCATTGTGGGGTTTGGCCAGAGTGATTAATATAAGAGACACTCCTGAAAATAAGATGTGGCTAAAAAAAAATTGATACTCACCTCACCAGAGCCTGGAGCTGCCGCTGCTGCTGCTTGCTGCTGCTTCCCGCAGCGGTAAGGTCCGGTACTACTGTAGTGGCACTGTGTATGCAGCTGACTGTGTGTATGCGGCTGACTGTGTGTGTGTGTGTGGCTGACTGTGTGTGTGTGTGTAGCTACATAGGGATATTGGAGGATGGTGGGGCTACCGAAGTATAATGGGAGATGATGAGGGATGCTGACGGATGATGGGGAATACAGAGAGCTATTGGGGGATGATGGTGGCTGCAGATAGATGATTGATGGACGGATGATGGATGGATGACACAGTTTGTCTGGTTATACTGGTTTGTGATGACAACTGCTCAACAGTATATAATAAATGTTCTTTTTTTTTTTATCATCAATTAATGTGCATTCTTCTTCATGGAGATAAGACACCCCCCGAAAATAAGACATGGTGCATCTTTCGGAGCAAAAATTAATATAAGACGGTGTCTTATTTTCAGGGAAACAGGGTAGATGCTTACTTTGCTTCAAAATTAGCAGATGTCCAGCAGTGCCATCAATTCGGACCTGTCAGCAACCAAGTGGGACCCAACTACATCCAACTGCTGTTCGGAGAAATCTGACCAGAGGTGGTCTTCATGGAAGAATTGCAGCCAAAAACCTAAACGTTAACATGGAAACAAGGTCAAGTGACTGACCTATGCACGGAAACATATGAAAAATGGTTTCTATTCTCTATGTTCCCTTTTTCTTTTTTTGCCGGCAATTAGAGATATTTCAGTATTGCAATGTGCATAGCATTTTTTCAACGCAAATTGAATTTTCGGGGAAAACGTTGACAAATATGAATTTTAAAAGATTTGTTCATCTCTAATGGTGAAACCAAATATTAATGAGATTTAGATTTGTCTTTGGTTCATTCACTTTGCACCTTGAGATTTGAAAAAATCTAACTATTAACTCTATCTACTATCTCTCTATGATCGATCTGCTATCTATCTATGTTTCTATCTCTCTGTCATCTATCTAAATCTATTATCTATTTTTCGCTACCATTGAATAACCATTACTATGCGTAATCGATCCTGAACTAATGAAGAATAATGTATCACCACATTGGATATAGATGGTTGATAGCAGATAATCATTATTCTAATCACCTTGTATAATCTGTGTGATGTGTCAATTTGGACTTTAGTAATAGTTGAAGGATGAATGACCGGTCACCTTCCCCCCCCCCATTGTTAATGAGACCACTGATCCTCTGTGTGACAGCTCTTAGAGGATGTTGCAGGGAAATTAGTTTGTAAATACAGAATTGGAATCACTTTAGGGAATAGATTAGATCAATTATGGATTTAGCCTGTAGGTCACATTGACATCAAAGCTCAGGGAATTGGACAGTTCAAACACCCTGAGCTCCTTACCGTCACGAACAATTTTCATTCTTGCACCTTACGTTTTTCCTTTCCTTCTTCCATCATTTTTGTATTTTTCCCAATCATGTTGAATGACACCATTCACTACCATATAATGTCCTAAAAAATTGAGAAAAACTCATAAAAATTCCACCAAAGTTTTTTTGGGTTGTGTTTTTACATTGTCCATAGTGATGCGCGAGAGTGATCACCACTGCTCCATAAATGATTGAGCATCAGGTTGCTTGAGCATGCGCGTTACTCAATTGAGTATCTTGGGTGCCCAAGCTCCATTCTTGACTCCCCGACCTGCATGTTTCTCTGCATCTTCTCAGCCAATAAACATGCGGGTATTGCCTGCCATATACAGTAATGGTGAAGCTATGTTGGCTACTGGCATTTTATGATTGGCCTACTGCATCACGTCACCCTGCCCCTGTCATTGCACATTCGCAAGCACCATCAGAAACCATATGCAGTTCTTTGTCCCAGATCTCCATTCAGCTGTCCGTTCCCCAGGCATTAGAATGCAAACTTGAATACCCAGGCACCCACCCACAGGCGCAAACATTAAACGCCTGACCTGGAAATGTTGACATTTAGGCTTGTGGACTCTAAGGTTTTCCACTATCTCATATGAGCAGCCATCTCTCGATACTTGATCCCAAGCTGCCTTTTCAGGTGTGCCATTCCCGCCTTACACCAGCACATGCCCCATAATATCAGCAGTGCCCTGGCTGATGCAGTTACTGGGAAGGTCCACTTAACGATCGCCACGTAAGCAAGTGCTTGTGCTACATTTACCTGAAGGCACACTGGGTGAACCTTCTGGTGGCCGGGACTGAGTGGGATTCTGTGACAGCAAATGTGCAACCAACAAAGCAAAATTTGAGGCTCTAGCTCCATCAGGGTTTCTTCCCCCCGACCTCCCCTACATGAGTTCTTTCACCCATTCCTCTTCCTCCTCCTCAATCTCTGAATTGTCATCTTGGGGCATGCTGTCAATATCCATGCCAGCTGGAAGATCTGCAGCACTGCCTCGGTGAAGTGGCATTGGGCATTGCTGACAAACGGCATACCACCATAGAGTTGTGGAAAGCTCTAACAGACCATGGAGATCTGTGGCTCTCACGTCTGAGCCAACAACCAGGCATTGTCATGTGTGATAATGGGGATACCCTGGTGGTGGTCCTGAAACTTGACAAGTTCACACCATGTCCACGTTCTCAACATAGTGGTTCAGCGGTTTCTGAAAACCCACCCAGACTTGCCTGAGCTACTTGTGAAGGTACGCTGCAAAAGTGAGCTACAACTGCCGCCGGTCTGGGGGTGCTGCAGCAGTGCTTACAAGTGCCAGCGCGCGGACTTGTGTGTGACGTGACCCCATGCTGAAACTCCACATTACATATGTTGGCAAGGCTTTGTTACCAGCAGAGGGCAATAGCTACAACATGCCCGTCAGTTTTCTGCTTAATCTCTGCCCTGGTACAACTGAACCCTAAGGCTGGAGACACACAAAGAGAGATACATGCAAGATACTTACACGAGTCTCGCATGACTCAACCAGCACGGTCAGCGGCTCTCTTGAAGGGAGTGTGTCAGCTGCTTGTATTGCTATGCAGCTCCACACTCCCATCCAGTGTGTGTGTGTATTTCTAAATAAATACAGATTTATAGGTTTTTCTTTGTTTTATGTTGCTGTATTAATATCTTATGCTTCATGGCACACACAATTTTCTTCTGGAATACTTAGTAGGTAAGTATAAAATAGTCATTTGTGGACATAAAAGAAAAAACAAAGAATTGCTAAAAGCATACGCGGATTTTCCCTCCCTCTATATCACCTGATGTGGGTAAAAAAAGAAAACGAGAATCACAAAAAAATTGGGCCCCCACCTATCATGAACAAAAGTCAAAAATTTAATTAAAGGGGTTGTCTGGCCTTTTTGTATGATTTATATGTGTATCTAGGCTGCAAAATGCTGACAGTTTGTAATTTACACCCTGTCAGCTTTTTGCATTGTTACCCAGATATCACTATTCATCGTATGGAGGAACAGCCTCAGCCCCCGACCAGAGGCGTGTTGGTTTTGGAGCCTGGGTGTAAACGTTCACTACTTGACATTTACACCCAGTCTCCTACAAACCCGCCCCCCCAGTCTCCAATATGATCACCCACTCCTATTCACCTATGTAAACTCTGAATTGCACTGAGCGGTGATCTCCTACTGTCTGAAACGCCGTACCGAATCCACAGCTGTGTGAAAGAGATGACCGCTGAGTGCACTGTGCTGCAGTGTGTGAGAGCTTACCTCCTTCCCCGTACCTGTGCTGTCTCTGATGAGATCCTCACTGCACAGCTGCCCACGCTGTGCAGTGATACAGAGTCATTCACATGGGAGACGACTTTGGCAGTGAGGAGTGCATCAGAGATGGCACGTGGAAGGAGGTGAGCGCGCACACACCGCAGCACAGTACACTCAGCGGTCATCTCCTTCACACAGCTGTGGATTCGGCAAAATGTTTCAAACAAGAGGTAATGAACACTCAGTGCAACTCAGAGTTTACATAGGTGAATTGGGGTGGGTGGTAATATTGGAGACAGGGGGCGGGGTTGTTGGAGTCTGGGGTGGGCTTGTAGGAGACTGGGTGTAAACGTCATTACTTGCCAGGCTCTAAAACAAACATGCCTCTGGTCAGGCGCTGAGCTGCTCCTCCACATGCAGAATAGTGATATCTAGGTAACAATGCAAAATGCTGACAGGCTGTATGTGATGCCCCTGCAGCCGGACTGCCACAAATGGTACTGCATGTAATCCTATGTGTAGTATCATGCCTTGAGATAAGTGGAGGATACAATGCTGCACTGCTGAGAGCCCCAAAAGACACCCTACACATCTGAACTGCAGGCCAGGAAGTACTGGGTGGAAGAGACCCACCTATAGGGCAGTCGCCACTTCTGACTGAAGGGAGGAGTAATTTTAGGGGTAGGTGGCAACAAGGAGAGCTCTAGTCTGTACTGAGTCGCTTGAGAGACAGCATGAAATGTGGAGTAAAGTGCTAGGTCAAGGGTCTGGTGAGATTAATCTGCAGCCAGTTGCTGAAACAGGCAGAGGACCTACCTGCAGGAGCGGTACCAGCCCCCAACTCGATCAGGGATACTTCAGGACCAGTTGTAAAGCTAAAGGTTACTGGCTTTAAGTATAGTGATTAACTTTTTGGACCTTTCCAAGGCTCATGGAGCTATATAAGGCCAGAGGACCAAAGCTGTCGCTCACAGGACTCGCAGCTACCTGCCTGGCAGGGAATGGCAACCACTGGACACTGAGGAGAGGAAAGTGGTAGCATAGTGTCAGAAATGGGAAAGCAGCTGGAAGGTCATCTACCCTTTGACTCAGCAAGGATGGACTCTAACAATCTCTGGGCTAGCCAGGCTGTGCTACTGGTGAACCTTGTACCCCGGCTGGGTTGTAATCTTCAACTACAAGTTAAAGTGAACCTCTCACCTGAATCTAAGTACCTACACTATCACTAGCTGTCCCTACACCTTCCTAGCTGCTCCCTATCTATCCCTTTCTCATCTAAAGTGGCCATATGAAACATCTCAAAAATAAGTTTAAACTTACTGCAGTCCCGAGGTTGGGGGACTGGGAAGGCGTGGCCACGCTCCATGCACCACTCCTCCGTGGTGTAGTGCACGCCCCGCTGGGTGGCATTATTCCTTGTCCTCTGCCCCCACCATTTGGAATCTCCCGCCCTCTGTGTCATTCTATGCACCAGCCGTGACTTCACATCCGGCGATGTGCATTATGGGGCCGGTCACGTGATCGGCCCTAGTGCATTATGGGCTTGATCACGTGATCGGCCCGGCTCCACGCATGCCAATACGCTTATTGAAGCCGGACCGATCACGTGATAAAGCCCATAATGCACTAGGGCCGATCACGTGACCGGCTCCATAATGCACCGCGCCGGATGTGACGTCCGGCCGGTGCATAGAGTGACACAGAGGGCGGGAGATTCCAAATGGTGGGGGCAGAGGACAAAGAATAATGCCGCCCAGCCGGGCGTGCACTACACCATGGAGGAGTGGTGAATGGAGCGTGGCCACGCCTTCCCAGTCCCCCAACCTCGAGGACTGTAGTAAGTTTAAACTTATTTTTGAGATGTTTCATATGGCCACTTTAGATGAGAAAGGGATAGATAGGGAGCAGCTAGGAAGGTGTAGAGACAGCTAGTGATAGTGTAGGGACTTAGATTCAGGTGACAGGTTCCCTTTAAAGGTAAGAACCACAAAGACTGTGTCATCTGATCCTTCCTGTGTGCCCCTGCACCACTACCCTCCTCTTCCCTATCTGCACCATCCACCATCCCATCCAAACCTCTACACCTTCCAAGTGGTCTGTGCCCTGGCTGGAGAGGGCCTACCACCTGGCTGCCCTACTATCTCCCCTTGGAAGCCCTCACTGCAGCCCCTGGCCATCTATGGTCAGCACTCCAGCTGGCGTCACAAACTATTATCTCCCCTGTAAATGTCCCCTTAACATGTTTGGTCAGGGCCATGACCACTGGGGACAGCCACTGTGATCCTAGACTGCCACGGATGGTTCACGACATGTAAATCACAAACGTCAGCATTTTGCAGCCTAGCTATACACATCTAATATATATTATATATATATCTAATATATAATTACCTTAAGGCACTTCCGTCATATTCGGCGCTGTTTCCGTCGTCATGTCTGTGGCTGCCTCTCAAACCCTAACTCGCAATGCCTTTGCGAGTCCTTGCAGAGTCTCTCTCTCTCTCTCCTCCCCCCCACGGCTTGCAGGACCTGAGATGATGTCACTGGTATGGGCGGGGCTATATCACATGACTGTGACATCATCACAGGCACTTTAATTGCTGCAGTGTCAGCACAGGAGACATCATGCCGCTGTCTCACATCAGACGTGTCCTCATCAGTGATTCTCTGCCTCTAACATCCTGCCATCACAAGGGAACACAGAGGTGACAGAGGACCCCGGACTGAGCCCCCAAGAGCTGATCTCCAGGATACAGGTGAGGGGAGGCTGCACAGGAGCAATGCTCTGCACAGAGGAAGCTGCACAGGAGCATTGCTCTGCAGAGAGGAGACTGCACAAGAGCAATGCTCTGCACAGAGGAGGCTGCACAGGAGCATTGCTCTGCATGAGGGGAGGCTGCACAGGAGCAATGCTCTGCAGAGAGGAGGCTGCACATGAGCATTGCTCTGCAGAGAGGAGGCTGCACAGGAGCATTGCTCTGCAGAGAGGAGGCTGCACAGGAGCAATGCTCTGCAGAGGGGAGACTGCACAGGAGCATTGCTCTGCATGAGGGGAGGCTGCACAGGAGCAATGCTCTGCACAGAGGAGGCTGCACAGGAGCATTGCTCTGCATGAGGGGGGCTGCACAGGAGCATTGCTCTGCAGAGAGGAGGCTGCACAGGAGCAATGCTCTGCAGAGAGGAGGCTGCACAGGAGCAATGCTCTGCAGAGAGGAGGCTGCACAGGAGCATTGCTCTGCATGAGGGGAGGCTGCACAGGAGCATTGCTCTGCAGAGAGGAGTCTGCACAGGGGCAATGCTCTGCAGAGAGGAGGCTGCACAGGAGCAATGCTCTGCAGAGAGGAGGCTGTACAGGAGCATTGCTCTACAGTAAGGAGGCTGCACAGGAGCAATGCTCTGCAGAGAGGAGGCTGCACAGGAGCAATGCTCTGCACAGGAGCATTGCTCTGCATGAGGGGAGGCTGCACAGGAACAATGCTCTGCACAGAGGAGGCTGCACAGGAACAATGCTCTGCAGAGAGGAGGCTGCACAGGAGCAATGCTCTGCAGAGAGGAGGCTGCACAGGAGCATTGCTCTGCAGAGAGGATGCTGCACAGGAGCAATGCTCTGCAGAGAGGAGGCTGCACAGGAGCAATGCTCTGCAGAGAGGAGGCTGCACAGGAGCAATGCTCTGCAGAGAGGATGCTGCACAGGAGCAATGCTCTGCAGAGAGGAGGCTGCACAGGAGCAATGCTCTGCAGAGAGGAGGCTGCACAGGAGCAATGCTCTGCACAGAGGTGGCTGCACAGGAGCATTGCTCTGCATGAGGGGAGGCTGCACAGGAGCAATGATCTGCAGAGAGGAGGAGGCTGCACAGGAGCAATGCTCTGCAGAAAGCAGGAGGCTGCACAGGAGCAATGCTCTGCAGAGAGGAGGAGGCTGCACAGGAGCAATGCTCTGCAGAGAGGAGGTGGCTACACAGGAGCAATGCTCTGCAGAAAGGAGGAGGCTGCACAGGAGCAATGCTCTGCAGAGAGGAGGAGGCTGCACAGGAGCAATGCTCTGCAGAAAGGAGGAGGCTGCACAGGAGCAATGCTCTGCAGAGAGGAGGAGGCTGCACAGGAGCAATGCTCTGCAGAAAGGAGGAGGCTGCACAGGAGCAATGCTCTGCACAGAGGAGGAGGCTGCACAGGAGCAATGCTCTGCAGAGAGGAGGAGGCTGCACAGGCACAATGCTCTGCAGAGAGGAGGCTGCACAGGAGCAATGCTCTACAGTAATGAGGCTGCACAGGAGCAATACTCTGCAGAGAGGAGGCTGCACAGGAGCAATGCTCTGCAGAGAGGAGGCTGTACAGGAGCAATGCTCTGCAGAGAGGAGGCTGCACAGGAGCAATACTCTGCAGAGAGGAGGCTGCACAGGAGCAATGCTCTGCAGAGAGGAGGCTGCACAGGAGCAATACTCTGCAGAGAGGAGGCTGCACAGGAGCAATGCTCTGCAGAGAGGAGGCTGCACAGGAGCAATACTCAGCAGAGAGGAGGCTGCACAGGAGCAATGCTCTGCAGAGAGGAGGCTGCACAGGAGCAATACTCAGCAGAGAGGAGGCTGCACAGGAGCAATGCTCTGCAGAGAGGAGGCTGCACAGGAGCAATGCTCTGCAGAGAGGAGGCTGCACAGGAGCAATGCTCTGCAGAGAGGAGGCTGCACAGGAGCAATGCTCTGCATGAGTGGAGCCAAGATGCTGGGGATGGCGGAGTGAAAATGCCGTGGCGGGGAAGACGATGACCCGCTGCTAAGTATGACAGGCAGAGTGCCTCTGTCCTCTGCTGACCACTCTGCCCACCGCACTGCGCTAACCACTCTGCCCGCTGCACTGCGCTGACCACTCTGCCCGCCGCACTGCACTGACCACTCGGCCCACTCCACTCACTGCTAACCACTGAGCCACCGCGCAGTGCTAACCACTGAGCCACCGCACACTGCTAACCACTCACCAACCACGCAGTGCTAACCACTGAGCCATCGTATACTCTGCTAACCACTGACCCACCATACTCCCTGCTAACTACTAACCCACCGTATACAGCGCTAACCACTGAGCCACCGTACACTGCTAAACACTGAGCGACCATACTTTGCTAACCACTAAACCACCGCGCAGTGCTAACCACTGAGCCACCTGTATACACACAATTAATTTCACCGCACTCCCCTAAATATTAGTAAATAAACTATATATGGATTCTAGACTACCCGATTCTTTAGAATCGGGCTCACAGCTAGTAGATTTTATAAAAAGCCTGGAAATGCCCTTTAAGAAATTAACAACATTTTTAGGGAAGCATGTACAAAAGAATCCCAAAATGTATCCGGTAATAAATAGGGAAAAAGTTGTCTCTGTCTTGAAGTGATTACATAAACTGACTTGAACATTTTAGGAACGTCCTAAGTTATTTTTTCCCATACACCTCATTGAAAATATTAATTCCCAAATCAACATTCTGTGTTTTTGTGGAATTAGTTATAAAGTCTGTGAAATGTGATAAGTGAAAATCCTCCTCCTTCTTATAGAATTAGAATGAAATCTTCATCCAGGACGAGCAGAATGTCTGCATCGCGCCTCGTGCTGCCGGGAATTCTGGGTGACATTTCACGCTGTCTTATATTAATGAGAAAATTTAACATTTGCTACTAATTTAGCTAATTCTATCATGAGGTCAATCTCCCGAGCAGGGTAATATAATCGTTACCCTGACAGGTTTCCAGGATCAATAGTAATTTGCTTTATCTCCTTGACGCTCACCGAGCTCAAGAACAATTATTTTCCAGTTGTTTTAAAATTCTCAATTATTTGCACAAGTTTAAGTAATGAGCAATTTACATATTTGATTTGTATGTTCCCCCGAGAAGGAGCAAGCACAACCTCACAGTTTGACCTGGACCACGTCACCTTCTCAACAAATGCCCCGGAAGCTGGATAGAAGCAGTCATGGACAATACAGTGCCTCAGAGACATAGAAGGCAGCAGACTTGAGGGAAGTAGTAAAACACAGCAAAGGAGATACCTACAGCTGGAGAGTTAGACGTAATGATGAAGCAACGCATAGTGGAGACGCATTTCATTTGGGTATTTCCGAAGAAACATGTGTATTGATATAACAGAGTCCAGTGATGGCGCAGAAACCAGTGATGGAGCAAGTCTGGTGATGGAGCAGATTTCAGTGATGGAGCAGAGTCCAGTGATGGAGCAGGGTCCAGTGATGGAGCAGGGTCCAGTGATGGAGCAGAGTCCAGTGATGGAGCAGGGTCTAGTGATGGAGCAGAGTCCAGTGATGGAGCAGTGTCCAGTGAAGGAGCAGGGTCCAGTGATGGAGCAGATTTCAGTGATGGAGCAGGGTCCAGTGATGGAGCAGGGTCCAGTGATGGAGCAGAGTGCAGTGATGGAGCAGTGTCCAGTGATGGAGCAGTGTCCAGTGAAGGAGCAGGGTCCAGTGATGGAGCAGGGTCCAGTGAGGGAGCAGGGTCCAGTGATGGAGCAAAGTCCAGTTATGGAGCAGAGACCAGTGATGAAGCAGCAGGGTCCAGTGATGGAGCAGAGTCCAGTGATGGAGCAGTGTCCAGTGATGGAGCAGTGTCCAGTGAAGGAGCAGGGTCCAGTGAAGGAGCAGGGTCCAGTGATGGAGCAGGGTCCAGTGATGGAGCAGATTTCAGTGATGGAGCAGGGTCCAGTGATGGAGCAGGGTCCAGTGATGGAGCAGGGTCCAGTGATGGAGCCGGATCCAGTGATGGAGCCGGATCCAGTGATGGAGCCGGATCCAGTGATAGAGCAGAGTGCAGTGATGGAGCAGGGTCCAGTGATGGAGCAAAGTCCAGTGATGAAGCAGCAGAGTCCAGTGATGAAGCAGCAGGGTCCAGTGATCTAGCAGAGTGTAGTGATGTAGCAGATCTGGTGCATTTTGGGTGATGAAGCAGAGCTCCAAAGTACAACAGAGCTGTGCATATATGGATCCAAACTTATGGTGATATAGAAGACCCCAACTATGTTGCATTTGTCAAGAGACACATTTGCACTTCACAAAAAATTCAGGCAGACACTTCCTCTTGAACAGTGATGCTTGTGTCATAGGGTGACGTCATCATTTCAAGTTGACATGATCGGTCTTGCTGACCTTCCATCAGAAGCTCCTGAGTGATTATCCAAATACTGGTTATAATCACTAATTCCAATCATGGAAGTCTGTAGTATTCTGTGCATCTATCTACAGTATCTACATCTATCTGTCTATGTATTCATCTATGTTTATAGTAGGAGGAGGTTAATTTGCTGTCACAGGTGGCTATAGTGGATGTAGCGGTATGGCAGCAGGATGGCAGTGATGGGGTGAAGGCAATCAGGGGAACTAGTTTGACCATATTCACAATAGTACCTCTAAAGGTGAGGATGCGTAGGCCGCCACCCTTGCCCTGCTCCAGACCAGCCCTAGTGTAACACCCCCTCACCTCCACCTAGGGATTGGCACAGGAACAGCAACTCCAAGGAAAAGACAGCTTCTGAAATCTCCAGCAGTAACTGCACACAGCATAACACATCTCACAGGACAAAGATTAAATTAACTCTAACAGCGACACCAGGTGTTGCATAATAGGATTATTTAAAGGAAATCGGACCCAGAACAAGCCTCATGATGGTACAGGCCGCCGTGTCCGTGTCCTCCCAGTCTCGTGTTCTCCTCCGTCTCCTTGCTCCTGATGTTTCTCTGACTGTCAGACTGACTAACTTCCTGTGGTGTTTTCTGATGTTGTTCCCTCTTTCCTGACTGTTTCCTGTGCTAACTTTCCCACCCACTACCTCCCGCCATCTCACAGCTGGGCCTAGAGTCCCCACCCTGGGACAGAGATGTGTTGGGTGTGTGTTTGGGTGACTGGACTTACCGATCCCGGTTGCTGCAACTTCTAGTGGTGACCGGACCGCAGAGTCGCCACATATACATCCATATAACCTCCATCAATATAGAAACACAGCATCATAATCCTCATCAGTACAGAAATTCATCATCAGAACCAACATCAGTAAATTGTAAAACAATTGTAATGTCAGGTCACACCCATACACATTTTTGCTGCATGAACCTACAACTCCTACTACATCCTTAACAATGGTAAGGACATACGGGGAGTTGTTGTTACCAGTCACCATCAGTTCATACAGGAACTATAGTACTGATGATTAGTGATGGGCGAATCCTAAATTACTCAGAATCGCTTGACTCTAGCGAGTCCGAGCACAGCACTCGCTACTCGTTGAGAGTCTAGCGAGTCCAATGTTAATGAATGGGGAAGCGAGTAATAGCGAGTAGTGTGCGATTTACAAATCGCAGATGTGTCTCGGAAGCTTCAGCCTGAAGCAATCCTAGTTTTGCCATTTATTTGCATTGGACTCGTTTACTTTGCAAGTAATCGCTGGGAAACTCGCACAGATAAGAGTCCTGTCTTCTCTGTGTGCTGGCTGCCGCAGCTCCAGGGTCCTAGAGCCCGCGTGCTGCCTGATGTAGCAGAGCTGAGATTGTTCTCAGTCTGCTCATTCCCTGTGCATAGACTATATCTATGCACAGGGATGAGCAGAGAGGACATCGCGTTTTGGACTGCGTCGGACGGAAGAGGATTTTTTTAATTAAAGATGGAGTCCCTAATGGCTTTTTTTTTAATTTCTAATAAAAAAATTTCTCTGTGTTGTGTTTTTTTTAAAACAATTTAATAGAAATTCATGGCGGTCATGTCTAATATTGGCATGACCGCCATAAATTTCGGGCTTAGGGCCAGCTGATAATACAAAGCTGGCCCTAACCTCTTTATTACCCAGCGTGCCACCGCCACCAGGGCCGCTGGAAGAGCAAGGTTCAGCGCCAGAGGATGGCGCTTCAATGAACGCGCCATCTTCTGGGGCTGCTGCGGGCTGCAATTTGCAGCGGGGGGTGCCCAGAAAGCTTGGGCATCCCTGCGCTGCGGATTCCAGCCCCCAGCTGCTTAGCTGTACCTGGCTAGACATAGAAATTGTGCGGAGCCTCACGCATTTTTTTTAAATTATTTCATGAAATTCTGAGACTCTGACTCTGAGACTCTGACTCTGAGACTCTGACTCTGAGACTCTGACTCTGACTCTGAGACTCTGACTCTGAGACTCTGACTCTGAGACTCTGACTCTGAGACTCTGACTCTGAGGGTGAGACTCTGACTGGCTCTGAGGGTGAGACTCTGAATCTGAGACTCTGACTCTGAGACTCTGACTCTGAGACTCTGACTCTGAGTCTCTGACTCTGACTCTGAGACTCTGACTCTGAGACTCTGACTCTGAGACTCTGACTCTGAGACTCTGACTCTGGCTCTGAGGGTGAGACTCTGAATCTGGCTCTGAGGGTGAGACTGAATCTGAGACTCTGACTCTGAGACTCTGACTCTGACTCTGAGACTCTGACTCTGAGACTCTGACTCTGACTCTGAGACTCTGACTCTGAGACTCTGACTCTGAGACTCTGACTCTGAGTCTCTGACTCTGACTCTGAGACTCTGACTCTGACTCTGAGACTCTGACTCTGACTCTGAGACTCTGACTCTGGCTCTGAGGGTGAGACTCTGAATCTGGCTCTGAGGGTGAGACTCTGAATCTGAGACTCTGACTCTGAGACTCTGACTCTGAGACTCTGAGACTCTGACTCTGAGACTCTGAGACTCTGACTCTGAGACTCTGACTCTGAGACTCTGAGACTCTGAGACTCTGACTCTGAGACTCTGAGTCTGACTCTGAGACTCTGACTCTGAGACTCTGACTCTGACTCTGAGACTCTGACTCTGAGACTCTGACTCTGAGACTCTGACTCTGAGTCTCTGACTCTGACTCTGAGACTCTGACTCTGACTCTGAGACTCTGACTCTGGCTCTGAGGGTGAGACTCTGAATCTGGCTCTGAGGGTGAGACTCTGAATCTGAGACTCTGAATCTGAGACTCTGACTCTGAGACTCTGACTCTGAGACTGAGACTCTGACTCTGAGACTCTGACTCTGAGACTCTGAGACTCTGACTCTGAGACTCTGAGACTCTGAGACTCTGACTCTGAGACTCTGACTCTGAGACTCTGAGACTCTGAGACTCTGACTCTGAGACTCTGAGTCTGACTCTGAGACTCTGACTCTGAGACTCTGACTCTGAGACTCTGACTCTGAGTCTCTGACTCTGACTCTGAGACTCTGACTCTGAGACTCTGACTCTGAGTCTCTGACTCTGACTCTGACTCTGAGACTCTGACTCTGAGACTCTGAGACTCTGACTCTGACTCAAAAAAGCCATTAGGGACTCCATCTTTAATTAAAAAAATCCTCTTCCGTCCGACGTAGTCCAAAACGCGATGTCCTCTCTGCTACATCCCCTGTGCATAGATATAGATGTCTATGCACAGGGAATGAGCAGACTGAGAACAATCTCAGCTCTGCTACATCATCTCTGTGAGCAGGCGGGCTCTAGGACCCTGGAGCTGCACAGAGCAGACAGCTGGACTCGGCTCCCAAAGAAACAGCAGTTACTTTGCTAGTTTCCCTGCTATCACTGGCACAGTAGCCGAGTCTAATGCAAACAATGGCAATCCTAGTTTTGTCAGCGTTTGCCATTGATTTGCATTGGACTCGTGCGAGTAAACGCTGGGAAACTCGCAGAGTACTGAGTCCTGCGAGTCTCTTACTACTCGCCGAGTAACTAATCCTAGCGAGTAGATTCGCCCATCCCTACTGATGATAATTAGTCAGTATCACAAATTACAGTAATCATTTACATCCATGTACCTTACAAATGACTTTGTCTCTGATCGGGTTCCTCTTTTTATTTTCTTCATCCTGTCCAGACACCTTAATGACTTTTCACATCTACAGCTCATCTCTAAAGATGTCCATCTTCTCTGGTCTTTAGCACATCCCAACACGATATCCTTAAAAATAGTAAAATGATCAAAATTCTCATGAGTAAAAATATCTGCCCTACACTATGTCCCGTAATAAATAATTGCCCCTCCTCAGTGTTCCCTGCATGAAATATGATTTACACACTGTTCCTCTTCTGGCGCATGCCCTCCACACTGCCCTCTCCTTTCCATACTTTGCTCCCTGGTCACACTGTCCTCTCACACTGTGTCCCCCTATACTGCCTACGGTTTATACTGTACTCCCTCATCAAACTCAATCTCCTGCTCACTCCACATACTGTGTTAGAGGCTTTCCCCCTCACTCCTCATATTGTGTCCACACTTCTACCCCCTCATTCCACATACCGTACCATAGCCATCACCCTCTCTCTCCATATACTGTGCCGCAGTCATCTCCCCTCCCTCACCATACTGTGCCGCAGCCATCCCCACTCACCATATTGTGCCGCAGTCACCCCCCCTCACCATACTGTGACGCAGCCATCCCCCCTCACTCACCATACTGTGCTGCAGCCATCCCCCCTCACTCACCATACTGTGCCACAGCCATCTCCACTCACCATACTGTGCCACAGCCATCCCCCCTAACCATACAGTGCCGCAGCCATCACTCACTATACTGTGCCGCAGCCATCCCCACTCACCATATTGTGCCACACTCATGCCCCCTCTCCATACTGTGCCGCAGCCATCCCCCCTCACTCACCATAATGTGCTGCAGCCATCCCCCCTCACTCACCATACTGTGCCACAGCCATCCCCACTCACCATACTTTGCCACAGCCCTCTCCTTTCACTCACCATACTGTGCCGTAGCCTTCCCCCCTCACATTACTGTGCTGCAGCCATCTTCCTCATACTGTGTCCACAGTGATCCCTCTTCACATTTTTACACTAGATACTCAAATTTACACCCTTGGTTAACATATACTCGCCCCACTCTCTTCCCCAAGGTTTGGTTTAGATATGCTCTCTTCATCCTCTATCATCAGTTTGTTTCACATATACTTCTCCCACCCTCTCCTCTTGCTGCTCAGTTTGGCTCACATATTCTCCCCCCCAGCTTGGCTCACATATACTCGCCCACCCTCTATTCCCAGTTTGGCTCACATATTTTCCCCCCTCACCCATAGTTTGGCTCACTTATTTCCACCCCCTCCCCCCCAGTTTGGCTCTTTTTCTCCCCCACCTCTCCCCCCTAGTTTTGCTCACTTATTCCCCCCCTCAGTTTGGCTCATATTCTCCCCCCAGTTTGGTTGTTATTCTCCCCCCTCCCCCCTAGTTTGGCTCACTTATCCCCCCTCTCCCCCCTAGTTTGGCTTTTATTCACCCCCCAGTTTGGCTCTTATTCTCCCCCCTCTTCCAAGTTTTGTTCACTTATTCTCCCCCCTCCCCTCCAGTTGGCTCTTATTCTCCCCCCAATTTGGTTGTTGTTCTCCCCCCTACCCCCCAGTTTGGCTCTTATTCTCCCCCAATTTGGTTGTTGTTCGCCCCCCTCCCCCCAAGTTTGGCTCACTTGTCCCCCCAGTTTGGCTCTTATTCTCACCCCCTGCTTGGCTCCTATTCTCCCCCCCCCCCCAATTTGGCTCACTTATCCCCTCCCCTTTCCCTCCAGTTGGGCTCTTATTCTCCACCCCTCCCCTAGTTTGGCTCATTTATTCCCCCCTCCCACCCTAGTTTGGCTCACTTATTCCCCCCTGTCCCCTCCGGCGTGGCACACTTAATGTCCCCCCCACCCTGTTCCCCTTCCCCTAATTACATGCATCTTTGGGGTCTTCAGATCCTCTATCAAGCACTTTTCCCCATGCTGCAGCCTCTGCACCGCAGGGCCGCTGAGTGATCTCAGTAACATGATCAGGTGACCTGATCAAGTTACTGATATCCCCCTGACCCGGAAATGCTGGGTATCAGGGAGCTATTCCATCGTACAGAGAGACTCATACATAGCTGCTCTGTACAATGGATTGCAGGAGTAGGCGTGCGGTGCGTTCTCTGCTTTCTACTTTCTAAAGTGTTTTATAGAACTTACAGGGGGG
The DNA here is from genome assembly GCA_033576535.1 of Allobates femoralis. Lineage (NCBI taxonomy): Eukaryota > Metazoa > Chordata > Amphibia > Anura > Aromobatidae > Allobates > Allobates femoralis. The sequence continues at coordinate 29,361,895 of JARQOC010000003.1, forward strand.
TAGAGACATGGGGGACCCCTTCCCTGAATGCAGCAGTCACGCTGCATTCAGTGGTGATTTCAGTTTGGAAAGCACCAAGGGGGTGAAAGGTCCTCCTTAAGGAATCAACAGAAATAAACTCATATAAACTACACTGTGTGCAGAATTATTAGGCAAATGAGTATTGTGATCACATGATACTTTTTATCCATGTTGTCCTACTCCAAGCTGTATAGGCTGAGAGCCATCTACCAATTAGGTAAATCAGGTGATGTGCATCTCTGTAATGAGGAGGGTTGTGGTGTAATGACATCAACACTCTATATAAGGTGTGCTTAATTATTAGGCAAAATGGGTCAGAAGAGAGATGTGACGGCTCTGAAAAGTCCAGAATTGTGAGATGTCTTGCAGAGGGCTGCAGCAGATCACCGAACAATCAAGCGTTTCATGGCATATAGCCAACAAGGTCGCAGGAAGCGTGCTGGGCAAAAAAGGCGCAAAATAACTGCCCGTGAATTGAGGAAAATCAAGTGTGAAGCTGCCAAGATGCCATTTGCCACAAATTTTGCCATATTTCAGAGCTGCAACGTTACTGGAGTATCAAAAAGCACAAGGTGTGCCACACTCAGGGACATGGCCAAGGTAAGGAAGGCTGAAAAACGACCACCTCTGAACAAGAAACATAAGATAAAACGTCAAGACCGGGCCAAGAAATATCTTAAGACTGATTTTTCAAAGGTTTTATGGACTGATGAAATGAGAGTGACTCTTGATGGGCCAGATGGATAGGCCAGAGGCTGGATCAGTAAAGGGCAGAGAGCTCCACTCCGACTCAGACGCCAGCAAGGTGGAGGTGGGGTACTGGTATGGGCTGGGATCATCAAAGATGAACTTGTGGGACCTTTTTAGGTTGAGGATGGAGTGAAGCTCAACTCCCGGACCTACTGCCAGTTTCTGGAACACAACTTCTTCAAGCAGTGGTACAGGAAGATGTCGGTATTGTTCAAGAAAAGCATGATTTTCATGCAGGACAATGCTCCATCACATGCAACCAACTACTCCACAGCATGGCTGGCCAGTAAAGGACTAAAAGAAGAAATAATAATGACATGGCCCCCTTGTTCACCTGATCTGAACCCCATAGAGAACCTGTGGTCCCTCCTAAAATGTGAGATCTACAGGGAGGGAAAACAGTACACCTCTGGGGACAGTGTCTGGGAGGCTGTGGTGGCTGCTGCACGCAATGTTGATCGTAAACAGATCAAGCAACTGACAGAATCTATGGATGGAGGCTGCTGAGTGTCATCATAAAGAAAGGGGGCGATATTGGGCACTCATTTTTTTGGGTTTTGTTTTTGCATGTCAGAAATGTTTATTTCTAAATGTTGTGCAGTTATATTGGTTTACCTGGTGAAAATAAACAAGTGAGATGGAATATATTTGGTTTTTCTTAAGTTGCCTAATAATTCTGCACAGTAATAGTTACCTGCACAGACAGATATCCTCCTAAGAGCCAAATCTAAAAAAAACCACTCCAACTTCCAAAAATATTAAGCTTTGATATTTGAGTCTTTTGGGTGATTGAGAACATAGTTGTTGATCAATAATAAAAATAGTCCTCGAAAATACAACTTGTCTAATAATTCTGCACACAGTGTACTTCAGAGCAGGCTAAATGTGACACTTGCTGACCAGAATTTTTTAAGAGGGAGATGGTGGGAGAAGATAAGGTTTAGGTAAAAGTCGACACAAGGTGACATACTCCCATTTGGCTATCTTGTTTCTAAACTGCATCCACCCCTCTTCCATTTAGGTATTGGATAGAGGAGGTTTAGGATAGTATAGGTTTTTGTGTGAGATGTTTCCCTTATTTCTTCTCTTTATTAATGTCACAGTAATGCATTTTTTTTTCATGCCCAAAGAGTCGATCACGGACAGTGGAAAAACTAAGCCTAGAAAAGGGACACAAGGTAGTTATACTGCACCAGCAATGTCTCAAGCCAAAATTTCACCGCAGACTGAAGTGTCAGGATCTGCTTTTTAAGACCTTTTGAAGAAGCAACAAGAAATGTTCATCATGGAGAACCATTGAAGTATTGGTCAGGCAAGGAAACTGCAGAGGATGAATGATAGATGCTTACTTTCAAAATTAGTAGATTTTCAGCAGTGCCATCAGGTAAGACGCGACTCAGTCCCAGCTACACCCATTTGCTGTTTCGAGAGGTCTAAGGGTACCGGCAGACGTGGCGACGGCACCGCCGATTTCTTAGGCGATGCAGCGGCGTGGACTATCGGCACCGATATCGCCCCAGCATCGCCTAATGTAAATAGGCGACGGCGACGTCTTTTAGTGGTCGCCTGGTTTCAGAGCAGTGCTGTGAAACCAGGCAGCCGATATGGGGCGATGTGCACACATCACCCTATGTAAACGGGTGACGGCGATCCGACAGGCGATGGGAGCCATAGGTTTCCATTGTACTGCATTGCCGCTGGGGTTTTGAGGCACCCTGGCGGCGATGCCGCCTGTCAGATCGACGGTGCGTCGCTGGAGGTGTCTCCCCATGTAAATGGGGGACGGTGACGCTGGCGGGGTGTCAAAAACGTGCGCACTCCCGCCCGTCGCCATCGACCTCTCCGGGGCCGTCGCACCGTGTGACGGTACCCTAACAGAACTGCAGAAAAATGGTTTCGCTCTATTTTCTCCTTTGTTGCCGATTATTATTTGAGGCATTTAGTATTGCAATTTGCATCAAATTGATTCACTGTAGATTGAATTTTTGGGCAAATTGTGTCAAATATGAATTCTAAATGATTCACTTATCTCTAATGGCCACAACAAACATTGATTGGATTTAGATCTTTTTTATTCATTCACTTTGTATTTTCGGAATTGCAAAAATTAAACTATTAACTCTATCTACACCATGTTCCAAATTATTATTCAAATTGGTTTTAAGTGTCATAGGGGGATTATTTGTCAATGAAACCCATTGCTGGTATTGTGTCTCAGGGTTCTTTGGATCACTGAAATCAATCTCAGATACCTGTGATAATTAGTTTGGTAGGTAAGCCCAATAAAAGGAAAACTGGGTGTTCCACAATATTACGTAGGCCAAAGTTTTCAAGTAACATGGGAAAGAAAAAGGATCTCTCTGCACAAATAGCGCAATGCCTTGGACAAGGGATGAAAACATTTGATATTGCACGAAAACGTAAGCGTGATCATCGTATTGTGAAGAGATTTGTGGCTGATTCTGAGCACAGATGTGTTCGTGCAGATAAAGGCAGAATGAGGAAGGTTTCTGCCAGGCAAGTTCATCAGATTAAGAGAGCAGCTGCTAAAAAGGCCTTACAAACCAGAAAACAGATATGTGAAGCTGCTGGTGCCTCTGGAGTCCCTTTAACCTCAAGGTGTAGGCAGGGCCGGCGTTTAAAGGGGGGGGGGGCAGACTGGGCACTTGCTCAGGGCCCCCAGGCATGTATGGGCCCCCTGGTTGTCTCCCCTCCAATCTATGCTCTAATGGGTCTTCCGAAGTTTCACCACTAGCAGCCACTGAGCAGTCAGTAGATAATGCAGGCGGCAGGCCTGTACACACTCCCGATTTCTGCCTCAGAGCCTCCGGCTCCACAATGGAGTTTACAATTCACATGTCACACAGCAGAGCTTCGCCCAGTGCTGCAGGAGAGGAGATGCAGAGATCACCTCTTCTGTTCTCCTGCGATGCTCCTGCTGGACGCTGCACTGCCCAGTGTTATCTGTAGCTCCAATTCCAATAATGATCAGCGGAGTCTGAAGCAGTCAGGTATATATTAAAGCCCTGCGCCCTGCATCTGCTCCTCCGGCTGTCCATCCTCAGTGACAGGTTTATTATCCATACAGTGTCCTGTGTCTGGCCACAAAGTGAACCCTGATCACTGCTGTAGTACTTACCTTGCGCACAGGTACTACTTGCAGGACACAGTACACAGAAGCCATGCTGCCACCCAGAAGGGAGAAGTGTTCCTACCGTATATGCAGCAACACAGCTCTGGCCACTGGTGAGTTTTTTCTTAATGCACTTTACCAGTCACCCACTACACAAATACACATATCTCCAATGAAATAAATGTAAAAAAAAGACATGTAAAAACCCTTGAGAAACAGGATAACTTTGCTCTGTGAGGCTGCGTGCACACAATCAGTATTAGTAGTGTTTTGGATGCAGCGTCTTAACGCTGCGTTGAAAAGTAGCAGCACAATGGATGGGATTTCTACAAATCCCATGCTCACTGTGCTTCTCCCCCCCGAAGTGTGTTTTCAGCTGCAGTGTGGGTTACCGGACTTCCACATCTCTGCACCATGTTCATTTAAGGCTGTGGAGTCAGGTGTGATCGCAGCGGATGAATGCAGGGACAAACCACCACACCCCAAACACTGACCACGGACACAGGGCAGCTGCGGTTTCCCTGCGATCACCCGTGGCTTCGCTCAGGTCCAGAGACTCTGCTTCTAGGTCACAGTGTCCCCAGATCGTCTGCACATACCTTTAGGTACTGATGCTAATGACACTAGACTCAAACTCTGATCAGTGCAGGAGCCAAGTGTCAATCACTGTGATCCGATTTTCTAGCATGAGTGCAGAGAGGACAGAGAAGCTAATTTATCCGTCTTCTCCACCGTCTACTCCATTGTCTGTGTGTGCATACATAGAGCTGCACACGAATAACACTTAATAAACTTAAACTCGTCCATAGACTTGTGCAAGTGAGTATGGTCCAATTTATGGAGTCACTCACAGCACGCTGTGATTGTTTTCTCCTACCAATTCGGCAGGAGAAAAAAAAATCGCTCACCGGCACTGCCCCATAGTATAAGATTGGGCTGAGGCATATCCGATAAAAACATGGCATAGCCCTTGTCTGTAAGCGAGATCATAAGCGTCATCAGTCCAGTGACCAGAACCATGTGTCATTGTATGATTTTCTGATGGCGCTCTGCTCAGTTCACCTGACTGTTACAGCTTTTTACGTAACGTATCGGTTCTGTAGCCAGGGCACATAGTGGCGTCATCACCGGTGCCAGCCAGTGGCGTAACTTCATGCCCAGGGGCCCCGATGCGTAAGCTCTAACGAGGCCCCCAATTATTGCAAATCTTTAGTAGTATTAGTCTTTTTCTATGGGCCAAAGTGACGTTTGGCCCCCCCCCACTAGGCTGCAGGGCCGGGTGCGATCGCAACCCCTGCACCTATTGTAGTTACGCCCCTGGTGCCAGCGCACCCCACACACCCGCATGTGCAGGATCCTGATGAGTGATAGCAGGTATCAATGATCTAAAGGGATATATATGCTCTGGAGGTAAGCAACACAGCTAAGCATGAGAACTACACTTCATTTCTAATTGGAAGTATTTGCTAATATTATTAATATTCTATCTACTACATATTGGGTAGGATGTTCAAGATAGGAATACCCCTTTAATTATCTTTAATGAATCCAAGCCGCCATGTAATATTACATTTAGCCAAGACACCTCTATTCGAGGGGTGTTCTCAAGTTTAACAGATATCCCTTACTCACAGGATAACTTTCAGATTTCTGGGGTCTGACTGTGGTTGCCCCCACCAATCCCAAGAACTAGAACTCTGAAGAGCCCCGGCTGAATGGCACAAAGGTTATTCATGTGCACCATGACTCTATTCATTCTTAATGGGAGTACTGTGCACATGATCAATCTCTGTTTTATTCAGCCAGGGTTTCATATAGTACTGTTTCTTGGAATCGGTGGGGGCCACAGTGGTCAGACCCCCAGCAAGTTATCCCTTGGATACATGAAAACCTTTAAACTTGAGGTCACCCCTTTAAGGGATATCTAGTGATACGGCATAAATACAGTATAGACACAAACGTTTGGTCAATACAGCTTAGACTGTTGTAAGAGGAAAGCCTGGAACAGTAGCATGTGGTGTGTATGAGCCTGGGAATCCATCATTGTAACGCTGGTTTACAGCACGATTTCAGGATCTGGGGCCCCACTAAGAATTTTGCCCAGGGCCACAATTTGTCTAAAACCGGCCCTGGGTGTAGGATCCTTCCAAGGCTTGCTGTGGTGCACAAACCTACTATTCGGCCACCCCTAAACAGTGCTCACAAGCAGAAACGGTTGCAGTGGGTCCAGATATACATGAAGACTAATTTTCAAACAGTCTTGTTTACTGATGAGTGTCGAGCAACCCTGGATGGTCCAGATAAATAGAGTAGTGGATGGTTGGTGGATGCCACCATGTCCCAACAAGGCTGCGACATCAGCAAGGAGGTGGAGGAGTCATGTTTTGGGCCGGAAACAGCTGGTATGCCCCTTTAAGGTTCCTCAAGGTGTGAAAATGACATCTGCAAAGTACATAAAGTTTCTGACAGAACTTTCTTCCATGGTACAAAAAGCAAAAACGAGCCTTCATGAGCAAAATCATCTTCATGCATGACAATGCACCATCTCATGCTACAAAGAATACCTCTGTGCCATTGGCTGCTATGGGCATAAAAGGAGATAAACTCATGGTGTGGCCACCATCTTCCCCTGACTTCAACCCTATAGAGAACCTTTGGAGTTTAATCAAACAAAAGATCTATGAGGGTGAGAGGCAGTTCACATCAAAACAGCAGCTCTGGGAGGCTATTCTGACATCATGCAAAGAAATACAAGCAGAAACTCTCCAGAAATTCTCAATATCAATGGATGCAAGAATTGTGAAGGTGATATCAAAGAAGGGTTCCTATGTAAACATGTAACTTGGCCTGTTAGGATGTTTTGGAGTTAAATAGCTTTTTATTTCAGTGAATGTGACCTCCTAATGGTGCAAATTCAACAAATGAGCATTTTCAGTTCTTTCAAACATATCAAATGTTTACAAACTCTACTGTGCGTAATAATTTGGAGCAGTGCTTTTAGAGTTTTTTTTAATTTTGAAGATTATATTGTTATCATTGGGAGGTTTCTTCAATAAAATTCGATGTATACTCTAACGGGTGATGACTTTTATTACACTGACTGTCATCTGCACCGACCATTTAGGAAAATCAGAGAAAAAGAACATTTGCATAATAATTTTGAACATGGTCTATCTATCTATCTATCTATCTATCTATCTATCTATCTATCTATATGTCTGTCTGTCTGTCTATCTATCTATCTATCTTTTAGGGGCCATTTTAGGAAACAAATGCAACTGATATCTTATTGGCCAAATGTAGAAGCTGTATATCTATAAAGGATTATCTTCAATATCCAATGTTCTTTTTCATTTCAGACACATAAGAATGTAATTATCCTAAGAAGATCTCACTGGCGCTAATGATGATGTCATTGATAAATCAATGACATCAGCATCTCAATTATAAGGAAAGTGATGCCTGAGGATAAGATAAAGCATGGATAGTGAAAAACCTCATTATGGCTGCTAATAATGAGTCTAACATAGGGATCAGGTCTATGTAATTCATTCGTTATCATAATGATCACATACACAATTTAGTTCTTCTCTCCTTATGGAGCAGCAATTACATGTGACGTGGGCGCTCCAAGATAATGAGATCGTCTTCACTGCAGGTCTGATCATGGATTATCATCATGTATTGCTGATCCTAATCTTCTTCATAATTACAGTATATCATATTGGACAGTGGGCAATGAAAAAGAGGGTTCTGCTATGGAGCATATATACAGTTAGGGCCAGAAATATTTGGACAGTGACACAAGTTTTGTTATTTTAGCTATTTACAAAAACATGTTCAGAAATACAATTATATATATAATATGGGCTGAAAGTGCACACTCCCAGCTGCAATATGAGAGTTTCCACATCCAAATCGGAGAAAGGGTTTAGGAATCATAGCTCTGTAATGCATAGCCTCCTCTTTTTCAAGGGACCAAAAGTAATTGGACAATGGACTCTAAGGGCTGCAATTAACTCTGAAGGCGTCTCCCTCGTTAACCTGTAATCAATGAAGTAGTTAAAAGGTCAGGGGTGGATTGCAGGTGTGTGGTTTTGCATTTGGAAGCTGTTGCTGTGACCTGACAACATGCGGTCAAAGGAACTCTCAATTGAGGTGAAGCAGAACATCCTGAGGCTGAAAAAAAAGAAAAAATCCATCAGAGAGATAGCAGACATGCTTGGAGTAGCAAAATCAACAGTTGGGTACATTCTGAGAAAAAAGGAATTGACTGGTGAGCTTGGGAACTCTAAAAGGCCTGGGCGTCCACGGATGACAACAGTGGTGGATGATCGCCGCATACTTTATTTGGTGAAGAAGAACCCGTTCACAACATCAACTGAAGTCCAGAACACTCTCAGTGAAGTAGGTGTATCTGTCTCTAAGTCAACAGTAAAGAGAAGACTCCATGACAGTAAATACAAAGGGTTCACATCTAGATGCAAACCATTCATCAATTCCAAAAATAGACAGGCCAGAGTTAAATTTGCTGAAAAACACCTCAAGAAGCCAGCTCAGTTCTGGAAAAGTATTCTATGGAGAGATGAGACAAAGATCAACCTGTACCAGAATGATGGGAAGAAAAAAGTTTGGAGAAGAAAGGGAACGGCACATGATCCAAGGCACACCACATCCTCTGTAAAACATGGTGGAGGCAACGTGATGGCATGGGCATGCATGGCTTTCAATGGCACTGGGTCACTTGTGTTTATTGATGACATAACAGCAGACAAGAGTAGCCGGATGAATTCTGAAGTGTACCGGGATATACTTTCAGCCCAGATTCAGCCAAATGCTGCAAAGTTGATTGGACGGCGCTTCATAGTACAGATGGACAATGACCCCAAGCATACAGCCAAAGCTACCCAGGAGTTCATGAGTGCAAAAAAGTGGAACATTCTGCAATGGCCAAGTCAATCACCAGATCTTAACCCAATTGAGCATGCATTTCACTTGCTCAAATCCAGACTTAAGACGGAAAGACCCACAAACAAGCAAGACCTGAAGGCTGCGGCTGTAAAGGCCTGGCAAAGCATTAACAAGGAGGAAACCCAGCGTTTGGTGATGTCCATGGGTTCCAGACTTAAGGCAGTGATTGCCTCCAAAGGATTCGCAACAAAATATTGAAAATAAAAATATTTTGTTTGGGTTATGTTTATTTGTCCAATTACTTTTGACCTCCTAAAATGTGGAGTGTTTGTAAAGAAATGTGTACAATTCCTACATTTTCTATCAGATATTTTTGTTCAACCCTTCAAATTAAACGTTACAATTTGCACTTGAATTCTGTTGTAGAGGTTTCATTTTAAATCCATTGTGGTGGCATGCAGAGCCCAACTCGCGAAAATTGTGTCACTGTCCAAATATTTCTGGCCCTAACTGTATATACAGTATGTAGAAAGTAGTAATAAAATGGTATCTTCATGGAGAGGGTGAAGATAAAAATAAAGGGATCATCCAAACAGCAACCTCTTAAAGATGAAGGGGCAACAGAACTCAGCCCAAAATGCATCAGTTCCTAATTGTGGATATTTGGGTAACTGGGAGAATTTGATGATTAGGCGAAATGTCTTTGTGGGCATTAGTGCATGAATGGATAAATATTAGCAGTAAAGAAGAGAAAATCAACTGGATGAAAATTTACCGTAGTTGTTTTTCCTGAAATTTTCAGGTTCCAATTTACAATTTGCAAGGATCAAAAAAATGACTGGTATGTCAAACACACGGGACTAAAAAAAGGCCTAAACTGATTGTGTTGTACTATTGCAGTGCTGAAACAGATTGAAAATGGCAATGGTAGTCTCAGTCTGCAAATAATAATTCAAAACATTCAAGTAATAGGAAAGTGCTGGAGCTTTATAATCAGTGTGACTGTGAATAGGAAGGTGCTGGACCTGCAGAGTCAGTGTGACTGTGAATAGGGAGGTGCTGGACCTGCAGAGTCAGTGTGACTGTGAATAGGGAGGTTCTGGCCCTGCAGAGTCAGTGTGACTGTGAATAGGGAGGTGCTGGACCTGCAGAGTCAGTGTGACTGTGAATAGGGAGGTGCTGGACCTGCATAGTAAGTGTGATGGTGAATAGGGAGGTGCTGGACCTGCAGAATCAGTGTGACAGTGAATAAGGAGGTGCTGGACCCGCAGAGTCAGTGTGACTGTGAATTGGGGAATGCTGGACCTGCAGAGTCAGTGTGACAGTGAATAAGGAGGTGCTGGACCTGCAGAGTCAATGTGACTGTGAATAGAGAGGTGCTGGATCTGCAGAGTCAGGGTGACTTTGAATAGGGAGATGCTGGACCTGCAGAGTTAGTGTGACAGTGAATAAGGAGGTGCTGGACCTGCAGAGTCAGGGTGACTTTGAATAGGGAGATGCTGGACCTGCAGAGTCAGTGTGACAGTGAATAAGGAGGTGCTGGACCTGCAGAGTCAGGGTGACTTTGAATAGGGAGATGCTGGACCTGCAGAGTCAGTGTGATTGTGAATAAGGAGATGCTGGACCTGCAGAGTCAGTGTGACTGTGAATAGGGAGGTGCTGGCCCTGCAGAGTCAGTGTGACTGTGAATAGGGAGGTGCTGGACCTGCAGAGTCAGTGTGACTGTGAATAGGGAGGTGCTGGACCTGCATAGTAAGTGTGATGGTGAATAGGGAGGTGCTGGACCTGCAGAATCAGTGTGACAGTGAATAAGGAGGTGCTGGACCCGCAGAGTCAGTGTGACTGTGAATTGGGGAATGCTGGACCTGCAGAGTCAGTGTGACAGTGAATAAGGAGGTGCTGGACCTGCAGAGTCAATGTGACTGTGAATAGGGAGGTGCTGGATCTGCAGAGTCAGGGTGACTTTGAATAGGGAGATGCTGGACCTGCAGAGTCAGTGTGACAGTGAATAAGGAGGTGCTGGACCTGCAGAGTCAGAGTGACTTTGAATAGGGAGATGCTGGACCTGCAGAGTCAGTGTGACAGTGAATAAGGAGGTGCTGGACCTGCAGAGTCAGGGTGACTTTGAATAGGGAGATGCTGGACCTGCAGAGTCAGTGTGATTGTGAATAAGGAGATGCTGGACCTGCAGAGTCAGTGTGACTGTGAATAGGGAGGTGCTGGACCTCAAATTGAACATACAGCTGTAAGTTCTACTGTATATTCTGTATGTCTGTGAATAGGGAGGTGCTGGACCTGCAGAGTAAGGGTGACTGTGAATTGATTGATCTGTGATGTACTGAAGTACTTCACCTTAATAACAGCATTTTTTTTTTATATTTTTCCATCTGAAAAAAGGAACACATTTTTATATCTCTCTGTCCTAATTTTGCTACTAAAGAAAAATCCTGAAACCAAGGCTTGTGTGTCAGAAAATGTGTGCTGCCTGGCTTGCAGATTGGTGGCTGTATATACTGATGAACTTGAGACACTGAGTGGAGGGTGGCTGAATGGTGCAGGTGACACCGTTTTCAGCATTTAGTTGTTCGGGTCCAGGGCTACACTGGAACAGTCAAAGGTCCTCTCTGAGGCCTGCGGGCCTTACTTTGTAAAGGTCTGATCTAATAAGTTATTTGTAAATCATTCAGTGAGAAATAGACCTCGGTGAGAATTGATTGACTACAAAGTCTCATCCAAGTCAGTAGCTGAGAATAATAAAAGATCTGAATGGAGTTAACAAAGTACCCAAAACTCTACTTGTCCGAGTGAAATGCTGAAGATAATTTTCATGGCGCTCATATTTCTCTGATCCACAACCATACCTTGAATCTTTACACCACCCCTCCCACCCAAAGAGTTCTCTGTCCTCGACAGAATGACCTCGGAGAAAGGAAGAACGTTCTTAGATTGTGCTGAACATAGAGTATTCTGTTTCTGAAAAATTGGACCACATGAAAAAGATTAATGGTAATTTTAGTTAAAAAATGATTGACTGCATGCTATAATTAAACATGAATACCAGCTAAATATATATGTATAAATATATTCCTGATGGAAGCGCTCCTTAGCTCTGTGTATAACTATTGAAGATGAAAGTTTCCTATAATTGAAGAAAACAGTCTTATTCATCCCGAATGTTGCCTTGGGAACATTGCGAAGAAGTTGGACCATCTGCAGTCTATATTACGCTCATTAGTATCATCTTTCTAGCTTTTTATCTTATGTTATACCTGAAAGTTGTAGAAGCCAAAGCAACTGCCTATGGCCAAAAGCCAGACAAGGGTGGAGGGGTGGAGGGCGGGAGGCACTGTGATGGGAAACCATGAAATGTTTGCATGGTTTAAAAATCGACAAAGATGTTTTCTTTATGTTCTATCCCTTCGTCCACCTCTCTCTCAATCTATTATACAAAATAATCCCTAACTTTGCCAATTCATTAAGGTTGTGCTCATACACTGGGGTTTTTCATTTGTGTTGTTTTAGAACATTGGTTCCAAAATCCTCCTAAAAAAATCTGGTTTAAACGAGGCACCGGTCAAAGAAAGGTCGGCAAAAAAATCTCTGTAGGGTAAAATCTGTTCTAAAATTCTTCAAAACTGCATCAGGAAACTATACGGAAACAAACTTCTTAATAACTATATTCCCTCTTGTTAAATAAAAAACAAACAGCATGTACTCACCTTCAGTCAGGGAAACTCAGTGTTACCCCAAATTGTCACAACCTTCCCTTATATAGCTATTCTGATTAAACAGTAGATAATTCATCAACATACAAGGCCTAACGGGGCTACGGTACAACCTGTAAAGACGAAAAGTCAAATTACATTAGCAACCTCCCTCTATTAGTACCGTATGTCTACACAGGAAGCAATGGCTTGGATCACTTGGGTCTTCCTTAAAGGTACCTTCACACGCCACCACTATCACTGGCAATCGGTATCAACCGTACGTGCGCGTGCACGTTTTTAACGGTTGCTAACGATCGCCGATTCCGCATGTACATGCCGCAATTGCATAGTCAACTCAAGGTATCGTGGTTCCCCGGAAGTTGAAACTGATCCTGCGGATAACTTCCTGTTGAATACCGTCGCCGCTTCACACGCCGAAATCAGTAGGGGAATGTGGGCGTACATGTTCAGCGGCGCTGAAACATAGGCGTGACAGACTTGTGTATTCCGTGACGCTAACACACTGATTGGACAATGCAATAGCGTCATGATTGGCCAGCCTGCGCAGGAAGGCTGTCTAATACATGACGCCATTGCAATTGTGTAGTGTGAATGGACAGCTCTTTAAATATGACGCCCTGTGAAGGGACAGCCAATGGTAACACAGTAGCCCCCACCTATGATCACTGATGGGGCGCGGTATCCAGCACGCTGAGGCACGCCTCTGGGAAATCCATCCCTATCGCCCGTTTACACACCAATACCAGGGCAATTCACCATCTGGTTTGCCTCGGATTTTACAACACGGCTCAGAAACCGCTACCCGGAGCAACTGCGAGAAACCCAATCACTTTCCCAAATTACATGCCGCAACTTCTCAGCAATTTCAAGGCAACAGTGACAAAAATCCCGATTGCCAGGCAGTTGCTACTTGCAGTGGTGGCGTGTAAAGGTACCTTTAGAGGTGATATGTGATCCTCTGTATCTGATAGTCAGTGTTTGGGCTTTGATGCTTGACTAGTGGCATCTGATCTTCTGTACTTGACCATTAGCATCTGGTTTTCGGTACTTGACCTTCAGTGTTTTACCAGTGCAGTCTGGTGTTCAGTGCTTGACCGATGGCATCTGGTTTTTGGTACTTGTCCTTTGGTGCTTGACCTGCGGAGTCTTGTCTTCAGTGTTTGACCAACACCATCTATTTTCCTTCCAGGACTAGTGTAACTCAAGTACTTCTGCTGCAGTGGTGGCTACGAGCCCGAACTGTTGCTCACACGTCTACTTCTCTTCTAGTCTTGGCACCAACTCCTCCCCTCCTGTTCCATCTTAGCCTTCTATATTTAGCAAGTGCACAACAGCTGTCACCTGACTTGGCATCTCCTTCAAACTCTTCCCTTAGGGAAACACACTCTCCATTCTTCAGTTCCTTTCTGTCCAGTACAACCAGCAGGTGGTGGTATTTCCTTGCAGATACTGTGGGATGTTAGCTGAGGACATCTTCTGTTGACCATCCTATTACCTTGGTACGTACTGTCATTTCTCCTGCCAATATATGGGAATGGCCTGTTATCTGTAGAATAGCGAGCGAGCTGCTCTCATCAGTATAAAGTTTGGTACCTTTTTTATGGCCTGCAATAAAGGGATTCTCCATTTTCGTGGCCAATTTCTTTCTTAAATGTCTGCAATTGGAGCTAAAATTAATTTTTGCAATTGTATGGCATTAATACGTTTGCACCTTTAGCATCCTATAGATTCTATATTAGGGTTTGCTCACATCTGCGTATAACAAAATGCTCCAATTTTCATCCAGAAAAGAAGAACGAGCAAAATCCGTCTGGTATTGCATGTGACATGTGAGTACTATGGAAGTGCACAACTTTTTTTCACGTTTAGTATCCATATATTTTTTCTCAGCCACTGCTATTCTGCAATCATTTACAGGACCAGTTTAAAGTGTCCTATGCTTTAGAATGGTAATGCATCCATAAAATGGACCGCAATGTGATACAGTGTACTAGAGTCTATAGATGGCAAACGGTTCAACATTTTTAATGAAACCCAATTGCAAAAGCTATTATTATCCCCAATGGCCTGCATTTAAGTAAGAAAACCATTTTCCCAATGGTGGAGAACCCCTTTAATGATAGATATCTATTAAAGTGATGACAGTCTGACCGACAGGATCACAAGTGATCTAGAGTAAAGATGCAACAATACAGTTTTACAAGAAGGCTTATCTATTGACTAAAGGTTACACATGTGCACCATAGCCAGAAAAGGGGACAAAGGAGAAATAATAAATGCAATAAAGGGTAATCTCTTAGAAACCTAACAGAAAACCGAATATAGGTGTAAGGAAGGCAAATTAGAAGACACAGAGTAAATTTAACACTGATCTCTGCCTAAGACTGGAAACACACTATCCTACTTGCATGCAAGTCTAACATGGTAATCAGTTGTTCTTACTTTCCCATTTTGTCTCTGTCCTATCACATCCCGGGCGGGGCTATTTAAACTATCCTTTCACCAACCCTCTCTGCTGGTTGTTTCTATGTGGATTTCAGTTAGGGATTTGGACTGTTAAGGTGGAAACACACTATCGTACTCACATGTGAGTCTCTCGGACAAGACTTGGATCAGTGACCCTGAACGGCCTCTTCCTCTCTGGATGGGAGTGTGATACTGCACAAAACACACAAGCAGCTGAGGCTCTGGTCCAGAGAGGGAGAGGCCGTTCACGGTCACTGATCCGAGTCTCGTCCAAGAGACTCACATGTAAGTAAGATAGTGTGTTTCCACACTAACAGTCCAAATCCCTAACTGAAATCCACACAGAAACAACCAGCAGAGAGGGTTCGTGAAAGGATAGTTTAAATAGCCGCACCTGGGATGTGATAGGACAGAGACAAAAAGGGAAAGTAAGAACAGCTGATTACCAGGAGAGCAAGGGAGAAAATCAAAGCTAAAAGAAACATCAGTATTTGGACATGGACTGACCAAGCTGTGGCTCAGCTGGTAATTAGCAAAAGGCCACCAGATTGATTCCCGAGGCATGCCAATCTTACTCAGCCTTTTTTTCCACTTTTGTTTTAGTTTTTCAACCTCGTCTTACAAGAGCAATAACTCTCTTATCCCAGGCACACCTTATGACTGGATGACGTCCCCCAACAACTACTAAGAGTACCCAATTTTCTTTTCATAGAAAGATACCACATGTAGCCCAAAATTAATCTACAGCCCCTATAGTAAAAGGCAGTGTTAAAAGGATCTGGAAAAAGCAGCAAGGGCGGTGAAGATGGTGGAGACTCTTATGCCCCCTTTTGAAGAGTTCTGATGAACATGCCTTTCCCATGATCTGACCCTGTTCATAGCATCATAATATCTATATCATAATATCTATTTTAGGTACTGGTATCAGGCAGCCCGTATATAGGACGGTATCACTTTAAGAATTGCATGACAGAACAAATATTACCAGCGGGAAGGTTCCGCCTGCTGAGCGCACCCTACGGGATGAAAGCGAAACCTGACAAACACCAGATTGTAATATTTTGCTACCGGGCTGTAATAATTGCTCTTCCTGTCTGTCATACGTGTAGTTAATACTCTTGTATTGATGTCAATCTCAGCATGGAGCATTTCATTTTCTAAGCTCTCCGCACTGCTTAAGACACGATCTACAGGGAGAATTATTGAGCTAAAAAATATTTTTTTTTAAAAAATTCTATTATGCCGAAAAAAGTTATAGACTCGAGCAGAACAGGAATTAACACCTGTAATCAGAAGATCATTCCCAATAAAACATCAAAAATAGAAAAATATTCTACAATTATTTGTCATTCACAGTTAGGTGGACAAAAAAACATAAAAAGACATAAAACACACAAGACATCGTTAACATGAAGTGGAGGAACACAGCAGCAATTGATACTATGTAGCAGCCAAAGAGGTCCTCATCGAAGGTAGTTGAGTATGGCCAATGAACACGGCAATATACTAACAGAACACGTCACACATACATTTTAATGCTGTCTAGTAATATTCCAATTACAGGCGTCATAGGCATAAGTTAAAAAACAAGAGTAAAAATAGTGCATGCAAACATTAAAACAGATGGAGTGAGCAGACACGGACCAGATGAGTTTGTGCCCATCAGCAATGCCCATGTTGAACTGCAGCAAATGGATGTTAGGGTGCCAAAATGAAATGCAAAAATTGTAATATCCAGGATGATATTCGTTCTCTCTGCGGTTAAGTTACCTTATGGGCCCCATTACACGGGGCGACATCACCGCCTATAACAGAGGCCACGTGGGGGCGTGGCCTATCGCCGGCATCATCGCCCCTACGTCGCCTCATGTGAAGGGGTGATGTCGCTGGTGCCTGGAGGTCGCCTGGTTTCAGAGCACTGCTCTGAAACCAGGCGACCATCATGGGGCGATGTCCACACATCGCCCCATGTAACCAGGCACCGGCGACCTGTCAGGCGATGGAAGCCATAGGCTCCCATTGTCCTGCATCGCCGCTGGGGTTTCCAGACACCCCAGCGGCGATGCCGCATGACAGATCGCCGGCGCGGTGCTGGAGTTGTCGCCCCGTCTAAACAGGGGGGCGGCGACGCTGGCGGGGGCGGCAAGAGCGTGCGCGCCCCCGCCATTCGCCGGCGACATCTCCAGCCCCGTCGCCCCGTGTAACGGCACCTTATCAGTTAAATTCAGAGCTGCCCCAGCATTTAACATCAAGCCAAAGGCTAATTAATCAGCCAAGTTAAAAACTGTGGCTGCATTTTGTGCCCTACAAATTATTTTACATCTGTAATCAGCCATTATCACAGCTAATACCAGGTATTTACTGCACGAGGTATTGTAGTTGTTACTGGACATTGCTATATTGGCGCCCCTGCGGATCCAGTCGCCACAGAGGTACTGCACCCCATCCAGAGGTGTAGTAGTACCCCACTCTTGGGTAAGGAGGGGACATTGACTGGTATCCAAACACCCAGGACACCACACACCACATCGGGTCGGAGTCAGGGTGAGATTGCTCCTAAGGGAGAGCACAGTCCCTGATCTTGTCCGGAGATGAGGAACCAGGGTAGTGGGGTTGGGTGGAGAGTAGAGTTTAAGGGAGCACCCAGGAGGGAGTGAAGTTAGGGAGGACACACGTTAGTGACGCAGAACACATGACAGGCCATATAAAAGAACGGTGGAAAAATCTAGAAGACAGTTAGTGGGTGGCTGGCACGAGTGGAAGGAGGGTCAGAGAGGGGTAATTTCTGGGAAGAGACGTCCAGAGGACTGGAGCCAAAGGGAGCTCACCTATCCTCACCACTGAGCACCGAAGCTGAGTCCCCTACCCCTTTTGATTTACCGCTCTGGGGCCAGAGACCAGGTCACGCCACTGTGACATCCCAAAGCAACATCCCTCGCCAGGCTCCAAGTACCCCGCGGCCCCCACAGGGCGAGTCACTATAACTAGTGTCTTAACAGGTATGTCCCAAAATATTTTCCATCCATTACCAAGTATTTATCATCCACTATCAGACATTTTCAGTCCACTATAAGGCATTTCCCAGCTGCAACCAGGTATTTCCTATCTACCAACCGGTATTTACTATCTACCACCAGGCATTTCCCATCTATCACCAGGTATTTCCCATCTGTCAGAAGGTATTTCCTCTCTATCACCAAATATTTCCTCTTTATCATCAAGTATTTCCCCTCTATCAGCAGGAATGTTCCCTCTATCGCCAGATATTTCCATTTATCACCAAAGTATTTCCCATCATCTATAACAAGGTACATCCCATCTACCACCAGGTTATCCCAATATGCCACCAGATCTTTTCCATCTGTCACCAAGTATTTCTCATCTACCACCAGCCATTTTCAGTCTTCTACAAGGCATATCCCAGCTGCAACTAGGTATTTCCCATCTACCAACCGGTATTTACTATCTACCACCCGCATTTCCCATTTACCACCAGGTATTTCCCACCTACCAATAGGTATTTCCCATCTTCCATCAAGGATTCCCAATCTGTCACCAGGGATTATGTAACTGCTACCATTTCTTTCCCATCTACCATCAGGGATTTTCTACCCATTACCAGACACTTCCAATCTTCCACCAGGAATTCCAATCAGCTACCAGAATGTCACTTCAGTGAGGAAGTGGACAAACTCTAGCGCCACCTTTAGGTAGCAATCCTCAAAGTCATAGTCGACTCTTTAACAAGCCTTTTAATATGACTTAGGATTTGTGCCAGATCAGAACCCCAAACTGCAGGCGCTGCGTTTCGGTGTGGCTGCCCCTCCTCAGTGCAGTGTGTGGGATATTCTGATCTGGCTGTATGAGAGGCTAAGATGAGGGGGACTAGGTATTTTCCTCATGGAGAGGAATATATCTGCCATCATAAGAAGACAGATAAGATGATAAAGAGAGGAATCTGCCTGCCGGCATAAGGAGACTTATAGATGTAATGCTCCTCTGGGAAATTTGCAAATTGTCACTTCAGTGAGGAAGTGGATGAACTCTAGTGTCACCTCGAGGTGGCAATCCTCAAAGTCATAGTCGACTCTTTAAGAAGCCTTTCAACTACCAGGGATTTCCTATCAATCACCAGGTATTTCCCATCTGCCACCAGGTATTTCCCATCTGCCACCAGGTATTTCCCATCAGCCACCAGGTATTTCCCATCTGCCCCCAGGTATTTCCCATCTGCCACCAGGTATTCCCCATCTGCCACCAGGTATTTCCCATCAGCCACCAGGTATTCCCCATCTGCCCCCAGGTATTCCCCATCTGCCACCAGGTATTCCCCATCTGCCACCTGGTATTCCCCATCTGCTCCCAGGAATTCCCCATCTGCCCCCAGGTATTTCCCACTTGCCCCAGGTATTCCCCACTTGCCCCCAGGTATTTCCCATCTGCCCCCAGGTATTCCCCACTTGCCCCCAGGTATTTCCCATCTGCCCCCAGGTATTCCCCATCTGCCCCCAGGTATTCCCCACTTGCCCCCAGTTATCACCCATCTGCCCCCAGGTATTTCCCGTCTGCCACCAGGTATTTTCCA
Source organism: Allobates femoralis (assembly GCA_033576535.1). NCBI lineage: Eukaryota > Metazoa > Chordata > Amphibia > Anura > Aromobatidae > Allobates > Allobates femoralis. The sequence goes on from JARQOC010000003.1 coordinate 29,381,489, forward strand.
TCTGCCACCAGTTATTGCCCATTTACCACCAGGTATTTCCCATCTGCTCCCAGGAATTCCCCACTTGCCCCCAGGTATTTCCCATCTGCCTCCAGTTATTTCCCATCTGCCCCCAGGTATTTCCCATCTGCCACCAGGTATTCCCCATCTGCCCCCATGTATTTCCCACTTGCCCCAGGTATTCCCCACTTGCCCCCAGGTATTTCCCATCTGCCCCCAGGTATTCCACATCTGCCACCTGGTATTTCCCATCTGCCCCCTGGTATTCCCAATTTGCCGCCAGTTATTTCCACCGCCATCAGCATGTATTATTGTTGCTACCATCAGACATTCCCGTAATGGCTGAGCGGGTAGCCGCCCGTCGTGTGGCTGCTGTTGCCATCTCTCTACGTGGAATCTGCAAATTTGCTCAAAATAATTTATAAATATCCGTTGCCTCGGACCCGTGAATATTTGGGGTTAATTGCTGCTCTAATAAAACTTCAACTTCTCAAAAGAAAAATGATCCAAAAATGATCTGGGGCACGTTCAGTTCTCTCACATCTATTTGGTTAAAATTCAGCAAATTATAGTTATTTTGTAAATTGAGTCTCTTGACCCCGCTCGGAGTATTTATAATTATATCTTCCTGCCATCATCGTCTTTTCCTTATTTCGCTGGGCACGAGGGGAGATAAAATGTATATATTAACCTTTGATCAGCGGTTATTATTCATGGTAGCTGAAAAAGTGATTGATACATTTATTAAGCCTGAGTTAATTGCAATTAGTTCACTTATTGGTTTATTGTCTCATCCTTTCCCATCCTTAAAAACCTTTTCGCTAGGGAATCTTTTTTTTTGGTTGCTTTTTTGAGACAAGATCTATAAAAGTAATAAAACCACGTAGCTTACCTAGAAATAATGTATAATAATAAAAATAAAAAGTAGGTACAGTCTGTTCTCTGTATACTACCGCAAGTCCAAGATCATCCCGAAGACCAAAATTGGAAAAAGGGACACTAGCGCGGAATTATGTACTATGACTAATATTTATTGCAATATCATAATTCTAGTATTTATCATATCATACTTATAATTCAGTGCTAGTGCCCCTTTTTTATTGTTTTTGTAATCCTGGAAACTCTAAATGCCAAAAAAAGGATTTGGCACTCATTCTCCGGTGGCCTTGGAGGCACCAACAGCTGCCAAAAAATAAGAAGACTTGGAATTAAATATGGCTGTAAAGTAGTTAAAGGGACTCCGTCAGGTCATTTTTCAGTATAATACTATTAGTACCCTTCAATAGTACCTTTCAGAATATGTAAAAATTAGTGATGGGCGAATCCTAAATTACTCGGAATCGCTTGACTCTAGCGAGTCCGAGCCCAAGACTCGCTACTCGTTGAGAGTCTAGCGAGTCCAATGTTAATGAATGGGGAAGCGAGTAATAGCGAGTAGTGTGAGATTTACAAATCACAGATGTGTCTCGGAAGCTTCAGCCTGAAGCAATCCTAGTTTTGCCATTGATTTGCATTGGACTCCTTTACTGTGCAAGTAATCGCTGGGAAACTCGCACAGATAAGAGTCCTGTCTGCTCTGTGTGCAGGCTGCCGCAGCTCCAGGGTCCTAGAGCCCGCCTGCTGCCTGATGTAGCAGAGCTAAGATTGTTCTCAGTCTGCTCATTCCCTGTGTACAGACATCTATATCTATGCACAGGGGATGTAGCAGAGAGGACATCGCGTTTTGGACTGCGTCGGACGGAAGAGGATTTTTTTAATTAAAGATGGAGTCCCTAATGGCTTTTTTTTTTATTTCTAATAAAAAATTTTCTCTGTGTTGTGTTTTTTTTTAAAACAATTTAATAGAAATTCATGGCGGTCATGTCTAATATTGGCGTGACCGCCATAAATTTCGGGCTTAGGGCCAGCTGATAATACAAAGCTGGCCCTAACCTCTTTATTACCCAGCGTGCCACCGCCACCAGGGCCGCTGGAAGAGCGGGGTTCAGCGCCAGAGGATGGTGCTTCAATGAACGCGCCATCTTCTGGGGCGGCTGCGGGCTGCAATTTGCAGCGGGGGGTGCCCAGAAAGCTTGGGCATCCCTGCACTGCGGATTCCAGCCCCAGCTGCTTAGCTGTACCTGGCTAGACATAGAAATTGCGCGGAGCCCCACGCATTTTTTTTAAATTATTTCATGAAATTCATGAAATAATAAAAAAAAAGGGCTCCTCTATATTCTTGTGTCCAGCCAGGTACAAATAGGCACCTGGCAGTTGGGGGCAGCCCGTCGCTGCCTGCTGGATCCGGCTGGTTCCAGAAATACGGCGAAGCCCATGTAATTTTTTTTCTGAAAAATCAATAAAACAATCCTAAAAAAGGGACTGCATCTTTATTAACCCCTCGCCCATGGTCCAGGGGTTAATAAAGATGCAGTCCCTTTTATTTACATTGTTTTATGGATTTGTCAGAAAAAAATTTCGCTTGGGCTTCGCCGTATTTCTGGAACCAGCCGGATCCAGCAGGCAGCGACGGGCTGTCCCCAACCCCCAGGTGCCTATTTGTACCTGGCCGCACACAAGAATATTGGGGAGCCCTTTTTTTTAATTATTTCATGAATTTCATGAAATAATAAAAAAAAAATGCATGGGGCTCCGCGCAATTTCTATATCTAGCCAGGTACAGCTAAGCAGCTGGGGGCTGTGGCACGCTGGGTAATAAAGGGGTTAATACCAGCTTTGTTATACAAGCTGGTATTAAGCCCGAGATTCTTAATGTCAAGCCACGTTTGACCCAGCCACTAGGAATCTCCAATAAAGGGTTAAAAAAACACAACACAGAGAAAATTTTTTATTTGAAATAAAAAAAAAGCCATTAGGGACTCCATCTTTAATTAAAAAAATCCTCTTCTGTCCGACGCAGTCCAAAACGCGATGTCCTCTCTGCTACATCCCCTGTGCATAGATATAGATGTCTATGCACAGGGAATGAGCAGACTGAGAACAATCTCAGCACTGCTACATCATGTCTGTGAGCAGGCGGGCTCTAGGACCCTGGAGCTGCACAGAGAAGACAGCTGGACTCGGCTCTCAATGTAACAGCAGTTACTTTTTTTTTTGAGTTTCCCTGCTATCACTGGCACAGTAGCCGAGTCTAATGCAGGACAATGACAATCCTAGTTTTGTCAGCGTTTGCCATTGATTTGCATTGGACTCGTGCGAGTAAACGCTGGAAAACTCGCAGAGTACCGAGTCCTGCGAGTCCCTTACTACTCGCCGAGTAACGAGTCCTAGAGAGTAGATTCACCCATCCCTAGTAAAAATCATTACTGTACCCTTTGTTGTTCTCTTGCTATAAGTGTGGCGCCCTGGGGTCCGGTTGACACAATACAAGCTTGGATGCAGGGCAAGGCATCCACCAGGTAACACACAAGCACACAACACCTTCCTGACTCCAGGCCAGAAGAGGGAGCTCTAAAGTCCGGGTTTAGGGCAGGTTCCCTATAACTTCTGGTCTGGGGGAGGGGTCAGGCAGTTCAGTTCCCGGGAGGACTGTAGAAGACACCTTACAGACGGAGCAACGCCAGGCACGTCCTAGGAGACTGACCGAACAGTGTGTGAGAACCGTGGTGAGGGTCTGGGGAAGTGGAAGCCTAGGTACGAGGAGTGGAGTCAGTGCCAATTCGCCCCAGTACCTAGTGCAGTACATTTACCGGAGACCGAGATCGCCAGGAATTCTACATCCAGCAACCAAACCCGGAGGGTAGGTGATTTCACGTTGCCTGCCCAACCTAAGGTTAGGAGACACAGCCACATTATAGAGCTCAGGAGATCCAGCTAAGATGAGGAGCTATTAGAGAGGTCATGCAGCATGTCACACAGCCGTAGCAGACTGCAGGAGGCCTCAGCACTGCTACATGCAGCCAGGTCAAATGAACACTGAAGCAGTAAGTAAACCTCAGAACTTGCCTGGAGTGGGTCACCCCAAGTTGCTTCCAAGCTCGGATCCCTGACAACAGTTTGGACAGTACCCGGACAACCTTACAACTAAGTAAAAGGTAAAAGAGAACTGTTCCCTCTGTTTCTGTTCTCCACACGCAGAACCCTGCACCCCCAACATTCACCATCCACATAGACTACATTCCCTACACCTGCTCTGGGGAACACCAAGCCCTGCCCATGGAGTGCTCACCATCCTGGTTGACGCCTTCTTCATCGTTCCCCAGAGACCTGGACGGCAGCGGTGGCTTTACTAGCCACAAACCATGGGTGGCGTCACAAACTATTTCATAATTTTATTTACCCTTTTTCTTTCACTCCCTTTTATTGCCGCACCCAGGCATATGGAGTCAGGTCATGCCGTGAAATTCCCCCGCAGATTCAAAAGAGAGCCCGGTTCCAAGTACCCCCTGCCCCGGGGTGCGACATAAGCATTTTCATGACCAGCTGGCAGATATCTTCAGCAATAAAAGTAATTGACTGGACTAGTGAATAGTCCGCAATATGTAAATGTTCATTTATTATTCACTCTCTCTCTCAAGCAGCTATTCCCTCTCTCCCCCCTGTGCTCTGCCTCACTTTCAGTTTCATTTTCATTTTGCTGTCCTGCACACAGCTTCTGTTAAGGGGAGGGAGGAAGAGATGGCAGGCACTTATCTCTTCCATTTGTTTCTTTGAGCAGAAGCCTGTGCTTTCTGTGAGAGATTCTATGTGTTTATTTGAACATTTGTTTTGCTGCATACAAGGGAGAGCAGAGACAGAAGGATACAACGCCTTCTTCCCCCGATATGAGTGACCTTTACTTAACTTTGCTTTTGTGCAGTGCAGTGCAATGATGCATGAATATTAGTTCCCTGGGGAGTGTGTAGCATAGTAGCGAAGTATAAATAAGAAATATGTGAATAGAAAAAGCTTCACCAGAGGAATTAGAAAATGATAGCAGTTACATATGGATTTTTGACCTGACAGATTCCCTTTAAGACTATTCACAACAACCAACTTTCTAATATCTATATCAAATAATACCCGCGCTCCACCTGCTTTTTTTATTTTTTATTACCTATTCTTTCTACTATCTGTATAACTATTTTATGCTATGTATTTTGCGTCTCCCATTCTAGTCTTAAAATTACCTAAGACTAGCCTACTCTATAATCCAAACCTCCCACTCCCAGCTACAGAGTTTCTCTCATGCTGTACTAATTCTCTGGAATGAGCTATCACTAATTTCAAGAGTGATGCCAAAAGGGAGTTAGTGATGTAGAACCCCTAGTTGACCTCAAAGGGGTTGGGGAGCCCCCAGCATTGGAAGAGGTAGAGATGCCAACATTGCAGTCCATATTGAGGTGTGGTTATTGTTCAGGAGAAAGTCAAGGAGGCACTTTTGATTGCTTGGTGGTCTGCTGTGGTCAAGGTGACGTAAATGGCTGTGGCCTTTATCTGTGGGATGAGCATACTTTATTGCCAGATTCTCGACAATCGGCAAACCAGACCAGAGAGAGGTCCCTAGCACTGGACAAATTAGTGGCAAGAGAATTGTTGTTCGGGCCATGAATGGCTGCCCAGTTAGTTGGAAGAGGCCTGTGTGTGTGTCAATAAGTTAAAAAGAGGTCTATTTTCACTGCCTTTGTGGCTGGGTAGGTCTGGATTTAATTTTCTACCCTCCATGTTTTGCCCCTGTTGTGCACCCCTCTGTTGGATTGTAGGAAATAATAGCCCCTGGGCCGGACTGTTTTCTGTTTTCCCTGAGGAAGGAGCCTGATCAGTGCAGGATGCTCGCCAGTCAAGTATTTTACCCTGAACTATCCCAAGGACAGTGTCTAAATGCCCTTAAGGACTCTACCCAATCCCTAATGGACTTTGTCCGGTCCTGTGGACTGTTGTTGGGGAAGGGGCAGGGACGGACCTACCACTCGTACAGCTGGTTCAATGAACCGGGGTCCCGAGCTGGTAGAGGGCCTCCAAGGCTCCAGAATCTCTTGGCTCTGTCCACATGGCTTATTTGTAAACTATACAAGTCAGCCATGTGTGGAGCGGAGGCACAAGCAGAGCAGCTACTGGAGCTGCAGGACCTGTGATGACATCACATACATGTGAGGGTGGGCAGAGCCATGGAGTTTTGCTCAGCAGGAAAGAAGCTGGAGAAGATGGACAAGAGGAGTGCAGGGTATGTAAGAGAGGGGTGCAGAGGGCGGCAGGCTGTGCAGGGGGATGAAGGATGGAGAGATCAGGGGGATGGAGGATGGAAGGAGCAGGGTGATGGAGGATGGAGGGAGCAGGAGGATGGAGAGATCAGATGGATGGAGGATAGAGAGATCAGGAGGATGGAGGGAGCAGGGGGGTGGAGGGAGCAGAAGAATGGAGGGAGCAAGGGTATGGAGAGTGGAAGGAGCAGGAGGATGGAGGGAGAAGGAAGAAGGAGAAGGGGAAGGAAGATGGAGGGAGCGGGGGGATAGAGGATAGAGAGACCAGAGGGATAGAGAATAGAGGGAGCAGGAGGATGGAGAGCACAGGGGGGTGGAGAAATCAGAGGGATGGAGGGAGCAGGAGGATGGAGGGAGCAGAGGGATGGAGGATGGAGGGAATAGGGAGAAGAAGGATGGAGGGAGCAGGGGGATGGAGGATAGAGAGACCAGAGGGATAGAGAATAGAGGGAGCAGGAGTATGGAGAGATCAGAGAGATAGAGGTAGCAGGGGGATGGAGGATGGAGGGAGCAGGAGGATGGAGCATGGAGGGAGCAGGGGGATGGAGGATGGAGAGACCAGGAGAATGGAGAGACCAGGAGGATGGAGGGAGCAGAGGAATGTAGGATGAAAGGAGCAGGGGGATGAAGGATGGAGAGATCAGGGGATGGAGGATGGAGGGCACAAGGGGATGTAGAGATCAGAGGGATGGAGGATGGAGCAAGCAGGGGGGTGGAGGCTGTGCTGGGCTATATATATTATTTTGAAGCTGTGCTGGGTTGAATATAATATTTGGATGCTGCAACTGGCCTCCAAATAATATATACAGCCCAGCACTAGCCTCCAGATAATAAATACAGCCCTGCAGAGCCTCAATATTATATACACAGCAAGAATTGATATGCTGCAGATTTTCTTACACTAAAATATGCAGCATTTATAAATATTACAATGTATATATTTACAAAACTTTGTTGCACTGTGAAGGGGGGCCCCACAAAAATTTCTTGCACAGGGGCCCACTACAGTCTGTGTCCGCCCCTGGGAACGGGGGATGGATGAGCTGATGTGTCGGGGTGAAGATAGTGATTTCCTCAACCATGGCTACCGCCCTGCGCACAATCACATTAACATTAATGATAAACTTTGAAGTGAACCTGATATTTCATATGTGCTGTTGTTACGACAGAGCAAAGGAATAATCGGCATGCGGCACAAGAGGAAGGATACACCAGGGAAAATGTAAAGAAAGATCCTGACAATAGGAAGAGGGGAAAGAGGTCACCACCTGAACTCATCAGTGGCTTATTCCAGAGCTACATAACATCCCTAAATGGGTCCTTCCCCCTGTGCGCAATCTCATGCTTAGGCACTGGCTGACCGTGGACTTGCCCTATCTAGTGCACAGACCAGCAAGAGAATAGTTTTACTATTAATATAAAGACAACATAAGGTAAGAGGGACAAACAAAGGAGACAGATTCAAATAAAAGAACTCCAAATCTTCTCAAGAGAGACTCCATGGCATCCACTGTAAAGATAACAACAGCTTTCTCCAGAGACAAATCCTTCACAGGTCAGCATAGGATGAACTATATCAGGCATAGGAGAGAGTAAGGAGTGGATTTATATAGCCAAAGAGAGTGGCCACAACTGACATTACAACTACATGTTAATCACAGCAGGATAGAAAAAGAACCTTAACTTCATAATAATAATAATAATTATTATTATTATTATTTATATAGTGCCAACATATTCCGCAGCACTTCACAATTCAGAGGTTATCAGAAAATACAATACAATACAAAAAACAATACAATACAAAATACAATACAAAGCATAATACAATACAATAATTAGAGCAAAAATAACGACAGCCCTGCTCATAAGAGCTTCCAATCTAACAATGAGGTGGGGGTGACACAATGTACAGATGTTTATTTACAAAGATGGTATAGACAACTTGAGGAGATGGGGAACAGATAGGAGCAGTATCTGTGGCGACTTGAGACTGGTGGAGTGGATAGGCTATGTTTACTTGACTTTGACCAGGGATCAGGCCGCCTTCAAAAGATGTGTTTTTAGGGAGCGCCTAAAACTATGTAAGTTGTGGATAAACCTAATTTCTTGGGTAGAGCATTCAAGAGCGCTCTGAAGAAGTCTTGGAGCTAGGAGTGGGATGTTCTGATTAATGCAGAAGTGATTCTAAAGTCACTCCAAAGCGAAGAGAATGGGTGGGGTGATAGACAGAGATGAGAGAGGAGATGTAGGGAGGTGCTGCACTGTCCAGAGCTTTGTGGGTGAGAACAAGCAGTTTGAATTGGATCCTATAGTGTATGGGCAGCCAGTGTAATGACTGGCACAGAGAAGAAGCGTCTGAGTAATGGTTAGCTAGACAGGTGATCCTGGCTGCTGTATTAAGGATGGACTAGAGAGGGGAGAGTCTAGTGCGAGGGAGGCCAATTAAAGGAGAATTACAATAATGAAGGCGGGAGTGAATCAGAGCCACAGTGAGGGTTTTTGTGGTTTCCAAGGTGAGAGAGGGACAAATTCTAGAGACGTTCTTCAGGTGCAAGCGGCAAGAGCGGGCGAGAGATTGTATATATAGGGTGAAGGAAAGATCAGAGTCAAACATAACACCCAGACAGCGAGCCTGATGACTAGATGTTATTGTGGTGCTGCACACTGAGAGAGAGATGTCATATTTCGGAAGGTTAGTGGAGAGCGGGAGCAGAAGAAGTTCAGTTTTGGAAAGCTTGAGTTTTAGATAGAGAGCGGACATGATATTGGAAACTGCAGTTAGACAGTCAGTGGTGTTCTTTATTAGAGCGGGAGTAAGGTCAGGGGAAGAGGTGTATAGTTGTGTGTCATCAATATAAAGATGGTACTGAAAGCCAAATCTGCTGATGGTCTGTCCAATCGGGGCTGTGTAGGGAGAAAACAGAAGTGGTCCAATTGAACCCCGAGTGACCCCAATAGTGAGAGGAAGAGGGAGGGGAAGTGGAGTCAGCAAATGATACCCTGAAAGAGCGGTCAGAAAGATAGGAAGAGAACAAGGAAAGAGCCCTGTCCTTGGTGCCGATAGAGTGCAGAATGGAGAGTAGGAGATGGTGGTCAATAGTGTCAAAGGCTGCAGAAAGATCAAGGAGAATAAGCAGAGAGTGATCACCATTATGTTTTGCTGTCAGAAGGTTATTGGTCACTTTGGTGAGGGCAGTTTCTGTAGAATGTAGGGGGCGGAAACCAGACTGTAATGGATCTAGAAGAGAGTGAGTGGAGAGGTAACGGGTGAGGCGGGTGTAGGCCAGGCGCTGCAGGAGTTTAGCGATGAAGGGGAGATTGGAGACTGGTCTGGAGTTGTTTGTGCAGGATGGGTCGAGTGAAGTTTTCTTTAGTAATGGAGTAATGATAGTCTGTTTGAAGGAGGATGGGAAGAGGAAGAGATTGAAGATTTTGGTTAGGTGAGTGGTGACCAACCGGAGAGAGAGACTGGAGTAGGTGTGAGGGAATGGGGTCAGCGGTACATGTGGTGTGAAGACAGGAGCCTGGAGACTTCTTCTTCTGTTACTTGTTCAAAAGTGGAGAGTGAGCTGGAGGAAATGTGGGGAGAGGTAGGGGTAAGAGTAATTTGAAGTTGGGAGTTGATTTCCTGATGGATGTTTTCTATTTTCTCTGTGAAGTAAGGCTAGGGTCACACATGCATGCGTTTTTTTAGGTGTTTTTTGGCCACCTGCGCTTTTGTCTGAGTTTTTGCTGTTAGGTGTGGGGGCCCCCTTAAAAAGCCCTTAAAAACGCATGCCTTTTGTTTAAAAACGCATGTCCATTTTGAGACTTTTAAAAACGCATGCGTTTCCCGTAGGGCCCCATGTTACAAAAACGCATGCGTTTTTGAAAAAGCACCAAAAAATACTGCTAGTTGCGTTTTTTGGTGCGTTTTTCAAAAAATAGTGCATCATGCAGTATTTTGTGGTGATGAGGCAAAAACGCATGCAAAAACACATGTGCCATTTAGACATGCGTTTTTACTATTGGGGCATGCGTTTTTTTGCATGGGGGCCTATGGGTGCGTTTTTGCATGCGTTTTTAGAAATCGCAGGTCTCCAATAACGCAAGTAAAATTTCTATGTGTGACCCTCGCTTAAGAAGCCAGATCATCAGTACAGAGGTCAGTGATGGAGGCCAGCACTTTAGAACTGAGGAGGGAGTGAAAGGTGTCAAAGAGTTTTTTTGATTGTTGAATAGTGAGGAGATCAGAGTGGTGAAGTAGGTTTTGTTTGGCAAGGTGAAGGGCAGAGTTGTAAGTTCTCAGCATAAATTTATAGTGAAGTTTTCTGGTGTGCGGGTTTTCCTCCATAGACGTTCAGCACTTCTAGAGCATCGCTGGAGGAATCGAGTTTGTGATGTGAGCCAGGGCTGTTTAACTCTGTGTTTGGAGGTTCGAAAGGTGAGGGGCGCTACTTGGTCCAGGATGCTTCTGGGAGAGTCATTTAAGTGGCTGACTGCCAGATCGGGACAGGAGAATGAGGAAATATGGGACAGTGATGAGTGTAGAGAGTCTGTGAGTGTATGAGGGTTAATGGCCTGTAGATTTATGGATGTGATAGGAAGGATTGTGCTGGGGTGGGCAAGGGTTTGTGAGCGTGAAGGAGAGAATGTTGTGGTCAGAGAGAGGAAGAGGTGAATTATCTAAGGAGGAGGTTGAGTAGAGCCGGACAAAGATCAGGTCAAGGGTGTTATAATCCTTGTGTGTCTCTGAGATTCAGAGCCAAGAAATGTGGTTAGGCTGGCTTCAGACATGCGGACCCTCCGCAGCGTCCTGCGGAGGGGATCCGCAAGCTGACCGCAGCCCCTATGTTTATAATGAGAACGCACGGTGCAGCGCAGGTCTGCACATGACCGTGCGCTCCCATTCACTGCAATATGTGATTTGTACACAGGCGGATGCCCGCGCACAAATCACACACAATCACACACTCTCGTCCGCACCAGGACATTCCTGGTGCGGACGAGAGTGTGTGATTTGTGCGCGGGCATCCGCCTGTGTACAAATCACATATTGCAGTGAATGGGAGCGCACGGTCATGTGCAGACCTGCGCTGCACCATGCGTTCTCATTATAAACATAGGGGCTGCGGTCAGCTTGCGGATCCCCTCCGCAGGACGCTGCGGAGGGTCCGCAAGTCTGAAGCCAGCTTTAGAGATAGGAGCTGGGATGTACACAAATTTAAGAACAAAAGTAAAAAAAAATACTTTAAAACGCTGAAATATTGGACCATTTCTTCTTACTTCCTTGCTGTGTTTCCTATTATACTGCTGTTTCTACCTTAACACTTGACTTGATTGCTAATGTAAAATTAAGTATGACCTTGAGCAGTCGCTTAGGCATATCTTGCAGAAAGCAGCAGAATTTAATAAGGAAAACAACTAATGTGATAAAGTTCAGTATAAATACTTTAAAAAATTGAATAAATTAAAGGACGTGAATGGAAACTATCAGGGTCTTTTTTTGCCTAAATGCACTTATATTTGGCTAAAATAAATTTTATAACCTTTAGCTGTAGAACTCGGTGTTGCTGGAATAGTAACTAACTATTCTTAGTTATAACAAAATAGACTGATAGTTTTGCACATAAAAGTCACAAAGTATATGTGTATGTGTTTATGTATGTCCACTAAAGGAATCAGCACGTTGCATCTATAGTCACAACATTTTGGAATATAGTCATAGACTATGTTTTGAGGGGAAATTTTAACCCCATGCTTTACAGTCAGTTGCCAAAAAAGGACCTATGAACTGTTTGTATGTGTGAAGTAATAGATACTGTTTTGACAGTTAGCCTTGATGTTTATCAGGTGACCTATAACTGACCATATATGGAAGAGAACAAAACAGTGATGTCACACTAGAATGTTAGTGACTCGGCCAGGGTAAGGGGTACTCAGATCTCGGACGTGAATTCGCGGTGCTGTCACTGGTGGCAGTGCCCGAGTCTGTGGCCCTGGTGGTCACTATAAATAAAATAATGAAATAATAGATTGTTCGGGACACTACCTGCAGAATCTGTTGATAACACCATCGCCGCTGTCAAACCTCCGGAGATGGTGGTATTGCAGCCAGTTGGTCTTGCTCCCTGCAGGCGGAGCAGGATCTCCGGGGCAGAGTTGCTGCTGTGCTGGTTGCTGTCGTAGCAGCACTGTAGTGTACGGAACAAGGCAGAAGAGGCTTTCTTTGCTCTGCACTGGTATTTACTGGTCACTTCTCAACACAGTTCAATAACAGGTTGACAGTCACTCAGTCCCGGGTAGCTAGCTTGGGTAGTGGTCTCTGAACGGGGTGTCTCTATGTGACTTTGGTAGATGTCCCTCTTTTACTACTCTCCCGGTCCTTGAGTGTGTGAAGCTTGGCTGGCTTGAAACCTTGGCTGGCCTCCTGTACTTTTCCTGGGTAGCTGGACTGTTATAAAAGAACCCTCTTCGGATTGCCGCTACCCTTGAGGCTTTATGCGGCTCCTGGCTCTTAGTGTCCGTGTTTGTTGTCACAGGTTGCCCAGAGGCTGAACTTTCCTGGTTCTGGACAGTGTTGGAGGTGCACAGTTAGACTTGCCTGTGCCGCTCCTGAAGCCGGTTCTCCGTTCTATGGACCAGACATTCCCCAGACTATGTATTCTGACAGTCTGGCACTGGGTCTCCCTCTTTCTTGCTCAGGTTACCACTCTTACTGGGTGCCCTCCCTGTATGTCCCCTGAAGGGTCCTCTTCCTTCTACCACTGCTCGCTGTTCAACTAACTCCTCACTCTCTCTTCCCGACTTCCACTACCACTCTTATAATCTTACCCTGGGATCGGTTACCTACGTAACAGGTTGAACCAATTTGTCCACTGAATTTAATGGTGTGTTGATGCAGGGTAAATGCCACGTTAACCTCCTCATTCACTAACCACAGGGATACCGTGCACGCTGGTCTGGGTGCAGTACCCCTTAGTGGCGCACCGACCAGTGGGGCGCCACATTAGCCTTTAACATTCCGTGTCATGTCTCTGCCTGATCATTCTTGTTATTTGTCTCTCCTGAGAGCACACTTATCTAGAGTTCTACTTGTGTATTTGTGTTTTTCTGGATTTTTTCTAAAATAAAAGGTATTAATTGTGTTGGACAGTTTTGCTTTTACAGACATTTTCTTTCACTGCACATAGTTGATATCATGATGAGGTGGCTGAAAATCCATCAGTGAGCTGAACAGGAGATTTTATAACTTTCACCTTTCTTCTGAACTTCTTTATGTTGATTTCTGGCTACATCAAAGTACAGCTCAGCTTTGATGTGTTCATAAATCAGCACAGAGAAGTTTGGTAAAAAATAGAGTTACATGAACTCACTGATGTGTTCTTGGTTGACTCATTCTGCAGTCAGCTCTGTGAACTGAGACAAAGAACCTTAAAAAAGCCAACAATTTTAATAAAAAACAATCAGAAAATACATATTTTTGCTAAAAATATATGCTTCTATGCAAAAGAAAATTGATCCTAAAGGTGCCTAGGTTTCCCAGCAACTTGGACAAGAATTTAGTCCACTCCCCGCATTCGGTTGAGTATACGTCATGTGACCACTCATTCATTTGCACACTTACAGTCATGTGCCAACAAGCTGCTCTGCCTGCAATGTAGAGTGAAAAACTACAGCACTTGCTCCAGTAAAAGAATCAAGAAGAACAGCTAGATGTCATGTGACATGTAAGTATGAAATCGAATATGAGTGGAGAGGCCATGTGATGGCTGTTGTAACCAGCTAGCAGAGCTGAATCCTGACAGTGAGTATATCACACACTGTTAGAATTGGGAATGATATGTCGAACCCCAGGCCCTGGGGTACTCGGGTATCAGGCTTGGTGGGTGTTCTCACGCGGATGTCACGGGTGGCAGCGCCTGAGCCCATGGCCTGGGTAACACTTCAATAAGGGGTGTATGTACAGGGGATTCGAGTTTGTCATGTGACGCCACCTGTAGTACGTGGTGATGGGTCACCAGCGCCGCCACAGTCCTCCGGTGGTCGATGGTAAGGCGGCTGAGATGGCAAAGCTCCCTACAGGTGGAGCTGGTCCTCCGGGGCAGCATTCCTGTAAGTAAACAGGTTGATGGATATAACCACACAAAGGCAAAGTCACTTTCTCCCGGGTACTTTACTGTAAACGTTTAGCAGCAAAATACAGAGTCCACAGTTCAGCAAGATGGTATTCAAACAGGTAGCTCTACGGGTGGCTGCAAGTAGATGCCAGGTGGTATGGTGGAACCTGTGGTAAACCTTAGTTGACGAACCCGTGTCTTTTCTTCCCCGCCTAGGATGAGTCTATACCCAATGGCTCCTTGTAAGTAGACTTGGGGCTCCCCTCTCTCGTGGTGATGAAGCAGGCAGACCGCTCTATCTGGCAGGGTGCCGCAGCTGGTAAACAAACTGCCACCGGCCGGTTGCCGACTTTCAGAGTTAGACTCTGGCCGTTTCCTCAGGTCTGGCGTTCCGGTGGTGGACTGGGGAATTCTCTGGAGTATGTGTGGCGCCCCTGCGACCAGGTGGCCACAGAAGGGTACTGCAGCCAGGCAGTTAGGACATAGTAAACACTACACCCTCACAGCCCACATCCCCACGCATAGGAGGGGTCACATCCAGCCCTGAGGTTAGACACTTTATGAGACCAGAAGGGGTGGTGGATGATGAGTGGGTTGGGCACACCAGAAGGTCAGGTGACTGACAGTATATAGAGAGGGGGAGGAGTGAAGGAAGTTAGTAGGCTGAAGTAGCTGAGAAGCAAAGACCCAAGAGTAAGCCACAGTGAGCTGAGATGCAAAGACCAAGAGCAGCTGAAGGAGCTGAGATAGAAAGGCTACAGAACAGCAGGAGGTTGAGCTGAAGCTGAGCAGGAGAGAGCCACACGTCTTGGAAGTGCCTAAGCTGAGGAGCGCTGACCCGTACTGAGCCAATGCGAGCCAGATGGGGGGGAAAAGCCCATCCAAGATGCTGAAACCACCAGGAGTGTGAGAGAGCCGAGAGGGACGGTGTAACCCGGGGCCCTAGAATTACAGCTCAAGCAACCAACTGCAGGCGGGGTAGCCCTCATATATACTGGAAGGAACGCAGAGGAAGGAGCCTGGTAGTTTAATGCTGTGGACTACTGCAGGCTGGGCAAAGGCAGAGTGTCAGCTCTGAAGGGGACCGACGATCCACCCGGTATCCCCAGATTCACTGACGGGGAGCTTCAGTTTCAAGCTGGAGTTCCTAACCCAAAGAACAGGCAGCTCAGTGACATACTAGGACTCATAGAAGCCCGAGTCACCGCTATACTGTCCAGAGTCCGCAACCACCCATGTAAGACGGAGAGAGAGAGAAGTAAAAGCCCGGAAAGGCACACTTGCAGACTGTGTGAGGGGTCACAAGGAGAGAGAGGAGCCTGGCTGCAGGGGAGAAGGGAACCCGGAAAGGGGAGAATGTAACTGTGTACCAACTGCAACTGACTGTAAACTGCTTGCAAGAAAGAACTAAGTAAAGCCTTGGAAACCCTGCATTGCCTCTCTTGCCTGTTTCCATCTGCAGACCCTTCCTCCCTTACAGGCTTGTATCAGCACGACCTCAACCTGCAGAGCTACAGCCTGTCAGCACCAGCACAGGAGGAGAGATCCCTTCAGCTGCAAAGTAAGTGTGCTCCAACAGCCTCACACACAACAGACTTTAACTCCTTACTGCCCCGGGGGATACAGTTCCCCCCACTGGAACTATACCACCTCCGCTGCCCTCACATCACCCCCGGAGGTTCTGCAGCAGCGGCGGCCCCCATTACTGGCCGCATCAAGTGGGTGGCGTCACCCGTGACAAATTCCCCTGTAAATATTCCCCTTTTATTGTGCCGAGCCTAGGGACACGGTCCGGACCAGGCCACCAGTGACATTCCCCAATATCATCCGGTCCGGCACCGAGTACACCACGTCCCTTGGGGCTCCACAACCTGGCGTCACGAACAGGATCTACCCGGTCCAAAAGAATTGGACCTTGTGCGCCAAAAGAACTGTTTCTAGACTTTTCCCGCCAAAATCTGACCCAATGGCGGCCACCAGGGACTAGCGCCATGTGCAGAGGAGGCGTTCCCAAGACTCCCATCGTGGGCCGGTCCGGTCCAAGGCGCGAAAAGAAGGTCCCGCCCTGGCTCTCCTTAACTCCGGGAGAGCCAGCAGTCACTCTCAAGGAAGAGCCTCCGCCCCTAGATCCTCCTCCTAGCAAGCCGACGAAGAAGGAAATCGTCATCGAGAGGGGGTGGAGTGAGCAACCGGAAAAGAAGCAGTCGCCATTCAGAGACACGAGGACGGAAGCGGAGGACGCACCAAAGAGCGCTGTGTGCGAGAGACCACGAGTGATCCCGGAGGGCCCACAGATTGAACCAGTGGAGGAACCCAGCCAGGGAGAGACCCCGTGTGATCGTGCAGAGATGGCGGAAGGTGGAGAAGAGCGCCCCTATGTCCTAGACACCCGGAGGGCTGTATTGCGGCGGCTGCCCCCAAGGATGACACGGGTTCAAGAAGCAAATCGAACCCGGATCCAGATCGACATCGGCCGCCCAGACTTCAGAGCTCAATCGCAGCGACCCGGCTGGGTCGAGGAGCACGGATGTGCAGAAAGCGAGGCCAGAGGCCGTACAGCGATACTAGTTGATGTGACTACCCCGCCGCCTATCTTGAATAAAACTTGGAGAGACGCTGACCCGCTTGGAGCCTTACCGGAAGGGTTTCTGAAGCTGCCGGAGCCCCTGATACCAGCGCCTAAGACGATAGAGGCCCTGCAAGAACTTGAGATGTTCCCCAGGAAGAAAGGACTAACAACGCTTCCGTGGAAGGCCAAGATGGAGAAGAAGGATCAGGAGTAAGATCCGTATCCTGCATCAGAAACAGATGAAGAAACTGTAAGTGTGAATGTACATTGTTCCTTATTGACCCCCAACCTTACCTGAGTGAATGTTAGCATTCCCCTGTCTGTCTTATGTGTTTTACCTGAACATTTGCATCATGAACAATGACATGATACTAACTTTCTTGTAAATAGTTGAGCACACTTGTGTGCTCCCCTTTGGTTTTAAGACCAGCTGCATATGCGAGGTAATGCACGAACTCTGCATTTTGAATCCAGAACTTTGAAGCTGCTATTGAGACTTTTGCACTTTTTGAGAAAAAGAGAAATTTTATACTTTTATACAAAGTAATGTTTATAATGTCTTTTACAGAGAAAAGAGGGTAATGACAAGTATATACCCATGCACTTTGTTTATAGTTAATGTAACGTTCCAAGAATCGTGCCTCCCGGACGGGAAGAAACAAGAATCCATAATGTTTATTGTTATTTAATATAAAAATGTTTTCAGGGTAACCAATGTCGAGTCGCGCGCGGACGCGCTGTTTAACTCCGGGAGAATGTGGCGCCCCTGCGACCAGGTGGCCACAGAAGGGTACTGCAGCCAGGCAGTTAGGACATAGTAAACACTACACCCTCACAGCCCACATCCCCACGCATAGGAGGGGTCACATCCAGCCCTGAGGTTAGACACTTTATGAGACCAGAAGGGGTGGTGGATGATGAGTGGGTTGGGCACACCAGAAGGTCAGGTGACTGACAGTATATAGAGAGGGGGAGGAGTGAAGGAAGTTAGTAGGCTGAAGTAGCTGAGAAGCAAAGACCCAAGAGTAAGCCACAGTGAGCTGAGATGCAAAGACCAAGAGCAGCTGAAGGAGCTGAGATAGAAAGGCTACAGAACAGCAGGAGGTTGAGCTGAAGCTGAGCAGGAGAGAGCCACACGTCTTGGAAGTGCCTAAGCTGAGGAGCGCTGACCCGTACTGAGCCAATGCGAGCCAGATGGGGGGGAAAAGCCCATCCAAGATGCTGAAACCACCAGGAGTGTGAGAGAGCCGAGAGGGACGGTGTAACCCGGGGCCCTAGAATTACAGCTCAAGCAACCAACTGCAGGCGGGGTAGCCCTCATATATACTGGAAGGAACGCAGAGGAAGGAGCCTGGTAGTTTAATGCTGTGGACTACTGCAGGCTGGGCAAAGGCAGAGTGTCAGCTCTGAAGGGGACCGACGATCCACCCGGTATCCCCAGATTCACTGACGGGGAGCTTCAGTTTCAAGCTGGAGTTCCTAACCCAAAGAACAGGCAGCTCAGTGACATACTAGGACTCATAGAAGCCCGAGTCACCGCTATACTGTCCAGAGTCCGCAACCACCCATGTAAGACGGAGAGAGAGAGAAGTAAAAGCCCGGAAAGGCACACTTGCAGACTGTGTGAGGGGTCACAAGGAGAGAGAGGAGCCTGGCTGCAGGGGAGAAGGGAACCCGGAAAGGGGAGAATGTAACTGTGTACCAACTGCAACTGACTGTAAACTGCTTGCAAGAAAGAACTAAGTAAAGCCTTGGAAACCCTGCATTGCCTCTCTTGCCTGTTTCCATCTGCAGACCCTTCCTCCCTTACAGGCTTGTATCAGCACGACCTCAACCTGCAGAGCTACAGCCTGTCAGCACCAGCACAGGAGGAGAGATCCCTTCAGCTGCAAAGTAAGTGTGCTCCAACAGCCTCACACACAACAGACTTTAACTCCTTACTGCCCCGGGGGATACAGTTCCCCCCACTGGAACTATACCACCTCCGCTGCCCTCACATCACCCCCGGAGGTTCTGCAGCAGCGGCGGCCCCCATTACTGGCCGCATCAAGTGGGTGGCGTCACCCGTGACAAATTCCCCTGTAAATATTCCCCTTTTATTGTGCCGAGCCTAGGGACACGGTCCGGACCAGGCCACCAGTGACATCCCCCAGCAGCAGATCGGTCCGGTACCGAGTACCCCACGTCCCTTGGGGCTCCACATATGGTCGCTTTACGCTGGGGTTCCCCTTTTCTCTCTAGGGCCCAGACTCCGCACGTCGGGCACCCTCTCTCAGGATCCCCTCAGAATCCTCTCTCTACTTCCCTCCGGATCAGCGTTGAGCTGTCTGGGTAAACTTTCAGCCTCGCTCCACACTCCAACTCCTCCGACTCCGACTCCCTCACCGACTAGGGACCTTCTTGTTCCCTCTAGAGGTGAATATATCTCCCTCCCGGATAACCTCCCACCACTATTACACTTGCAGCTTGCAGATTACACCTCTTTTACGGGTGCAATACGCCACTGTGATGCCTGACTACGTGGGGCGCCACAACTAAAGTGCATAATCTTATAACTGAAGGGCTGGTCAAGTTTTCTGATGAAACTCTGCATTCACCAGTCACTCTAGATGATTGCAAAACTCTAAATTCTCACAGTGCATGCACTGCATACTTTTTGGATTCACCCATGCAGGTGGGAAGAGTGGACGCTCATGTGAGCAGAAGTAGGTGATTTTTATACTTCTGGCCACATTCTGACTAGATATCTCCGGCCTCATTCAATTCACTTGTATTGAGTGAGACCACACATGTCTATTTGGAACTAAACTGCATGTATGTAAATCATATAAGTGTGGTTTCTTGACCTCCCACTCTCACTGCCGGCACCAGAGAATCCTGACAGTGTGCAGTGTACGCACTGTGAGAATTCAGAAATCTGCAGTTACAAAGAGTGACTATACACTTTAATCACAAACTTGGACAGCTCTTTTAATGCTCCTAACATAAATAAAAAATACATTAACCCTTAACTTGTCAGATAGCACAATATGTCATTAACATAGACATGAATAACGTAATCTTACAAGTTATGGATTGTTACATATGTACAGGAGCAGAACTAAGAATTAATAACAACACAAGAATACATCACTAGAACCACTATCAGTACAGAAATATAACACCAGAACCACCATCTGTACATGATATATCAATTGTAATATCAGGTCAGACTCATAAACAGTATACATTATTGTTAATAGTAAATGCTGTCCCCCAGACTGCTGCCAGGCAATAACATTAATTGAGAACAATGGACCCAACTAAGTTCATGGGCAGGACACTTCTGATTAGCTGGACCCATGAGGAGCTCTGTAGTCTTCTAATAAATCCAGTGGGGAGAAGTGCTCGTGTTGAAGGTAAGACACATTTCCTTGGGACAGGAGCAGTTTCCTCAGCACTTTACAAAGAGGACCCTGACAACTAAGGTATTATTTGAATCTGGGACAATTTATCCATTTAACAGTAACGGACACATTCTTTTTTTTTACATCGAATATTTGCTTTTTTCCCTCCAAGAAAACTACTACTACTTTCCTCCCGATCAAGTGGATTTCTGGTACCATTCTCAAACTGTTTTGCTCAATAGTAAATGTTGTCTTTTGCTAACAGGAATCTAATGACAGCTACATGAGGACTAGTTAGGAACCTTTGCTCATGGGCAGGTCACTTCTGATAAGCTGGACCTATGAGGAGCTCTCTAGTGTTCAAATATGACCAACAGCCTTGAATTCAAATAATGTCACATATCCTATGGACAGGAACAATGTCCACACCAATGTACTACAAGGACCCTGGCAGCTAAAGTATTATTGGTCACAGGATCCTGTTATACAATGTTTTTGTTTTAAATTCAATATATTCCTATCTCCCCTCCTAGCAACTATTGCTTTTTTCATTCTCAACCCACCTTATCTCCTTGTCCTATATTCAAACCTTTAATAGTAAAAGCCAATGTCAACCTTTACTCATGGGCAAGTCACTTCTGGTCAGCAGAGCCCATAAGGAGAATTTTTCTCAATTTATATAACATTATGAAGAAATGCTAACTGTAAATTCAAAATACATATCCTCAGGACAAGAGCAGCTTTCTTACCAATATACCCAAGGGATCTGTGGAGCGCTAAGGAGCATGGTACTCAACAGCTGGGCCAGGGGTTAGGCTCACATGAAAAGCAGCAGCTGTCCTGGCTAACATGGAAGAGGGAGGTTAAAAATTGAGGAATAAATAAAATGTAAAATATAAGTTTGTGATGCCAGTTGGTATAATCAGCCATATATGGATGGCAGTGCAGGAAATCCCTGAGAGATAGATGGAGTGGCGGTGCAGATGTTTAACCCTTCCCAACCAGGGCTGGCTCCCAGGGGATGATAACTACATAAATAGTAAGAAACTAAAAAATGATTGTGTTGGCCCCTTTAAAAATAATCTGGGTGAAATGGTGGATGAGGATGAGGAAAGCCAATATGCTAAATGACTTTTTTTCAACAGTATTTACACAAGAAAATCCCATGACAGACAATATGATCAGTGATAACAAAAACTCTCAATTAAATGTCACCTGCTTAACCCAGCAGGAAGTACGGCATCCTCTAAAAATCACTAAAATTGCAAATCCCCGGGCTTGGATGAGATACACCCCAGAGTGCTGCAGAAATTAAGTACCATCATAATACACCATTATTTTTAATATTTAAAGATTACATAATAACAGGGCCTGTACCACAGGACTAGCGTATAGCAAATGTGGTGCCAATATTCAAAAAGGGGACAAAAACTGAACTTGGAAATTATAGGCCAGTAAGCTTAACCTCTACTGTGGGTAAAATCCTAGAGTGTTTTCTAAGAGATGCTATACTGGAGTATCTGAAGAAAAATAACCTCATGACCCAATATCAACATGGGTTTACGAGGGACCGTTCCTGTCAAACTAATCTGCTAAGCTTCTATGAAGAAGTAAGTTCTGGACTCGACCAAAGAAATGCAGTGGACGTGGTGTATATGGACTTTTCATAAGCTTTTGATACGGTGCCACACAAAAGGTTGATATATAAAATGACAGCAATGGGGATAGGGGAAAATATGTGTAAGTGGGTTAAGAACTGGCTTAGTGATAGCAAACAAAAGGTGGTCATTAATGGAACACACTCAGAATGGGTCACAGTTAACAGTGGGGTATCACAGGGGTCAGTGTTGGGCCCGCTTCTTTTTAATATATTTATTAATGACCTTGTAGGGGCCATACAGAGTAGAATCTCAATATTTGCAGATGACACTAAACTCTGCAGGGCAATTTTATATTACAGGAGGATTTATGTAAACTAGAAGCTTGGGCTGATAAATGGCAAATGAGCTTTAATGGGGATAAATGTAAGGTCATGCACTTGGGCAGAGGAAATAAAAGGTATAATTATGTGCTTAATTGTAAAACACTGGGCAAAACTATCACTGAAAAAGACTTGGGTGTATGGGTAGATGACAAACTCACATTTAGTGGCCAGTGTCAGGCAGCTGCTGTAAAGGCAAATAAAATAATGGGATGCATTAAAGAGGCATAGATGCTCATGAGGAGAACATAATTTTACCTCTATACAAGTCACTAGTGCGACCACACTTAGAATACTGTGTACAATTCTGGTCTCTGGTGTATAAGAAAGACATAGCTGAACTAGAGCGGGTCCAGAGAAGAGCGACAAAAGTCATTAGAGGACTGAGGGGTCTGCAATACCAAGACAGGTTATTAAACTTGGGGTTATTTAGCTTGGAAAAACAAAGTCTTAGTGGTGATCTTATAATAATGTATAAATATATGAGGGGACAGTACAGAGACCTTTCTAATGATCTCTTTTCTCTTAGGCCTGAGACGGGGACAAGGGGGCATCCTCTACGTGTGGAGGAAAGAAGGTTTAATCATAATCATAGACGCGGATTCTTTACTGTAAGAGCAGTGAGACTATGGAACTCTCTGCCACATGATGTTGTAATGAGGGAGTCACTACTAACATTTAAGAAGGGCCTGGATGCCTTTCATGGGAAATATAATATTACCAGTTATATATACTAGATTCTTTGATAGGGCATTGATCCAGGGAACTAGTCTGATTGCCATATCTGGAGTCAGAAAGGAATTTTTTCCACAATGTGGATCAACATCTTAGGCTATGGGTTGAACTAGATGGACTTAGTCTTCCTTTAACCTTAAAAACTATGTTACTATGTTACTATGATTGTGGTGCAGGGTAGTGGAGGAATGAAATAACAGAAAACAGTATTTTGCTTTACCCTTTACTGAAGTGCATGCGCAGTGTCCAGGGTAATACAATTACCACTGGGCAGGTGGCCTGGCCAATCTGATGAGAGCTGTAGTCCACTCTGCTGGGTGAGTAATATGGCCTTCTTGCTGACTTCCCTTGGTTGTAGGTTTCCTGCTGCCTTTAGTTTTTCAGTACTCTCTTTCTTGGTTCTTGTGGGTTACCTCCTGCTAGGCTGGTAGTGTGGATACTGTGGGTATCTGTGTTCCACTCAGAGTAGTTCCCTGATCCTTTTTGGTACTGATGCCCTTGAAAGTTCCACTTGAGTGGCTAGTGTGCATAAAACCCTCCATCCTCCAGTTCTGCACCTAGGCCCTGTAAGCCTGGGTAGCCTAGGGACTGGTGTCCTTGCATGCAGCTTGTCCCTTCAGAGCAGCTTACCACTGCCTCCTCCCTGGACCCTCCTTTGCTTACCCTGCTCTACTACACTGTTCAAACCTCTCCCCCCACCATGAATCTTTTTATTTAATACTAATTTTTATGGTCTTTACCAAGCTGCAAGTTGCAAAATTTAAGGAAATCCCCCTCGCAAAGACCATAAAAATTAGCAAGAAAGTAAAATGACCCTGGAACCAAAATATAATGAATGAAAAAGGAGCAAAAAGGACCACTTAAGATCTGTTGACAGGTCCCCTTTAACTCTGCATTGTTTATTTTCATTTTTTTCTACCAAAATTGCTCCTTCCCTCATAAGTAGATGCTAATATTCTGATTTCTTGGTCCATTTTTCAACCTTTCTAAAGTATCAACCTTGCTAAATAACACCTGATGCCCCATATGACCAGGAAGGAAACGCGTACCGAACTTTGCTCATGGGCGGGTCACTTCTGATCCGCCTATGAGGAGCTTATTAGGCTTGAAATCCATTGAAGGACTGAATTTATGTATTCAGCATTTTGCCCTGCCCCCAAGTTTCTTGTATTTTTCTTTAATTAGCATTACTTAGGTAAGAAGGTGTCATTTTTAGGAAATGTCACGGTTCATTTCCCTAGAATGCATAATGAATAGTGTGTAACGCTACAAGTCATCACATACAATAGAGACTTTAATGGATTTCACCCCTATACCTTCCCTCCAGCCAGTATTATTTATATTAAAACTTGATAAAATTTCTCATTTGTTCCACCTCATCGTGCTCATAAGCATATGGGGGGGCAGATATTTCAACTAAGCTGCTTAAAATGCTAAATGAAATAATGAATTTCCCCAAGGACATATTTGCCTAATGATAAGATCACTAATATCAAGGCTTCTTCTGCATATTTTCTTTAATTTTCAGGATTTCTATGACCTGATGTGGCAGATGAAGGTTTTTTTCAGCCATCTATTCAATCTATAAAGTTCTGCAGGAGTTTTGTAATATAACTCTTCATTCTTCTGCCTTTAACGTTATAAATATTGGGTAGACAATCATTCATACCCTTCCTCACTAATTTCTTCTTAAAGGGAACCAACCATCAGGATTTTCGTCAATGAAGCACAATCAGTGCCGCACTGGCATCGGCATGCTCAATCCAACTGTACCTTTAGTTGAGATTGCCAAAAGAAACTGTCTTAAATTTGCAGAAATGTGGGCAGCAGTTGACTGACGGGGGCAACGGGGCCGGACTGTGTGGTAGGGTCCTCTTGTATATCTTCCATCTCCTGCCTCCTCCTTGCTTGCTCCTCCCTTTTCAATGTGCCACTATTGTCGCTGATGGTGGTGCATGCGCATTGATATTGTAATGGTGTTGCCATTAAAACTGCACGAGTCGACGCAAGCATTTACCGTGATGTCCGATGCAATTTTATCGAAGACACTGTGGAGGGGATCATGAGCGTCAGGGGCACATATGCAGAAGAAAACAATTTAATTCTGCGCATGCGCCGATTCTGCTCTTATTTGTCTTACAAAAATATTTGTAGTGGCGATCTGGTGGAGCACTGAGGTAAGGGATGGACATTAGCAAGGTTTTAGTAAATTTAACAAACCTTTACTGCCCTCTGTACCTCCACTACGCGTTTCAACAATAACCCTGTCTTCATCATGTAGTACTACAAATATTTCTATACCTTAATTCCCTCGCCAAGGAATCAGCGGCAGGAGCAGCTCCAGGCTGATAAATATTCAAGTATTGCGGTTGGTAGGACCTGGCATCGTCAGGCAACAGACAACATGTTCGAGGGCCCACGGTGATGAAGCTCAGGCGTCTGCCGGTCATGTGACTCCACCCGGAAGCGGCGTGGGAACGGTGACGGCAGGAACCATCGGCCCAAGGATTTCGGCATCAGCAACACACTTATCCACCAACACTTCAACTGGGGTTGTGTAGGGGTGCACAACCCCTAGTAGGTGAGTAGCCTTTCAGCCTGTATTTGCCATTAAACCTTACACTAGGTTCTTTCTCATTGAGCCCCCCTTTCTCTTTACTTTCTATTATATAATTGCCGTAGCTGACTTCCGTCTGACCGGCGCTACTTCCTGTGGCTTTGTTCGAGTAGCTCGGAACTTTCTCCAGGACTCTGTCTGGAGCCGCAAAGCAATGGCCACATAGCGGCCATTGCGAGCAGTAAACGTGCAAACAACCACCACCACCACCACCACCACGCCTGGCCCTTGGACACTGGCTGCCATGCACACATCAGGTGCACTAGCATGGAGCTGGTAGGCTCCCATCACTTACCCACTGGGGACGGATCACTTCCAGCACCTCCTCATGGCAGTGCTCTAGACTTCTGAATCTCATCGTCCTCTCCTCACTCAGACACCTGGCAGGTTCCTATCCAGCCTGCTCACTCACACCTGCAACCCAGTGAGTCAATCAGCAGATCTTTACTCACACACAGACCTGTGATGTGATTAACCCCCTGTGCACCATTCAGGTTTCACACACAATCAGGAAAACCGGCCCATGTGAACACAGACCTGCATTGATAACCCGTGTGATGCACCCGGCCAGGGGCCACATCACCACACCTCACTTTCTCCGCACAGCAAAGCACTCACCCCCACAGGTTCAGCCGCTCATTAGGCTCATGAATGTATCGGATCTTCAGCACTCACACTCAGCTGTTTTACTCAGCTCATGAAAACCCTTCAGCTCTTAACCCCCTGTACATCGGACAGGTTTCACACACCACACACAATCAGGAAAACCGGTCCATGTGAACACAGACCTGCATTGATAACCCGTGTGATGCACCCGGCCAGGGGCCACATCACCACACCTCACTTTTTCCGCACAGCAAAGCACTCATCCCCACAGGTTCAGCCGCTCATTAGGCTCATGAATGTATCGGATCTTCAGCACTCACACTCAGCTGTTTTACTCAGCTCATGAAAACCCTTCAGCTCTTAAACCCCTGTACATCGGACAGGTTTCACACACCACACACAATCAGAAAAACCGGCCCATGTGAACACAGACCTGCATTGATAACCCGTGTAATGCACCCGGCCAGGGGCCACATCACCACACCTCACTTTCTCCGCACAGCAAAGCACTCATCCCCACAGGTTCAGCCGCTCATTAGGCTCATGAATGTATCGGATCTTCAGCACTCACACTCAGCTGTTTTACTCAGCTTATGAAAACCCTTCAGCTCTTAACCCCCTGTACATCGGACAGGTTTCACACACCACACACAATCAGGAAAACCGGCCCATGTGAACACAGACCTGCATTGATAACCCGTGTGATGCACCCGGCCAGGGGCCACATCACCACACCTCACTTTCTCCGCACAGCAAAGCACTCATCCCCACAGGTTCAGCCGCTCATTAGGCTCATGAATGTATCGGATCTTCAGCACTCACACTCAGCTGTTTTACTCAGCTCATGAAAACCCTTCAGCTCTTATACCCCCTGTACATCGGACAGGTTTCACACACCACACACAATCAGGAAAACCGGCCCATGTGAACACAGACCTGCATTGATAACCCGTGTGATGCACCCGGCCAGGGGCCACATCACCACACCTCACTTTCTCCGCACAGCAAAGCACTCATCCCACAGGTTCAGCCGCTCATTAGGCTCATGAATGTATCGGATCTTCAGCACTCACACTCAGCTGTTTTACTCGCTCATGAAAACCCTTCAGCTCTTAACCCCCTGTACATCGGACAGGTTTCACACACCACACACAATCAGGAAAACCGGCCCATGTGAACACAGACCTGCATTGATAACCCGTGTGATGCACACCGGCCAGGGGCCACATCACCACACCTCACTTTCTCCGCACAGCAAAGCACTCATCCCCACAGGTTCAGCCGCTCATTAGGCTCATGAATGTATCGGATCTTCAGCACTCACACTCAGCTGTTTTACTCA
Source organism: Allobates femoralis (assembly GCA_033576535.1). Classification (NCBI taxonomy): domain Eukaryota; kingdom Metazoa; phylum Chordata; class Amphibia; order Anura; family Aromobatidae; genus Allobates; species Allobates femoralis. The sequence continues at coordinate 29,409,006 of JARQOC010000003.1, forward strand.
GCTCATGAAAACCCTTCAGCTCTTAACCCCCTGTACATCGGACAGGTTTCACACACCACACACAATCAGGAAAACCGGCCCATGTGAACACAGACCTGCATTGATAACCCGTTGTATGCACCGGCCAGGGCCACATCACCACACCTCACTTTCTCCGCACAGCAAAGCACTCATCCCCACAGGTTCAGCCGCTCATTAGGCTCATGAATGTATCGGATCTTCAGCACTCACACTCAGCTGTTTTACTCAGCTCATGAACTTGTCTAAAACCCTGTCAGCTTTCTCTGAATTAACCGCCTGATTGTACATGTGATGCACGCAGGTATCAACTCACTTCCACACACACATCCACTTCAGCGAAACCACGGTTTAACACACCTACCGGGACACACACATCGCGCCTTGAACACAGACCTGCATTGATAACCCGTGTGATGCACCCGGCCAGGGGCCACATCACCACATCTCACTTTCTCCGCACAGCAAAGCACTCATCCCCACAGGTTCAGGCCGCTCATTAGGCTCATGAATGTATCGGATCTTCAGCACTCACACTCAGCTGTTTTACTCAGCTCATGAAAACCCTTCAGCTCTTAACCCCTGTACATCGGACAGGTTTCCACACCACACACAATCAGGAAAACCGGCCCATGTGAACACAGACCTGCATTGATAACCCGTGTGATGCACCCGGCCAGGGGCCACATCACCACACCTCACTTTCTCCGCACAGCAAAGCACTCATCCCCACAGGTTCAGCCGCTCATTAGGCTCATGAATGTATCGGATCTTCAGCACTCACACTCAGCTGTTTTACTCAGCTCATGATAACCTTCAGCTCTTAACCCCCTGTACATCGGACAGGTTTCACACACCACACACAATCAGGAAAACGGCCCATGTGAACACAGACCTGCATTCATAACCCGTCTGATGCACCCAGCCAGGGCCACATCACCACACCTCACTTTCTCCGCACAGCAAAGCATCATCCCACAGGTTCAGCCGCTCATTAGGCTCATGAATGTATTGGATCTTCAGCACTCACACTCAGCTGTTTTACTCAGCTCATGAAAACCCTTCAGCTCTTAACCCCCTGTACATCGGACAGGTTTCACACACACACACAATCAGGAAAACCGGCCCATGTGAACACATACCTGCATTGATAACCCGTGTGATGCACCCGGCCAGGGGCCACATCACCACACCTCACTTTCTCCGCACTTCACTCACTTTCTCCGCACACATACAAACACAGAGTGGAGTCCTGGCTGGAGCCTGGATGGAGGTATGTTCACACACTCAGGTTTTAAATGCACACATCAGCTAGGGACTGTCTCGCTAGTCAACCGTGACGAGGTGAGACAGCTTACGTATATTTTTTGCAAAAAGCGTACAGACATTAGCCTGTTTTTGATACTTTTTTGATAGCACTTGCTACAAACTGGAGAAAAAATATTATTATAAACAGAGAGCTTTTTGTGTGATTCCTGTGCGGATTTTTTGCACTGATTTTTTGCAGATTTTCTGGTGGTGGATGAATGCGGTTATTAATCGCATTCATCAGTGTTGGACTACTCATTATTGTTTGGTGAATGTATTTCTCCTGTTCGCAGGAAGGGAAGTGACCCACCTTCCCTATGAGTAGTCCACACACAAGCTGTTTCACAGGTAAAAAGCCCACAGAGTGGAGTCCTGGCTGGAGCCTGATGGAGGTATGTTCACACTCAGGTTTTAATGCACACATCAGCTAGGGACTGTCTCGCTAGGCAACCGTGACGAGGTGAGACAGCTTACGTATATTTTTTGAAAAAAGTGTACAGACCAATAGCCCTGTTTTTGATACTTTTTTGATAGCACTTGCTACAAACTGGAGAAAAAATATTTATTATAAACAGAGAGCTTTTTGTGTGATTCCTGTGCGGATTTTTTGCACTGATTTTTTGCAGATTTTCTGGTGGTGGATGAATGCGGTTATTAATCGCATTCATCAGTGTTGGACTACTCATTATTGTTTGGTGAACACATACACACACACACACACACACATACTCCGCTATACTTACCACCGGCCCTGCATCACCGACATGTCGCCGCCCCCGAACTACTCGATCAAATATCGCGTCCAATAAGTCTCGCCAAACTTCCCGGACCCCATATTGGATCCAGTCGTCCGCGGGCGCCGACATGTCAACTCAGGATCCAGCCGGCAGGGAAGACGTAGGGTCAGTGCTAACTATAGCGAAGTGTCTGTGTGTGTGTGTGTATGTACAGTTAGGGCCAGAAATATTTGGACAGTGACACAAGTTTTGTTATTTTAGCTGTTTACAAAAACATGTTCTGAAATACAATTATATATATAATATGGGCTGAAAGTGCACACTCCCAGCTGCAATATGAGAGTTTCCACATCCAAATCGGAGAAAGGGTTTAGGAATCATAGCTCTGTAATGCATAGCCTCCTCTTTTTCAAGGGACCAAAAGTAATTGGACAATGGACTCTAAGGGCTGCAATTAACTCTGAAGGCGTCTCCCTCGTTAACCTGTAATCAATGAAGTAGTTAAAAGGTCAGGGGTGGATTCCAGGTGTGCGGTTTTGCATTTGGAAGCTGTTGCTGTGACCAGACAACATGTGGTCAAAGGAACTCTCAATTGAGGTGAAGCAGAACATCCTGAGGCTGAAAAAAAAGAAAAAATCCATCAGAGAGATAGCAGACATGCTTGGAGTAGCAAAATCAACAGTTTGGTACATTCTGAGGAAAAAGGAATTGACTGGTGAGCTTGGGAACTCTAAAAGGCGGATGACAACACGGATGACAACAGTGGTGGATGATCGCCGCATACTTTATTTGGTGAAGGAGAACCCGTTCACAACATCAACTGAAGTCCAGAACACTCTCAGTGAAGTAGGTGTATCTGTCTCTAAGTCAACAGTAAAGAGAGACTCCATGACAGTAAATACAAAGGGTTCACATCTAGATGCAAACCATTCATCAATTCCAAAAATAGACAGGCCAGAGTTAAATTTGCTGAAAAACACCTCAAGAAGCCAGCTCAGTTCTGGAAAAGTATTCTATGGACAGATGAGACAAAGATCAACCTGTACCAGAATGATGGGAAGAAAAAAGTTTGGAGAAGAAAGGGAACGGCACATGATCCAAGGCACACCACATCCTCTGTAAAACATGGTGGAGGCAACGTGATGTCATGGGCATGCATGGCTTTCCATGGCACTGGGTCACTTGTGTTTATTGATGACATAACAGCAGACAAGAGTAGCCGGATGAATTCTGAAGTGTACCGGGATATACTTTCAGCCCAGATTCAGCCAAATGCTGCAAAGTTGATTGGACGGCGCTTCATAGTACAGATGGACAATGACCCCAAGCATACAGCCAAAGCTACCCAGGAGTTCATGAGTGCAAAAAAGTGGAACATTCTGCAATGGCCAAGTCAATCACCAGATCTTAACCCAATTGAGCATGCATTTCACTTGCTCAAATCCAGACTTAAGACGGAAAGACCCACAAACAAGCAAGACCTGAAGGCTGCGGCTGTAAAGGCCTGGCAAAGCATTAAGAAGGAGGAAACCCAGCGTTTGGTGATGTCCACGGGTTCCAGACTTAAGGCAGTGATTGCCTCCAAAGGATTCGCAACAAAATATTGAAAATAAAAATATTTTGTTTGGGTTATGTTTATTTGTCCAATTACTTTTGACCTCCTAAAATGTGGAGTGTTTGTAAAGAAATGTGTACAATTCCTACATTTTCTATCAGATATTTTTGTTCAGCCCTTCAAATTAAACGTTACAATCTGCACTTGAATTCTGTTGTAGAGGTTTCATTTCAAATCCAATGTGGTGGCATGCAGAGCCCAACTCGCCAAAATTGTGTCACTGTCCAAATATTTCTGGCCCTAACTGTATGTGTGTGCTGACCACTCTGCCCACAGCGCTGCACTCAGCACTCTGCCCACGCCACTGTGCTCACCAATCTCACTGCACTCACTGCTAACCACGGAGCCACCGCACTCGCTGCTAACCACTGAGCCACCTGTATACACACAATTCATTTCACCCCTCTCCCCTAACTATTAATAAATATACTATATATGGATTCTAGACTACCCGATTCTTTCGAATCGGCCCGCCATCTATATATATATATATGTGATTATATAGGAATTATCAGTATTATGTATGTGATTACGTATAAATTAGTGAGTCGCGCCTATTCTGCAAGGACTCGCAACGGCCGCTTGGCGGCCATTGCGAGTGAGGCTTTGCGAATCAGTGGCGCCAGCAATGCTTCACAGGTCGCGTGGGCGCTGCGCCCACGCCCACAACGACGGAGACAGCGCCGAAACCTACGTACGTGCGTTAGGGAAATTATATATTACATACTGATAATCTATTATATAATTGCTGTAGCGACTTCCCTCGCACACGCCACTACCTCCGTGGCTTTGTTCGTGGACGCGCATCGCCCACGCGACTCACTTGCAATGCCCGCGAAGGGGGCGTTGCGAGTCGTTGCAGCAGCCCGAGCAATGCCCTATACACAGATTCTAGAATCCCGATGCAATACTGATAATCTATTATATAATTGCCGTAGCGACTTCCCTCGCACACGCCGCTACCTCCGTGGCTTTGTTCATGGGCGCGCATCGCCCACGCGACTCACTCGCAATGCCCGCCAAGGGGGCGTTAGGAGTCATTGCAGCAGCCCGAGCAATGCCCTATACACAGATTCTAGAATCCCGATGCAATCGCATCGGGCTCACAGCTAGTTAATACATATTTGTATTGACAGTTCATTAATAAAATGGTGCAAGAGATCACAGTACATGCATGCACTGACTCTGGTACCATTTTAATGACGACACCATTACAATACCAATGTGCACGTGCTGCCAACAGCTGCAATGGTGGCTTGTCGCAAAATTTTAATAAAGTGTGGTATGAGGACCTGATGTCAACAATTGGGTGTTAATCTTACAGCCCAACAACATTCAGGGCAGTTGGCATTTGCCTGAGAACACCAAGATTGGCAGATCTGACATTGCCGCCCTGTGCTCTTCATGAATGACAGCAGGTTCACACTGAGCACATGTGACAAACGTGATAGAGTCTGGACATGTCATGGAGAATGTGATGCTGCCCAGACATCCCTCAGCATGACCGGTTTGGTAGTGGGTCAGCAATGGTGCGGGGAGGCATTTCTCTGGAAGGTCGCACCACCCTCCATGTGCTAGCCAGAGAAACCCTGACTGTCATTAGGTACCAGGATGAGATCCTCAGACCCATTGTGAGACCATATGCAGGGGCAGTGACCCTGGGCTCCTTCCGGGCACTGCTCCTCCTGTTTCTCTTCGCACAAAGTAGGAGGTAGCGGTCCTGCTGCTGCAGCGTTATTGACCTTCTATGGCCACCTCTGCATCTCCTGGTATCAGACACTGTGCTGATAGATGCATCTTCCCTTCTTGCCACAACGCACATTGATGTGCCATCCTGGATGAGCTGCACTACCAAGTCCCCTCTGTGGCTTGTAGACACCGCCTCATGCTAGGGGTGAGAACAACGACAGTGTAAATTGAAGCCCTGTCTCCCTTTTTTTTGTATCCATTTGGACACTATAACCTTAATAAAGGTTATGATTTACTGCCTTGAAGGTGTGATATAATTAGTAATTTCTCAATCATGAGCTACAGCTCTTTCAAACCGCTCCGGTATTGTTTGTATATAATGATTTACTTTGCAGCATTTTCTCACCCACTGCTTAGAACGTTTGCACATTACTGTATGTAAATGTAGGTATATTTCTACCTCTAGTCCTGCAATATTTCCATAAAGTGTGAATTTCACGGCTTCCTTACAAGCAATCTCCTTGGCCACAGCCATTAATATGTATTCTCGGGTAATCGTGTCGTCTTCATCCCTCGAGGATAAAACTTTTATTACATTTTTGATTGCACGTTTTTTAATATCATTCACACAATAAAATGCTGAGGATCAAATTTTCATCTCGGACTATCACGTTCACTTTGGATAGACCTGATTACAGACACCTTTACGTCCCTCGTGTCTCATTTGCTTCTTCAGAAAATAATCCTTCTTAGAAGGCAGTGAAATACTTAAATGACCATAAACTTACAAAAGAATGTGTAGAATAAACAAAAAACAAAGTTTCCCTCAATGTGAAGGGATCCTGTACACATTGAACACCCTACTGTGCATGGGGCACCGGCCAACTCTTCGTCGGGAGAGATGTCAATCGGTCATGACCGATTTCATACTTCCAATTGCTTTGTCCTATCAGAGGTAAGCCGAAAGTAGAGTTTTCTGTTGGTGGCTTTTTCCCCGACGAACGTAAGAGGGCTCGGCCAATCAGGTGATCCGTGTATGGTAGCTGTCAGACGATCGATCGGTCAAAGCATCATTGAACCGACAACTACCTAATGAATATGGGGGTTTTATCATGCATAAACCTCAAACAGTATGTCTTGTAGAAGTCCTGCAAAGAACAAAGAGGTTCATCTCTTGCAAATCAGTTCAATTTTAAGCTGGTAATCAACCCCTTAGCCTTACTGCCATCAAGGCATACTGGGAAGGCTCCTGCTGCAGCCATTTGTTTTAAAATCACATATGAGATGAGGTAGTGTCATAAAGGGCAAGAATGTCGTACAAAAGAAGGGAAAAAAGAAAAAAAAAAGGTAAAAGAGGGCCCTGATGATGGGGAGAGGGAAGAGAGGTGACCCCTAATCACTCATGTGGCACCCCACTATATAGGTGCCACAGAGGGGTACTGCACCTGCAAAAGAGGTGTAGTTACCCTAGCTGCAAGTAGATTGATGGATGGTAGGAGAAACCCAAAACCCACATTCCACATTAGATCAGGCAGTGGGAGGGAACCCAGGAGGGTATATAGTCACCTCCATTGGTAGAAGGGAGGTCTTCCAGCAGAATGGAGAGGTAGAGAGTTAGTTAGAGCAAGGTAGGGAGCCTGCGGCAAGAAGGAGGGTCTCGTCGGCTGAGGGGCCAGGGACACCAGAATAGATCCCAGACACAGAGAAGGGAGCAAAAAGCTCGGAGGGAGTTCGCTCAAAGAAGGAAACCGAGTACCGGAGCCCGCACCTGTAAGAACCTCTACGGCCTGCAGAAAAACCACGACTAGGGGGTATCTCCAGATACGGCCTTGATTCTCAAGCGACCATTAGAGGGAACCAGACACCGCTGGCAATCCGCTGTGCAAAGAGCCACAGAGTCCCGAGCACTGCCGTGTTCAATAGAAGGTTACCCGATGGGAGCAAGGGAAGGATAGAGAAACAGCAGGAAGTCAGACTTACTCTATATGAGGTCAGGCTTCACACAGCTACTGGGAAGCAGGAAAAAAGGAACAAGAAAGGCACATAAAGGGGGTTCCGTCTATCTACCAGAGATCCGCTTGCAGCCATCCGTAGCCACTTGTCGTTGTAACATCCAACTGCACTGTGAACTGTAATGACTCTGCAAAAGTTCCAGCAAAGTACCCGGTGAAGTGACTTCTGACTCTGCTACATCTTTCTTTGCATGAACTCATTCCTTTAACAGATTTCCTGCCCCGGAGGTCCAGTCCTGCCTGCGGAGGACTAAAAGATCTCAGCCGCAATACCACCGACCTCAAGAGGACTGTGGGGGCACTGGTGACATCTCACCAGGTACTGTAGGTGGCGTCACGAACAAACTTTATCTTATTTTATTTTTCCCTTAATCATTGACCACCAGGACCACAGTCTCAGGCAGCCACCCATGACCTCCAGACTGAGCCTGAGATCTGAGTACCCTGCCCTGGGTGAGTCACTCACTTGAGGCTAAATCTTGCTCCTGCACTCTATATGATCCCTAGACGGGTCCTTCGCCCATTTGTCATTATGTGCCTAGTCCCTGCCTGATCCTGAGCTAGCCCTAGCTTGTGAGTAGGGCAACAAGACACTATTCTTACTACTACAATAAGACACTACAGGAAGAGAGACAAACAATGAATGGAACATCGCAACTGCCACAAGCACAACTTCTCCTGGGGGGTCAGCATAGAAGAACTATAACTGTCATTCGAGAGAGTAAGGAGTGAGTTTAAATAATAAAAGGGCATGGCAGCAAGGTGCAACTGAGATTCAAGCTATATGGAATTCCAGCAGTGTAAGAGAGTCAATGGGTTAACTTTCTTCCTGTCACCCTGGACCAGGGGATGTCCAGTGCACTGCGCAAAACAAAGGTACAATGGGGATGTTTTGGGGGAAAGAAGGCCCTGACGATGGGAATGGAGAAGATGACACCTCTTGCACTCGCCTGTGTCTTAAGATATGTTCACATCACGTTTTTATTGTATTTGAACGCAATGCGTTTTTCTGCTGCATTAACACATAGAAATGCATACAAACGCTTGCATTAACACACCCATAGACTTGTATGGGTAAACGCTTTGCAAATGCAATGCAAAATGCGGTTGCGTTTGAAATGCTGCATTTTTCCCCAGTGCACAGGAAACATTGCCAGCAACGTTACCTTTCCATAGCAGGGACTGTGAGTACTGCTCGACCCCAATGGGCAAAGCTTGGAAAGAGACACCGTCTGTGGCTGTGGGATAATAAATGGGTGTGGCGGTCAGAAGAGGCCGCAACCTGTAAAGCACGGTCCGGGAACTAGCTGCACCCTGTGGAACCTGGATCGCCACTGTTTTAGTTGGGGCAGCCAGATGTCATGGAGTTGATGGTGAATGGAGATGCGGAAGAGCTGTTTGAGCGACACCTGCAGCGCTGGTTGTGCAGTTAATGGGGCCCTCTAAAGGTCCCCAAAGTGGTGTCAGGTCAGGAGGGTTTGTCAAGTTGTGACGGTTGCAGTTGTTTGAGGTTTTGTTTCCCACTCTTTCTGTTGCGCCTGTTGCACACTTTCCCTCTTGCAATATGGTAGGATGGATGTTGAAGGGATTTACCACTCCCTATGGATTGTTAGTGCTAAAGTGCCTCTTTCCCCATGAACTGTTCTTCTTGTCTCATGGACTATTCTCTGTGTCTGTGCCCTGGAAGTGGTTGCAGCGAACCCCTTGAGTGCAGTTCACAAAGAGAGTAGTGAAATTTAGGGGTTATCGGGCCCCTTTGACTGTTTGCAACATTAAAGGATATACTTAAGAAATAGTCTTAAACAGACCTGAGCTACTTGTGCTTGTTTGCAACATTTAAGGACTGTACCCAGGACAAAATGCTCAAATGTAACCTGAGCCCCATGTTCATTTATGTTTTTCTATGGTTTTTGCATTTTTCTTTGGAACCAAGAAAAATGTAACATGTATTATATGATTGTGTATTGCTGAACAAAGTTAAATTGAAGGATATTTGGTCGAGGACGACCAAGGTTAAAGAGAGGAGGAAATGTAAGAGGGTAAAGGATTTAACTTTCTTTCTTCTTATAAGAATGTGGTGTACATGTGTTATGTGTCTCTGTATACAATCAATAAGTTAATTACATTTCTATGGACTGCTCCCCTGTCCGCTAATATTATGGTAGTTATTGGTAGAGGTTGAACTGAACTTTTGCCTTGGAGAGTCCACGGCCGGGCCCTGCCTCGTTCACGTCTACCTGGGCCCCTATGGCCGACACCTCAACAGCAGTATTAAAAATTAACTCTTAACCCCTTCAACAGCAAATGAAGATAAATGAGGTCCACTCATATTAATCAGTTAATAATAAGATCAAAGATTGAAGTGGGTAGTACGATAAAGGTATGGAAAGACCATGTGGATGCAATGCAATAGTAGTGTCACACGCTGTTATGTGCTGACTATCTGCAGTCTATGTTGGATGCTGCTGTGACTTTCTTCTGGAGCTGCATGAGTTAATATCAGTTCAGCTGCTGTGTGTTTTGCTAGGTATCCTAGTGCTGGATGAAGTGATTAAGTGTGAGTCTTCTGGAGTTTCCGTCCCTGGCTTTTAAAGAGCTTCTCCATCCACCAGAGTTTTCACTCTACCTTTGACCGAGCTTCTGTGTGGATATCAGTGCTTGTGCTGCAGTCTCTGAATATTTTCCTTTTGCTGGAGTGGCTGCTGACCCCGGTCATGCTGGGTGGAGGTGAGGGTTTAAGCATAAAGCCGGTTGAGGAGTTAAGGGAAAGGGTGGTGACTCAGACCTCCTCACCATCAGAGATACAGTACAGACCAAATGTTTGGACACACCTTCTCATTCAAAGAGTTTTCTTTATTTTCTTGACTATGAAAATTGTAGATTTACACTGAAGGCATCAAAACTATGAATTATCACATGTGGAGTTATATACTTAACAAAAAAGTGTGAAACAACTGAAAATATGTCTTATATTTTAGGTTCTTCAAAGGAGCCACCTTTTACTTTGATTACTGCTTTGCACACTCTTGGCATTCTCTGGATGAGCTTCAAGAGGTAGTCACCGGAAATGGTCTTCACTTCACAGGTGTGCCCTGTCAGGTTCAATAAGTGAAATTTCTTGACTTATAAATGGGGTTGGGACCATCAGTTGTGTTGTGCAGACGTCTGGTGGATACACAGCTGATCGTCCTACTGAATAGACTGTTAGAATTTGTATTATGATAAGAAAAAAGCAGCTAAGTAAAGAAAAATGAGCGTCCATCATTACTTTAAGAAATGAAGGTCAGTCAGTCCGAAAAATTGGGAAAATTTTGAAAGTGTCCCCAAGTGCAGCTGCAAAATCCATCAAGCGCTACAAAGAAACTGGCTCACATGAGGAAAGGAAGACCAAGAGCCACCTCTGCTGCGGAGGATAAGTTCATCCGAGTCACCAGCCTCAGAAATCCCAGGTTAACAGCAGCTCAGATTAGAGACCAGGTCAATGCCACACAGAGTTCTAGCAGCAGACACATCTCTACAACAACTGTTAAGAGGAGACTTTGTGCAGCAGGCCTTCATGGTAAAATAGCTGCTAGGAAACCACTGCTAAGGACAGGCAACAAGCAGATGAGACTTGTTGGGCTAAAGAACACAAGGAATGGACATTAGACCAGTGGAAATCTGTGCTTTGGTCTGATGAGTCCGAATTTGAGATCTTTGGTTCCAACCACCGTGTCTTTGTGTGACGCAGAAAAGGTGAACGGATGGACTCTACATGCCTGGTCCCCACCGTGAAGCATGGAGAAGGAGGTGTGATGGCGTGGGGGTGCTTTGCTGATGACACTCTTGGGGATTTGTTCAAAATTGAAGGCATACTGAACCAGCATGGCTACCACATCATCTCGCAAGCGGCATGCTATTCCATCCGGTTTGCGTTTAGTTGGAGCATCATTTATTTTTCAACAGGACAAAGACTTCAAACACACCTCCAGGCTGTGTAAGGGCAATTTGACCAAGAAGGAGAAGGAGAGTGATGGGGTGCTACGCCCAGGGCCGCACCGTCCATTGGACAGTGTGAGCCCTGAGTCCAGAGCGGCGGCAGCCAGGGGGAGCGGCATCAGAGAAGGGGGCGGCACCACCAACATCAGCGGCCGGCCTCAGGAGAGACGGACGCTTTCCCCGGTAATAGTGCTAAGGGCTGCCCTGCGCTGTGGCACTGTAGGCTGCAGGGGCGGCGGGGCTGAGATCCGCTAGCACCCCCCCCCCGGACCTCAACTAAGGCTGCAGGGGCAGCGGGGCTGAGGTCCGCTAGCACCCCCCCAAACCCCCCCCCCGGACCTCAACTAAGGCTGCAGGGGCGGCGGGGCTGAGATCCGCTAGCACCCCCCCCCCCCCCGTGGCCTCCAATCGGCTCAGGAGGCGGGGTGGCTAGATGCACCCCTGGCTGCGCCAGATGTCCTGGCCTCACCAGACCTGAACCCAATCGAGATGGTTTGGGGTGAGCTGGACCGCAGAGTGAAGGCAAAAGGGCCGACAAGTGCTAAGTATCTCTGGGAATTCCTTCAAGACTGTTGGAAGACCATTTCCAGTGACTACCTCTTGAAGCTCATCAATAGAATGCCAAGAGTGTGCAAAGCAGTAATCAAAGCAAAAGGTGGCTACTTTGAAGAACCTAGAATATTTAAAACATATTTTCAGTTGTTTCACACTTTTTGTTAAGTATATAATTCCACATGTGATAATTCATAGTTTTGATGCCTTCAATGTGAATCTACAATTTTCATAGTCATGAAAATAAAGAAAACACTTTGAATCAGAAGGTGTGTCCAAACTTTTGGTCTGTACTGTACCTCTGAGTTCAAGGTCAGAGCAGGGTTTCCAGTCTACATGTTTAGACCAGATTCTCAGTTACCTTGCCTGCAATACCATCTTGTATAGTATTCCGTCATCCTCTATTCCAGTTGTGACAAGTTGGGCGAATGAAGCGAGACAGTGGCGCCACATTTGGGAAATATATAGTCATGCTGCTATTGGCCCTGGTGGTGGTGGGCGGAGTTTTGGCCACATTTGGGAAATATATAGTCATGCTGCTATTGGCCCTGGTGGTGGTGGGCGGAGTTTTGGCCACATTTGGCCAGTTTCACCATGGTCCCAATGGGTTTTCTGGGGAGCAGATTCTGATAGTTATGGAAGGCTGCACATTCAAGGCCATTATTCCTGTATTGAGCTTATATAATGTTTTATGAAGGTCATTACTGGATCTGAGACTTTGTCATTACTGATCTATTAGGACATAAGGTTCCATGCTGAATTAGACTCCATGGAGGATATACGATGGCTCAGTCCTCAGCATTAATAAATGTATGTTCCTTTCTTCAATAATTCTGTTCTCTTACCGACAATTAAATTACGGGGCTGCTCGAGCTGTTAATAATATTACTGCGGCGATTATAACCCGCCTTGTTTTATGAAGATCATATCTTACTGCAAATATATTCTGACATAATTCCCCTTTATTTCATGAAATAGCGGCTTTGAGCGGCCGATGTCTCTACAGCTTAGAACTGGCAAAAAGTCTGCTTCACTATAATACGACGACAGTCCATACTATCATGATATATCCAGAAACCAAGAGGTTAAAGCTCCTATTAGGGCAGCAGCTACATGGACTTCATTCATTTATACTCCAGTTACAGATCCGGAGCAGGTAAGAGACCTATCAGATTTTTCGAGCGACATGTATTTTTGTAAAATGTTTGGCAATATTTTCCTCATTTGTATCACAAACTTTTTAAAAGAGCTACATTTATAGTCCTGCAATCTTTTCACACTGACTTCATGTCATTGCAGGAAGATTTTACAGCAGTCTCTATATCATCACAGGCATGACTACCGCTATACATAGTTAATAACATAGGATCCACATTCACAATAGGTGATGTCACAGCTCACCTCCTACTCCTGTACAATGACTGATAACACCTCTATACACAGTAGATAACACCAGATCCACATTCACAATAGGTGATATCACAGCTCACCTCCTCCTCCTGTACAATGACTGATAACACCTCTATATACAGTAGATAACACAGGATTCACCATTCACAATAGGTGATATATCACAGCTCACCTCCTCCTCCTGTACAATGACTGATAACACCTCTATATACAGTAGATAACACAGGATCCACCATTCACAATAGATGATATCACAGATCACCTCCTCCTGTACAATGACTGATAACACCTCTATATACAGTAGATAACACAGGATCCATCATTCACAATAGGTGATATCACAGCTCACCTCCTCCTCCTGTACAATGACTGATAACACCTCTATATACAGTAGATAACACAGGATCCACCATTCACAATAGGTGATGTCACAGCTCACCTCCTCCTGTACAATGACTGATAACACCTCTATATACAGTAGATAACACAGGATCCACCATTCACAATAGGTGATATCACAGCTCACCTTCTCCTCCTGTACAATGTCTGATGACACCTCTATATACAGTAGATAACACAGGATCCACCATTCACAATAGGTGATGTCACAGCTCACCTCCTCCTGTACAATGACTGATAACACCTCTATATACAGTAGATAACACAGGATCCACCATTCACAATAGGTGATATCACAGCCCACCTCCTCCTCCTGTACAATGTCTGATGACACCTCTATATACAGTAGATAACACAGGATCCACCATTCATAATAGGTGATATCACAGCTCACCTCCTCCTGTACAATGAATGATAACACCTCTATGTACAGTAGATAACACTGGATCCACCATTCACAATAGGTGATATCACAGCTCACCTCCTCCTCCTGTACAATGACTGATAACACCTCTATGTACAGTAGATAACACTGGATCCACCATTCACAATAGGTGATATCACAGCTCACCTCCTCCTGTACAATGACTGATAACACCTCTATATACAGTAGATAACACAGGATCCACCATTCACAATAGGTGATATCACAGCTCACCTTCTCCTCCTGTACAATGTCTGATGACACCTCTATATACAGTAGATAACACAGGATCCACCATTCACAATAGGTGATGTCACAGCTCACCTCCTCCTGTACAATGACTGATAACACCTCTATATACAGTAGATAACACAGGATCCACCATTCACAATAGGTGATATCACAGCCCACCTCCTCCTCCTGTACAATGTCTGATGACACCTCTATATACAGTAGATAACACAGGATCCACCATTCATAATAGGTGATATCACAGCTCACCTCCTCCTGTACAATGAATGATAACACCTCTATGTACAGTAGATAACACTGGATCCACCATTCACAATAGGTGATATCACAGCTCACCTCCTCCTCCTGTACAATGACTGATAACACCTCTATGTACAGTAGATAACACTGGATCCACCATTCACAATAGGTGATATCACAGCTCACCTCCTCCTCCTGTATAATGACTGATAACACCTGTATATACAGTAGATAGCACAGGATCCACCATTCACAATAGGTGATATCACAGCTCACCTCCTCCTGTACAATGACTGATAACACCTCTATATACAGTAGATAACATAGGATCCCCCATTCACAATATATGATATCACAGCTCACCTCCACCTCCTGTATAATGACTGATAACACCTCTATATACAGTAGATAACACAGGATCCACCATTCACTATAGATAATATCAGAGCTCACCTCCTCCTGTACAATGACTGATAACACCTCTATATACAGTAGATAACACAGGATCCACCATTCACAATAGATGATATCACAGCTCACCTCCTCCTCCTGTACAGTGACTGATAACACCTCTATACACAGTAGATAACACCGGATCCACCATTCACAATAGGTGATATCACAGCTCACCTCCCCCTGTACAATGACTGATAACACCTCTATATACAGTAGATAACACAGGATCCACCATTCACAATAGATGATATCAGAGCTCACCTCCTCCTGTACAATGACTAATAACACCTCTATATACAGTAGATAACACAGGATCCACCATTCACAATAGGTGATATCATAGCTCACCTCCTGCTCCTGTACAATGACTAATAACACCTCTAAATACAGTAGATAACACAGGATCCTCCATTCACAATAGATGATATCACAGCTCACCTCCTCCTCCTGTACAGTGACTGATAACACCTCTATACACAGTAGATAACACCGGATCCACCATTCACAATAGGTGATATCACAGCTCACCTCCTCCTCCTGTACAATGACTGTTAACACCTCTATATACAGTAGATAACACAGGATCCTCCATTCACAATAGATGATATCACAGCTCACCTCCTCCTCCTGTACAGTGACTGATAACACCTCTATACACAGTAGATAACACCGGATCCACCATTCACAATAGGTGATATCACAGCTCACCTCCTCCTGTACAATGACTGATAACACCCCTATATACAGTAGATAACACAGGATCCACCATTCACAATAGGTGATATCACAGCTCACCTCCTCCTGTACAATGACTGATAACACCTCTATATACAGTAGATAACACAGGATCCACCATTCACAATAGGTGATATCACAGCTCACCTCCTCTCCTGTACAATGACTGATAACACCTCTATATACAGTAGATAACACAGGATCCACCATTCACAATAGTGATATCACAGTCACCTCCCTCCTCCTGTACAATGACTGATAACACCTCTATATACAGTAGATAACACAGGATCCACCATTCACAATAGGTGATATCACAGCTCACCTCCTCCCTGTACAATGACTGATAACACCTCTATATACAGTAGATAACACAGGATCCACCATTCACAATAGGTGATATCACAGCTCACCTCCTCCTCTGTACAATGACTGATAACACCTCTTATATACAGTAGATAACACAGGATCCACCATTCACAATAGTATGATATCACAGCTCACCTCCTCCTCCTGTAAATGACTGATAACACCTCTATATACAGTAGATAACACAGGATCCACCATTCACAATAGGTGATATCACAGCTCACCTCCTCCTGTACAATGACTGATAACACCTCTATATACAGTAGATAACACAGGATCCACCATTCACAATAGTGATATCACAGCTCACCTCCTCCTCCTGTACAATGACTGATAACACCTCTATATCACAGTAGATAACACAGGATCCACCATTCACAATAGGTGATATCACAGCTCACCTCCTCCTGTACAATGACTGATAACACCTCTATATACAGTAGATAACAC
This sequence comes from Allobates femoralis, assembly GCA_033576535.1. Lineage (NCBI taxonomy): Eukaryota > Metazoa > Chordata > Amphibia > Anura > Aromobatidae > Allobates > Allobates femoralis. The sequence goes on from JARQOC010000003.1 coordinate 29,425,650, forward strand.
AGGATCCACCATTCACAATAGGTGATATCACAGCTCACCTCCCTCCTGTACAATGACTGAAAACACCTCTATATACAGTAGATAACACAGGATCCACCATTCACAATAGGTGATATCACAGCTCACCTCCTCCTCCTGTACAATGACTGATAACACTCTATATACAGTAGATAACACAGGATCCACCATTCACAATAGGTGATATCACAGCTCACCTCCTCCTGTACAATGACTGATAACACCTCTATATACAGTAGATAACACAGGATCCACCATTCACAATAGGTGATATCACAGCTCACCTCCTCCTCCTGTACAATGACTGATAACACCTCTATACACAGTAGATAACACAGGATCCACCATTCACAATAGGTGATGTCACAGCTCACCTCCTCCTCCTGTACAATGACTGATAACACCTCTATATACATGTATATAACACAGGATCCACCATTCACAATAGGTGATGTCACAGCTCACCTCCTCCTGTACAATGACTGATAACACCTCTATATACAGTAGATAACACAGGATCCACCATTCACAATAGGTGATGTCACAGCTCACCTCCTCCTGTACAATGACTGATAACACCTCTATATACAGTAGATAACACAGGATCCACCATTCACAATAGGTGATATCACAGCTCACCTCCTCCTGTACAATGACTGATAACACCTCTATATACAGTAGATAACACAGAATCCACCATTCACAATAGGTGATATCACAGCTCACCTCCTCCTCCTGTACAATGACTGGTAACACCTCTTTATACAGTACATAACACAGGATCCACCATTCACAATAGGTGATATCACAGCTCACCACCTCCTCCTGTACAATGACTGATAACACCTCTATATACAGTAGATAACACAGGATCCACCATTCACAGTAGGTGATATCACAGCTCACCTCCTCCTGTACAATGACTGATAACACCTCTATATAACAGTAGATAACACAGGATCCACCATTCACAATAGGTGATATCACAGCTCACCTCCTCCTCCTGTACAATGACTTATAACACCTCTATATACAGTAGATAACACAGGATCCACCATTCACAATAGGTGATATCCCAGCTCACCTCCTCCTGTACAATGACAGATAACACCTCTATATACAGTAGATAACACAGGATCCACCATTCACAATAGGTGATATCACAGCTCACCTCCTCCTCCTGTACAATGACTGATAACACCTCTATATACAGTAGATAACACAGGATCCACCATTCACAATAGGTGATATCACAGCTCACCTCCTCCTGTACAATGACTGATAACACCTCTATATACAGTAGATAACACAGGATCCACCATTCACAATATATGAAATCACAGCTCACCTCCTCCTCCTGTATAATGACTGATAACACCTCTATACACAGTAGATAACACAGGATCCACCATTCACAATAGGTGATGTCACAGCTCACCTCCTCCTCCTGTCCAATGACTGATAACACCTCTATATACAGTAGATAACACAGGATCCACCATTCACAATAGGTGATGTCACAGCTCACCTCCTCCTGTACAATGACTGATAACACCTCTATATACAGTAGATAACACAGGATCCACCATTCACAATAGGTGATGTCACAGCTCACCTCCTCCTGTACAATGACTGATAACACCTCTATATACAGTAGATAACACAGGATCCACCATTCACAATAGGTGATATCACAGCTCACCTCCTCCTGTACAATGACTGATAACACCTCTATATACAGTAGATAACACAGAATCCACCATTCACAATAGGTGATATCACAGCTCACCTCCTCCTCCTGTACAATGACTGGTAACACCTCTATATACAGTAGATAACACAGGATCCACCATTCACAGTAGGTGATATCACAGCTCACCTCCTCCTGTACAATGACTGATAACACCTCTATATACAGTAGATAACACAGGATCCACCATTCACTATAGGTGATGTCACAGCTCACCTCCTCCTCCTGTACAATGACTGATAACACCTCTATATACAGTAGATAACACAGGATCCACCATTCACAATAGGTGATGTCACAGCTCACCTCCTCCTCCTGTACAATGACTGATAACACCTCTATACACAGTAGATAACACAGGATCCACCATTCACAATAGGTGATGTCACAGCTCACCTCCTCTCCTGTACAATGACTGATAACACCTCTATATACAGTAGATAACACAGGATCCACCATTCACAATAGGTGATGTCACAGCTCACCTCCTCCTGTACAATGACTGATAACACCTCTATATACAGTAGATAACACAGGATCCACCATTCACAATAGGTGATGTCACAGCTCACCTCCTCCTGTACAATGACTGATAACACCTCTATATACAGTAGATAACACAGGATCCACCATTCACAATAGGTGATGTCACAGCTCACCTCCTCCTGTACAATGACTGATAACACCTCTATATACAGTAGATAACAGGATCCACCATTCACAATAGGTGATATCACAGCTCACCTCCTCCTGTACAATGACTCATAACAGCTCTATATACAGTAGATAACACAGGATCCACCATTCACAATAGGTGATATCACAGCTTCCCTCGTTCTTCTCATCTAAATGCTTATTATGTGCTTTAATACTACGGATAGGATCTGTGTCAGTCTATTGCCACTAATATATATGAGGATTTTCTGAAACAATAGGAAATTTGATTCCTAAATTTATAAGATTTGGGTTGGGCAGTGGGGACCAGCCTCGATCTGTTGAGAGTGCTGCATGCCTCAGCCAGGAAAACCGGAGGTCACCATTTCTGCATGAGTGGTTGCTACCTACAGTGTTTAATCACCAGAAAGGTGGCTAGAACTAGGCTCAGGGGACATGCCGATGCAGTCGCCCGACAAGGCCTGCTGCCACTAATCTGGGACCCTGTCCACGAAGGTGCTGGAAGGAGGGAGAGTGCTTGGCACAGGAAAAGAGCAACACCCAGGGCCATGGAGCCGAGTCACAGCCCCTCTGACCTTTCAAGTATCAACGGGCTCGGTTGCCAAGTACCCCCAGCCATAGCGGGCATCGCATCTGCCATCATGAACAGGATTTCGTAGCCCAGTTCCCCTGGGTCCTGTGTGCCATAGACTATATGATAAAAATTGTACTGAAAGAACTGTGTAATGGCGACCGCCATGAGGTGATGCCATGTGCTGGCCAAGAGGCGTGCCGCAGCCTCCCGTCGTGGGATGGGCCAGCACTGAGTGGGAAAAATGGGGTCCAACCCCTGTGGCCACGGAGAGCTAAAGGGGCCTGCTGAAAGATCCAGCCGCTCCGCCCCCTGGTGTGACCAAGAGGAAAGAGCGGGAACAGGAGAGGAAGGGCGCAGCTGAGAGAGCAGTGGAGAGAGAAATGAGTGCCATTAATGAAATCTTCGTAAATCAAAGAGACGTTGAGTCCTATTTGCAGAGGGGAGAAGTGAAGGACTAGTGAGGAGACAAGTGGATTAGTCAGGCAGCAAAGTCAAGAATGGACTGGAGGCTGTTAGCTGAAAGGCCACAGAGGAGGATGTTATAGTAGTCTAGGTGGGGGATGATGAGGCAAGTATTAACATTTTTGTAGACACATGGTTGATGAAGGGACGGATTCTGGAAATATGATTTAGATGAAGGTGACAGGAGGTGGTGAAGGTTTGGATGTGTGGTGCGAAGGACAAGGCAAAAGTGAGGGTTACTCTGATGTGGTGGACATTCAGTACAAAGCAAGACATGTCATTCATTGTGATAGATAGATCAGGTAGGGGAATTAAGTGAAGTGGAGGAACGATTATGAGGAAATGTCCGTGGAGACGGAGCAGATTGAGATCCACGGCCATTTTCTGGAAGTCTCAACTCAACCTCCAGCAACTACTTGGAGCTTTGGAATGAATTAGGCATATAGAAAATAGCGGCGCCCTCCGTGACAGCCCAACAGCTACTGTCCCTCAGCTTTGTCCTCACTCTATGGACCAGTGAAACCTGTCTCTGATACCCCGCTCCACAACCGAACCCCTTCCCATTAGAAAGATTTTTTTTTTTAAAGATTCGGAATGTAAGATGCACCCCCGTTTTGCCCCCAATTTGAGGGAAAAAGTGCGTCCTTATAATCCGAAAAATATGGTAATAAAAGTTGATTTTTATCTATGTGTTTTGAAGAGTGATCTGAGCATCATTAGCGTATAGGCGGTATGGGAAGCCATGGGACTTTATGAGTTGTCCCAAGCCAAAGCTATAAGTGGTGAAGAGTGTAGGGGTTCTAGGACAGATCCTGGTGGGACACCAACAGAGAGAGACTAGGATATGGAGATAGTGTGGGAGTGGAAGATGCTAAATGTGCAGTTGGAAAGATATGAGGAGATCCAGGAGATGGTGAGATCTTTGATGTGAAGGGAAGAGAGGATCTGAAGAAGGGAGGAACAGTCAACTGTGTCGAAGGCAGATGACTGGTCTAGAAGGAGGAGTATAGAGAAGATGGTTGAGCATCATCGTTACAGATTTTGAGGGGGAGCCATGATGCATGGTGGATCTGCCACATTAGTCAACTCATGCAGCATCACTGTGGAGACTAGTCCGCAGGGGCGCCACATTCCCCCTTGGCAAAGCACAGCACGTCCGCGGGCTACAACAGGTACAAGATGATATAGAAATTTACAATATTTTTTTCATGTGCATATTCAACAGTAACAACATGATAACATTTGTTTCCCTTTATGGGAGGTACCAACTTGAACGTTGCCTCAAACACTTCCTGTATATATAAAAACACAAACAGGCAAAAAATTCTCAATTGTTTTCTTTCTGCAAGGGACCCCAAGCTGGGAAGATCCCTCACTCAGTTCAAGTGCAAATCAGTGGGAACTGCCTCAACCCACCTGTACTTCATCCCCGGGCGTGACTACAGGGTGCAAAGACCATTTGTTAGACCCAAGATCTTCGGCCATGCCAGACGGTTACTTATGGGTCAAGGTGCAAAGTACAGTTTGTCCTGAGTACACTCCACAAGGCTGGTTTTGAAACCAACAAAGAGCACATTAAGTAGTGCCAGCTATTTACAAGAAAGTTCCGATCTTGTCATTGTCCCATAATCGTATTGTCCATTGTCCACATACGCGCAATGCCTGGCCTAACCTACAAAGCTGTAATCTGTCTCCTCCCTATATCTCTAAATTAATCTCCCAATATATTCCAACACATAATCTTTAGTCCTCCCAAGACCTCCTCCTCTCCTCCACATTCATACATTCTTCACCAAGTTATCGCCAAGACTTCTCTGGAGTATCCGCCACCCTCTGGAATTCTGTGTCCCAATACATCAAATTATCTTCAACATTCCGAACTTTCAGATGGAACTGGAACACCCATCATTCAAGAAATCTACAGCCTGCAATGACCCCACTACTACTTCATCCTCCCCAGAGCTGCTGAACCCCCAACCTACTGTCTCCCCCCAATTACCCCTGCCATCTCTCAATGCCTTCTCTCATCTGTATTAGTCTGTTATTTTTAGTTTGTTCATTGTAATTAATATACGTGTTCTGCCTTCAGTATTTATCAATTTTTTCTTATGGTGGTTCTCCAGTATTACTTATGTCATCCTTTACTGGGTTTCTTTCAAAGTACTTTAGCTGCCTCTAGTGGCTAAACCTTTTATCAGCTTCAGTTTTCTATTTTTTGTCTTTCTCCTCACCTCTGCAATGCATTATGGATAATCTAGCCTCCATTTTATTTTCATGCTTTATACAGGAAGACAACCTCTTTCCCTCTTGTGATAGCATTGCTGGTAAGGAGCTTATGTTGTTTGCAGCCACCATATGCTCTAAATGTTACCCCTAGCTTAGTCAGTTGAATTCTAGGTTAGACACTTTGTGGTGTGTATTTTCTGTTGTATCATTCATACTCTGATTGTATGTATCCAAATTGTCCCCAGTGTTACCGAATCATACTACTACATTCAATAAAGTACGCAGACTTAAGCAATAGTCTGCTTATTGGACTCAGCATACCGGTTTAGCTGCCTGTTTAGCTTCATATTCCCACGGCTTGTGTAGCAAGAACAGAACAATATGTATTTTTTATACATTCCCTTTCCACATATACAGCACCATGGAATCAAAGGTGCTCTAGAAATTATTATTAATAATAATAATAATAATAATAATCTTAAAATATCCTCCGTACCACCATTGACTTGATTAAAGCAAACTACAATTCAACTCCCCCTGGCTTGCAATTCAATTGGGCAGACCATATAGCCAGGGATGTAAAATATATAATCTGACACTGAAATAGTATGCAAGCAGAGAATAAATAATCCGAGTCCTATTACCGACATGAGAGAAGGAAATAGCACAAAGATATATGTCATACCCTATAAGGAGACCGGCATATATCTAAGCTATATACAGTATGCAGCATAAGTATGACTCAGAGCCATGGTGTTGACCAGGGGTGGGATACTCCAGTCCTCAAGGGCTGCAAGCAGTGCATGTTTGCAGGATTTCCCTAGCATTGCACAGGTGGTAATACATTCACCTGCACAGGTGATGATTCCAACACATTGTGCAATGCTGAAGAAATCCTGAAAACATGACCTGTTTGTGGCCCTTGAGGACTGGAGTTACCCAGCCCTGTTGTAGACAAGTGGAGCGGGTGAAAACCCCACATGTATCGCTATACATGGCAGTTTCATCAGGGGAAGACAGTATCGCTCCAGCCAGTCACCTGTGACTTGTGACCTGCTGGCAGCTCTGATGCTTACTAGAGTGCTCTGCAGGTTACAACTCAATGGATTTCTATGAGAGCCCCATTTTGCCTCATTCTGACACCATCCTGGCCTTCTTCTGGCCTTATCCTGGCATCACTCAGGCCTTGTTCTGGTCTCACTCTGGCCTCGTTATGGCCTCATTCTGGCCTCGTTCTGTCTTTGTTCTAGTCTTGTTTTGGCCTTGTTCTAGCCCCATTCTGCCTTGTTCTGGTGTCGTTCTGGGGTTGTTCTGGCCTCATTCTGGCCTCATTCTGGCCTCATTCTTGCCTTGTTCTGGCTTCATTCTGACCCTGTTCTGCTTCATCCTGGTCTTGATCTGGCCTCATTCTTGGCACTTTCTACCTCATTTTTCATTATCCTGGCCTCGTCAATGCCTTATTCTGGCCTTGTTCTGGTCTCATCCTGGTCTTATCCTGGTCCTGGTCTATCCTGGCATAGTTCTTGTCTCATTCTAGCCTAATTCTGGGCCTGCTTCGTCCTGGTCTTGATCTGGCCTCATTCTGGCCTCATTCTTAGCACGTTCTACCTCATTTTTCATTATCCTGGCCTCGTCAATGCCTTGTTCTGGCCTCATCCTGGCTTCATTCCGGTCTTATTCTGGCCCCGTTCTGCCTTATCCTGGGCTGGTCCTGGTTCTGCCCTCATTCTGGCTTAGTCCTGGCCTTGTTCAGGCCTCACTCTGACCTCATTTTGACCTAATTCTGCCCTCATTCTGGCTTAGTCCTGGCCTTGTTCAGGCCTCACTCTGCCCTCATTTTGGCCTAATTCTGCCCTCATTCTGGCTTCATCCTGGCCTTGTTTCTGCCTCGTCCTGGCCTTGTTCTTGCCTTGTCCTCATCTTGTTCTGGCCTCATTCTGGCCTTGTTCTAGACAAGTCCTTGTCTCATTTTGACTTACTTCTGGTCTTGTTCTGGCCTCATTCTGGCCTTGTTCTAGACAAGTCCTTGTCTCATTTTGGCTTACTTCTGGTCTTGTTCTGGCCTCATTCTGGCTCTCATAGAGATGCATTGGGAGCTTGTGATGTAACCTAAAGTTTTGACCAGTCAGAAGATGGCGCAGTGGGACCAAAAAGGCATCAGTAATAGGTGAAGCTGCCACAAAGTAAGTATATCAGAGGGGGCAGAGGTCTTCCATTTAAAATGCTACTCTGACACTGAACAAAAAAAGAAGAGAGTGAAACTGACTGTAGGTTAAATCCAGCTGATGGCGCTGCACTTTGGCACAAAGGAGAGCAAAGAGCATATAAATTAACAGGCTATTATCACAGCACCGTTATCCTGTTATTTGCCTGGGGAAGATGAGAAGGATATTTATGTCTTGCAATGAAGCATTCTAATGAAGTGTCTGCACATCAGGTTCCATTATCATTAGTAATGATGACAACGGTTATTATTTTTCACGCATTTCCTTACGGCATGCAAATAGAAGGTGTTGTCTGAGATTAGAAAAATTGGGGACCATTTCATCACTTGCCCATAAAGTAACATTCATGTATTGTCTTCTTACTTTTCGTCTGCAAAACATTTACCAATGGAAACACAGTAGCAACCACCAATCATCCCTGACGGGCCGCGGACTCCAGCACGCTGTGGCACGCCTACGGGAAATCAATAGGCAACACTGATTCCATCACTATCGCCCTATCACACGCCAAAAGCCGGAAATGTCGCTTTCATGATAGCCTCTGATTTTGGAGCAGTGCTCTGTAATCAGAACCAGGCGACAACTTTTTTATCGCCGCGAAATTCCCCAATTACATGCCGCAACTGCAAGGCAATTTGACGGGAATGGTGCCGGGGCGACATGTCGCCGGTCAGACTCCTCGCCACGATTGCGGCGTGTAAAGGTACCCTAAGGGGGCTTCATGTCTCCTATATTCATCTGCTTAAAGGGGCTGTTCAGTATTGTTATATTGATGGTGTATCCTTAGAATAGGTCATTGATAGGGGTGTAACACCCAGCACCCCTACCAACCAGCTGTTCCTGGTGCCAGTGGGGGTTGGATGTGATCAGTGGCGGAGCTGCATAGTAACTGCAGCAGGGTTCTGGGGTCCACCCTTATTCATTTAATGTGCAGTACCTAATGTTGCGGCCACTATGCAGTTGGTGGACCTGTGCTGTGCACATAACATGAAAACTAATACCAATCAGATATTAATGATCTTTGCTTAGGATCGGTCATCAATATTAAAGTACCAGACAATCATTTATCTTGTTGCAAGGACAGAGCCAGATGACACTTTGTACTATCAATAGCATTTCTATAACTAGATGACTTCATGTAACTTTTCTTTCCCTTCTCTATATATCTGTCTTACCTTCTGTATGCTTCAAATGCTTTTAATAATAACACAGAGGGATATTTTGGTAGGAAGAATAGAACGTACAGGTGAAGAGGAAGACCAGCAACACAATGGCTATCAAGATAACGGCGGAGAAGACCTTAGTGGAGCTGTCTAGGCTTGGAGAAGTCCCCAGTGGACCTATCTAAGCTTGGAGAAGACCCTGTTGGACCTATTTGAGCTTGGGGAACAACCTGGTGGACCTACTTAGGCTTGGAGTAGACCCTGGTATACCTATCTAGGCTTGGAGAAGTCCCCAGTGGACCTAGCTAAGCTTGTAGAAGACCCTGGTGGACCTATGTAGGCTTGGAGAAGTCCCCAGTGGACCTAGCTAAGCTTGTAGAAGACCCTGGTGGACCTATGTAGGCTTGGAGAAGACCCCAATGGACCTATTTAGGCTTGGGAAGACCCTGGTGGAGATAGATAGGCTTGGTGAAGACCCTGTTGGACCTATTTGAGCTTGGGGAACAACCTGGTGGACTTACTTAGGCTTAGAGTAGACCCTGGTGTACCTATCTAGGCTTGGAGTAGTCCCCAGTGGACCTAGCTAAGCTTGTAGAAGACCCTGGTGGACCTATCTAGGCTTGGAGAAGTCCCCAGTGAACCTAGCTAAGCTTGTAGAACACCCTGGAGAAGACCCCAATGGACCTATTTAGGCTTGGAGAAGACCCTGGTGGAGATAGCTAGGCTTGGTGAAGACCCTGTTGGACCTATTTGAGCTTGGGGAACACTCTGGTGGTTCTATCTAGGCTACACAAGATCAAACTTTCAACAGAAGATTTGTCCATCAAGTCGCCATGGTTCCGAATGTAGCTGAAGTCTGATAATTATTATTATTATTATTATTAATAATAATAATTATAATAATAATTCTCACACATCCAATTCACTGTCTAATGAATGCAATGCATTTTCTCAGGATCCATTCATAGATTAATGTGAAATTCCAATAGTCACTCCTTATTTTCACATGCATACCAGGCAAAATTACTAAAAAGCCAAAGAAAAAAAAAATAATATAAAAAAGGGAAAAAGAAATAAAAAACATAAAAAGTAGCATCTGACATATGTAAATAAACATGACCCCATCCATTCGAGCTAGCTCGTTCCCCAGAGGTCAGATGTGGGATTAAACCATCCCATATTCTATAGCGTGAGAAATATGAGGAAACCAAAGGAAAACCCTCCAGACCTTGAGGTCTCCGAGTATGTGATATAGGGTGAGTGACCAAATAAATGGGACATAGGGTTTAATGTCCTCGGACGCAAACATGTGACCTGTCAACACTTACTGGAGGATGATCCGCGTGTGTAATGTATGTGTTGTATGTACAGAGCTGTGATAAGATGCCTTGCAGACCCCCTCGGAGAATGTCTTCTGGAATCACACAGTCCACCGGTTGATCCTATATCAGCTATTTGCACGAATACCAGACATTTTCTTCTTGTTGCTTCAGTGTATGAATCCGCGGAGACATTTTTCTGCATATTTTCACTTCATATCTTACAAACCTCTGTCAAAAATATACAAGATTTAATAGATAAGCTGTAAATTCTTGTCTGATTCCAGCACTTGCTCATTTTATAACAGTTCATTTTATGTCTTGTTTTCAATAATCTATTATATAAAACCCGAAGGCCACTTCCGCCCAAAATCCGCTTCCGCTTCCGTGATGGCCTCCCTCCTGTGTCAAACACCGGAACCGGAAGCACCAGACCCACAGAGCCCCGTCTGCGCCCACCCACATCCGGCCCACAGCCCTGCAGCTCACCGCCCACTCTCCATCAGGGACCGCCATGCCGCCACTGGGTCCGCACACAGCCTGGTGTGCGCCCACCAACATGAGGGAACCGGCCCGGACCGGCCCACACTCCGGTGTGCGGCCTCCGCCGGCAACGCTCCCCCGCCACCTCGGGGGGCCACACAACCTCTGGGGGTACCCGTGCTCCGCGCCTGGAGAGGAGAGAGGGCGGGACTGACTGTCCTGCAGCTCTGCCCGCCCCTCCTCTCCTCCTACACCCGACGCGCGCCCACCGGTAAGTCTGCCCTCCTGCCTCCGCCTCCGCTCCAGCCTGTGCCCGCTGCCTCCGCTGCAGCCTGTGCTCCCTCCAGCCTGTGTCTCCTCCAGCCTGTGTCCTCTGCCCCCCTCCGGCCTGTGTCCTGTGCCCCCCTCCGGCCTGTGTCCTGTGCCCCCCTCCGGCCTGTGTCCCCCTCCGGCCTGTGTCCTCTGCCCCCCTCCGGCCTGTGTCCTGTGACCCCCTCCGGCCTGTGTCCTCTGCCCCCCTCCGGCCTGTGTCCTGTGCCCCCCTCCGGCCTGTGTCCCCCTCCGGCCTGTGTCCTGTGACCCCCTCCGGCCTGTGTCCTGTGACCCCCTCCGGCCTGTGTCCTGTGACCCCCTCCGGCCTGTGTCCTGTGACCCCCTCCGGCCTGTGTCCTGTGACCCCCTCCGGCCCCTGCCTGTGTCCTCTGACCCCCTCCGGCCTGTGTCCTCTGACCCCCTCCGGCCTGTGTCCTCTGACCCCCTCCGGCCTGTGTCCTTGACCCCCTCCGGCCTGTGTCCTGTGACCCCCTCCGGCCTGTGTCCTGTGACCCCCTCCGGCCTGTGTCCTGTGACCCCCTCCGGCCTGTGTCCTGTGACCCCCTCCGGCCTGTGTCCTGTGACCCCCTCCGGCCTGTGTCCTGTGACCCCCTCCGGCCTGTGTCCTGTGACCCCCTCCGGCCTGTGTCCTGTGACCCCCTCCGGCCTGTGTCCTGTGACCCCCTCCGGCCTGTGTCCTGTGACCCCCTCCGGCCTGTGTCCTGTGACCCCCTCCGGCCTGTGTCCTGTGACCCCCTCCGGCCTGTGTCCTGTGACCCCCTCCGGCCTGTGTCCTGTGACCCCCTCCGGCCTGTGTCCTGTGACCCCCTCCGGCCTGTGTCCTGTGACCCCCTCCGGCCTGTGTCCTGTGACCCCCTCCGGCCTGTGTCCTCTGACCCCCTCCGGCCTGTGTCCTCTGACCCCCTCCGGCCTGTGTCCTGTGACCCCCTCCGGCCTGTGTCCTGTGACCCCCTCCGGCCTGTGTCCTGTGACCCCCTCCGGCCTGTGTCCTGTGACCCCCTCCGGCCTGTGTCCTGTGACCCCCTCCGGCCTGTGTCCTGTGACCCCCTCCGGCCTGTGTCCTGTGACCCCCTCCGGCCTGTGTCCTGTGACCCCCTCCGGCCTGTGTCCTGTGACCCCCTCCGGCCTGTGTCCTGTGACCCCCTCCGGCCTGTGTCCTGTGACCCCCTCCGGCCTGTGTCCTGTGACCCCCTCCGGCCTGTGTCCTGTGACCCCCTCCGGCCTGTGTCCTGTGACCCCCTCCGGCCTGTGTCCTGTGACCCCCTCCGGCCTGTGTCCTGTGACCCCCTCCGGCCTGTGTCCTGTGACCCCCTCCGGCCTGTGTCCTGTGACCCCCTCCGGCCTGTGTCCTGTGACCCCCTCCGGCCTGTGTCCTGTGACCCCCTCCGGCCTGTGTCCTGTGACCCCCTCCGGCCTGTGTCCTGTGACCCCCCCGGCTGTGTCCTGACCCCTCCGGCCTGTGTCCTGTGACCCCCTCCGGCCTGTGTCCTGTGACCCCCTCCGCCTGTGTCCTGTGACCCCCTCCGCCTGTGTCCTGTGACCCCCTCCGGCCTGTGTCCTGTGACCCCCTCCGGCCTGTGTCCTGTGACCCCCTCCGGCCTGTGTCCTGTGACCCCCTCCGCTGGCGTGACCCCTCCGGCCTGTGTCCTGTGACCCCCTCCGGCCTGTGTCCTGTGACCCCCTCCGGCCTGTGTCCTGTGACCCCCTCCGGCCTGTGTCCTGTGACCCCCTCCGGCCTGTGTCCTGTGACCCCCTCCGGCCTGTGTCCTGTGACCCCCTCGCCACGGCCTGTGTCCTGTGACCCCCTCCGGCCTGTGTCCTGTGACCCCCTCCGGCCTGTGTCCTGTGACCCCCTCCGGCCTGTGTCCTGTGACCCCCTCCGCCTGTGTCCTGTGACCCCTCCGCTGTGTCCTTGACCCCCTCCGGCCTGTGTCCTTGACCCCCTCCGGCCTGTCCTGTGACCCTCCGGCCTGTGTCCTTGACCCCCTCCGGCCTGTGTCCTGTGACCCCCTCCGGCCTGTGTCCTGTGACCCCCTCCGGCCTGTGTCCTGTGACCCCCTCCGGCCTGTGTCCTGTGACCCCTCCGCCTGTGTCCTGTGACCCTCGTGACCCCTCCGCCTGTGTCCTGTGACCCCCTCCGGCCTGTGTCCTGTGACCCCCCGCCTGTCCTGTGACCCCCTCCGCCTGTGTCCTGTGACCCCCTCCCCCTGTGTCCTGTGCCTGCCCCCCTGGTCCTGTGTCCTGCTGACCCCCTCCGGCCTGTGTCCTGTGACCCCCTCCGCTGTGTCCTGTGACCCCTCCCTGGCTGTGCTCCGCTGCTGACCCCCTCCGCCTGTCTGTCCCCTCGTGTGTGACCCCCTCCGCCTGTGTCCTGTGACCCCCTCCCTGTCCTGTACCCTCGCTGTCCTTGACCCCCTCCGGCCTGTGTCCTGTGCCCCCTGGCCTGTGTCCTGTGACCCCCTCCGCCTTGTCCTGTGACCCCCTCGCCTGCGTTCCTCTGCCCCCTGTCCTGTGTCCTTGCCCCCTGTCCTCTGTGTCCTCTGCCCCCTGCCGCTGTGTCCTCTCCCCCTGTCCCCCTGTGTCCTCTGCCCCCTGTCCTCTGTGTCCTCCTCTCGCCCCCTGTCCTCTGTGTCCTCTGCCCCCTGTCCTCTGTGTCCCTCCCTGCCTGGCCCCCTGTCCTCTGTGTCCTCTGCCCCCTGTCCTCTGTGTCCTCTGCCCCCTGTCCTCTGTGTCCTCTGCCCCCTGTCCTCTGTGTCCTCTGCCCCCTCTGTGTCCTCTCCTCTCCTCTGCCCCCCTTCCTTGCGTCCTCTGCCCCCTCTGTGTCCTCTGCGCCCTCTGCCCGTCCTCTGCTCCTCCCTCTGCGTCCTCTGCTCCCCTCTGTGTCCTCTGCGTCCTCTGCCCCCTCTGTGTCCTCTGCCCCCTCTCCATCTGCCCCCTGGTCCTCTGCCCCCCTTGCTCCATCTGCCCCCTGTCATCTGCCCCCTGTCCATCTGCCCCCTGTCTCTGCCCCCTGTCATCTGCCCCTGTCCTCTGCGTCCTCTGCCCCCTCTGTGTCCTCTGCCCCCTGTCCTCTGCCCCCTGTCCTCTCCCCTTTGGTCCTCTGCCCCCTGTCCTCTGCCCCCTGTCCTCTGCCCCCTTGTCCTCTGCCCCCTGTCCTCTGCCCCCTGTCCTCTGCCCCCTTCTGTTGCCCTCTGCCCCCTCTGTGTCCTCTGCCCCCTCTGTGTCCTCTGCCCCCTCTGTGTCCTCTGCCCCCTCTGTCCTCTGCCCTCCTCTTCCCCCCCTGTGTCCTCTGCCCCCTGTCCTCTGCCCCCTGTCCTCTGCCTCCTCTGCCCCCATGTCCTCTGCCCTGTCCTCTGCCCCCTGTCCTCTGCCTCCTCTGCCCCCTGTCCTCTGCCTCCTCTGCCCCCTGTCCTCTGCCTCCCTCTGCCCCCTGTCCTCTGCCTCCTCTGCCCCCTGTCCTCTGCCTCCTCTGCCCCCTGTCCTCTGCCTCCTCTGCCCCCTGTCCTCTGCCTCCTCTGCCCCCTGTCCTCTGCCCCCTGTCCTCTGCCCCCTGTCCTCTGCCTCCTCTGCCCCCTGTCCTCTGCCTCCTCTGCCCCCTGTCCTCTGCCTCCTCTGCCCCCTGTCCTCTGCCTCCTCTGCCCCCTGTCCTCTGCCTCCTCTGCCCCCTGTCCTCTGCCTCCTCTGCCCCCTGTCCTCTGCCTCCTCTGCCCCCTGTCCTCTTGCCCTCCTCTCGCCCCCTGTCCTCTGCCTCCTCTGCCCCCTCTGTCCTCTGCCCTCTGCCCCTGTCCTCTGCTCCTCTGCCCCCTCTGCCTCCTCTGCCCCCTCCTGTCCTCTGCCCCCTGCTCTGCTCCTCTGCCCCCTCTGCGTCCTCTGCCCCCTCTGCGTCCTCTGCCCCTCTGCGTCCTCTGCCCCCTCTGCGTCCTCTGCCCCCTCTGCGTCCTCTGCCCCCTCTGCGTCCTCTGCCCCCTCTGCGTCCTCTGACCCCTCTGCGTCCTCTGACCCCCCTCTGCGTCCTCTGACCCCTCCTCGCGTCCTCTGACCCCTGCCTCTGCGTCCTCTGACCCCTGGTCCTCTGGCGTCCTCTGCCCCTGTCCTCTGCGTCCTCTGCCCCTGTCCTCTGCGTCCTCTGACCCCTGTCCTCTGCGTCCTCTGCCCCCTGTCCTCTGCGTCCTCTGCCCCCTGTCCTCTGCGTCCTCTGCCCCCTGTCCTCTGCGTCCTCTGCCCCTGTCCTCTGCGTCCTCTGCCCCCTGTCCTCTGCGTCCTCTGCCCCCTGTCCTCTGCGTCCTCTGCCCCGTCCTCTGCCGTCCTCTGCCCCCTGTCCTCTGCGTCCTCTGCCCCCTGTCCTCTGCCCCTTGCGTCCTCTGCCCCTCTGCCCCCTCTGCGTCCTCTGCCCCCTCTGCGTCCTCTGCGTCCTCGCGTCCTCTGCCCCCTGTCCTCTGCGTCTCTGCCCTGTCCTCTGCGTCCTCGCCCCCTGTCCTCTGCGTCCTCTGCCCCCTGTCCTCTGCGTCCTCTGCCCCCTGTCCTCTGCCCAGCCGCCTCTGCCCCCTGTCCTCTGCCCAGCCGCCTCTGCCCCCTGTCCTCTGCGCTGACCACTCTGCCCACGTCGCTGCGCTGACCAATCTCACCGCACTCACTGCTAACCACTGAGCCACCGCACTCACTGCTAACCACTGAGCCACCGCACTCACTGCTAACCACTGAGCCACCGCACTCACTGCTAACCACTGAGCCACCGCACTCACTGCTAACCACTGAGCCACCGTATACTCTGCTACCCACTGAGCCACCTGTATACACACAATTCATTTCACCGCACTCCCGTAACTATTAGTAAATAAACTATATATGGATTCTAGACTACCCGATTCTTTAGAATCGGGCCGCCATCTAGTAACATATATTCTTGTTAATGGAGCAGTGAAACATTGCAATTTTAGCTTTGGCCAGAAAAATGTCCTCAAGCTCTTGTAGGATCGACGATCCAGGTCCTTGAGATGATGGTTTTCTTCCTTTTCTTTATAGGATTCATCTCGTTTCTTAAAGGGATCCATCCACCAGGAGTTAACCACCTGTAGATCAGTGCAGCAGGTGACTGACATGTGCAACATGACATCACTATTTGGTTTACTTTTTATTCCTACCCTGTGGGCTTGTCTTTCTGCTGTAAGCCAACTCCCCTCATCCAGACTCATCCAGGGGGAAGGAGGGTTTGGCTTACAACAGAAAGACGAGTCCACGGGGGGGAACAACAAAAGAAAACCCAACTAGTGATGTCCTGCTGCACACATCAATCACCTCCTGCACTGATTTACAGGTGGTTAAATCCTGGTGGTTGGTTCCAATTAAAGGGAATCTGTCACCAGGCTTTTACCACCTAATCTGAGAGAAGATTAATGTTGAAAAGATCTGGACAAAGTGCAGCCAATGGGCCACACCCGACACTCTGGATGTTCCTGTCCGCCAGGGATGTTTGGGGATCATACTGTATATAGGAGGGATGTTTGGGGATCATACTGTATATAGGAGGGATGTTTGGGGATCATACTGTATATAGGATGTATGTTTGGGGATCATACTGTGTATAGGAGGGATGTTTGGGGATCATACTGTGTATAGGAGGGATGTTTGGGGATCATACTGTGTATAGGAGGGATGTTTGGGGATCATACTGTGTATAGGAGGGATGTTTGGGGATCATACTGTATATAGGAGGGATGTTTGGGGATCATAGTGTATATAGGAGGGATGTTTGGGGATCATAGTGTATATAGGAGGGATGTTTGGGGATCATACTGTGTATAGGAGGGATGTTTGGGGATCATACTGTGTATAGGAGGGATGTTTGGGGATCATACTGTATATAGGATGGATGTTTGGGGATCATACTGTGTATAGGAGGGATGTTTGGGGATCATAGTGTATATAGGATGGATGTTTGGGGATCATACTGTATATAGGATGGATGTTTGGGGATCATACTGTGTATAGGAGGGATGTTTGGGGATCATACTGTATATAGGATGGATGTTTGGGGATCATACTGTATATGGGAGGGATGTTTGGGGATCATACTGTATATGGGAGGGATGTTTGGGGATCATACTGTATATAGGAGGGATGTTTGGGGATCATACTGTATATAGGAGGGATGTTTGGGGATCATACTGTATATAGGAGGGATGTTTGGGGATCATACTGTATATAGGAGGGATGTTTGGGGATCATACTGTATATAGGAGGGATGTTTGGAGATCATACTGTATATAGGAGGGATGTTTGGGGATCATAGTGTATATAGGAGGGATGTTTGGGGATCATACTGTATATAGGAGGGATGTTTGGGGATAATACTGTATATAGGAGGGATGTTTGGGGATCATACTGTGTATAGGAGGGATGTTTGGGGTAATACTGTATATAGGAGGGATTTTTGGGGATCATAGTGTATATAGGAGGGATGTTTGGGGATCATACTGTATATAGGAGGGATGTTTGGGGATCATACTGTATATAGGAGGGATGTTTGGGGATCATACTATATATAGGAGGGATGTTTGGGGATCATACTGTATATAGGAGGGATGTTTGGGGATCATACTGTATATAGGAGGGATGTTTGGGGATCATACTGTATATGGGAGGGATGTTTGGGGATCATACTGTATATAGGAGGGATGTTTGGGGATCATACTGTATATGGGAAGAATGTTTGGGGATCATACTGTATATAGGAGGGATGTTTGGGGATCATACTCTATATGGGAGGGATGTTTGGGGATCATACTGTATATAGGAGGGATGTTTGGGGATCATACTGTATATGGGAGGGATGTTTGGGGATAATACTGTATATAGGAGGGATGCTTAGGGATCATACTGTATATAGGGGGCCATGCGGAGGTTCATATTATCCTACCTTGTTACCTTATGATCAGTGCTAATGATGGAATAGCTACCACTGGCCTTTTCAGGGTACATACTCCCTATCAGTGTACACAGTATTTTGGACACAGTGGCAAGACACCATGTCCAAAACACTGCCTAATACAATAGAAGCATAGTGGATGGGATTTGTAGAATTCCCGCTCCCACTATGCTGCTTCCGACGGCAGCATTTTGACAGCTACAGTGCAGGTTTCGGGCATTCCGCTCCTCTGCATCATGTTCATTTCATGGTATGGAGTAGTAAGTGGCTGCACGCTGGGAGAAGCCGTCCTGCACCCACTGCATATCATGAGTACAGGGCAGCGGCACTCTCCCTGTGGGCACCCCCGTGGGTTCCCTCAGGTCTGGAGACACTGCGTTCAAGACGCAGCTCCTCCAGACCATGAGCACATACCCTTACAGTCCTTCAACTGCATGAAACAACCTTCCTCATGAGTCTCATTCCTGTCTTCATCTCCCTTAGTGCTAATTCTTACTGAGGGGATCCTGTCTCGCCCACCGGGACCCTGGGGTACTTGGAACTGGGCCCCTCTCGTCGTTGTCTGGGGCTGCGGGATGTCACGGTGATGTGACCTGGCTCTGTGGTCCTGGTCGAATCAATAAAGGGAAGATGTACAGGAAATAAAGTTTTTTTTTAGTAGATGGTTGTGACGCCACCCGTGATTTGTGGCCAGCTGTAGCCACCGCTGCAGTCGGAACCTATGAGAATGATGGGGCTGCAACCAGGATGATGCGCCTTCCATAGGTAGGGTTGGATCCTGGGCTTCCATGTAGATGATGCAGAGGGAAAGAAAGAAAATTGTCAATATTCTCGAGCAGCCTCTGGCTGCCAGCTCACAGGAGTGATCAGCCCTGTCCCGGGCACGCAATTAAGAGTCACATGCAGTTCTGAGCTTTTACCAGGTTTTTACTTTCTGTTCTGCAGTTCTTACAGTACACAGTCAGTTCAATATCGGCTCTGGTCACGGATTAGCAGCTGGAACGGCTCGTCAGTAGCACCCATTCTCAGGTTCTTTTTGGGGCTCTACTCTCGGTCCTGCGCACTAACTACGGTGCAGCGATCATGAGCTTTTTCATGGGCACCCTTCCGGGCCTCCTAGACCTAGTTTGACGGCCTTCCCTTCATTGCATCTGGGGTTGGGTCCGGGACATAAAGACACCGCACCCCGCCAGAGTTCCCTGCCACTTCAACAGAGCCAGCAATCTGGTTCCGGCTCGGTCCTTCAGTGTCCCCGCTGACTCAGAAACACCTTGGACCTCTTCTTGCGTCTCTCGGTATGCAGTCTGAGACCCGGGCTAGCTATATGGTGGCATAGGCCACCAGGTCCGGGTTCTTCCTGTCTGGTGTCTCAGTTGACTAGACTGCCGGGTGTCTCTCTCTAGGTGTTCTTTCCTCCACTCCACTCAGGACTTAACTCATTGGACTTGATGTCACGGTGTAGTGAGAATGCTGATGAGGGAATGGCAGTTATTGGCAGGGTGGCCAGGGAAGACTAGTCTGACCCTAGTCTAGGAACCCTGAATGGCCCTGATCCCGAAGGTATCTCTGAAGGTGAGAAGGTTCGGGCCTCCAGCCTCTTCCTAAAACTCCTCCACCAGCCCTGCGCTATTTCCCCCTCACCTCCCTCAACAGAACTGGGATACAGCAACTCCAAAGGAAAGGACTTCAGCAACACAAACACACAGGTCAGCGCAGCACGGCTTCCAGGCATAGAGTGAGACTCTATCAGCAGCACCATCTGGTGGAAGGAGAGGCTACTTAAAGGCCAGGAGGCTACTTAAAAGGCCTCCTCCAGGGGGAGGGGAGCCCATATGAGTCACATATTAACCCTCAACCAGCAGCTGAACCTCATAGTCAATGCAGTTCTGGAGCACAACACAGGAGGCCCATGACCTTCACAACGATCAATTATCAACCATGCAGCTCTTAAAGACAAACACATAAGTCCACATCCCCTGAGGGACGAGATGTGAAAGACATTACGGGTCGCCAAACCTGGGGATAGGTCAAGGCAGTACAGCACAGGATTACAAACGGCCGATATCCGAAACGACCCTATAACCCCAGAACCAGGAGCTCCAGCAGCACACCTCCACCTGACGTGTTTGGACAACACCCACACATACTCCTGAACTCTCAGGTCTGGACCTGCACATTTATTTCCAAATCTGCGGTCACAGTTAGAGGGCACACTTCCAGGACGGTAAAATGCAGCAGTGTCCCCCGGGGCCCAGAGTTCCCTTCCCTAAAGTGCACTGCAGGAACCACGATCCCCTCTTCCTGGAACGACGCCTAGACCCACCATTAATCTGAGGCATAGTCTGGACTCCACCCCCTCTTCCAGTCTCACTCCCATTCACGTCTAGAAGTGGGGTAGGAGGCGGTGCGACCAGTACGGTAGAAATAGCGGTAGCAAAGCAATTACTCACACAGAAAGCCCACCAAGTTACAACCTTTCTGGCCCACCAGTCAATTACTGGGTTATGCTTCTCCAGCCAGGGAAGGCCCAATACAATGGGAGTGGGTAGGTTTTTCAGGAGTTGACAGGACAGAACCTCCTGGTGGAGAGTTCCTATGCTTAGGTTCACATTACGCACCACTTGGGAGAGGACCTTCTGGCTGAGTGGAACTAAGTCGATTGAGGCGATGGGAATGGGTCTCACTAAAACACTGCTGGTGAGGCCATGAGCCCAAGCAAAGCGAGAATCCATCAAATTGACCCCCGCTATCGACTAGAACTTGCACAGTCTCAGTTTTACCATCCACCACCACCTTGGCAGACAGTGTGAATGGAGACTCACAGGTCTGTTTATTGGAGTCACCTCTTGCTGAGAGGAACAAATACACAATCTGCCACCAGAAGTAGTACATGGGGGATGGACAAGTTTGTTACACCATGAGCATAGGTGGGGGAGGGGCACAGGTTGCATAACAATACATTAAATTGCATAGTATACATAAATACAGGACAGGAAAAGCTATACACCGTTACAGAAGTGTCAACGTCACCCTCGCTCTAGACAGGATGCCACTTATCTGACTGACTCAATTTTTCAATGAAATGCCTATACCGGGTCTAAAGCGTAACCCGCTAAGCCACAAGTGTGATAATCTATTATATAAAACCCGAAGGCCACTTCCGCCCAAAATCCGCTTCCGCTTCCGTGATGGCCTCCCTCCTGTGTCAAACACCGGAAGCGGAAGCAGCAGACCCACGAGCGCTGAGCGCGCTCACAAGCGAGCCGCTGCGAACAGGGATCCCTCTTTGGCGCCTAAAAGAAAGGGAACACAGCCCGCTTCGGAATCCTGTGGTGCGGCGTCACCAGCCGCGCGATATATCCCACTTCCTCAGAAGCACGGGCCGCCAGACACAGGGGAAGACTCCTGCCAAGATGGCAGCCACCACTGCTGCTGAAGCCCGCTCAGACCCCTGTGACGCAGGAGATTCCCCTCATCAGACCCCGGAGACATGGAGGACGGACACAGCGATGGAGGAGAACGGAGGAACACTTAGTTACAGCCCGACCTCCAGGTACCATAGACTCCATTCAGTCCGCTCTGCCTGACACTGCTCCTCTGACACAGGCTGGAGCAGCATCGCTTACAACCCTGCTGCAGCCTCAGGGGACAGAGATATAGGGATGGCCTCTGCCTCCTCTGACCCCCCCAGCCTCTCCTCTGCCTCCTCTGACCCCCCAGCCTCTCCTCTGCCTCCTCTGACCCCCCAGCCTCTCCTCTGCCTCCTCTGACCCCCCAGCCTCCTCTGCCTCCTCTGACCCCCCAGCCTCTCCTCTGCCTCCTACCCCCCAGCCTCTCCTCTGCCTCCTCTGACCCCCCAGCCTCTCCTCTGCCTCCTCTGACCCCCCAGCCTCTCCTCTGCCTCCTCTGACCCCCCCAGCCTCCGCTCTCCTCTGACACTCCCTCTCCAGCCCCCATCCGCTCTCCTCTGACCCCCCCAGCCTCCGCTCTCCTCTGACCCCCCCAGCCTCCGCTCTCCTCTGACCCCCCCCAGCCCTCCGCTCTCCCTCCTGACCCCCCCAGCCTCCGCTCTCCTCTGACCCCCCCAGCCCTCCGCTCTCCTCTGACCCCCCAGCCTCCGCTCGCTCTCCTCTGACCCCCCCAGCCTCCGCTCTCCTCTGACCCCCCAGCCTCTCCTCTGCCCTCCTCTGACCCCCCCAGCCTCCCTCTGCCTCCTCTGACCCCCCAGCCTCTCCCCTGCTCCTCCTCTGACCCCCAGCCTCCCTCTGCCTCCTCTGACCCCCAGCCTCTCCTCTGCCTCCTCTGACCCCCCCAGCCTCTCCTCTGCCTCCTCTGACCCCCCCAGCCTCTCCTCTGCCTCCTCTGACCCCCCAGCCTCTCCTCTGCCTCCCTCTGACCCCCCAGCCTCTCCTCTGCCTCCTCTGACCCCCCAGCCTCTCCTCTGCTCCTCTGACCCCAGCCTCTCCTCTCCTCTGACCCCCCAGCCTCCTCCCTCCTCTGACCCCCCAGCTCCTCTCCTCTCCTCTGACCCCCCCAGCCTCCGCTCTCCTTCTGACCCCCCAGCCTCCGCTCTCCTCTGACCCCCCCAGCCTCCGCTCTCCTCTGACCCCCCAGCCTCCCTCTCCTCTGACCCCCCAGCCTCCGCTCTCCTCCTGACCCCCCCAGCCTCTCCTGCTCCTCTGACCCCCCAGCCTCCTCCTCTGCCTCCTCTGACCCCCCAGCCCTCCTCTCTCCTCTGACCCCCAGCCTCTCCTCTGCCTCCTCTGACCCCCCAGCCTCTCCTCTGCCTCCTCTGACCCCCCAGCCTCTCCTCTGCCTCCTCTGACCCCCCAGCCTCTCCGCTCTCCTCTGACCCCCCAGCCTCCGCTCTCCTCTGACCCCCCAGCCTCCGCTCTCCTCTGACCCCCCCAGCCTCCGCTCTCCTCTGACCCCCCCAGCCTCCGCTCTCCTCTGACCACCCCCAGCCTCCGCTCTCCTCTGACCCCCCCCAGCCTCCGCTCTCCTCTGACCCCCCCAGCCTCCGCTCTCCTCTGACCCCCCCAGCCTCCGCTCTCCTCTGACCCCCCCAGCCTCCGCCTCCTCTACCTCGACCCCCCCCCAGCCTCCGCTCTCCTCTGACCCCCCCAGCCTCCGCTCTCCTCTGACCCCCCCAGCCTCCGCTCTCCTCTGACCCCCCCAGCCTCCGCTCTCCTCTGACCCCCCCAGCCTCGCTCTCCTCTGACCCCCCCAGCTCCTCCGCTCTCCTCTGACCCCCCCAGCCTCCGCTCTCCTCTGACCCCCCCCAGCCTCCCTCTCCTCTGACCCCCCCCAGCCTCCGCTCTCCTCTGACCCCCCCCAGCCTCTGCTCTCCTCTGACCCCCCCCAGCCTCTCCTCTGCCTCCTCTGACCCCCCCCAGCCTCTCCTCTGCCTCCTCTGACCCCCCCAGCCCCTCCCTCTGCCTCCTGACCCCCCAGCCTCTCCTCTGCTCCTCTGACCCCCAGCCTCCCTCTGCCTCCTCTGACCCCCCAGCCTCTCTCTGCCTCCTCTGACCCCCAGCCTTCACTCTGCCTCCTCTGACCCCCAGCTCTCCTCTGCCTCCTCTGACCCCCAGCCTCTCCTCTGCCTCCTCTGACCCCCACCTCCCTGCCTCCCTGACCCCCAGCCTCTACCTCTGCCTCCTCTGACCACCCAGCCTTCCTCTGCTCCTCTGACCCCCAACCTCTCCTGCCTCCTGACCCCCCAGCCTCTCTTCTCCTCTGACCCCCCCAGCTCCCTTCCTCTTTACCACCTCCGTCTCCTCTGACCCCCCCAGCTTCGTCTCCTCTGACCCCCCAGGCTCTGACCCCCAGCTCGCTCCTTGACCACCCCCAGCCTCCGCTACTCCTCTGACCCCCCCAGCCTCCGCTCTCCTGACCCCCCAGTCCTCCGCTCTCCTCTGACCCCCCCGATTCCGCTCCTCCTTGACCCCCAGTCCTCCGTCTTGGGCCTCTTCCTCTGACCCCCCAGCCTCCGCTCTCCTCTGACCCCCAGCCTCCGCTCTCCTCTGACCCCTCCAGCCTCCGCTCTCCTCTGACCCCCCCAGCCTCCGCTCTCCTCTACCCCCCCCAGCCCTCCGCTCTCCCTGACCCCCCACAGCCTCCGCTCTCCTTGACCCCAGCCTCTTGACCAGCCTCCGCTCTCCTCTGACCCCCCAGCTCCGCTCTCCTCTGACCCTACCACCACCTCCTGCTCTCCTCTGACCCAGCACTGCTCGTCTCAGTCTGCCTAGCCTCCCTTCCTCTGACCCCCCCCAGCCTCCGCTCTCCTCTGACCCCCCCCAGCCTCCGCTCTCCTCTGACCCCCCCCAGCCTCCGCTCTCCTCTGACCCCCCCCCCAGCCTCCGCTCTCCTCTGACCCCCCCCAGCCTCCGCTCTCCTCTGACCCCCCCCCAGCCTCCGCCTCCTCTGACCCCCCCCAGCCTCCGCTCTCCTCTGACCCCCCCCCCAGCCTCCGCTTTCCTCTGACCCCCCCCCAGCCTCCGCTCTCCTCTGACCCCAGCCTGTGCCACCGCACTCACTGCTGACCGCTGAGCCACCGCACTCACTGCTGACCGCTGAGCCACCGCACTCACTGCTGACCGCTGAGCCACCGCACTCACTGCTGACCGCTGAGCCACCGCACTCACTGCTGACCGCTGAGCCACCGCACTCACTGCTGACCGCTGAGCCACCGCACTCACTGCTGACCGCTGAGCCACCGTATACTCTGCTGACCGCTGAGCCGCCTGTATACACATAATTAATTTCACAGCACTCCCCTATTACTAAATAAACTATATATAGATTCTAGACTACCCGATTCTTTAGAATCGGGCCACCATCTAGTAGTATATAATTTCCCCCTCATTGAGTACTGTACAGATGGACAGGAATAAACGGTCCAGTTGATGTGGATTGTCTTCTGGTGGCATAGACCAGTTTTCGGTAATTTGCATTTGGTTATTAGGTTCCATCTGGAGTCAGTATTGGAATTTTATCTTCGAGTTCCTTCTGTAGACAATGTTCAGTAATTGGTCTTTGGGTTCCTTCTTAAGTTGATATCCCGTATTCAGTCTTCAGGTTTGTTCTGGAGTCAGTATACAGTCTTTGATTTCCTTCTGGAGTTTTTGTTCGGTAACCGGTCTTTGGCAGGGGCGTAACTACCATACATACAGGGGTTACAATCGCACCCAGGCCCTGGAGCTGAGGGGGCCCCAAAAGTCACTTTTGTCTATAGAAAAGTCTAATGATATGAAAGTATTGCAATAATTGGAGACCCAGTTGGAGCTTTTGCATGGGGGCCCTTGAGCTTCAAGTTACACTACTGGTCTATGGGTTCCTTTTGGAGTTGATGTTTGGTTTTCTGTCTTCAGGTTCCTTTTGGAATTAGTATTTGGTTTTCAGTCTTTGGGTTGCTTCTGGAGTCGGTGTTCCGTAATCAGTCTTTGGGTTCCTTCTGGTGTTGGTGTTTGGTTTTTGGTCTTTGGGTTCCATCTGTAGTTGATATACAGTCTTTGGGTTTCTTCTGGAGTTGGTATTTGGTAATCAGTCTTTGGGTTCCTTGAGTCGGTTTTTAGTAACCTGTCTTTGGCAGGGACGTAACTGCAATAGCAATCACACCCAGGCCCTGGAGCTTAGAAATCCCCAAAAGTCACTTTTGCCTATAGAAAAAAACTAATGGTATTAAAGATTTGCAATAATTGGAGGATCCTGTCACGCTGGGAGTGGGGAAGACACCCAGCGTAGGATAACGACGGGGGGGGGGAATCAGGAGTCCCTAATGCTAAGGGCACAAGAAGGAGACGGTGACCCCTAGACTTCCTAGAGCTGACCCTGTCTGCCCTGACGTCCCTATACAGTCTCCTCAACTGTCGCCGACCACGAACCTCGTCCCTCTCTGATCCTAGATCTATCTTATCTAAGGATCAGATGGAGAGGTTCACTAGACCCCTCCACTATCAACTAAAGACAAACACCAGGGAAGACAGACATTTGGGAAAAGGAAACACTTATCTGACAGCAGAACACCGCAACCTCCACAATCTCAGCTTCTGCTGGAGCAAGGATAAAGTGTGCACAAGGAACTATCACCTGCACCGAGGAAAGGCAATGAACCTCCTTATAAAGGTGGAAGGAGTCTGCTGGGTCCTAGTGACCTACAACATTGGTGAATAAAACCAGACCGAGCGCAAGACCTCCACAGCCGTCTCCCCATAATAGAGAGATCTCATTACACCTTCTTTCCATCAACACAGAAGGTAAATGCTCCTGAAAGAGACGGACCATCCTCCACCATTATGGCTGGTGGGCCAAACGCGGGGATCGTCTGCGCGTGGCCTCCACCCTGTCATCCGTGCCACCCGTGACAGTACCCCCCCTCCTACGAGTGGCCCCCGGACACTCAGGACCAGGCTTATCCGGATGGGAACGGTGAAAAGCGCGGACCAGCCTTGCGGCGGACACCTCCGACGCCGGCACCCACATCCGCTCCTCAGGACCGTACCCCCTCCAGTGCACCAAATACTGAAGAGAACGGCGCGACATGCGAGAATCAACCACCCTCGAGATCTCGAATTCCAGATTCCCCGCCACGCAGATGGGCTCAGGAGGCAAAGGAGACGGGTTAGACGACGGCACATACGGCTTGAGGAGCGACCTGTGAAACACATCGTGAATCTTAAGAGCAGGAGGCAACGCAAGACGAAACGCCACGGGATTGATAACGGCGGTTATCCTATAGGGGCCAATAAACCTGGGCCCCAACTTCCAAGAGGGCACCTTCAACTTCACATTCTTGGTAGACAACCACACGTAGTCATTCACACATAGGTCCGGACCTGGCGCACGCTTCCTGTCAGCCATACGTTTGTACCTGTCACCTAAGAGCTTCAAGCTACGCTGTACACCCCGCCAAACCGAGGAGAGGGACGAGGTAAAACGGTCCTCCTCCGGAACTCCGGAAGGACTCGTACCGCTAAAAGTACCAAACTGAGGATGAAACCCATATGCACCGAAGAACGGTGACTTGCCAGTGGACTCCTGAAGACGATTATTAAGGGCGAATTCGGCCAAGGGCAAATAATTTGCCCAAGTCTCCTGATGGTCAGAGACAAAACACCTCAGGTAAGTCTCCAAATTCTGATTCACACGTTCGGTTTGACCATTCGACTGAGGATGAAAAGCAGAAGAAAAGGACAACGTTATCCCCAAACGTGTACAAAAAAGCCTTCCAAAATTTGGAGACGAACTGAGTACCGCGATCAGAAACCACATCGGAGGGAACCCCATGAAGCTTCACAATCTCACTTACGAACACCTGTGCCAGAGTCCGAGCATTAGGAAGTGCGGGCAGTGCCACAAAGCGAACCATCTTACTGAATCTATCTACTACTACCAGTACCACCGTCTTGCCCGCAGACGCCGGAAGATCGGTGATAAAATCCATTGACAAATGTGTCTGACGCACACCAGGGCCGGCGGACTCCGGTTTATACAGGCGATTCTTCTCCTTCCTTGTCACGGGTGGACCGCGCCTGCCGGTAGTGGGGCCCGGTGTAGTGCAGATCAAAATTGAGGTCGTCTTACGGGAACAGATTAAAAGGGGTTTTTAATTTGTTTTCTTCGTGACGCCACCTATGAGTAGATTCGGTAAGGACTACCGACGCTGCGGGACCTCCCGGGGTGATGGACGGCAGCAAGGTGTTACGCTCCCCACAGGCTGAGCGGTGATCCCCGGGGGCTGGAGCTGCTCAGATGTTGTGCGGCAGCTGCGGTTACCTTAGTGTAATGACGGACAGTTCATAAGGAGGCACGGACACAGGTAGTCTCTGCAACGGTTCTTTACTGTCACCAGCAGGCAGTACATGGCTTACAGTGGTTGAGTAGAAGACCGGGTGGACTTAGCAGTGATAGTGCTCCTCAGAGATCCGCAGTGTACCTCCTTTCTACCTCCTTAGCTTCTCTTGCCAGCGTCGCCCAGGAATACCAGGTCGGGTACGGGGAGGCTGCTTCAATGCCCTATCCATGATGTACGTTGTGGATACTTTGGGGAGCCTTGGATCCCTCAGTGGGTACACCGCTGGTTAGACGACTGGAAACTGGCTGGTGGTGGGGTGCTCCTGTAAAGCTGCTCCTCCACGGGGCTGGTTCGCGTGGCAGAGGTGAACTGCTGCCAGCTTCGGTACCAGTGAACCGGCTGTGAGTTGTGGGCACGGGAGTCTTTTGGGAACCCGTGTAGATAAGCCCAATCCCGGTAGTTAAGGCCTCAGGTGCTGACACCCGACCGGTGACGGCCCAGGGGCCCGCACGGGGTGCGGAGCCCCCGCTCCTCTCCAGCTCTAGTCTGCTTTCTTCAGGCGCTAGATTCCGACTCTCTGATCTAGACTATTCTATGTTCTACTACCCTAACACTCCACCCACCAGGACCTAGGATTGGTCCTCTGTTCTAGGTGTTGTATGTTGGGTTGGATCTCTGAGTTAACTATTGCACTGCTTTGTCAAGAGAATATTGCGGCTGCAATACTCCCTTGTGACGCACTCGTTGCGGGGCGCCACACTCCCCCTTGGTTAAATCAGCTTGTCCCCAAGCGTCAACTACTCACATTACAGAGGTTTTTGCATTTTTATACATATATATGACACACTTTTATTAAAACAGAAAAACAGGTAAAGGTATGCTTTGATGATATAAGCAAAGAAACAGGTAATCACTTTGTGCGGACCCGGCGGGCGGTCGGCTGTACTTTAACTAGAGTCCAGGCTGTAGCCGCGAGATCACACAGTCAATGATTAACGGGAACAGAGTCATTGATGAAAGTTCAAGTTTTAAAGTCACTGGCTCTGAGGGTGATGGCGCACCCGGATAGCAAACCACCCATCTGCACAAGCATAGCGCTCGTAGGTGATAATATCGCCCCGGTATAGGTCGCGATCGGGATGTCCTCTTGGCAAGTTTGACTCAACGTCCCGGCGCCCCACAAACACCTCCTCATTCAAACCCACCTCCCAAGCGAACCCCCACCCGGTATTTAAGTTAAAGGTGGAAATTCTACCTTCACGGCGGAGTTCATCAGGCAGCGGCGGCTGGCGGCGAGCCTCGGCACGGGCCTCCATGTTGGCGCGTTCTCGGGCTTGCCACTCCTCTCGTCGTCTCTGGCGTACATCTCCGTCGTTACGGCTCGGGGTGTAAAGATGAGTAATGGAGCTGGTGGTTTGGCGGGAAGCTTGAACTTGGCGGGCTGTCTGTATCGGAACCCGGTGGAATGGCACAGGGGAAGGTGTCGGCGTTGCACCCGACCAGTGTACCCGAGCTGTGTGCCCGGAAGGAAGTTCCTTGTTGTCTCCCCAAGCGAACCCGGTGTCGAAATCCTCAGCGGTGCTGTGGGTCTCGTCGTCATCCTCTCCGACCTCTTCCTCGATGACCACATCAGGCTGCTCGATGATGAAAGACGTTAAAGCTTGTTCCGTTGTACAACAGGGCGGTGGTGCTGCGGATCCTTCCGTAGGGACGTCCTGCAGGGCTTCCAGGCTGCCTGCTTCTTCATCTGTTTCCGCAGGTAAAGGTGTTTCAATCCCGGTTACCAGGTAGGCCTCGGCAATGGCAAGGGAAGCCTCCGGTACGGGGATAAAACAGGCGACAGTCTCTGTAGTGGTGAAACATGTCGCGGGTTCCTCAGTGGGAACCTGGTAAAGATCGAGTTCTTCAATGGAGCGTGTTATGAGCTCCGGCTCAAGAACGGGATCGGTTGCGATGTTGGTCGCTGGAACGGGTCGAGTTGCGGCCTCCACCGGAATGACACAGTCTATTGGCTCAGGTGACGGAGCAGGACAGGTGGTAGGCGAGGGTGAGGCGGTCGAGAAGCTGGTGACGTCGTCTGGGCTTGGAGAAGCTGCACCCGGTCGGCTCTGCTGCATCGCATGGTGTAGTCTTCTGCCTAGGGTCGCGCTCCAGCTACGGATCGTCCATTCCACTGTCTCTAGTAACCGCACCCGGAGGTCTTGTAGAGCCTCTAGCCAGAAGTCGGGGCTGCCGTCTATGGTAAGGGCAGGATCCGGACCCGGTTGGCTGATGGCTGCTCTGGCCTCCGCCTCGACCTCCCGCATCAGGTCTTGGAGTCTCATGCTGGCCATTCTTCTTTGGAGGGAAACCACACCCGATCAACCGGTAAGCGTTCTGGTAGAGCTGGTGAAGAGGTCTTCTCTCTCTGTCGGTGTGTCTAGGTATGACACTCCCATTTCCGCTGGGCTTTTGTAGTCCAATCGTGGGAAAAGTCTTTGGGGTCCGCCCCCATGGTTGATTCGAGCAATCAGGGCGGACAAAGAGTTTGGCGCCTTTTGTCTTTAGCCCTCCCACGATGAGGGGGGGGTTGACTCACTCCTGGGCTTCACGTGGCGGCTTCTTGTGGCGGGAACGCCATCTTGGGCGCCATCTTGACCCAATGGTGTAAAGGCGGGAAAGTTCTTTTTGGGACGAACAAAGTCCAATTGTAGACAATAAAGTCCAGTTTAAGCACAACATACCCGTTGGGTAACGGGCCTGCTCGTATCCTGTTCGTGACGCCATTTTCTGACGCACACCAGGGCCGGCGGACTCCGGTTTATACAGGCGATTCTTCTCCTTCCTTGTCACGGGTGGACCGCGCCTGCCGGTAGTGGGGCCCGGTGTAGTGCAGATCAAAATTGAGGTCGTCTTACGGGAACAGATTAAAAGGGGTTTTTAATTTGTTTTCTTCGTGACGCCACCTATGAGTAGATTCGGTAAGGACTACCGACGCTGCGGGACCTCCCGGGGTGATGGACGGCAGCAAGGTGTTACGCTCCCCACAGGCTGAGCGGTGATCCCCGGGGGCTGGAGCTGCTCAGATGTTGTGCGGCAGCTGCGGTTACCTTAGTGTAATGACGGACAGTTCATAAGGAGGCACGGACACAGGTAGTCTCTGCAACGGTTCTTTACTGTCACCAGCAGGCAGTACATGGCTTACAGTGGTTGAGTAGAAGACCGGGTGGACTTAGCAGTGATAGTGCTCCTCAGAGATCCGCAGTGTACCTCCTTTCTACCTCCTTAGCTTCTCTTGCCAGCGTCGCCCAGGAATACCAGGTCGGGTACGGGGAGGCTGCTTCAATGCCCTATCCATGATGTACGTTGTGGATACTTTGGGGAGCCTTGGATCCCTCAGTGGGTACACCGCTGGTTAGACGACTGGAAACTGGCTGGTGGTGGGGTGCTCCTGTAAAGCTGCTCCTCCACGGGCTGGTTCGCGTGGCAGAGGTGAACTGCTGCCAGCTTCGGTACCAGTGAACCGGCTGTGAGTTGTGGGCACGGGAGTCTTTTGGGAACCCGTGTAGATAAGCCCAATCCCGGTAGTTAAGGCCTCAGGTGCTGACACCCGACCGGTGACGGCCCAGGGGCCCGCACGGGGTGCGGAGCCCCCGCTCCTCTCCAGCTCTAGTCTGCTTTCTTCAGGCGCTAGATTCCGACTCTCTGATCTAGACTATTCTATGTTCTACTACCCTAACACTCCACCCACCAGGACCTAGGATTGGTCCTCTGTTCTAGGTGTTGTATGTTGGGTTGGATCTCTGAGTTAACTATTGCACTGCTTTGTCAAGAGAATATTGCGGCTGCAATACTCCCTTGTGACGCACTCGTTGCGGGGCGCCACACTCCCCCTTGGTTAAATCAGCTTGTCCCCAAGCGTCAACTACTCACATTACAGAGGTTTTTGCATTTTTATACATATATATGACACACTTTTATTAAAACAGAAAAACAGGTAAAGGTATGCTTTGATGATATAAGCAAAGAAACAGGTAATCACTTTGTGCGGACCCGGCGGGCGGTCGGCTGTACTTTAACTAGAGTCCAGGCTGTAGCCGCGAGATCACACAGTCAATGATTAACGGGAACAGAGTCATTGATGAAAGTTCAAGTTTTAAAGTCACTGGCTCTGAGGGTGATGGCGCACCCGGATAGCAAACCACCCATCTGCACAAGCATAGCGCTCGTAGGTGATAATATCGCCCCGGTATAGGTCGCGATCGGGATGTCCTCTTGGCAAGTTTGACTCAACGTCCCGGCGCCCCACAAACACCTCCTCATTCAAACCCACCTCCCAAGCGAACCCCCACCCGGTATTTAAGTTAAAGGTGGAAATTCTACCTTCACGGCGGAGTTCATCAGGCAGCGGCGGCTGGCGGCGAGCCTCGGCACGGGCCTCCATGTTGGCGCGTTCTCGGGCTTGCCACTCCTCTCGTCGTCTCTGGCGTACATCTCCGTCGTTACGGCTCGGGGTGTAAAGATGAGTAATGGAGCTGGTGGTTTGGCGGGAAGCTTGAACTTGGCGGGCTGTCTGTATCGGAACCCGGTGGAACGGCACAGGGGAAGGTGTCGGCGTTGCACCCGACCAGTGTACCCGAGCTGTGTGCCCGGAAGGAAGTTCCTTGTTGTCTCCCCAAGCGAACCCGGTGTCGAAATCCTCAGCGGTGCTGTGGGTCTCGTCGTCATCCTCTCCGACCTCTTCCTCGATGACCACATCAGGCTGCTCGATGATGAAAGACGTTAAAGCTTGTTCCGTTGTACAACAGGGCGGTGGTGCTGCGGATCCTTCCGTAGGGACGTCCTGCAGGGCTTCCAGGCTGCCTGCTTCTTCATCTGTTTCCGCAGGTAAAGGTGTTTCAATCCCGGTTACCAGGTAGGCCTCGGCAATGGCAAGGGAAGCCTCCGGTACGGGGATAAAACAGGCGACAGTCTCTGTAGTGGTGAAACATGTCGCGGGTTCCTCAGTGGGAACCTGGTAAAGATCGAGTTCTTCAATGGAGCGTGTTATGAGCTCCGGCTCAAGAACGGGATCGGTTGCGATGTTGGTCGCTGGAACGGGTCGAGTTGCGGCCTCCACCGGAATGACACAGTCTATTGGCTCAGGTGACGGAGCAGGACAGGTGGTAGGCGAGGGTGAGGCGGTCGAGAAGCTGGTGACGTCGTCTGGGCTTGGAGAAGCTGCACCCGGTCGGCTCTGCTGCATCGCATGGTGTAGTCTTCTGCCTAGGGTCGCGCTCCAGCTACGGATCGTCCATTCCACTGTCTCTAGTAACCGCACCCGGAGGTCTTGTAGAGCCTCTAGCCAGAAGTCGGGGCTGCCGTCTATGGTAAGGGCAGGATCCGGACCCGGTTGGCTGATGGCTGCTCTGGCCTCCGCCTCGACCTCCCGCATCAGGTCTTGGAGTCTCATGCTGGCCATTCTTCTTTGGAGGGAAACCACACCCGATCAACCGGTAAGCGTTCTGGTAGAGCTGGTGAAGAGGTCTTCTCTCTCTGTCGGTGTGTCTAGGTATGACACTCCCATTTCCGCTGGGCTTTTGTAGTCCAATCGTGGGAAAAGTCTTTGGGGTCCGCCCCATGGTTGATTCGAGCAATCAGGGCGGACAAAGAGTTTGGCGCCTTTTGTCTTTAGCCCTCCCACGATGAGGGGGGGGTTGACTCACTCCTGGGCTTCACGTGGCGGCTTCTTGTGGCGGGAACGCCATCTTGGGCGCCATCTTGACCCAATGGTGTAAAGGCGGGAAAGTTCTTTTTGGGACGAACAAAGTCCAATTGTAGACAATAAAGTCCAGTTTAAGCACAACATACCCGTTGGGTAACGGGCCTGCTCGTATCCTGTTCGTGACGCCATTTTCTGACGCACACCAGGGCCGGCGGACTCCGGTTTATACAGGCGATTCTTCTCCTTCCTTGTCACGGGTGGACCGCGCCTGCCGGTAGTGGGGCCCGGTGTAGTGCAGATCAAAATTGAGGTCGTCTTACGGGAACAGATTCAAAGGGGTTTTTAATTTGTTTTCTTCGTGACGCCACCTATGAGTAGATTCGGTAAGGACTACCGACGCTGCGGGACCTCCCGGGGTGATGGACGGCAGCAAGGTGTTACGCTCCCCACAGGCTGAGCGGTGATCCCCGGGGGCTGGAGCTGCTCAGATGTTGTGCGGCAGCTGCGGTTACCTTAGTGTAATGACGGACAGTTCATAAGGAGGCACGGACACAGGTAGTCTCTGCAACGGTTCTTTACTGTCACCAGCAGGCAGTACATGGCTTACAGTGGTTGAGTAGAAGACCGGGTGGACTTAGCAGTGGTAGTGCTCCTCAGAGATCCGCAGTGTACCTCCTTTCTACCTCCTTAGCTTCTCTTGCCAGCGTCGCCCAGGAATACCAGGTCGGGTACGGGGAGGCTGCTTCAATGCCCTATCCATGATGTACGTTGTGGATACTTTGGGGAGCCTTGGATCCCTCAGTGGGTACACCGCTGGTTAGACGACTGGAAACTGGCTGGTGGTGGGGTGCTCCTGTAAAGCTGCTCCTCCACGGGGCTGGTTCGCGTGGCAGAGGTGAACTGCTGCCAGCTTCGGTACCAGTGAACCGGCTGTGAGTTGTGGGCACGGGAGTCTTTTGGGAACCCGTGTAGATAAGCCCAATCCCGGTAGTTAAGGCCTCAGGTGCTGACACCCGACCGGTGACGGCCCAGGGGCCCGCACGGGGTGCGGAGCCCCCGCTCCTCTCCAGCTCTAGTCTGCTTTCTTCAGGCGCTAGATTCCGACTCTCTGATCTAGACTATTCTATGTTCTACTACCCTAACACTCCACCCACCAGGACCTAGGATTGGTCCTCTGTTCTAGGTGTTGTATGTTGGGTTGGATCTCTGAGTTAACTATTGCACTGCTTTGTCAAGAGAATATTGCGGCTGCAATACTCCCTTGTGACGCACTCGTTGCGGGGCGCCACATGTCCATGGCCTCTCAGGAATAGACAATGGCACGAGAGACCCAGACGGACGGGTATGCGGAACCTTAGCACGTGCACACACACCACAGGCGGATACGAATTCCGCTACGTCCTTCCTCAACCCCGGCCACCAAAAGCGACGAGACAAGAGATTGAAAGTGGCCCTACCGTCCGGATGCCCCGCCAGTACAGAGTCGTGATGCTCCGACAGCACCCTGAGGCGCAAAGAGAACGGCACAAAAAGCCTCCCAGAAGGGCAGGAGGCAGGGGCGCCCCCCTGAACCTTCAACACCTCCCCCTCTAGATCAGGGCAAAGAGCAGAAACAACCACCCCCTCCTGCAAGATGGGGACGGGACTCTCATGAGTACTACCACCCGGAAAACTGCGCGATAATGCATCCGCCTTCACATTCTGAACCCCCGGACGGTAGGTGACGGTAAAATTAAATCTCGTGAAAAACAAAGACCACCTGGCCTGCCGGGGATTGAGACGCCTGGCGGACTCAAGGTAAGACAGGTTCTTATGGTCGGTAATAACCGTGACGGGATGGACAGCCCCCTCCAGCCAGTGCCGCCATTCCTCAAAAGCCAACTTAATAGCCAACAGCTCCCTATTACCCACATCATAATTCCTCTCGGCCGAAGACAACTTCTTGGAGAAGAACGCACAGGGCACCCATCTCCCAGGCGAAGGGCCCTGCGACAACACAGCCCCCACCCCCACCTCAGACGCATCCACTTCCACAATGAAGGGCTGAGAAAGATCGGGCTGACAAAGAACAGGCGCGGAAGCAAAACAACGCTTCAGGGAGGAAAAAGCCTGGCGAGCAGAATCAGACCACTCAGAAAAATCCGTCCCCTTCCTAGTCATGTCCGTAAGAGGCGTCACCAGTACCGAATAGTTCTTAATAAATTTACGGTAAAAATTGGTAAACCCCAAAAACCGTTGCAGTGCCCGTAGATTGTCCGGCTGTTCCCAATCTAGCACCGCCCGGACCTTTTCCGGATCCATCCGGAAACCCAACGGCGACAAGAGGTACCCCAAAAAACGAACCTCCTGAACGGCGAAAACACATTTCTCGAGTTTAGCATACAGTTTGTTGTCCCGTAAGACCTGCAACACCTGTTTGACATGGGACTGATGCGTCTCCATATCGGGAGAATAGATCAAGATATCGTCCAAGTACACAACTACAAATCTACCCACCAAATGATGGAAAATATCATTGACAAAATGTTGGAAAACCGCCGGGGCGTTAGTGAGCCCGAACGGCATTACGAGACTTTCAAAATGGCCGTCCGGGGTATTAAACGCAGTTTTCCATTCATCCCCCTCTCTGACCCTAATCAGGTTGTAGGCCCCCCTCAAATCCAACTTGGAGAACCATTTGGCACCCACAACCTGACTAAATAAATCAGGATCAGAGGGAGGGGGTATGGATCACGGACAGTAATCCGATTCAATTCCCGAAAATCCAAACAAGGACGGAGGCCCCCATCTTTTTTTTTCACAAAAAAGAAACCAGCCGCAACCGGCGACGTGGAGGGCCTAATGTGTCCCGTCTCCAGACTTTCAGAAATGAAATCCTTCATTGCTTGTCTTTCGGGACCAGATATAGTAAACATCCTAGCTTTGGGCAGTTTAGCTCCGGGAACGAGGTTGATAGGGCAATCATATGCCCGATGAGGGGGCAAGTCTCGGCACCCCTTCTCTGAGAACACATCCTCATACTCCGATAGGAATGGGGGCAGAGATTCAGCAGATACCACCGAAAGGGATGTAGCCAAACAATTCTCCGAACAAAAATCACTCCATTCCACAATGTCCCTGGACTGCCAATCCACTACGGGATTATGTTTAATCAACCATGGCAAGCCCAGGACAATGGGAGCGGGGAGACCGTCTAATACATAGCAAGATAACGTCTCCTGATGTTGGGATCCAACCGTTAACTTAATGTTATGTACGATATGTGTGAGACTACCCTGAGCAAGAGGGGCTGAGTCGATGGCATAGATACGGATGGGGCGAGACAATAAACAGCGGTTAAGCCCATGAGCGTGTACAAAACGAGCATCCACCATGCAGATCCCCGCACCACTATCCACAAACACAGAAATGCCTTCCGTTTTGCTCTCTAGCGCCACCTCTGCACTCAGGAGAAAATGGGAAGTACAAACGGAGGATACACACACCTCCCGCTCGACCACCTCCACACCCCCCATAGTCACCCGAGGTCCCGGCACCCCAGTCCGTTTAGGAGCGTAGGGACAGGCCCCGATAAAATGGTCTCCTTTCCCACAGAAAAAACAGACCCCCTTCCCCCTGCCCCGGGAGGCACCGGAGGAGAGCCTCGAGGCCGCCGCTCCTCCAAGCTGCATAGGTTCCTCCCCCCTCGGGAGAAATGACTCGCCCTCCGATTGACCACCCGGCAACAAGGAACCACCATGAGAAGGGCCCCCAGTTGCAGGAGGTCTACCCCTCCGCTCCTGGAGGCGTCTATCCATGCGAATAGCCAACGACATAGCTGCCTCCAGGGACGGGGGGGTCTCATACACTGCCAGGGCATCCTTCAGTCTTTCTGAAAGACCCTGGCAAAAATGACTCCTGAGAGCCGGATCGTTCCACTGTGTGTCCATAGCCCACCTGCGGAACTCAGAACAATATGATTCCGCCGACCGAGTCCCCTGGTGGAGATGGCGCAATTTGGATTCAGCCAAAGAGACACGGTCAGGGTCATCATATATGAGGCCTAAGGCGTCAAAAAATCCATCCACAGACTGGAGACAAGCAGAGTCCTGTGGCAGAGAGAAAGCCCAGGATTGGGGATCCCCCTGCAGCAATGATATAATGATTCCTACCCGCTGCTGCTCGTCACCAGTGGTATACGGCCTAAGCCTAAAATATAATTTACAGGCCTCTTTGAACACAGTAAATTTGTCTCTGCCTCCTGAAAACCTGTCAGGGAGGGCAACCTTAGGTTCCGGTCTGGCCGGACCCACTGCTTGATTCCCCAAGACACCATTTTGCGGTTGTGGTCCCTGCAGAGCCGACCGAAGGTCCGCAACCTCCAAAGACAAGGTCTGCAGCTGCTGGGCCAAAGCAGACACAGGATCCATAAGGAAAGGAAAGAAAATCAAATCCTCCCCTTCCTTCACTTACAGTTATGGCAGGTGATAATGTCACGCTGGGAGTGGGGAAGACACCCAGCGTAGGATAACGACGGGGGGGGGGGAATCAGGAGTCCCTAATGCTAAGGGCACAAGAAGGAGACGGTGACCCCTAGACTTCCTAGAGCTGACCCTGTCTGCCCTGACGTCCCTATACAGTCTCCTCAACTGTCGCCGACCACGAACCTCGTCCCTCTCTGATCCTAGATCTATCTTATCTAAGGATCAGATGGAGAGGTTCACTAGACCCCTCCACTATCAACTAAAGACAAACACCAGGGAAGACAGACATTTGGGAAAAGGAAACACTTATCTGACAGCAGAACACCGCAACCTCCACAATCTCAGCTTCTGCTGGAGCAAGGATAAAGTGTGCACAAGGAACTATCACCTGCACCGAGGAAAGGCAATGAACCTCCTTATAAAGGTGGAAGGAGTCTGCTGGGTCCTAGTGACCTACAACATTGGTGAATAAAACCAGACCGAGCGCAAGACCTCCACAGCCGTCTCCCCATAATAGAGAGATCTCATTACACCTTCTTTCCATCAACACAGAAGGTAAATGCTCCTGAAAGAGACGGACCATCCTCCACCATTATGGCTGGTGGGCCAAACGCGGGGATCGTCTGCGCGTGGCCTCCACCCTGTCATCCGTGCCACCCGTGACAGATCCGTTGGAGCTTTTGCATGGGAACCCTTGAACTTCGAGTTACACTACTGGTCTATGGGTTCATTTTGGAGTTGGTGTTTGGTTTCCGGTCTTTGGGGTCCTTCTGGAGTTCATATACAGTCTTTGGATTCCTTCTGGAGTCGGTGTTTGGTTTTCCATCTTCAGGTTCTTTCTGTAGTCAGTACACCGTTTTTGGGTTCCTTCTGGAGTCAGTGTTAGGTAATTGGTCTTCAGGTTCCTTCTGGAGTCGGTATTTGGTATTCAGTCTTCAGGTACCTTCAGTAGTCGGTGTACAGTCTTTGGGTTCCTTCTGGAATCGGTGTTCGGTAATCAGTCTTTGGGTTCCTTCTGGAGTTGGTGTTTGATTTTCAGTCTTTGAGTTCCATAATCAGTCTTTGGGTTCTTTCTGGAATTGGTGTTTGGTTTTCGATCTTCAGGTTCCTTATGTAGTCGGTATACAGTCTTTGAGGTTCTTTCTTCAGTTGGTGTTTGGTTTTCGGTCTTCAGGTTCCTTATGGAGTCAGTATAGAGTATTTGAGATTCCTTGAGAGTTCGGTAATCAGTCTTTGGGTTCTTCTGGCAATCGGTGTTCAGTAATCAGTTTTTTTATTCCTTCTGGAGTTGGTATTCAGTCTTTAGGTTCCTTTTGACAGATCTGAACAATCACTTGTACTTTTTCATATATTTTTAGACTTCTAGACTAGCTTCTTGAGGGCATAGGTCTTTGTGGTACAATCTGTGTAATTTTAATCAAATGTCACTGGACAGCCCGCTCTAAATTTGAACAACTTTGCGCTAGGGACACATCGACTAGAGGCCTCATTTCGGAAATATACTCTATTCTATAAGACCCAGACCCTCTGACCAACCTGACCCTTATACAACAGTCATACATGCAAAGGTGGGAGGGATGGTTGGGCTGTACGCTATCACGTCAAAATATGCAAATGATATGGTCTTGTGCTTTTAAAACGTCCATTAATACCTTTTATAAAGAAAATCAGATTAAGATCTTAATGACGTGGTAATGTGGTGACCCTGCGGTCTAGTCGCCACAGAGGGTTACTGCACCCAAGCCACGGGTGTGGTATTCCTGTCTGCAGTAAATGGGGTGGTAAGTCCAGACACCCACAAAAGCACCCAACACACGCCGTCCTAGGGACGGCGGGTAAACCCAATAGTGGGAGGACCCAGGTAGTCAGTGTGACGGCGGTGAGAGAAAGGTGGAGAGTGGGAAGTTAGTAAGGAAGCAGTCAGGAAGTAGAAAAGGGGAGACAACAGGAAGTGAGAAAGAGAAGTGAGTTAGGAGAGAAGGTTGGTGGAGTAAGAGAGAGAGGAAGGTCCCGGAGGAATTGAGCGGAGATAAGGCTTGTCCCTGGTCCCAGGATAACAGACTGCGGAGAGACAGAGGGAGCCCTATTGGCATGGGCAGTGAGCGATCCACCCGTGTGCCCGAATCTGAAGTGAAGTGGAGGGGCAGTTTGAGCACCAGGGACCCAGCCATGAGGGTGGCGAGGAGACTCTACGCTCCAATCACAGAACCAGAGGCCACAAGATTTAGAGGAGCTGTGGACAACTCTCAACACATCTGCCAAAAAGGTAGCTATACTAGGGTCAGGGGACATGGCCAGTGGCCCGACAGGACCCGTGGCTGCTGGGTTGGGGCACTATGTGCGGAGGCCCGAGCAGGAGTCAGGCGAGCAGGCAGCACTGAGAAAGCGCAACCCGAGATGGGAGGAACACAAAAGGGGTGTACTGGAAAACCATCCTGGTTGCTGAGGACTAGCTCAACTGCAATTGAACCAGAACTGTACCCTGTACTGCAAGCAGAGAAAGCTAAGTAAACTGGGTTTGGATCTCAGAACTGTGTGTGAAACTGTTAACTTCCCATCTGAGGAGCGGTAGACTGATATGCCACGAAGGCTGCAAAAGCCTGCCTGTGGGACGCTCCAATCCCTCCCTGCAGCTAGATCAGCCCCATCGGCACTCCATCACCCAAGACCTCTACTCCAGATACCTGGGGACCCGCTCCACCTGTGGGGAGCAAAACCATCACAGCTGCCATCCCATCATCCCGAGATGTCCCGGACCGCAGCGGCGGTCACTAATAGCTGCATACCATGGGTGGCGTCACGACAAACACCCCTAAATCCTCCCCTATTCCAAAAACCCCTTCTTTTATTGACTGCTCTGGGGCCACAGACCGGGTCACGCCACCGTGATGTCCTAGTCCCCCAGACGACATCGTCAGAGGGACCCGTCTCCGAATATCCCACAGCCCCTGTGGGGCACGTCAG
Organism: Allobates femoralis; assembly: GCA_033576535.1. Lineage (NCBI taxonomy): Eukaryota > Metazoa > Chordata > Amphibia > Anura > Aromobatidae > Allobates > Allobates femoralis. The sequence continues at coordinate 29,466,706 of JARQOC010000003.1, forward strand.
TATCATACCCCTGAACTACTGAACAAAATAAATTGTTCCATCCCTGATATTTGCTGGAGACATAGCGACGGTGCTAATTTTTGGAAGGAGGTTGAGCGATTGGTGGGAGGAGGTTTGGGTGTAAATATCCCTTTGGACCCCCTGGCCTACTTGTTGAACCTGTTTCAACCAGGACTGGATAAACGTAAGATTAAGCTATTAATGCACTTACTAACAGCTGCCAAATGTCTAATCTCGTTGTTCTGGAAGAAATCAGTAGCTTCAGTTCTGTCCGATCTTTATGCAAGGATAAACGATATCCATCTTATGGAGCAGATGACCGCTAGCCTACATGGAAAAATGTAACAAAATCCGGAGCTACTGGACTATATTCCTTGAAGATTTCCATCTATGATATGATATGATAGAAATACTGACTTATGGTTTTTCCTACAGGACTATTCATGGATTCTGTCTAATGCTTAGTATACTCGATACCTAATGGTACCTTTACACGCCACTACTGGATGGTGGCAACAACCAGGTACATGAGAGAAATGTATCTTGCACCGCCAAATCAACCCGAGGTAGCGGCGTGTGAAGACGGTTGTAGCCACCCGCCAGTGGCGGCACCTGTTTCAGAGCACTGCCCTAAAACAGGTGGTTACCCAGCCGATGGTAGCGACCTGTATCAGCGTGTAAAGAAGGAACAGAAGGGTTGTTTTGACACCAGGCTATGTACCTGGTATGTAGCTGGGGCGTGACACAGGCTCCGGGTTACCGCGCCCCATCAGCGATCATTGGAGGAAGCTCCTGCATTACGATTGGTAGTCGCTGCATAGGGAGGCATATTTAAGGAGCTGACCAGTCACACTACACAATTGCTCGAGCGTCATGTATTAATCAGCCTCCTGCGCTGGCTGCCCAATCATGATGCTATTGCATTGTCCTATCAGCGTACGAGAGTCTCGTAATCCACAATTGTGGCACGCCTATGTGCTGTCCCTGCTGCACCAGGTCCGCCCATATTAGCTTGTTGTAGCGGTGTGTAAATGAGGTAAGGTGCTCTGCAGAAGGTAACTTGAGACACCCGGCGGTGTATCCAGAGATAGATGTAACCTACCGTAGTGCACCTTGTTGCGGCGTGTAAAGGTGGTGCGATTACCGTTTGCAACCGTTTGTGCGTGCTCGTGCACGTGAAGTAGCCGGTTGTTGCCACCATCCAGTAGCGGCGTGTAAAGGTACCATAACAGATGTTTCACCCTCTTACCAGTGATAAGATCTTCTCTTGTTTTCATCTTCTTCATCAGTGCCTACCTAACATGTGGCAATTGGTTGGAAAGTTCCCTTTTAATATTCATGATTGTCATACCTTGACTTGTAATGGAAAATGTTTAATAAAAACAATATTGAAGAAAAAAAATATGACTGGACAGACCATTTAAAGAGTTTCGGTATCCTGATGCGGTTAGGAAAAATTACCGTAGTTTTCTCCTGTGTCCGTACCATTTTATCAAGATAAGAGATATGAGGAGCAGCTTATTACTGCTCAGCTGCTTTTGTCTTTCCGGGGTATAAAAGATGACAAGTATTTAATGGTTAATTGATGACGATATGGTGTAAGCGATATATATGGCATCCCGTTATCTATGGGACCTCGTGCTATTACATGCTGAGTGGTTTATGGCCACGCTAGATAAGAAAACTTGATTACGGCACAAATCCATTAATGGTAGAAGCGTGACGTGCCAGATGAGATCAATCTATTAGGTTTCTTTTGAAAGAACATAGATCTAATTGCAACTGAAAGAACAAGCCCACTTGCCGACCACACAGCAGGTAATGTGCCGCTTGGCTACTCCTGTAGTTCTGGAGTACAGTCTGTCTTCACATCACTCAGGAGGGGAATCCATCATCTGCTTCAGTATTGTCATCTCTCATCTTTGATTTAATCATGACGTGAAATGAAGATTTATCTGAGTAATTGTAGAGGCAGATAGTTATATGGCACATAGTAAATCACCCATAAAGAAGTGTCCTCTAGAGGGAGCACTAGCTGGACTTCGGCCACTTCCAACATTGTTGCTCGGTTGTTGGCACTGCGACAATCAGGTTAATTTTTTCAAATATACCTAACCACAATTTTTTTACAATTTGGGGTTATATCTGGAGGTCTACATCATTTAGAGTGTCGAAAATAAAAGTCTTGAAAATGTTAATATAAAGTGGTTAAAAGTGGTTCTCAATTTTTCTTTTTCCTCCTCTTAAAGGGAATCTGTCAGGCCAAAAATCCATATGTAACTGCTATCATTTTCTAATTCTATTCTCTAAGCTCTCTCTATTCAAGTATTTCTATTATTTATATTTCCCTCCTATCCTCTATAAACTTCAAAATAAAAGATTAATTCCCTCTGTCAATCATAGTGTGTTCTCTGCTGCCCACTCCCCAAAAAATGAATATTCATACTTCATTACACTGCCCTGTGATCTTTCTGTTGTGTGACTCATTCACTGCAAGGTCTGGGAACTTGTTATCTACCTTATGGAGAGAAGTTTTCCTGCAACCATAAGAAGACAGTTAAGTAGGTGAGGAGATTGTAGCCATATCCCTCCACTGGAAAATATGCAAATTTGCACTTCAGTAAGGAAGTGGAATAACTCCAGCACCACCTTTAAGTAGCTCCTCAAAGTCATAATCACTTTCCAACAAGCTTTTTAATATGAATAAGGGATTTGTGCCAGATCAGAACCCCAAACAGCAGACGCTGCATTTCAGGGTAACTGCCCCTCATCAGTGTAGTGTATGGGATATTCTGATCTGGCTGTGTGAGTGGGCTAAGACAAGGTCTGGGAACTTAATATCTACCTTATGGAGAGAAGTTTTCCTGCAACCATAAGAAGACAGTTAAGTAGGTGAGGAGATTGTAGCCACATCCCTCCTCTGGGAAATATGCAAATTTGCACTTCAGTAAGGAAGTGGAATCACTCCAGCACCACCTTTAAGTAGCTCCTCAAAGTCATAATCACTTTCCAACAAGCTTTTTAATATGACTAAGGGATTTGTGCCGATGTGGCACAGGCTGCAGTACAAAACACCTCCTCCCACCACAGAGCGGAGATGGAAGGGAGTCAACACAAGCTTGGATGGGTGTGGATTCTTATAATGGAAAGGACTAAGGCAGCAGCTCCCTGCAGGGTGTGAAGATGCTGATAACATGGAAACTAGAAAGTGTACAATAATAATTTTCCATGTTTTTAAAAGGTCTGTCCGGGCCCAATTCAAGGGTAATATTAGTATCATACTGAAAAATGACCTGACAGAGTCCTTTTATTCAGTAAAATGTTTTTAATTTTTTCCGGACATATTTTTTTTAGGAGCGACTTGCTGTAGTTTTGAAGGACACCATTCACTTTACCATATAATGTACAGGAGAAGGGTGAAGCACTAAAAATGATGAAAAAAAATCAATTCCACCATTATTTTTGGTGTTTTTATATTTTTCATGGTGTTCTGTGTGACCTTGTAACACGATTCTCCAAACTTAAATAGCTTTTTTTAGTTCTTTTTTTAAATTCTAAAGCAAAAATTTGTATTTTTGTATTTTTTTTAATAATGGACCTCTATGAGGGCTTGGTTTCTTTTGCATTTTGAGCTGATGTTTTAATTGGCACTATTTGAGAGGAAAAGAGGACGATTAAAATATATAAGTAAAACAAAGAGAGTATTAAAATAGTTAACAAAATATTGAAATATTGCATATATATATATATATATATATATATATATTATTTTGTTAATTATTTGTAATATTCTCTTTGTTCTTTAAGTCTGCTTGGAAATGTAATAATTTGCAGTAAAACAGGTGTTATATAAAACCAAACATGTCAAACCCAATGTGTGAAACCCAGCATATGAAGTGTGAAGCCAATCATGTGAAGCCCAACTTGTGAAGCCCAAATACAAGAGGGGTGGGGGACAAGAGGCGCAATAGTGCCCTATCATTAGAGACACTAAGATGTGAAGGTGGTGCTACGGATCCACTCGCCTGGTTCAGTTGTGGTACCTACAACTAGTTTGAAGAACATCAATGAGCAAGCTGCTGCAGGACCTCCACCGACCACTCGCACGTGGTAACGTGCAGAGAAATGTTGGGATAGAAGAGGTGTACCACGGTCCACGCTGCTGTGTCCAAAGAAAAACACTCACATGGAAGTCAGGGTTTCACAAGCAATTCTTTTCCTTTATTCCTTTACTGCAGGGGTGGGGAACTCCAGGCCTCGAGGGCCACCAACAGGTCATGTTTTCAGGATTTCCCTAGTATTGCACAGAGTCTGGAATCATCACCAGTACTGGTGATTATACTATCACCTGTGCAATACTGAGGAAATCATGAAAACCTGCACTGTGTGCGGCCCTCGAGGCCTGGAGTTCCCCACCCCTGCTTTACTCCAACGCGTTTCGGTGCACAACCTGGCACCTTCCTCAGGGAAACCCAGCCTGTATAACCCAACGTGTGAATCCCAGTGTGTGAAGTTCAGCCTGTCAAACCCATCGTGTGAAGACAAATGTGTGAAGCCCAACATGTGAAGCCCAGTGTGTGAAGCCCATCATGTGAAGCCTGTTATCTGAAGCCCAGCCAGTAAATGAAGCACAATGCGTGAAGCCCAGCCAGTGAAGCCCATTGTGTAAAGCCTGATGTGTGAATCCCAGCCGGTGAAGCCCAGTGTATGAAGCCCAGCCAGTGAAGCCCAGTGTGTGAAGCCCTGTGTATGAAGCCCAGCCAGTGAAGCCCAGTGTGTGAAGCCCATCATGTGAAGTCTGATATCTGAAGCCCAGCCAGTAAATGGAGCACAATGTGTGAAGCCCAGCCAGTGAAGCCCATTGTGTAAAGCCTGATGTGTGAATCCCTGCCGGTGAAGCCCAGTGTATGAAGCCCAGCCAGTGAAGCCCATTGTGTGAAGCCCATCATGTGAAGCCTGATATCTGAAGCCCAGCCAGTAAATGAAGCACAATGTGTGAAGCCCAGCCAGTGAAGCCCATTGTGTAAAGCCTGATGTGTGAATCCCAGCCGGTGAAGCCCAGTGTATGAAGCCCAGCCAGTGAAGCCCAGTGTGTGAAGCCCTGTGTATGAAGCCCAGCCAGTGAAGCCCAGTGTGTGAAGCCCATCATGTGAAGCCTGATATCTGAAGCCCAGCCAGTAAATGAAGCACAATGTGTGAAGCCCAGCTAGTGAAGCCCATTGTGTAAAGCCTGATGTGTGAATCCCAGCCGGTGAAGCCCAGTGTATGAAGCCCAGCCAGTGAAGCCCATTGTGTGAAGCCCATCATGTGAAGCCTGTTATCTGAAGCCCAGCCAGTAAATGAAGCACAATGTGTGAAGCCCAGCCAGTGAAGCCCATTGTGTAAAGCCTGATGTGTGAATCCCAGCCGGTGAAGCCCAGTGTATGAAGTCCAGCCAGTGAAGCCCAGTGTGTGAAGCCCATCATGTGAAGCCTGATATCTGAAGCCCAGCCAGTAAATGAAGCACAATGTGTGAAGCCCAGCCAGTAAAGCCCAGTATATGAAGCCCTGTGTATGAAGCCCAGCCAGTGAAGCCCAGTGTGTGAAGCCCTGTGTATGAAGCCCAGCCAATGAAGCCCAGTGTGTGAAGCCCTGTGTATGAATGCCAGCCGGTGAAGCCCAGTGTGTGAAGCTCGGCATGCGAGGACCAGCTGGTGAAACCCGACGTGCGTGAAGCCAAGCCTGCGAAACCCGGTGTGTGGTTGGGTTTAAAGGAAGGACCAAGATGGCAGCAACCTTGGCTTCTGGTCAACAATGTGTTATATTAGGAAGGAATTATAGAGTTTTCCCTTAAGCGACCACATTTCTGTTTCATTCCTGTCGTCTCTCGCATGTGAACTGTCATAAGACCTTTTAAGCATTAGAATTAAAGTATTTTAAAGCGTCCGCTGGGAGCAGTGAAGCCTCTTCATAGCTGCAGCTGGTTTTCTTCAGCGCGTCTTGCTTTCCCATCACATCCACTGAATATTTAAGATTTGATGCCTGATGTAAATGGGATCTCAAGATGTTTTTTTAGCAAATAGGGATCACTTCTATTAATCTCTCTTTTCTAAAGATCTATAGAATATCTTGGATGGATCAAGAGGATCACTGCTCCTAAAAGTTCTCTTTTCCTTGGCTTTTTTACCTGTTAAAGGGGTTGTCCAGGACTGTTACATTGACAGCCTATCAGACTGCAACATCTTGCACTGCCGCCAATCAGCTGTGCCTGGTGCTGGCGACATCCAGAAGTGCTTAGTTTTAGAGCTGCACAGCACAGCGCCATCATCTGTATAATGGCCACAACCGGTACTGCACATCTGCTCCTTATTTGAATCAATATGAGGGCGACTGTACAGGTGATAGAGCTGTGCAGAGCACTTACGGCTACCGCCAGCACTGGGAACAGTTGATACGCGAGGGTGCTGTGTGTTGCACACCCACCCAAGGGCAAACATATCATTAGTGCAACCTGTGCGTCACATGCACAGGGGCTCAAGGAGTAAAGGGATGCATGTCTACTTCCAAAGCAGGGGAAATAGTGCATTTTAATGAGATATTGGACTGAAAAGGGCCCATATACTGTTTTTACACAGGGGCCCTTTTCTGTCTCCATCAGCCAGTGCATCCACCGATCAGATATTAATGATCGATTCTAAGGTTAGGTCATCAATGTAAAAGTCCTTGCTGTAAGAGCCAAACCCTAGGACGCAATGTAAACCCAGCTTTCTCACACTGGACACTACATTGTCACCAAAATTCTTTGATATTCTTCAGATTTCATAATGCCTTGTGTAATAAACATCTGACCCTGGTAGAAGGTGCAGGTGGCCCTATTAGGCCCAGATGAAGGTGTTGAGTGATGGTTTGGCTTTTCTGTGGTGTTATGCAGTTTGGGGTGTCACGGTGCTCCTATCTGGATGCTGGTGCTCAAGACCTATTCACAGGATACATCTAGATGATTTACAGGTAGGAAAAAGGCAGGTCGGACCTTGATATCAACAGTTCAAATGGTTTATTGGATAACATATTAATGGTTAATGGCTTATTCAGCATTTACCCGCACCACCGTATTTCCATACAAGTTCTGGCTAGATGGCAACTGGACTGGTGCTCTGATATGGCAAATCTATAAATGAGGTTCGGCATTGCTGCGATAGGCTCTGAAGACTATCTGGCCGGTACGTGCCATTAGCCATTAGCCGCCCTTGTAACGCTGCTCTTCAACTCTAGCTGGGCTTGTCTCAACTGTCAACTATCAACTCTCCCAATAACCATAGTGATCAGGCTATAGAGGATATTGATCAGACATTCTCCAATACAGTCCCTTGTCAACACTTATATCACCACCTGCTGGTCTCCAGTGCTATTACAGAAAAACAACTTACATTTAATATGACAGAATAACACAAGGCAACATATGAAACCATAAATTATTCTACTGACTCCTGTGAATGCAGAAACATTTGTAATAACTCCTCCTACACTTGTATACAGTCAAGGCCTCCCATTGCAAGAGGCAGCAAAACAACCCCAAAACATCTCTGACCTCCCCCATATGTGACTGTAGGTCCTGTGCTTTTTTCTGACCTCCACCATATGTAGCTGAAGGTCCTGTGCTCTTTTCTCTGACCTCCCCCATATGTGACTGTAGGTCCTGTGCTCTTTTCTCTGACCTCCTTCATATGTGACTGTAGGTCCTGTGCTCTTTTCTCTTACCTCCTTCATATGTGACTGTGGGTCCTGTGCTCTTTTCTCTGACTTCCTTTATATGTGACTGTAGGTCCTGTGCTCTTTTCTCTGACCTCCTTCATATGTATAGTGGGGTCACTGGAGCTTGCATTAACATAAGCAAGGCTTAATTAGGCAGCAGCTGAAAAGTCTTTGAGATTGCTGTGCTTCCAATCTCTATGATACAGGATAACTAGCTGAGTATGGTTACAGACCTAGCGCTTGCCTTCACACTTATTTAGGTAGGGAAGACTCTAAACTAAAAATATAATTTCTTAAAACTATTTATTACCAATATCAAAAAATGTGGTTTAAAAAGTGTATACATAAAAAATCAAGGATTCTGAGAATAAAATCTGTAATAGCAGCTTGTGTTCAAATTTGCTGTGTGGCGTCCTGGCAGTATACAATGCCTTCTCCTAATGCTTCTGAATAGTTGATGCAATAGACGACTGTCGCTAGTTCCACTGTAATCTGAACGAACTTCTCATTTTCTGTGGGAAATAGAGGACCTATGTTACTAGACTGTACCGTCACATCTAACTAAAACTAGTACTAATTACAGTGTTGCTCTCACCGGTTATTGTGCTGTATGATATATGTCTTCCAGCTTGTTTTTTCCTCCTTCCTAATTGCCTTCTTCCCTGGAGGTGTGATTCCCTCTACATAACGGAGGTATATAATCTGAGGGGGTCACATAAACAAAATTACTAGATGTCTCCCATTTATTAGTAATCTTGCTAAAAGATAAACATGCTGACCCAAAAAAATTCTATGGTGGGTGGGTCTTCTTACTGGTTACTTAAAATTAGTGTGAGTTCTTCCTGCTAAAGGCATGGAAATATGTAAAGCAGTGAATAGCTTAAATAATGCAATTTCTCCTATGGGCGCATGGAGTATGCTGTTACCTTGCTTATTATGAGTGTGTTGGAGGTCTTGCTTCGGCTGGTCTAATTCAGCGATAGTAACCGTTGGAGGTATTGGGTGCTCGCATCTGTCATGGGGCGGACTCCCAAGCTGTTTGGTCTGTTGTGTCGGCTCCTCTGCACCGCAGCACGGGAAAGCACATCTGCGGCCGACAGCGTGCACCCGGCTTCCTGATAGGTGACCAATTCCTGTGAGATCACCTATCAGGAAGCCGGGTGCACGCTGTCGGCCGCAGATGTGCTTTCCCGTGCTGTGGTGCAGAGGAGCCAACACAACAGACCAGACAGCTTGGGAGACCGCCCCATGACAGATGTGAGCACCCAATACCTCCAACGGTTACTATCGCTGACTTAGACCAGCCGAAGCAAGACCTCCAACACACTCATAATAAGCAAGGTAACAGCATACTCTGTGCGCCCATAGGAGAAATTGCATTATTTAAGCTATTCACTGCTTTACATATTTCCATGCCTTTAGCAGGAAGAACTCACACTAATTTTAAGTAACCAGTAAGAAGACCCACCCACCATAGAAGTTTATTGGGTGAGCATGTTTATCTTTTAGCAAGATTACTAATAAATGGGAGACATCTAGTAATTTTGTTTATGTGACCCCCTCAGATTATATACCTCCGTTATATAAAGGGAATCACACCTCCAGGGAAGAAGGCAATTAGGAAGGAGGAACAAACAAGCTGGAAGACATATATCATACAGCACAATAACCGGTGAGAGCAACACTGTAATTAGTACTAGTTTTAGTTAGATGTGACGGTACAGTCTAGTAACATAGGTCCTCTATTTCCCACAGAAAATGAGTAGTTCGTTCAGATTACAGTGGAACTAGCGACAGTCGTCTATTGCATCAACTATTCAGAAGCATTAGGAGAAGGCATTGTATACTGCCAGGACGCCACACAGCAAATTTGAACACAAACTGCTATTACAGATTTTATACTCAGAATCCTTGATTCTTTTATGTATACACTTTTTAAACCACGTTTTTTGATATTTGTAATAAATAGTTTTAAGAAATTATATTTTTAGTTTAGAGTCTTCCCTACCTAAATAAGTGTGAAGGCAAGCGCTAGGTCTGTAACCATACTCAGCTCCTTCATATGTGACTGTAGGACCTGTGCTCTTTTCTGTGATCTCCCCTATATATGACTGTAGGTCCTGTGCTCTTTTCTCTGACCTCCACCATATGTAGCTGAAGGTCCTGTGCTCTTTTCTCTGACCTCCCCCATATGTGACTGTAGGTCCTGTGCTCTTTTCTTTGATCTCCCCCATATGTGACTGTGTGATGCCCCTGAGGTGTGGTCACCACAGTGGTATTTAAGGTCATCAATACTAATGTCACATCTGAGGAGAATTCAGGTACCCTATGCTATACTCCTGAAGTAGACACAAATTGCTTGAACACTTACCAGGGGGGCTGGGCACAAGAAGGCCTCTTTGAGGCTGTGACACTCTGGTTGGAGGGAGGAGTTAGCAGTAGTGGGTAGTAGAGAGTGGTGGCAAAAGAGTTAGTTGGAGAGTCTGTATCAGGCTATGAGGCTGACAAGATGTGAAGCTGCTCGCTGGATTCCAGGTCCTGAGTGGCCAGGGATTTCAGATCCTGGCCACAGAAACTGGAGGATACTGGGCTTCAAGTGAAGCACCTACAGGGACCGGGGTACTCAGGACCGGGCTCCACTGTCTCTGGGTGTCAAGGTGCCCTTACCCAGTCCCGTTGTCCCAGATGCGGAAATAAAATGGGGAATTTACAAGGGAGGTGAAAGAGTTTTTTGTGACAGCACCCGTAGTATGTTGTCAGGAGAACCACTGCTGCCGTATTCCTGCTGGGGGCGGTGAAAAGGGGCAGAGTGCAGTGCTGATGGTAAGCCCTCCACGGGTAGGGCTGGGTGTCCCTGGGGCAGGTTTAGTGGGGGACTGCGTACTCTGGATGCTGCACCGGCTCTTCTCCTGCAGCTTCTCCAGCCAGCACGCAGGGACAGCAAGGCGTCTCCGCAGGTACGGGTTCTGCTGCAGTGTAGCAATAAACAGTCTCAGGTACTTTTGAGCTGACCGAGTACTTTACTTTCCATTGTTCTTAAAAGCAGGTTTACAGCACAGTTCTTACACATTACCGGGGACCCGGGTTCTACTGCAGCTCAGATGGTTCCTCTGCGTTGCTTCCCTCAAGATACCTTTCAAGCCCTGCTTTTCTCTCTCTCTCTGTCCTCGCTCACGGGTTCGGTCTGGCAGTCACGGGTTTCCCTCTGATTTATGGTCACTAACCCTAATACGATGGCTATGTTCCTACTCCGTGGCGGTAAGTAGATCGCGGGTCATAGAGTCCCCGTACCATGCTGTGTTGTCTCGTGATTAGGGTAGTGAAGTCTCCCAAGTCACCTCTACAGAACCGGCTCTCTGGCCTAGACCTCCAGTGACCCAGGTGAAATTTGGGCACACCAGGCTTCTTCTGCCTCTCTGTTTTTTCAGCTCTGGGTCCTCCGGCCAGCTATATTAGTGACGGCTCCCAGGCCTGTTGTTCTCCCACTATTCTTTAGTGTTCAGCTGTGGGGTGTGTCTGCTTGTGCTTCTTCCCTCGCCTTTCTCTCTAGAGCGAGTCCTCTCCTGGGTCTACTGCCTCAGGGAACCTCTCCTCCTGGGAATCAACTCCTCCAACTTAGGCTAGGGTCACACTTGGCTGCGTTTTTTAAGGTTGTTCTTGACAGCCTGCGATTTTGCTGCGTTTTTGCTTTTAGGTCAGGAGCAGCCATAAAAAACGCATGCGAAAACGCATGCGAAGATGCATGGTACCATTAGTGCCATGCGATTTTGCATGCATGACCCATAGGGCCTCATGTTAAAAAAACGCATGCGTTTTTTGGAAAAGCACCAAAAAACATCTCAAGAGACTTTTTTTGGTGCTGAGAGAAAAACGCATCCAAAAATCGCATGGCACTTTAGACATGCGTTTTTTTGTATTGGGGCCTATGGATGCGTTTTTGCATGCGTTTTTCACAAAATCCAATTGTGAAAATCGCATGGAAAATTGCATCCAGCTCTCAAGTGTGACCCTAGCCTTAGTGTTCCAGTGTTTTTAATACTGTTCCTCCACCCACTACCTCTCTACCTCTTCTACCTCTCTCTCGACCCACACTTCTCTAAATTCCCGCCACCCCTTGCCCTACATAGTGGCTTAGGATCGTAGTGTGTGGATGTGTTGATGTTTTAAGTCGACCATCTTACCTTGTCTGGTTGCAGTTCACCCTGTGGCTGTCCTGGTCGCTGGGGTACCACACAAGCACAGTACCTACACTATGTGAGGCTGTCCGGGACACAGCAACTACTAAATGACTAGAGAGCCAGGTGGGTCTGGCTGCTGATAAAGTCTGTGTTGCCTTCCTGGCTAGAAGTCAGGGGAACTAAGGAGGAGCAGGGGAGCTACAGGCATCTACAACCTCATCACAAGGAGAAGTTGTAGCACCCAATGGGTTAATGTGCCACAATAACATCACATGGGTTCTCTCCCCACTACACACTGACAAACACTAGCACTGTCACGCTGGGAGCGGGAGAGACACTCAGCGTAGGACAACGACGGGGGGGGAATAAGGAGTCCCTAAAGCTATGGGCACAAGAGGGAGAGGGTGACCCCTAGACTTCCTGGGGCTGACCCTGTCTGCCCTGACGTCCCTATACAGTTTCCTCAACTGTCGCCGACCACGAACCTCGTCCCTCTCTGATCCTAGCACTACCTTATCTAAGGATCAGATGGAGAGGTTCACTAGACCCCTCCACTAACAACTAAAGACAAACACAAGGAAAAACAGACAATGGGGAAAGAAAACACTTATCTTTCAGCAGAGCACAGCAACCTCCACAACCTCAGCTTCTGCTGGAGCAAGGATAATGAGTGTCCAAGGAAATATCACCTGCACCGAGGGAGGGCAATGAAACTCCTTATAAAGGTGGGAAGAACCTGCTGGGTCCTAGTGACCCAGAATACTGGTGTAGAAACCAGACCGAGCACAAGACCTTCCCAGCCGTCTCCCCATGATAGGGAGATCTTATCATACCTTCTCTCTATCTACACAGAAGGTAAATGCCCCTGAAAGACGGACCGTCCTCAAACATTATGGCTGATTGGCCAAACGCTGGGACCGTCTGCGCGTGGCCTCTACCCTGTCATCCGTGCCACCCGTGACAAGCACCTCTGGGTCAGGAGGGGGAGCACAACCTGCTTCCTTATATACTCTTGCCCATGAGGAAGTAGCTCAGACCGTGCAGCATGGTGTAGTGCTGTGAAGAGCACGAGCTAGTGCAGAACTTAGTGCAGACCTAGTGAGGGTCAGAGGAACAGGAGAACTACAGACTGAGGAACACGTCTGGGAGCTGGAGTGACACCTTCACATGCCCCAGAAGGACGAACAGAACGGACACCGGATCTGGTACTGTGTCTGGCACCCACAGCACAGTGAATCCAGGAACAGAGGGATTTCTAGATGCCCCTAGTACCAGTGCAAAGCAACACGGAGGGCTCAGCACAGCACAGAGGACTCAAGTTGCCTAGCCAAGTGGTACCAGCAGAACACAGAGAGAGAGTCGTGAGAAGTCCCAGCAGCTCAGCTAATAGCAGCAGCCAGGACACACACACAGTGCAGCACGAGGAAGCTGACGACCCCGGACAGGGTGGGAAGAGAGCTCAGCCCCATTACAGACTCCGTGGACTATAATCTGCAATAACATCAGCAGTAAAGCTTTGGAAAACAGCAAAACTGTGAGTCTGTGTATTGATTGCGACCTTTGCCTTACATTCAGCACAGAGAGCTTCCCCCTGCTACAAGCCTGTCAGTTCTGCAGCCTCAGGAAAGAAGGAGAATTGCACCAGTGTCTACCAAACGTGAGTGTGTGTCCTTTAACCCTGTCTCCACCATCTATACCCCTTATAGACTATACCATCACTGCCCCGGGGAATACAGTTCTACCCACAGGAACTATACCATCTATGCTGCCACTACATCATCCCCAGAGGTTCTGCAGCAGCGGCGGCCCCCTTACTGGCCGCATATAGTGGGTGGCGTCACGACTGACATTTCCCCTGTAAATAATCCCCTTTTATTGCCGAGCCCGGACACGGTCCGGACCAAGCCGCCCGTGACTTCCCCGGCACCATCCGATCCGGTACCGAGTACCCCCGTCCCGAGGGGCCCGACAAAGTCAACTGGCCAGACCCAAAGACCAGGTGAACCAGTACTTTGGACTCGCTGCTGCGTACAACTGCAAAATAAAAGGTAAAATACCGCATTTAACTGCCTCCTTGTTTCCTTCTGCTGCACTTCTGCACTTCTCAGTCCCACCATCATCTCCCTTACAATCCCTATCATCATTTATCACCTATTACTTTCCAGGGGTCTGCCCTGACTGAAGTGGGAATACCAACTAGCTGCCATAACACCTATCCCCTAGGAATATCTATATGCAGCACCAGCCATCCCTGGCTAGACTCTTCAGCTGGCATCACAAACTTTATCAACTTTCATCCCCTGTAAATACCCCTTTTTCATGTGCGGTTAGGGTCACAGCTGCTGGGCATCGCCACTGTTAAGATTAGACTCCTGGCCCAGCCAGCTGAGTATCCCGATCCTTGTGACTGTCACAACTGTAGGTCCTATGCTCTTTTCTCTACCTCCCCCATATGTGACCATAGGTCCTATACTCTTTCCACTGACCTCCCCCATATGTGTCGGTAGGTCCCATGCTCTTTTCTCTGACCTACCCATATGTGACTGTACTCTTTGTTCTGACTTTGCCCATATGTGACTGTAGGTCCTGTTCTCTTTTCTCTGACCTACCCATATATGACTGTTGGTCCTGTGCTCTTTTCTCTGACCTACCCATATATGACTGTAGGTCCTGTGCTCTTTTTTCGACCTCCCCCATGTGTAACTATTCGCTTTGTTCTGATTATTCCCATATGTGACTGTGGTCATGTTCTCTTTCCACTGACCTCCCCCATATGTGTCTTGAGGTCTTGTGCTCTTTTCTCTGACCTACCCATATGTGACTGTAGGTCTTGTGCTCTATTTTCTGACCTCCCCCATATGTGACTGTAGGTCCTGTGTTCTTTTCTCTGACCCCCACCATATGTGACTGTAGGTCTTGTGCTCTTTTCTCTGACCTCCCCCATATGTGACTGTTGGTCCTGTGATCTTTTCTCTGACCTCCCGTATATTTGACTGTAGGTCCTCTGCTCTTTTCTCTGAGCCTCCACCATATGTGACTGTAGGTCCTGTGCTCTTTTCTTTCTAGGCCTTAGTTTGTTTTCGGTAAACGGTAGAATGATTCAAGTTAACAGAAAGCTCTATCTAGGTCTCATCTGTCCACAAGACACTTTCCCAGAAGGATTTTGTTTTATGAACAATTGGCAAACTGCAGTCTAGATTATTTATGTCTCTGTATCAGCAGTTGGGTCCTCCTAGGTCTACTCCATAACATTTCATTTGATTCACATGTGGACGGATAGTTAGCATTGACACTGATGCCCCCTGAGCCTGCAGGATAGCTTGAAGGGTTTGTCTGGTCTAAAACAATAATTTTGCAGTCAGTCTATTTAACTGCAGACTTATCAATTCTCCCAGGGCCCACCCTGTGCACTGCGAGGATTTGCAGTATCTAAACTGGAAACAGACCGCAGTTAGGGGGAATGCATGGTCCCGCCCACTGCAGCCAGAGCCATCAACTAATGGGGACAGCCTCGCTCATTAAAAGTGTATGAAGCAATGCCACACCCATTAGATGGCCGCTCCAACTAGTCAGACGTGCAGGCTCTATACACTTGTGTTAGGTCCCCTGGCACCGCTCCCTAGCTCACCTCTCCCAGGTTAAGTTTGTTTGCTTCTGCCTTGCTGACTGTTGGTCAGGCCTTTCTTGTACCCTGTTACCTGGAACCCTAGCTGTGCTCTTCCCCGGTAGCCCCATTCCTGCTCGCCTTGCCTTGTACCATTACCCGGAATCCTTAGCTGTGCCGTAGCATAGGCTAACCTTACGAGCTGCACCCCTGGTACTAGCAGCCATGGTATTAGACCCCCTGGGCTTTTCCATGACAATCCCTGTATAGGGGTTGGTTAAACTAGGTCAGCTCACCCAGGGGAGTTCGGTACCATGGCCCAGTGGGTCCACTCTAGGGCACCTTCCCCCGGAAGCGTGACAGAATAATCAGGCCATGGACCCCGCTGGTACCTCGTTCTCAGCACTAAAGGAGCTGGATTATATTTGTGAGAGTTGGAGCCGTATAGCGGCTTGTCTTCAGTCCATGGATAACCGGTTAGCCTCCGACCCAGCATCCGCAACCCAGCCTGCGAGCCTACAGCAGGAGCAGGCAGCACAATGAGACATGCAGTCCTGCATTCTGTCATACATATCCTCCGTGGATGATCATCTGGACGCCATGCAGTCTGCAACAACGGCCTTGGCTCAGGCCGCATTCTATGACTGGTCCCCGGGTGGCGTCCCGAACCCTCCGCCTCGCCTCGGAATACCACCTAGATACAGCGGAGACCCCAAGATGTGCCGCGGCTTCCTCAACCAGTGTCATTTACACTTTCAACTACTACCACAGCAGTACCCTTTTGTGGTGTCCCACCTGGAGGGTGAAGCTCTGGTGTGGGTTAACCCTCTATGGGAGCGTGATGAGCTAGCAGTCTCCCACTTGTCGATCTTTCTGGAGACATTCCGGAGGGTCTTCGATGAACCCGGTCGGGTCACATCTGCTACGGAGTCGTTATTCATCCTCCGTCAAGGGAAGCTCACCGTTGGGCAATACGCCATTCGTTTCCGCATCCTCTCCTCCGAGGTGAGATGGAATAATGAATCACTGAACGGAGCTTTCTGGCGTGGCCTGTCCAGCTGGATAAAGGATGAACTCGCGGGTCGGGATATCCTAGAAGAGCTGGAGGACTTGATCTCACTAGCCACTCGCATCGACTTGCGTTTCCAAGAGCGCTCCTGTGAAACCGCCAGGGAAAGGAGATCCATCCGGTGCCGATATTGTCCTGAAAGACCAGGAGAAGTCCTCCGCCTAGGTCACGTAAGAGAGACCGTCCTAGGCAAGAGCGATGCCGCTCAACCCCTCACCCTGCCCATGCAGGTGATACATCCACAGAGATGCTTTTCTGAGCTAGCCTACGTGGATTCTGGGGCAGCAGGAAATTTCATTCGGCAAGAGGAGGTGACTCGACTTAGAATCTCTGTAATACCTCTGGTGACGCCTCGCGTGATTGCATCAGTGGATGGCAGACCGCTGCAAGAGATCGTCACCAAAGTGACAGAGGAGGTGGAGGTGAAAATCAGGGCTCTACACTGTGAAAAGATTGCCTTCTACGTCATGCCTGGTCTCTCCCATGCCCTGCTCCTCGGGCTTTCCTGGCTTCAGGTTCATAAACCTGTCCTGGACTGGCGCTGAGGTGACGTGCTGCAGTAGGGTCCTCTCTACCATGAGAGATGCCTGAAGTCTGTTCTGCCACCCGGTTCCCTGCAACCGGCTTCTGTTCTTCCTGGTTTACCAATTGCCTATTGGCAGTACGTGGATGTCTTCAACAAAACGGAGGCAAAGGTCCTCCCGCCTCATCCGCCGTATGATTGCCCTATTGATCTGGTTCCTGGTGCTACTCCACCCAAGGGACGAATCTATCCGATGTCTCCAGCCGAGTCACAAGCCATGTCTGAGTACATCACGGACAGCTTGGATAGGGGCTTCATTCGAAAATCTACGTCCCCTGCTGGCGCTGGGTTTTTCTTTGTGAAGAAGAAGGAGGGCCCCCTTCGACCCTGCATAGATTACAGAGGCTTGAATGCCATAACCATCAAGAACAAATACCCCTGCTGCTGATTCCAGAGCTCTTTGACAGGCTCAAAGGGGTTCGCATCTTCACGAAATTAGACCTCCAAGGAGCATACAATCTGGTTCGCATACGTGCCGGAGATGAATTGAAAACGGCTTTCAACACCAGGGACAGGCCATTTTGTGTATTTGGTCATGCTGTACGGGTTGTGTAACGCTTCCACAGTGATTCAGGAGTCCGTCAATGACATCTTTCGTGATCTGTTGTACACGTGTGTGGTGGTATATCTGGACGATATCCTCATCTTCTCCACGGATTTGTCCTCTCATAGACGGGACGTGCGGCAAGTCCTCCTGCGACTGAGGTGGAGTCAGTTGTATGCCAAGATGGAGAAATATGTCTTTGAGCAGACCTCTTTGCCCTTTCTCGGATACATCATCTCTGACTCCGAATTACTGATGGATCCTGAGAAACTCTCTGCCGTGCTGAAGTGGCCCCGTCCTGTGGGGACTAAGGCAATTCAGCGGTTCCTTGGTTTTGCAACCTTTTCCACCTTAAAGCGCTCCTTCTCCAAGGGTCCTGCCTTGCACCGACCAGAGGTAAACAGACAGTTCATTGTAGAGGTAGAAGCCTCCTCCATAGGAGCGGGGGCTGTCCTCTCCCAGAAATCCTCTTCAGGTTGGTTAGTCACCTGCGGGTTTTACACCAAAGCATTTACCTCATCGGAGCACAACTACTCTATTGGGGATCGTGAATTGCTGGCCATCAAATTGGCATTGGAGGAGTGGCGACATCTCCTAGAGGGTGCCGTTCATCCATTCATTATCTTCACAGACCACAAGAACCTGGCTTATCTCCAGTCCGCCCAGAGGCTCAACCCCCGGCAGTTCCGATGGTCCCTGTTCTATGCCCCTTTCAACTTTGAACTGCACTTCCGGCCTGGCAGTAAAAACGTCAAGGCTGATGCTCTGTCAAGGTCCTTGCAGCAGTTGGATGTGGAAGAGGAGACCTTCCATATCGTCGATCCTACAAAGATAATCACCGTGGCTCCCTTACATGTAGTTGGACTTCCGCCGGGGAAGACCTTCATAGCACAGGATCATAAGAGTGCGGTCCTGGCATGGGGACACTTGTCGAGAATTGCCGATCACGTAGGAGTTAAGAAGTCTCACTCTTTGATCTCTCGTCACTATTGGTGGCCTACTGTTCGTCAAGACGTCCACGACTTCGTTGCTTCATGTCTGTCCTGTGCTAGAAATAAGGTGTCCAGAGAGTTACCGGCTGGACGTCTACTGCCTCTCCCGGTCCCATCGGCTCGTTGGCAACACATAGCTATGGATTTCATTACAGATCTACCCTGCTCCTCCGGCTGTACGGTCATATGGGTAGTCGTGGATCGCTTCTCTAAAATGGCTGACTTCGTTCCTATGCCCAGTCTACGATCCGCTCCTGAGTTGGCCAAGATATTCATCAAACAGATCTTCCGGCTCCACGGATTTCCTCGTCATATCGTGTCCGATAGGGGAGTTCAGTTCACTTCCCGGTTCTGGACGGCGCTATGCAAGCATATGGACATCACGTTGGACTTCTTCTCGGCTTATCATCTGCAGTCCAATGGGCAGGTGGAGTGCATTAACCAAGTACTCACCACCTACCTCCAGCACTTCGCCAATGCTCATTACGATAACTGGACCAGTCTCCTTCCTTGGGCAGAATTCGCTTACAACAACCACTCTACTGAGTCGTGAGCTAAATCTCCCTTTGTCGTGGTATTCGGGCAACATCCTGGTTTACCTCTTCTGTTCTCCTCAGCATCCAGCAACCCGGCAGCCGATGCATTTTCCGTAGAGTTTACCAAGATCTGGAGTGAGACCAGAGATGCCCTTACACAAGCCTCCAGCAGGATGAAGAGACATGCCAATAAGAGATGCTTAGATGCACCGCCTTATCTCTCGGGCGATAAAGTGTGGCTTTCTTCCATATACGTCAGGCTGAAGGTGCCATCCTACAAGTTGTATCGGTCCTTTTAAAGTCCTTGGATGCATCAACAACATTGCCTACAAGTTGAGACTGCCTGCCTCACTTTGCATCCCCAATTCCTTTCATGTTTCATTGTTGAAACCGGTGGTGTTTAATCGTTTCCATCCATTCTCCGGCACCGTTCCATGGCCTCTCAGCTCCGAGAATGTCTATGAGGTCAGGGACATCCTTGCCATGAGGAAGAGTAGAGGCAAGACCCTCTTCTTGATTGACTGTGTTGGCTTCGGTCCTGAGGAGAGGACCTGGGAGCCACGGGAGAACATTGATGCGCCACGCATTCTTCGAAGGAGGGAGCGTGAGGGAGGGGGTCCTGTTAGGTCCCCTAGCACCGCTCTCCAGCTCACCTCTTCCGGGTAGGCATCTTCTGCTACTCTGCCGACCGGGCATCCGGTGTCCAGGCGTACTGTGTCTTGGAGCAGTGGGTGGGTTCCCTTCCTGTCAGCTGACCACCGGGCTCACATAAGAGCACATTACAATGGTTGTATTCATGTGACCAATCAGCGGTGCACTAGGTGAACTCCTCTTTTGTGACTCTAGGGGTCAGCACGATCCAATCTGACAGTCCCCTTGACCAATAGCTGCTCTTCCTCTTGTATATCAGGCCACCTCCACTGATGGGAGGTGCCTGATTATTAAGTTAGTTTTCTTCTGCCTTGCTGACTGTTGGTCAGGCCTTCCTTGTACCCTGTTACCATGAACTCTAGCTGTGCTCTTCCCCGGTAGCACCATTCCTGCTCACATAGCCTTGTACTCTTACCCGGAATCCTTAGCTGTGCTGTAGCATAGGCTAACCTTACGAGCCACCCCCCTGTTACTAGCAGCCATTGTATTTAGATCCCCTGGGCTTGTCCTTGACAATCCCTGTATAGGGGTTGGTTAAACTAGGTCAGCTCAACCAAGGGAGTTCAGTACCACGGCCCAGTGTATCCACTCTAGGGTGCCTTCCCACGGAAGCGTGACAACTTGTATATGGTGAGGTCGCGTCCACTAGTTGTGTTGTTGCCAGGAACTTGCATATTCATAATTTCAGTCCATTCCTAGCTTTCAAAATTTTTGTAGCGCCTACTGCGGGCACTGGAAGGATTGATAGGTCTGCAGTCACATAGAGTGACTGCAGAATTATCATTTTAGACCAAATAATCCCTTTAAATTTCTTTAGGATTGGGGCTTTTTCAACATCCAGACAATCCCGTGTTACAACCTTTCATCAATTTTTCTCTGCTGTACACATCCAGGGAGAATAGCTACAGGGCCATGAGTTGTAAACCTTTTGATTATGTTGCACACCATAGACAAAGGAACATCAAGGTCTCTAAAGATAGACTTGCAAACTTGAGATGGTTGATATTTTTAACACTTTTGGTTCTCAAGTCCTTAGACAGTTCTCTTCACCTCTTTTTGTTTTCCATGCTTATTGTGGCACAAACAGTTCCACAGTTCAAAGATTGAGGCAACTTCTCCCCTTTTTATCTGGTTTCAGGTGTGATTTTTATATTGCCCATCCTGTTACTTCCCACAGGTGAGTATAAACGAGCGTCACGTGCGGTAAACTACATTTTTTACTCACAATTTTGGAAAGGTGACAACTAGGGATGAGCGAGTATACTCGTAACTATTCGGTACTCGACGAATAGTACGGTATTCGGACTACTCGCTACTCCGCGAGTTTCCTTGTGATTACTCGTTAGGAGTAGCACGTAGTACCTTCATTTTCGCATCGCATCTATATACACCGTGAAAGTGAAATAAAAGTTAATAAAAGATGTTAAAAATAAAAAAATAACATACTCACCCATCCGACGGCTGTGCCTGGACCCGAAATCAACACATCTGATGGGCTGCCAGGACCTTAAGTCTGATGGCCAATCAGAAGGCCACTTGCAATCAGGTGGTGGGTGACGTCACACACCACCTGATCGCTACCGGCCATCAGATGTTCTAACACATCGATGGCCTGTCAGGACCTTATGTCTGATGGCCAATCAAATGGCCGGCAGCGATCAAGTGCTATGTGACGTCACAAACCACCTGATCGCTACCGGCCATCCTATTGGCCATCAGATGTTCTAAAACATCGATGACCTGTCAGGACCTAAAGTCTGATGGCCAATCAAATGGCCGGCAGCGATCAGGTGCTATGTGACGTCACACACCACCCGATTGCTACCGGCCATCTGAATGGCCATCAGACTTAAGGGTCTCGTAGCCCATTGGATGTGCCCTTTTCGGGTCCTGGGACAGCCCTCGGATAAGTGAGTATGTAATTATATTATTTTTAACACCTTTTATTAAGTTTTATTTCACTTTCACAGTGTATATAGATACACTGCGAAAGTACTCTCATTTCCCATTGACTTACGTTGGACTCGCTACTCGTAATGAGTACCCGATGATTAGTAATGAGCAGTAATTATGTCCAATTTGCCTTTCTTTCTCTGTTTCTTGTGTTGTTTTAATACACTCAAAGGGAATAACCATGTGTATTACAAAACATGTTCACTGCAATCATTTTCTGGGAGAAATATTTCATTTTCAGGAACAATTTTTGGCCGTGACGGTATATGAATTTATTCTAGATTTGTCCTCTTGGTACAAGAAGCTTCACTGTACAAACAATATAAGCTTATGAATAACCTTGCAACTTCCATAGAGCTTCTATGTACCGTATATACTCGTGTATAAGCTGACTTTTTCAGCCCAAAAATTGGGCTGAAAAGTCCCCCCTCGGCTTATACACGAGTATATACATAGTGTGTGCTGAGTGTGACGGGGACGGGGCTCTGACTGGGGGCAGGAGGAGGCAGGAGGGGGCTGCAGTGACACCGCGCGGTCACGTGGGCCCGCCTCATTGATATGCACACATCCCCCTGTCCATCCCCGGCAGGGGGATGCAGTGCATATTGCCGGACACAGCCCCTGGCGGCCCCCGGCAGTGGTGTACAGCCCCCCCGCCTAGTACCGGGCCCCCATGCTGCGGCACAGCATACAGTAGTTCATACACTACCATCTCTCCCTGCAGCGCGCGGCTCCTCCATGTCCCAGCCGGCATCTTCCTGTAGTGTCATGTGACTGGCACGTCCGCTCGTCACATGACACTACAGCAACAAGCCGGGCGGGAGATGGAGGAAGCGCGCGCTGCAGGAGATGGTAATGTATGAGCTACTGTATGCTGTGCCGCAGCATGGGGGCCCGGTACTAGGCGGGGGGGCTGTATACCACTGCCGGGGGCCGTCGGGGACCATGTATATCACTGTGCTGGGGGCTGCTGTATACACCTGTGCTGGGGGCTGCTGTATACACCTGTGCTGGGGGCTGCTGTATACACCTGTGCTGGGGGCTGCTGTATACCACAATTCTGGGGGCTGTATACCTGTGCTGGGGTCCACCCTCGGCTTATACGCGAGTCAATAGGTTTTCCCAGGTTTTGGGGGCAAAAGTAGGGGGTCGGCTTATACACGGGTCGGCTTATACACGAGTATATATGGTACTTACATTTCTCTTCTTTCCTTCCACAGCTCAAGTTAATCCCAGGAAAATGAGAAGAAAGTTTTGATTTTTTAATATTAATAAGTAATTAAGAAAGCGCTGGAGAACATGATCGGATCCGAGGAACACAAATTTCTCAAGGTTATAATTAAATGTGGAGCTGGAATGGACAGAATCCTTTAATGAGTGAGAACCTCCGCCGAGCACCTTGTGCCTCCGAAGACGCGTCTCCCAAGGAAGTTTGACCACTGATGACCTCCACGATAACTTTCATTACAAGAAACTTTATACAACCGGATCAATCAGTGGAAATTTCCCCGACTCATGAGTATTTGACTTAAGACAACAGCCAAGGAATTTACTACGTCTTACACAACCTTGTTTTTTTTCTTCCTCTGGCTGAACTTGAAGTTTTCTGTATAAGTTCCAAATGATCTGCTATAATGGATGCCATTCTAGAAAGGCTTTACATGAGATTGAAAAATCAGCAAGATCGGACTTTCGTTGTTTAACTCTTCATCCCCCCCTACTCTATATGCACCACACTGGGGACTGCAGCAGCCGTGATCTGCTTTTATAGTTGTTGTGACTCTCACAACCACACAAGGTGAAACCTCTGATACCTATTTAGGTCATATTTTATCTCTCAGACCCTTCATCCTCCCTACATTAATTTTCCGAGATTTGGGTTTCTATTGTCTGTAATCCATAATCATCAACATTAACATAAATAAACACATGAAATAGATCCCTCTGTGTGTAATAACTCTATATAATATATGTGTGTCACTTTATGTATTGAATTACTGAAATAATTGAACTTTTTGATGATCTTCTCATTCATTGAGATGCACCTGTAGTGTAGTATATGGTAAACACTGCCATATAGTGTGATGACCAAATAAAACAGGGATGGGGAACTCCAGTCCTCAAGGGCCGCAAACAGTGCAAGTTGGGGAGCCATGGTCCTGATGGACTCAATTTGGTAAAATGTCCCCTGAGAATAATACATTACAGAGTTAACTCTTCTATTCTGCTGCCAAAGTAAGTAGGTGAACTGATTGCTATTGCATTTCTTTCCTTGACGCCAATCGTGCTAGTATAATGACGCGCACCCAGGGCTCGGGGGTACTTGGCTCTTGGGGTTCTCTCTCTCTCAGTCAGGGAAGTCACGGGTGGCCATCCCGAGGCCGTGGCCCTGGGGGTCAACTGAAAAAGGGGGATAATATTTACAGGGGATTATTTATAAGTTTGTTGTCTTTGTGACGCCACCTGCTGAGTCTGGTGATGCTCACCAGCACCGCCACAGTCCTCCGGTGGTCGGTGGTATTGCGGCTTTGATGGAATAGTCCCCACAGGCGGGACTGGACCACTGGGGCAGTGATGCTGTAATAAACAGTTTATATTTGAAAGGATGCAGCAGAGTCAAAGCTTCACTTCACCGGGTAACCTTACTTGAACAGTTCTTTCAACCTTACAGTTCAACAGTTCATTAGATGGTATACTGGCAAATGCTCCAGGCTGCAACTGGGATTTCTGGCTTACGATGGAACCCCCCTTTATGTTCCTTTCTTTTCCTTCTTTCCTGTTCCCAGTGTTTGAAGCCTGATCTCCTGTAGATGATCTGGCCTCCTGCTGTTTCTTATTCTGTCTCCTCTCCCTTTTGTACCCGTCGGGTTAACCTTTTGTTGAATTCCGCAGCCGCCTACTGTGCTTCTGGTTTCCCTCTTGTGGGATCCTTGGGAGTCAGGGCCGTATTTACAATATCCCTGTTGTGCGGATTTTCTGTGAGCCTTAGAGGATCGCACAGGTGCGGTCTCCGGTACCCGGGTTTCTTCCTATGGGGCAAACTCTATCCCTTACTCGCTCCCCACCCAAGTTAACTCTGTGTCTATGAGTTTCTTTGCTTTCTTTCTCTTTTGGGATCTCTTCCTTCTCAGGACCTCTCAGCCGAGGTGGCCCTCTTTGTCCTTTCAGGCTGCCTGCCTGGTTCCCTCTGTCTCACTCCAACTCTCCTCACTTTCTGACCGACTCACTGACTAGTTCCAGTTCCTGCTTCTTTTTTTTTCCCCTAGAGGCCACTATTTATATCCTCCCAGGGTTACCTCCCACCTACTGTCCTAGTGTGTGGGTGTCAGCTCTAGGGCTCCATCTTGTGACCATAGTCCCAATTGAAGCGGAGTACTACACCGCTTTTCTTGGTGCAGTACCCCTTTTGTGGCACCTACATAGTGGGGCGCCACACTCACCCTTGATTGAACATGCTCATCCCCGAGCATCACACTCACCCTTCGGGAAGTCAAAAACATTTTTATATCTATGCAAATCAACTGGTAAACTATATACAATCATGAATACTTTGGTTTCTTCCCCGTCCAGGGAGGCACATCTCATATATTTATATATATAATATATAATCAGCCTAACTCACTTCCGTCATATTCGGCACTGTTTCCGTTGTCGTGTCCGTGGCTGCCTCACAAAGCCTCACTTGCAATGCCTTTGCGAGTCCGTGCAGAATACGCTCAAGTAACTCGCAAAGATTCACTCACAATGGCTTTGCGAGTCTTCACAGAATAGGCTCCACTGTGAGTCAAAGCTTCACTTGCAATGTCCGGGACTCCTGACTCGCAAACAGTCTCTCTCTCTCTCCCTTATCCCGCGCACAGTCTGCACCCTCTCCTCACCTCCTGGACTCCATGTACTCATCTATGGCCCCCGCAGCCCCCTGGAAGTGCAGCCTCTCCATGCCTCCTTCAGGTGGCTGCTCAGTGTGAAGGAGGAGGAGGAGGCAGCTCCAGGAAGAAGCCGACACAGAAGGGAACACACACAGAGGGAGGAACGGAGGGAGAGGGGAAAGCAAGCAGGCTCCTGGGGACAACCTCTCCTAACTGAGGTGCACGAAGGAGCTGCAGCCAGGTCACACAGCAGTGTGTGGCACAACAACTCCCAGCATGCCACACCTATCTCTGTGATTAGAGCTCTGCCTCTGCCCTCCAGCCTCCCCTGTCCTCTGCCCTCCAGCCTCCCCTGTCCTCTGCCCTCCAGCCTCCTCTGTCCTCTGCCCTCCAGCCTCCGCTCTCCTCTACCCTCCAGCCTCCGCTCTCCTCTGCCCTCCAGCCTCCGCTCACCTCTCCCTGTCCTCTGCCCTCCAGCCTCCCCTCTCCTCTCCCTGTCCTCTGCCCTCCAGCCTCCCCTGTCCTCTGCCCTCCAGCCTCCTCTGTCCTCTGCCCTCAAGCCTCCCCTGTCCTCTGCCCTCCAGCCTCCCCTGTCCTCTGCCCTCCAGCCTCCCCTGTCCTCTGCCCTCCAGCCTCCCCTGTAGTCTGCCCTCCAGCCTCCGCTCTCCTCTACCCTCCAGCCTCCGCTCTCCTCTGCCCTCCAGCCTTCCCTGTCCTCTGCCCTCCAGCCTCCCCTGTCCTCTGCCCTCCAGCCTCCGCTCTCCTCTACCCTCCAGCCTCCGCTCTCCTCTGCCCTCCAGCCTCCGCTCACCTCTCCCTGTCCTCTGCCCTCCAGCCTCCCCTCTCCTCTCCCTGTCCTCTGCCCTCCAGCCTCCCCTGTCCTCTGCCCTCCAGCCTCCCCTCTACTCTCCCTGTCCTCTGCCCTCCAGCCTCCGCTCCCCTTTCCCTGTCCTCTGCCCTCCAGCCTCCGCTCTTCTTTCCCTGTCCTCTGCCCTCCAGCCTCCCCTCTCCTCTCCCTGTCCTCTGACCTCCAGCCTCCGCTCCCCTTTCCCTGTCCTCTGCCCTCCAGCCTCCGCTTTCCTCTCCCTGTCCTCTGCCCTCCACTCTCCTCTGCCCTCCAGCCTCCGCTCTCCTCTCCCCTGTCCTCTGCCCTCCAGCCTCCCCTGTCCTCTGCCCTCCAGCCTCCCCTGTCCTTTGCCCTCCAGCCTCCCCTCTCCTCTCCCTGTCCTCTGCCCTCCAGCCTCCGCTCCCCTTTCCCTGTCCTCTGCCCTCCACTCTCCTCTGCCCTCCAGCCTCCGCTCTCCTCTGCCCTGTCCTCTGCCCTCCACCCTCCACTCTCCTCTCCCTGTCCTCTGCCCTCCAGCCTCCCCTGTCCTCTGCCCTCCAGCCTCCCCTGTCCTCTGCCCTCCAGCCTCCCCTCTCCTCTGCCCTCCAGCCTCCCCTCTCCTCTCCCTGTCCTCTGCCCTCCAGCCTCCGCTCCCCTTTCCCTGTCCTCTGCCCTCCAGCCTCCGCTCTGCTCTCCCTGTCCTCTGCCCTCCAGCCTCTGCCCTCCACTCTCCTCTGCCCTCCAGCCTCCGCTCTCCTCTCCCTGTCCTCTGCCCTCCAGCCTCCGCTCTCCTCTCCCTGTCCTCTGCCCTCCAGCCTCCGCTCTCCTCTCCCTCTTCTCTGCCCTCCAGCCTCCGCTCTCCTCTCCCTGTCCTCTGCCCTCCAGCCTCCGCTCTCCTCTCCCCTGTCCTCTGCCCTCCAGCCTCCGCCCTCCGCTATCCTCTGCCCTCTAGTCTCCGCTCTCCTCTGCCCTCCAGCCTCCGCTCTCCTCTGCCCTCCAGCCTCCGCTCTCCTCTCCCTGTCCTCTGCCCTCCAGCCTTCGCTCTCCTCTCCCTGTCCTCTGCCCTCCAGCCTCCGCTCTACTCTCCCTGTCCTCTGCCCTCCAGCCTCCACTCTCCTCTCCCTGTCCTCTGCCCTACAGCCTCCGCTCTCCTCTCCCGGTCCTCTGCCCTCCAGCCTATGCTCTTCTCTCCCTGTCCTCTGCCCTACAGCCTCTGCCCTCCACTCTCCTCTGCCCTCCAGCCTCCGCTCTCCTCTCCCTGTCCTCTGCCCTCCAGCCTCCGCTCTCCTCTCCCTGTCCTCTGCCCTCCAGCCTCCGCTCTCCTCTCCCTGTTCTCTGCCCTCCAGCCTCCGCTCTCCTCTCCTTGTCCTCTGCCCTCCAGCCTCCGCTTTCCTCTGCCCTGTCCTCTGCCCTCCAGCCTCCGCCCTCCGCTCTCCTCTGCTCCCCAGCCTCCGCTCTCCTCTGCCCTCCAGCCTCCCCTCTCCTCTGCCCTCCAGCCTCCACTCTCCTCTGCCCTCCAGCCTCCGCTCTCCTCTGCCCTCCAGCCTCCGCTCTCCTCTGCCCTCCAGCCTCCGCTCTCCTCTGCCCTCCAGCCTCCGCTCTCCTCTGCCCTCCAGCCTTTGCTCTCCTCTCCCTGTCCTCTGCCCTCCAGCCTCCGCTCTCCTCTCCCTGTCCTCTGCCCTCCAGCCTCCGCACTCCTCTCCCTGTCCTCACCCCTCCATATGCAATGTACAGTATGTGTATATATCTGTGTATGTAGGCACTTCCGTCACTTTGTCCGCACTTCCCTCAACTTTCTACACACACATACACACACACACACACACTTCGCTATACTTACCACCGGGCCTGCGTCCGCTGCCTGGATCCTCAGTCGACATGTCGCCGCCCCCAAACTACTAGATCCAATATAGCGTCCAAGATGTCTCGCCAAACTACCCGGACGACATATTGAATCCAGTCGTCCGAAGGGCGGCGACATGTCAACTCAGGATCCAGGCGGTGGGGAAGAAGCAGGGTCGGTGGTAAGTATAGCGCTGTGTGTGTATGTGTGTGTGTATGTTTGTGCTGACCACTCTGCCCACGGCACTGCGCTGACCACTCTGCCCACGCCGCTGCGCTGACCACTCTGCCCACGGCGCTGCGCTGACCACTCTGCCCACGGCGCTGCGCTGACAACTCTGCCCACGGCGCTGCGCAGACCACTCTGCCCACGGCGCTGCGCTGACCAGTCTGCCCACGGTGCTGCGCTGACCAATCTCACTGCACTCACTGCTAACCACTGAGCCACCGCACTCACTGCTAACCACTGAGCCACCGCACTCGCTAACCACTGAGCCACCGCTCTCACTGCTAACCACTGAGCCACCGCACTCACTGCTAACCACTGAGCCACCGCACTCACTGCTAACCACTGAGCCACCGCACTCACTGCTAACCACTGAGCCACCGCACTCACTGCTAACCACTGAACCACTGCACTCACTGCTAACCACTGAGCCACCGTATACTGTGCTACCCACAGAGCCGCCTGTATACACACAATTAATTTCACCGCACTCCCGTAACTATTAGTAAATAAACTATATATAGATTCTAGACTACCCGATTCTTTAGAATCGGGCCGCCATCTAGTCTCTTATAAAGTTGCATATCAAACTGTACACACATTATTCTTTACTCTGGCCCAACGGGACCTACTTCAGCATGCGGGCCCAGCGGTAATCTTTAGTCCTACACAGTCCAGTGTGTGTTATCACCATTGGGCCGCTCTTCACACATTATCACACGCAACAGGGGAAAATGTTCAATAAAAAGTCTCAGGGTCACCAGGGACACACTCTTCATTAAAAGGGTTTTCAGGCAAAGTAGAGGGGGTATATACAGGGGAAAGCAGTGTCTCTCATCGGGAGTCCATCATTTCAAATGTTATTAGTCTGTTTTGGAAATTCTTATGGCGAACCATCCTAATGGTGCAGGATAACGGTCATAAGTCACTTGTTCGTCTCTATACAAATCACGCCGGGGGTGTCCTTTTCTTAGGAATGATTCTACATCCTGCTGGGAAAAGAATATGTTGTCCAAAAGTCCTGGTTCTCTTAGAAAACCCCATCCATCTTTATGGTATACTTATATGACTGTGCCCAGTTTGCGTAGTTCTATGGGTAGTGGGGGTTGAGCGTGGGCTTCATCCCTTAGTCTTTTTGTAGTGCGCTCCCTTTGGTACCATTCTTCCCTTTCCCTGTGTCTGGTTAACGGACTCCTCATCTGGGGCTGACTGGATGCTTTGCAGGGGCTGGTATGGGGGTGGTGAGGGGCTGATTCTATGGCGTTTAGGGACTGCACAAACACATACCTCCGCAGTGCTTGCTATGGCGGGGGATCCTTGGCTGTACTGCTGCCAGGTCGTCCACCAGGCCGTTTCTGGGATGCTTCCTCCCGAGGCTCCAGCCGGTTCTTCATAGCCGTCATTGTCGTCGTTACACTCTTCAAGCTCCTCGTAGAGTTCCTCCACTTCCACGTCTAGCAGGATGCGGTCTGGTGCAGATACAAATGCAGTTTCCAGCCGGAGACTGTTGCTGGCTTGGGGCGGTGATGGTGCTGGGGGCTCTGTCTGCGTCCCCTCATCCCGGGTCTCTCCTGGTGAAGGAAGGGAAGGCTTTGTAATTCTCCAAGGCTCTGACGGCAACTTCTGCTTCCCGTCCCTCTTGCCGACAACTCGTACGTCCTCTCCGCACTCCACCTCCGGCACACCATGCTATCGTCTGCTCCATCTCCTGCCGGAGCCGGGTGAAGGCTTCCGGCCAGTAGTCTGCATCCCTTTCTAGCGTGAGCAGGGACACAGCTGCCGGATCGCCTCGCTTGGCGTGGGTCTGCTCCTCCAGCTCGCGGACGACATTTCTCCATCGGGGTGCTGCCATGCTGCTGGGTACAAAGGAGTCTGATGGCGTCTGTCCTTCTCTTCCGGTTTGTACAGCGATGGGCGGGCATTCCCTTGGAACTTCCTGGTGGCCGCCCCCTGATTGATTGATGGCAATCGGGGTGGCCACACTTTGTCACGCCTCCGACTAGGTCCTCCTTCTTCTAGGGGCTGAAGCACTCCCCCGGGCCCGCACAAGTTGGCGCCATCTTGGGTCCCCACGCGGCAATGGCAGCAATCCATCTTGGCACCGTGCAAGGCCAGGAAAAGTCAATAAAAGTCAATTTTAAGTCCAATTCAAAGCAACACAGTACCTGGTGGTACCGGGCACGATATCCTGTTCATGACGGCCAGAAGTTAACGCGCACCCAGGGCTCGGGGGTACTCGACTCTCGGGCTCTCTCTCCCTCTCAGTCCGGGAAGTCACGGGTGGCCATCCCGAGGCCGTGGCCCTTGTTCTGTTCCCACTTAAAGGCGATAAAGGCATGCTGGTTGTATACTAGGATGAGAGTTCCTTCTTACCTTTGTACTTCCAATAAGAGGGGCAGACAGGACCCGGAGCAGCGTCTCAGATAAGCGTACACACGTTAGGATGAAAACAATGCTGGTTTATTCCATAGATGAATGATCCAAAACATGGCATTGAAATCTTGCATGAAGCTTGTCTTTGCAGTCGCTACTTGTGGGTCAAAAAACTTTGCTTCTCCAGCTCTATGAGAATGGAACTCTCTGCAGTAAAGATGTCTCCTAATGACTAGGCAAAACAGGAAGAGACAACAGCACGTGCAGGAGCCACACCCCCATAGGCTGGACAAGGAAAGGCAGAAAGAATTGAGAGGTCTGGCCAGCAGGTGGCAGCAGAGACAAGCATCAATATAACAGATTAGACTGTAAAACAGGATTGAAACAGCACACTCCCCGTCTGGAATTCACTTTGGGGATTCCACTATTAGTCCATAACAATACCTAAACGAAGGGCATGTTAAATACAACAATTCAAATTCAAAACCAAAATGAGAAGAAAACGGCTAAAGTTCAGGTCCGGAAGCGTTCATCCCGTAGTGGCGCTCTCTACGGGCAACAGCAGAATGAGTTCGTGGATCGGCCTTGCAAAGGTCTTCGTCTCACCTTTCCTGAAGACCCTTAGCTCCACCTTCCGCACATTGCCGTCCTGGCTAGGTAGTGTCTTAGTAACAAGTCCCAGAGGCCAGTCAGTTCTTTGGGTGGTCTGATCTTTCATAAGGACCAGGTCCCCTTCCTTGATATTTGGCTTGGGATGTCGCCACTTCCTTCTTCCTTGAAGAACGGTGAGGTATTCCTTTCTCCATCGATTCCAGAAGTAGTCGGCCAAATATTGGACTCGTTTCCAGTGTCTTTGGTAGGTGTTGGCGTGAGTGAAGTCTCCGCTGGGAATTACTGCGTTGTCAATTTTTTGAGTAAGAAGGATGGTGGGAGTCAGCATGGTTGGTACCTCTGGATCCATTGTCACGGGCACGAGGGGTCTCGAATTGATGATGGCTGAGACTTCGGCTAAAAGAGTGACTAGAGTCTCGTGCGTGAGTCTTGAGGAGTTAACGTCCTTTAGCATGGAGTTCAGGATGTTGCGTGAGATCCCTATCATCCTCTCCCAGGAGCCCCCCATGTGAGAACTGTGAGGAGAATTGAAGATCCAGGTGCAACCCTTGTCTGCTAGCTGGTCTTGGATTGGCTTGGTGTCGATGTTCAGCTCTCTACATGCACCGACGAAGTTGCTGCCACGGTCGGACCTCAGCTGCTTTACTGGTCCTCTAATGGCAAAGAACCTCCTTAAGGCATTGATCAGGCAGGAAGTATCCATGGATTCTAACACCTCAATGTGAACGGCTCGAACACTCATGCAGGTGAATAGCACAGCCCACCGCTTATTGTCTGCTCGGCTGCTACGAGTTCTGCGTGAAGATACCATCCATGGTCCGAACACGTCTAGGCCCACGTAGGTGAAAGGTGGTTCCATAGAAAGTCTGTCTGCAGGCAGATCAGCCATTTGTTGGCACAGTTGCCTTCCTCTCGTTTTGCGACAATGCACACAATCATGGAGTATTTGTGCTACACGTCTCTTCATTCCAATGATCCAAAGGCCTGCCGACCGTACGGCGCCCTCTGTGATCTGTCTGCCTTGGTGTTCAGTCCTTTCATGGTGATGTCGGATCAGCAAGACTGTAACGTGGTGTTTGTTGGGAATGATGAGAGGATTTTGTTCTGCGACTCCGAAACGAGCCTGATTTAAACGACCGCCGACTCTAAGTAAGCCAAAACTGTCCATAATCGGGTTTAGATTGGCTAGAGGGCTTCTTAGTGGAATCTGCTGTTTGTTGTGTAAACAGTTCCATTCGGTGGCGAATTCGCTCTGTTGGAGGTGGCGTATTATGAGGGACTCACCATGGGAGATGTCCTCAGCAGAAAGGGGTTTGTGGCACACATGCCAGCGATGACAGTCTCTGTTTTTTAGGTCTGTACGATAGCATCTGGCGATGTGCACTAACCTGGCGACGGTCCGGACGAGTCTTGTCCAGCTGGAGAAACGTTCAAAACGTTGGCAGCCGAGGTTGGAAGCTTCCTCTGCACTGGTGGCCAGGGTGTTGACTTCAGTTCGGACATCTGGATCGTTATCTGGATCTAGGATGCTGAAGTCTTCCTGGACACCTTCCTCCGACTGTCTCATCAGGAACTCTGGACCTTGGGTCCTTTTGAGCAAATCCATGGCTGCTTCCTCGGTGGGTAGTGATTTGAGCCCGTCATCTACGTAAAAGTCTTTTTCAACAAAGTCTCTCGCGTCTGTGCCATACTCGGACTCTCCCTCTGACGCGGTTCTTCGGAGACCATAGGTTGCGTGAAAGACTGATCTTCCTAAGTTGTCGGTACGCAGGGAAGAAGCGACGTCGGGTAGCTGTATTGAGTTTGGGGGCTTCTCCTTCACTTCATGGTGATGAGGACATGGTCTTAGGCAGGTTGTGCGCCCATCTCCATGCACGTAGGTCCTGAAGGAGTCGATTTCTGATCGGTCAACACACACATTTCCTATGACTACCCATCCCAAGTCCAGTCTCTGGGCGTATGGTGCATAGTCGGGTCCATTGCACTGTTGTCGCACCTTGTGTACCCTCAGGTTGTCTCTGCCGAGCAGGAGTAGAATGTCCGCGTTGTTATCTATAGGTGGGATAACGCTCGCGAGGTGTTTCAGGTGTGGCTGATGAAGTGCAGCTTCTGGGGTAGGAATTTCACTCCTGTGGCTGGGTATTTGGTCACATTCAACGAGCGTTGGTAGAGGTATTTCAGTATTCCCGTTGATAGGAGAAGCAATGAATCCCCGGGCTCTTCTGCCGTTAGTCTCTATGCGGCCTGAGCAGGTGTTCAAGGTGTAGGGTTCTGATGGTCCACTAATTCCGAAGGCTTCAAAGAATTTGGTTCCTGCCAGGGACCGGTTGCTTTGGTCGTCTATGATGGCATACACCTTCATCGCCTTTTCTGGGCGTCCCTCGGGATAAACCTTGATGAGGCATATTCGGGCACAACATTTCTCCATTCGGCCCTCTCCACATACCTCTGAGCATGAGCAGGAAACAGTTGTGGCGGTGTCAGTCTGATTCTGTGGCTCCCCGCCATAACTTGGAGCGGGAGCGGTGGCGACTGTAGCCGGTGTGTCTCTAGCTAGCCGAGTAGGATGCATGGCTGAAATGTGCTTTTCGCTGTGGCACTCCCCACACTTGACTGTGGATTTACAGTCCTTGGCCATGTGCTCAAGTGATGCGCAGCATTTGAAGCAAATTCCAAGCTCAGTGAGGATCTTCTTGCGCTCCTGTAAGGTTTTGGATCTAAACCCCTTGCACTTGGTCAGTGAGTGTGGTTTTTTGTGGATGGGACATTCACGATTGAAAGACTTATCTCGTGGTGAGACAGTGTTCTGTTCGTCTGTGGGCGTTGCAGGTGATGGTAGTTCGGTCTTTCTAACACTCACAGCTCTCTTAGTGTCTCTGCGTTTTTGTATAGCACTTTCATACTTTGATGCTGGAGTTGCTGCAGCTGCCGAAGTGTTGGATTCTAGGAAGTCGAGGCTGGGGTCATTCCTCATCTGGGCCTGCTCGTCAATGAATCTGCAGAAGTGGATAAATGGGGGAAAGGTGACGTCGTTCACTCTTTTGTACCTTGAGACTGACGTTGCCCATTTCTCCTGCAGACTGTATGGCAGCTTCACCACGATTGGATTTACTCCGTGGGCTGAATCCAGATAGCACAGCCCGGACAGACGAGGGTCTCTTTTGGCGAGCTCCAGCTCCATGAGCAGATCACTTAGGTCTTGGAGCTTGTGGACTTCTTTAAGGTTGATCTTTGGGAAATCCTGCAGTCTCTTGAATAGGGCTTTCTCTATTGCTTCCGCGCTGCCAAAGGTGCGTTCCAGCCTTTGCCATGCGGCGGCGAGACCTGCTTCTGCTTGTCCTACATAGACGGTTCTGAGGCTCTTGATACGGCTTGAAGAGCTTGGGCCCAACCACTTGATCAGGAGGTCGAGTTCCTGTTCTTCGGTTAGGTTGAGATTGGCGATGGCTGCCTTGAAGGTTGCTTTCCAGGCCCTGTAGTTCTCTGCACGATCATCAAAATTCACAAGACTAGTACTGATTAGCTCTCTGCTCACCATGAACCTGGCAAACTCGGACATGTCCGACTTCTCACCACTTGTTGCCACGACGACTCATGATGCCCCTGGGGTGTATGGGCCGCCTGGCGTGAATGGATGAGCTGTTTCCGGGTAGAATGATGCTGCTGCAGGGTTGAGCTGTGGTTTAGCCCTTGAAGAATCTGACGAATACCGCTTGAGCTGTGAAGGTGGGCCAGGAAACGCTGGGTTGCCATCTTGTGGTGGTGACTGTGTTTGAGAGGGTATCTCTCGGCGACTGTCGTTAATTAGCTCGGGCGCCTTCGAGGGTACTGGCACCTTTAGAAGTATGTTGGGGGTTTTGGTGTCGTTGACTTGGACGGTACTGTAGACCGGGGTCGCTACAGGTACCCGGTTTAGCACATAGTCTCTGGTGCGATCGACTGGATCATCCGTTTCCAGTGGTGGCGAGTTAGCTGGATCAAGACCTTGGATCAATGCCTGCTCGAGTAGTCTTACTTTAGCTAGCGCAACCTCCTCTTCCATCTGTGACCGAAGGATCTGTATTCGAGCCTCCGCTTCTGCCCTTGCTTCTGCTTCTGCCCTTTTAGCCTCTGCTTCTGCTTCTGCCCTTTTTTCCTCTGCCCTTGCTTCTGCCTTTGCTTCTGCCCTTTTTTCTTCCGCTTCTCTCTCAGTGAAAGAACGTCTCACCCTGGATTCCTCTGCTATTATGCGGGCCTCTAGTATCCTGTCACTCATGGTTGAACTTCTTGAGGATGATGACCTGGATGCCCGAGAGGAACGCTTAGATGAGGTCGATCGGTGTGATCTGGTTTCTTGCAGGTGAGAGATGCGGTGTTCGGCCTTGTTTATGGCGTGTCGGACCTTGGCATCTCTCCCTTCGTCCGTCTCTAGCGCCTTACTGAGGTCTGAAAGAGATTCATCAGAATTAAAGTCTCTTATAAGGGTAATGTACCTTGTTGACAGTCTCTTGTATCCTTCATGGGCGGCGTTCAGCCGTTCCATAACAGATTGTAAGCTTGCGGCGTCGCCTGACGAGGGTTCAAGTCTCGACATGTAAGAGGCGACGCGTTCCCACTGTTCTTCCAGGCGTTCACTTAGCTCATCTTTCATAGCCTGATAGTTTTCAATTGCCTTTACCGTTGGTTTGTAAGAACGTTTTGGTCGGGTAACTTGGTCTGCTTGAGACGTGGGGTCTGCCTCCTGGGCTTCATCGTGGACAGTATCAGGTTGTATTTGCTCTGTTTCAGCAGTGGGAGCCTGTCCGAGGTCCTTTTCGGCCATTTTGAATAAAGGTGTACTGTCTCTTTAAAAAACTCAACCTTTGAATAGGGGTCCGAAAATCGCTGTGCGGCTCTGCGGGAACTCCCGGATGGGATCCCCAAGGTGGCTTTGACGAAACTTGGGGTTCGCAGTTCGCCGATGTGCAGTAATGAGGTATAGTGTACTGCAGGCTTATGGAGGCGATGTGGCCAGAAGGAAACCGCTGGTGCATAAAAACAGTTCTTTATAACAGTACAGGCAGAGCTGATACAAGATGTGCAGGTGGGAGAGCTTCCCTCAAGCTTGTCCAGACGTGCACTGCTGCAGGCAGACAGATACACAAGGCTTGTTGCTGGGCAGATTAATGCACAGAGGGACAGGGCACATGGAGGGCTATAGCTGGATGTTGGGCTGTAAGGCAGTTTTCTAGCTGATAGGAGCTTTTAGGCATAGTTTTTTGACTGTTCTGTTCCCACTTAAAGGCGATAAAGGCATGCTGGTTGTATACTAGGATGAGAGTTCCTTCTTACCTTTGTACTTCCAATAAGAGGGGCAGACAGGACCCGGAGCAGCGTCTCAGATAAGCGTACACACGTTAGGATGAAAACAATGCTGGTTTATTCCATAGATGAATGATCCAAAACATGGCATTGAAATCTTGCATGAAGCTTGTCTTTGCAGTCGCTACTTGTGGGTCAAAAAACTTTGCTTCTCCAGCTCTATGAGAATGGAACTCTCTGCAGTAAAGATGTCTCCTAATGACTAGGCAAAACAGGAAGAGACAACAGCACGTGCAGGAGCCACACCCCCATAGGCTGGACAAGGAAAGGCAGAAAGAATTGAGAGGTCTGGCCAGCAGGTGGCAGCAGAGACAAGCATCAATATAACAGATTAGACTGTAAAACAGGATTGAAACAGCACAGCCCTGGGGGTCAACTAAAAAAGGGGGATAATATTTACAGGGGATTATTTACAAGTTTGTTGTCTTTGTGACGCCACCTGCTGAGTCTGGTGATGACCACCGGCGCCGCCACAGTCCTCCGGTGGTCGGTGGCATTGCGGCTTTGATGGAATAGTCCCCGCAGGCGGGACTGGACCACCGGGGCAGTGATGCTGTAATAAGCAGTTTATATTTGAAAGGATGCAGCAGAGTCAAAGCTTCACTTCACCGGGTAACTTTACTTGAACACTTTCTTTCAGCTTACAGTTCAACAGTTCATTAGATGGTATACTGGCGAATGCTCCAGGCTGCAATTGGGATTTCTGGCTTACGATGGAACCCCCCTTTATGTTCCTTTCTTTTCCTTCTTTCCTGTTCCCAGTGTTTGAAGCCTGATCTCCTGTAGATAATCTGACCTCCTGCTGTTTCTTGTTCTGTCTCCTCTCCCTTTTGTACCCGTCGGGTTAACCTTTTGTTGAATGCCGCAGCCACCTACTGTGTTTCTGGCTTCCCTCTTGTGGGAACTTTGGGAGTCAGGGCCGTATTTACAATATCCCTGTTGTGCGGATTTTCTGTGAGCCTTAGAGGATCTCACAGGTGCGGTCTCCGGTACCCGGATTTTTTCCTATGGGGCAAACTCTATCCATTACTCACTCCCCACTCAAGTTAACTCTGTGTCTGAGTTTCCTTGCTGTCTTTCTCTTTTGGGATCTCTTCCTTCTCAGGAGCTCTCAGCCGAAATGGCCCTCTTTGTCCTTTCAGGCTGCCTGCCTGGTTCCCTCTGTTTCACTCCAACTCTCCTCACTTTCTGACCGACTCACTGACTAGTTCCAGTTCCTGCTCCTTTTTGGTTCCCCCTAGAGGCCACTATCTATATCCTCCCAGGGGTCCCTCCCACCTACTGTCCTAGTGTGTGGGTGTCAGCTCTAGGGCTCCATCTTGTGACCATAGTCCCAATTGCAGTGGAGTACTACACCGCTTTTCTGAGTGCATTACCCCTTTTGTGGCACCTACGTAGTGGGGCGCCACAATAACGTAATGTGTATTGAGTCCTGCGTCTTTGTAAGTAATGTGAGTTCTGATGTAGTGTGTAATGTACAGCAGTATTATCTGTGGTTGCCAGACAGTAGGGCAAGAAGTGTTGGGACTAGGCCACAACAGGAGGGGTTAGTAGAGAGAGAGATGGTTTCCTTCTGTGTATGGCAGTCAAGCACAGACACCATCCAGATTGTGGAAATGCAGTCTGATTGCAACAGCCAATCACAGATAGTCTCACAGAGCATGAGCATCTGTGATTGGCCATTGCCAGTGAGTGCAGTGAATATGCAGGAAGCTCAGGAAGTGAGCGAGAGACTGTAAGTGGCCCCGGAAGCAAACAAGAAGCAGGAGACTGGTAATTTCTCTGTGTCTCTGTGTGTGTGTCTGTGTGTAGGATAATGTAGAACAGAAGCATTAGTGAATTTGCACAAATGCTTCTGCTGTAAGATAGGCTACACACACATCCGAAAAATTATCGAACAAAAGTCGAATTTCTGACTTTTCAGCAAAATGTTCGGGTTCAATGAACATTGTCAAATTTGGTCCGGATTTGAAATTGGCAAACATGTTTAAGCAAAGTTTGCTCATCACTAGTAGTCATACAACAGTCCAGTATCATGTTTCCAAGAGAGAATGACAATGATTCAGGGAGTTAACTGAGGTGTATTCAGGTCACAGTCTGGGGAACAAAACACCAGGAGATCACAACAATCACAGGGAACAGACAAAAAGGAAAATCAAACAACATTCCACGATCAAATAACAAATATCAGAATAAGACAGAAACAAGAAATCAGGCCAAACATCACTGCAAATAGAATGTACGACTGGCAAGAATCTGGGAGAGGCTGCTCTGTAAAGTAGCAGAACAATTACAGGGAAGATGGAACACCTAAGCAATCCAGCACCTCCCAGAGCCAGAATGGAAGCCTGTGTGGCACCCCAGTGGTCCGGCTGCCACAATGACATTGCCTCCCTCACAGGGGGTAATGTCATGCCTGGAAGGAGGAGGAGATCCTCATGTTAGGTAACACCCAGCATCCAACACTTTCCCTGACTCCAGGGCTGAAGGGGGAGCTCTAAACCCAGTTTCAGGGGAGCTGCCCTATATGTTCCGGGCCGGAGGAGGGGTTAGGGAAACAATAGGGAACAATGAGGGAAGAGGAGAAGAGGGACGTGGAGGAGAGCTCTGGTGAGTGGAGCTGCGAGCGAGCTCACCCAGAGCGGAGCGATAGAGAAATGACACCAGAGTTCTTGGTTGTGCATGTGCTGTACACCCCTGCAGCAAAATCTGGAGGGCAGGAGGCTGCAAGTTTCCTGGCCACACTGAACACCCATCGACACAGCAGCATACTGAGAGCCCGGAGCCACCACCAGTTCAGTGGTGCCTGTGAAAGGCTTGTGCTGCTTGCCATATAGGGAATGGGGAATAAAACAACACACAGGAAGAGAACTGCAGTGTAGCTACAAGCAGTAGGGACCTAAAAGGAAAGCGCAGCAAGAAGTCCTCCAAACCCACCTGGCGAGGCGGACTGCCAAATACTTGACCTCTTCTACCACCCGTAAGTAGTGCCCCGGACTGCACCATCATCTGGTAGAAAAAGGTAAAGGAAACTACAACCCTGTGTCTGTCCTGCACTCCAACGATCACCACCACCTTAATAGACTGTCCCAATAACCCCTGGTGCCCCGCTCCACCTGCTGGGAGCGATACGATCCTGGCTGCATTACCATCTTCCCCAGGGAGTCCTAATCTACAGGGTTGACCACCCCTAGCCAAACACTACAGGTGGCGTCCCGTTCATACCCTGTAAATACCCTTTAACTGCAAGGCCAGCTCCACGGATCACAGTCACCGTGACCTCACCAAGAAAGTACAGAGCACCCCCCGGCCCTGGTGGGTGTCACACCTGCGCTTTCAATCAACTACTGAAAGCTCAGCATACCAAAACTGAAACAATGCAGTAGCTCTTATTGCATCCAATATGATCTTCATGGGAAATCGTGACCTCCTCCCTGCAGCTCTTACACATAGGTATCACAATAGTCCACCTATAGGACATTTATGGCATAGCATGCCAGTGGAATATCTCTTTAACAAGAGCCATCAACACAGTATATAGTGATGGATAATTATCAGACCTGGCCTGGTCAGGTGCAGAATATTGGAAATGTCATCTAAGTTCCGATTTGCATTTTATTATCTATGATATAGATCGCAAGATGAGAAAGTATTTGTGATTTTTGTTGCTTTTGTTGTGTAATTGTTGAATGTTTCCAGAGGATGTGGAAGTGAAGCGCGGCTGAGGGCTGAGGACTGTTGTTGTGCGGCGCTCATTTAAGCCTTGGCTTCCTTCGGAGAGTAGTTCTTATTAGAGACGAGTCACAGACGGGATATTTTTGGAACGATCCCCGTGGGGTAATGTTACAATCCAGCTGCAGTTAGATAATCGGTTGCAGCTGGATACTGCGATACACGGCAAATATCCAGATATTAGCTGGTCAGGAAAGTTCCTTGCTTCGGGGCATCTCTATTATCTTCCGTAACTAGATTGTCTTTAGACAGGAACATCCACCAGTTCAGCCCTCTGTTCATTTCTATTTCAGCATTTTGTTTCCTTTCCGATTTTTTTTTTTAGAAGCAAAATTCCTGAAATGAATCCAAGAAACAAGATACCATACAGTCATGCCAGATGTATTCATTCATGGGTGGCCAGTTTATTGTTTTTTATCTTATTCTTCAACTAGCATACATTCTGATTAATGATCCTATATTACATGTTCTTGATTCAGGATCCGTGGATTTTACATGCACTTTACAAGGTCCTGGGCATGACTTACATGGTTCTCCGAGGGTCACGGTCTGTCAGCAAGGTTCTCTGGGGCATGGCTTACATGGTTCAGGCATCCAGGCTGTTGGCTTACATGGTTCTATTTACATGGTTCTCTGGGGGCATGGTCTTACATGGTTCTCTGGGGCATGGCTTACATGGTTCTCCAGGCATGGCTACATGGTTCTCTGGGGGCATGGCTTACATGGTTCTCCAGGGTGCATGGCTTACATGTTCTCTGGGGCATGGCTTACAGGTTCTCGGGGCATGGCTTACAGGTTCTCATGGGGACATGGCTTACATGGTTCTTGGCATGGCTGCATGGTTCCAGGCATGGCGTACAAGGTTCTCTGGGGGGCATGGCTTACATAGGTTCTCTGGGGCATGGCTTACATGGTTCTCCGAGGGATGCGCATGTTTCACAGGTGGTTATGTCTCTGGGGGCATGGCATACATGGTTCACAGGGGCATGGCTTACAAGGTTCTCTGGGGCATGGCTTACATGGTTCTCTGGGGGCATGGCTTACATGGTTCTCCGAGGGTACGTTTTACATGGTTCTCTGGGGGCATGGCTTACATGGTTATCTCCAGGGGCATGGTGTACAAGGTTCTCTGGGGCATGGCTTACATGGTTCTCTGGGGCATGGCTTACATGGTTCTCGAGGGATTTACATGGTTCTCTGGGGCATGGCTTACATGGTTCTCTGGGGGCATGGCTTACAAGGTTCTCGGGTGGGTCATGGCTTACATGGTTCCATGGGGACATGGCTTACATGGTTCTATGGGGCATTGGCTTGGCCTGGTTATTCTCTGGGGCATGGTACGTCAGACAGGTTCATCTGGGGGTATGGCTTACATGGTATTCTCTGGGGGTATGGCTTACATGGTTCTCTGGGGGCATGGCTTACATAGTTCTCTGCGGACATGGCTTACATAGTTCTCTGGGGGCATGGCTTACAAGGTTCTCTGGGACATGGCTTACATAATTCTCTGGGGGCATGGCTTACAAGGTTCTCTGGGGGCATGGCTTACATGATTCTCTCGGGGCATGGCTTACAAGGTTCTCTGGGGGCATGGCTTATATGGTTCTTCGGGGGTACATTTTACATGGTTCTCTGGGGGCATGGCTTACATGGTTCTCTGGGGGCATGACTTATATGGTTCTCTGCGGACATGGCTTACATAGTTCTCCTGGGGGCATGGCTTGCAAGGTTCTCTGGGACATGGCTTACATAGTTCTCTGGGGGCATTGCTTACATAGTTCTCCAGGGGCATGGCTTACAAGTTTCTCTGGGGGATGGCTTACATGGGTCTATGGGGACATGGCTTACATCGTTCTATGGGGACATGGCTTGTATGGTTCTCTGCGGGCATGGCTTACATGGTTCTCGGGGGGCATGGCTTACATGGTTCTCTGGGGGCATGGCTTATATGATTCTCTGGGAGCATAGCTTACATGGCTCTCCAGGGGCATAGCTTACATGATTCCTTGGGGGCATGTCTTTAGGTTGCTCAGCATAATTACCCTTTAAGCTGCACCCCATGAAAAAGCGCATACAAATTTGCACTACACTGTGTGCAGAATTATTAGACAAATGAGTATTTTGATCACATGATACTTTTTATACTTGTTGTCCTACTCCAAGCTGTATAGGCTTGAGAGCCAACTACCAATTAGGTAAATCAGGTGATGTGCATCTCTGTAATGAGGAGGGGAGTGGTGTAATGACATCAACACCCTATATAAGGTGTGCTTAATTATTAGGCAAATGCCTTTCCTTAGGCAAAATGGGTCAGAAGAGAAATTTGACGGGCTCTGAAAAGTCCAAAATTGTGAGATGTCTTGCAGAGGGATGCAACAGTCTGGAAATTGCCAAACTTTTGAAGCGTGATCACTGAACAATCAAGCTTTTCATGGTAAATAGCCAACAGGGTTGCAAGAAGCGTGTTGGGCAAAAAAGGCGCAAAATAACTGCCCATGAATTGAGGAAAATCAAGCGTGAAGCTGCCAAGATGCCATTTGCCACCAGTTTTGCCATATTTCAGAGCTGCAACGTTACTGGAGTATCAAAAAGCACAAGGTGTGCCATACTCAGGGACATGGCCAAGGTAAGAAAAGCTGAAAAACACCACCTCTGAACAAGAAACATAAGATAAAATGTCAAGACTGGGCCAAGAAATATCTTAAGACTGATTTTTCAAAGGTTTTATGGACTGATGAAATGAGAGTGACTCTTGATGGGCCAGATGGATGGGCCAGAGGCTGGATCAGTAAAGGGCAGAGAGCTCCACTCCGACTCAGACACCAGCAAGGTGGTGGTGGGGTACTGGTATGGGCTGGGATCATCAAAGATGAACTTGTGGGACCCTTCCGGGTTGAGGATGGAGTGAAGCCCAACTCCCGGACCTACTGCCAGTTTCTGGAAGACAACTTCTTCAAGCAGTGGTACAAGAAGAAGTCGGTATCGTTCAAGAAAAACATGATTTTCATGCAGGACAATGCTCCATCACATGCATTCAACTACTCCACAGCGTGGCTGGCCAGTAAAGGTCTAAGAGAAGAAAAGAAGAAAAAATAATGACATAGCCCCCTTGTTCACCTGATCTGAACCCCATAGAGAACCTGTGGTCCCTCCTAAAATGTGAGATCTACAGGGGGGAAAACAGCACACCTCTGGGGACAGTGTCTGGAGGCTGTGGTGGCTGCTGCACACAATGTTGATTGTAAACAGATCAAGCAACTGACAGAATCTATGGATGGAGGCTGCTGAGTGTCATCATAAAGAAAGGGGGCGATATTGGGCACTCATTTTTTGGCTTTTGTTTTTGCATGTCAGAAATTTTTTTTTTCTAAATTTTGTGCAGTTATATTAGTTTACCTGGTGAA
Source organism: Allobates femoralis (assembly GCA_033576535.1). Lineage (NCBI taxonomy): Eukaryota > Metazoa > Chordata > Amphibia > Anura > Aromobatidae > Allobates > Allobates femoralis. The sequence continues at coordinate 29,510,771 of JARQOC010000003.1, forward strand.
AATAAACAAGTGAGATGGGAATATATTTTTTTTTTATTAAGTTGCCTAATAATTCTGCACAGTAATAGTTACCTGCACACACAGATATCCTCCTAAGAGCCAAATAAAAAAACCTCCAACTTCCAAAAATAATAAGCTTTGATATTTGAGTCTTTTGGGTGATGGAGAACAGAGTTGTTGATCAATAATAAAAATAATCCTCTACAATACAACTTGCCTAATAATTCTGCACACAGTGTAAATGAAAAGCCTCATGTATCTGGAACCATATTGGGAAAAAAACTGAATAATCAGAGAAGTGGCAAGAATAAAATATGAGAAAAAACTGAGCAGTTTGCCCTCATGACACGACGAGCTCCACTGGAACCTGACTACTCTGCGGTCAGTACTACCTGTAGGTAGTGAATAGCGTCACAATTAATTTTATTGCTACATTTTTGTCTAAAAGGTAGTTAGATTGTTGTAATTGTCAGCAAGTCTTGGACTCGACTCGTCAATACAAGTCTATGAGTGCAAGAAAATAAAGCCACCACACAAACAGCACACGGAGGGACGATAGAGCTTACCAGTCGTTGGAGCTGTGGTCGCACTTGGTTCTGGGCCTACTCATTAAGCCTCATGCATATTCACTGCACTGAACTGTAATGGCCAGTCATAGATGCCGACTCTCTGTTAAAGCTTGTGTGATTGGCTGTTGTAATCAGACTACGCCTCCACAAGCTGTCTTGGTGTCTGGGATAGATTGCCATATTTATTAGTATATGTTAATAAGCATGCGGTGATATGATATAAATTGCCATGGTGTGGTGGCATACAGGAAAATAGAAGGGGTTAATGACAGCTGAGAGTTGACAGTTGTCATCAAGCCCTACATTGGTAATGTTCAGACCTCTATGGGACCCACACATTACCAATCTATCCAGCAAATAGTTAAAAAACACAGAAACATAGAAAAATCTTTTATTTCAAATAAAAGATATAGACTCCCTCTTTTACCCATTTATTAACCCCAAACATACCCAGCTCCAATGGTAAGTTCATTCCACAGTACCTCAGCAAATGAGAAATCTTCAAAACAAATAAAGAAACATCAGACCTCAAATAATGCAAAGAAAACAGTTCTTATTCATATACAAACAACAATGCTAATGTTTTAAACTCAGGAAGAGTTCAGAAATCAATATTTGGTGGAATAACCATGATTTTTAATCACAGCTTTCCACCACTCTTTCACGCTGCTTTTGGGTAACCTTATGTCACTTCTGGCTCAAAAATGTAAGCAGTTCGTCTTTGTGTGATGGCTTGTGACTGTCCATCTTCTCTTGATTACATTCCAGAGGTTTTCAATGGGTTTAGGTCTGGAGTCTGGGCTGCCCATGACAGGGTCTTGATGTGGTGCTCCTTCATCCACACATTGATTGACCTAGCTGTGTGGCATGGGGCATTGTCCTGCTGGAATAAACAGTCCTCAGAGTTGGGGAACATTGCCTGAGCAGAAGGAAGCAAGTGTTTTTCAAGGATAACCTTGTATGCGGCTTGATTCATACATCTTTAGCAAAGATTAACCTGCCCAATTCCAGCCTTGTTGAAGCATCCCCAGATCATCACCGATCCTACACCAAATTTCACATTGGGTGCAAGACACTGTGGCTTGTACGCCTCTCCAGGTCTCCGTCTAACCATTAGACAACAAGTTATTGGACAAAGCTAAAAATTACACTCATCAGAGAAGATTACCTTACTCCAGTCCTCTATGGTCCAATCCTTATGGTCTTTGGCAATCTTCAGTATGGCTCTCCTTTGCTTCTCATTGATGACTTTACTCACAACTTTTCTTTTCAACTCCTTTGGCATAGTTAAAATTTATTTTTTTTCATTCAAATTACTTTTGGGCTCTTCCTAGTTTGGCACCCCAGTACGTAGGTGTCACAAAAGGGTACTACACCCATAAAATCTGTGTAGTCACCCCACTGCAAGTGGAACTATGGCCAATAAGTGGAACTCTAGGACTCGCATCCCACACTAGCCAGCAGGTGGGAGGGAACCCGGGAGGGAATATAGTGAGCTCCAGGGGGAACTAGTGAGTAGTTAGGAGTTAGAGCGAGAAGGTGGTGGGAGCCAGGCAGCCGGCCTGGAGGGAGCAAGGAGGGTCCCCTCGGCTGAGGGACCCACGGAACTGAGAAAAGTACAGATCCCAGAAGGAAAGGAAAGACAGAAAAGTAACTCAGGACGGGAGTTCACTCTAAGTGGGGAGCAGAGTAACCAGAGAGTTTGCCCCAGGAAAGGGACCGGTTACAGGAGTCCGTACCTGTGAGTCCTATAAGGCTCACAGAAATCCGACGACCGGGGAGGTCTATAGATACAGCCCTGACTCCCAAAGAGCCCAGAAAGAGGGGAATCAGGAACAGCAGGACACTGCAGGATCCAGAGAAGGTTCACCCGACGGGTATAAGGGAGAGGAGAACGAAGAATAGCAGGAGGTCAGACTAGTCTTTAAGAAGTCACACTTCAGCGCCACTGGGAGGCAAGGAAAGAAAGGAACAGGAACGGCACACAGTGAGGGATCCATCTACCAACCAGAAATTCCACTTGCAGCACCTGAAGCATTTGTCATTATAACATCTACTGCACTGAAAGACTGTAATGATGACCAAAGGTTTTCCAGTAAAGTTCCCGGTGAAGTGAGTTACCGCCTCTGCTGCATTCTTTCCTGCATGAACTGTTTCTTACAGAATCGCTGCCCCGGTGGTCCAGTCCTGCCTGCGGAGGACTACACCAACATTGCCGCCATACCATCGACCACCGGAGGACTGTAGCGGCGCTGGTGAGCATCACCAGGTACTGCAGGTGGCATCACGAAACATTTTATTCTATTTTTAACCCCACCCTTATTCATTGATCACCAGGGCCACAGCCTCAGGCAACCACCTGTGACACCCCAGACTGAGCCTGAGATCTGAGTACCCTGCTCTGAGTGCGTCACTAGCACTTGTTTTGCCATCCAGCTTGCCCTATTGCAAGAGGATTGTGAAGACCACAGCAGAGTTTTTTATACTTTCCCTTATTAACTAAGCTTTGGTTCAGGTGATCACCTAATCAGAAGCACAATAAGTAGAATGAGGTTGACTTTGGTTGGAATTCACCTGACACTGGAATGGAATGGCTGTTAGACATGTAGAGATGAGGAGTTTTTGTAAAATTTTGCAGTGGTCTCTTAATTTTTTCAAGAGCTGTATGTACCAGGATGGGGGCAGATATACTTGGGTGGGCCCAGGATGACAACATATAGACCTAGATGGGGGAAATATATACCAGTATGGGCCCAGGATGCGGGATATATATACAATGATGGGGAAGATATATATCAGGACAGACCCAAGTTGGGGGACATATATACCATGCCCAGAATGGGTGTATATATATACCAGGATGGGCCCAGAATGGGAGGCATATATATATAAGGATGAGGGACATATACCTGGAAGGGGTGCAAGATAAGGATGGGGGACATCATTACAAAATGAAGGGGGAGGGTGCACAAAGTATATGTGCTTATCAGATATGGAAATCTACAATGGCCCATACACATGACCAACCTTTGTGGGGGTTGGAGCCAGATCCAAATCTTGCATCGATGCCCATGAGACTCCAGTTATGCCACTGCACGTGCACATAGTCTAGGGTGATGGCACAATCTGGTGTATTTGGACCGGATTTGTGCTATGATTTATGCACATTTTGCAATTTGAGAGCTGGGTAGGGACACAACTGGCATAGGAATGGATTAACCCTTTAAAGTCACCCACATAATGCGCTGTAAATGTGACACGAGATAACCCAAGCATTACGCAAAACGAGGCAGGAGAGGACATCGCATGAGTTTATTAAGCAAACTTCTATAATGTCGAAAATTGTCTTTTCGTGATTTTACGAAATGTACAACCGAGACTCTGATGACTGTATGACGAGGTTTGTAATTTGGCTAACGATTACTTAATAACTGATAGACATCGACGCTGCCTCGTTAAATAGAGAAACATCATTAGCGATCTTCCATGCCTAGTTACATATTGTAGTGATTTAGTCTTGAGTAGATCAGCAGATGCCTACTTTAGTCTTCGGTATCGGGAATGACCGGCCAAAGCTTCATTTTGCAATCATAGAGACATTGTGTCAATAGCTACATACATCGAGAGCACGCAGAGTACAATTACCAGTCCACGTCTCCATACCTTGTGGTTCATCTTAGTTCGTCTATGACATACCATGATTGCCTTTTTCAGTTGTCTTGGAAATCTGAAAATGTTTTTTTTTTATATTGTCTTTTACCTTAATTATTCCCCTGAAGCTATTGTACCCTTCTCTCCCCACCCAACAGAGAGCTAATATCATCATGTATCAATCCAAGTCATGCTCACATCTCTTTGTTATTCATGACAACTCCAATCTTCTGGATTAGGTTCCATTCTTACCAACATTAGAGTTGGCAGCTAAGGGACATTTATCCTCCATCCCCAATCCTGTCCTTGACCATTACTTTGAAGCTCATGTAAACAGGTTACAAGAATGCAATGGTTCAGCAAAGTCGACTCGGTGATGACTCAAAAACAGGTCTTTATTTTACAGAAACAGAGGATTAGTGCCTAAAGTAACAACAGACAACTGTTATTGCTATGCAGCAACTCACCTGTGAAATAGGCAACATTCTAAAAAACAGCAACTGTCCCTGCGGGTTCCTGTACAGACTAGAAATCCTGGTCCCACAGTCCCTAATGGTTCATGTGTGAGCCAGATTAGCCCTGACCACAGACTAAATGATGACAACTCGAACCTATTGGCTGTCAAACGCTTCACATTTTTCATAAAAAAATCAGAGGGCAGAGCAGAGTTACATTTACCTGTAGAAGGGAAGGTGATCACAGAGTGGGTAAACAAAATGCAAGAGTAAGTATAAACTGTCAAAGAATATGCTGCCTAATTCCTAATAACAAACAGAAAATAAGTGCAGAGAACAGAACATAAACAGCAGGGAGATAATCCTAGCTGGTCTATTATTGACTGGCATAAACAAATGGCAGTATGGCTGGATATCCACATGAGAATATCACCAGCAGGAAATACCAGCAGGAGGAAAGTATTTAAAGGTGATTGGGCAGACAAACAAGTACATGAATACACTTATTACCCTAGTACAACTAAAGCAAGGACAGGATACACTAAACACTCAGAGAAAAAGTGTATCTGCTGTGGTTCAGCGGATAGAGAAGCCGACCACAGAGCACAGATTCAAGGGTTTGAATCCAAAAGTCAGATTATAACAAAAAATTGATTTTATTGGACTGAGAAATTTGCCAATACAAATATATAGAGTATGAACACAATGTTTGTTGCATATTATTCCTTCTACCTCTAAATTACAGTCACAGTAATCTCAATGCTATCTTAACTCTTATCCTCTCTATCAGGGGAGCATAAGTGTCACTACTCTTGTCACTGTGGCTTGTTATTAGAATTACACTAAACAATACACAGGAATTAACCAGGGTTGTGATTCTACCCACTAGGTTACAAGTTAAATTTAGGGTCAGTTTCTCTTATTCAACTCGTTGTCCATGTTCACTACTTGAAGCACAGTCCCAGCCCACTGCCAGTACCAAATGTCTACATAAGAAAGCTACAGCCTTCAGGAGCAATGCACTTTTACAGCCAGATCATCTCCCAGGCTTTGGTGAGATCTGGCCACAGTCTTCTACTGGCACTAGTCACAGTCGTCTAGTTAGCTTAGGTCATGAATATTCTCTCAGTTCAGGTCATGGATCTTCCTCTCAGCCCAGGTCATGATCTTCCTCTCAGCTCAGGTCACTGATCTTCCTCTCAGCTCAGGTCACTGATCTTCCTCTCTGCTCAAGTCACCAATCTTACTCTCAGATTAGGTCACTAATTTTCCCCTTAGCTCAGGTCACCAATCTTCCTCTCAGCTGAGGTCATCAATCTTCCTCTCAGCTGAGGTCATCAATCTTCCTCTCAGCTCAGGTCACTGATCTTCCTCTCAGCTGAGGTCATCAATCTTCCTCTCAGCTGAGGTCATCAATCTTCCTCTCAGCTCAGGTCACTGATCTTCCTCTCAGCTCAGGTCAACATTCTTCCTCTCAGCTCATGTCAACAATCTTCCTTTTAGTTCAGGTCGCCGATCAGCTCAGATATAACTAATGCCCTACCTCGAATCTGACCACTCAAGGAATCTACAGTGATTATGGTGGTTGTGAGGCAAATTCACAACCACATGACTTGCCTAGTACAGGCTTCGGCACCAGCTTCACCATCCTCAGCTGGACCAAGCCTTTTATATTTAGCAACTGCACCATAACTACCACCTGAGCCAGCATCTCTTCCAAATTTTTCTCTGTAGGAAACAAACATCTCACTCTTTAGTTCCTGCTGACTCCTCTGATCAGCAGATGGCGCTGTTCTCCCACAGATACAGTAAGAGGTCACTTAAATGCTTCTTCTACTTCTTTACACTCACTACCAGAAGTTTACATAAACCCCAGTTCTTTGTCTTCTGTGCCTTTACTGGAAGCATATGTGAAAATGTGGGACTATCCAGGCAAGTATGATAGCTAGAGGATTCAAATGGTGTCCACAGACTATTATATCTCTCAATGAAAATGTGGCCATAGATCAAAACAGTAACATTCACTTCCAGAAAGTTTTGCCATTCTTCCACACAACAGACAAAATTCATGGCATCCCTTAAACAAGCACAAGATCTGGCATATAAATAGGAGCCCAGGTTTCCAGAAAAATAATTTGAGGAAATGCCCATATTACATAATTAATGTAGCAAAATGTATATATAAATATATTTCACACAAACTGTTCTGACTTCTTCCACATGTGGAGCTGTGGATATCTAGCATACAGCTTACCCTAGTTCACTTCCACAAGGAACAGACTGTAGGATTTCTGGAATCTATATTTATTGATGTGATGAACTTGATTGCATGAATAATAATCTACGTGGTAAAAACTAGAATACAAGTACAGAATAATCACAGTCAGTACTGGGTGCATTAAAGAAACTAGCACTAACACAGTGATAACACAGGTTACAGTCAACATGAGTAACTAAAGTAAAGGTCACTGCAGCAGGCTCTATTCTATATAGACTGCATCTATCTGCATACAGTGCAAAAGGCATATAGTGTATCGTAGAGCACAATAGACTTCACTTCAGTATTCTACACAGAAATACCTTTATCTACATACAATGCAAACATACCCTGTAATTCTTCATGCTAGCATAACACATCTCCTATCACACAGTTCTCTCTGTACTAACGCCTGGATTATAACCTGTTCACACAGATTCTACACAAAAATATGTAGCTGCATTGTTCTTACTGGAATCATCTGACGAGAGGAAAGTTGTAAAGAATGGAGAGCCAGAAACTCACGTCTTATCTTCTCACTGAAGAACTGGGAAATTTACTACAAGAATCTCTTTCTCCTGGAGGAAGAAGGGGGGCGGTCCCTTGGCACACACTATTCTTAAAGGTCACATACTAAAAGCTCTGCTAGATCATGTTTAACATCAAAACAATGTAAACAGGCAACTAATGACCTCTACAGGTTGTAACTAATATAATTCTAATATAATTGTATGAATATTTTCTTGGCTGCTCATGAATGGGCAGAACACAAACTTATAGGATATAATTGAAAAAAAGGAAAATAAACATGGAAAAATACCAATGTTTGGATTTTTTCCATGTTTATTTTCCTTTTATCCAATCATACTCTACATATGTACATTTATTTTTTTTGTGTGTGAAATATATTTGTATATACATTTTGCTATTTTCATTATTTCATTTTTCTCTGAAAACCTGGACTCCAATACATTTGATTTTATTTAACAGTTCATATTTTTATTTGGTGCTAGATTTTGGCAGATACAGAAAACTCCTGGAAAAATTCCCAACAGTGAGCCCGGGTGTCCCTTGGAAACAGATACAAAAACAACTTCTATCATTGTCATGTACTGTATCTCTGACTTATATGGCAACTTAAACAAGTCAAGTTAATGTGTCATAAACCTGGTTCACATTTGCACTCCAGTCAGATTTTTGGATTAGAGGAATCAGAGTTATACACAAACATCGGACAATGACACATAGGGCAGGGTCACATATGCGTTTTATTTTATAAATCCTGATCCGGTTTTGAGCTTTCCAAAAGCTCAAAACCGGACCAGGAAACGCTCCTCATAGGAGCCTATGCAAAACACCGGATTGTTTCAAAGCCATCCGGTGGCCGTGTCCGGCACTGCTGCCTGCGTTAAAAATCATGCAGGCAGCAGTTTTCGCAGCGTTTCTGTGCAGTAACCGGATGGCTCAGGATGTGTAATCCTGAGCCATCCGGTAACTGCATAAGTTGCGGATCCCAGCTATTGCCGGGATCAGCAAACTTAGTAAAGAGTTAAATTGATTACCTAAAGGACTGTTTGAGGCCTGTAGGGGGCTTTGACCCCCCTACAGACCGGCCGGCCACTTCGATAGCCTTCTTCTACACTTTCCCACCTGGCACGGGCTCCTCGGAGCTCCGTGCATGTCAACCAAAGTTTCCTCTCCCCCCGTATCACTATAGAGGGGTGCATACACCCCTCTAGTACAGTTATGCTTTAATTATGTGTCCTACACAAAGGATTATTACAGTCGCCATGTAAGTTCATACTTACATGCTCTGGTAGGCAGAGTCCAGGGATTTCCATGGGCGGGGCTGTGTGCAGCAGCCTCCGCCCGCTCATTCTTGATGGCCGCCCCCTCTGGCCTTAATCCAGTGTTGTGAGGGCGGCCGCGTCATGAAAGGGGCGTGGCTAACCGTGGCACATAGTTAGCCACGCCCCTTTCATGACGCGGCCGCCCTCACAACACTGGATTAAGGCCAGAGGGGGCGGCCATCAAGAATGAGCGGGCGGAGGCTGCTGCACACAGCCCCGCCCATGGAAATCCCTGGACTCTGCCTACCAGAGCATGTAAGTATGAATTTACATGGCGACTGTAATAATCCTTTGTGTAGGACCCATAATTAAAGCATAACTGTACTAGAGGGGTGTATGCACCCCTCTATAGTGATACGGGGGGGGGGAAACTTTGGTTGACATGCATGGAGCTCCGAGGAGCCCGTGCCAGGTGGGAAAGTGTAGAAGAAGGCTATCGAAGTGGCCGGCCGGTCTGTAGGGGGGTCAAAGCCCCCCTACAGACCTCAAACAGTCCTTTAGGTAATCAATTTAACTCTTTACTAAGTTTGCTGATCCCGGCAATAGCCGGGATCCGCAACCTATGCAGTTGCCGGATGGCTCAGGATTACACATCCTGAGCCATCCGGTTACTGCAGTGCGGTATTCTGCACACATTTTTGAACAAAAATGTCTGTGCCCGCCATTGCGTTCACCGCATCCGGATCCGGATGCGGTGAATGCAATTCTTGTTTTAAATGTGACCCTAGCCATAATTCAAAAACTCTCAAGAATCACTTAAGTCAACAGAAAATGTTTGGGTTAAATAAATCACAAAGTTTTGCCACAATGAACACATCATCTGTCCGTATCAGCAATACGTTACAGTTTAACATAATGAGATATAAAGCAAATAGAAGACATTGGGCAATTACGCACACAACAAAAAATCTCAAGAATCACATAAGTCAACAGCAGATAATTTGATTAAATAAATCACAAGGTTTTGTCACAATGAACACATTGTCTGTCTGTATCAGCAATATGTTCCAGTTCAACATAATAAGATATGAAGCAAATATAAAGCTAGGGTCACATTTGCTAGGATGCATTAAAGGAGGCAATTTTTTCACTTTCCATTTTTTTGCCATTTTTCCCTTTTTAGCACTAGTGTTATCGCATGCGTTTCCCATAGACTCCCATGTTAAAAAAAAAGCATGAGTTTTTGCAAACGCCCCCAAAAACTCTGCCTACCGCATTTTTTGGTGCTTTTGCAAACACGCCTAGCATCAAAAGTGTTGCACTTTGACCATGCGTTTTTTGCATGGGAGCCTATGGAAGTGTTAATGCCAGTGTTTTTCACAATTTGGAATTGGGAAACACGCTAGGTTTTAGCGCTTTCATGGCTCAAGCGTGACCCTAGCCTAAGACAATGGGCAATTAAGCACACAACTAAAAAAATCTCAAGAATCACATAAATCAACAGCAGAAAATTTGGTTAAATAAATCACAAGGTTTTGTCACAATGAACACATTGTCTGTTTCAGCAATATGTTACAGTTCAACATAATAAGATATGAAGCAAATATAAGACAACTAGCAATTAAGCACACAACTAAAAAATCTCAAGAATCACATAAATCAACAGCAGATAATTTGGTTAAATAAATCACAAGGTTGTCGCAAAGAACACTTTGTCTGTGTTAGCACGATCAACAATACGCATCGACAACATACTGTATTATATTTTAACACAATGTATGGACTTAAAATATCCAATTTTATGTTTACAATACGTCCAGTCAAACGTTTTTGGAAAACAACAAAAATTGCAAATTTTTGGTGCAAAAATGTGTATTTTCAAAGGTTTAACGTCACTTTTCTGGCAGAAAAGCTTTGATGAACCAGTCACAATATTTTACAATCAAGACCCAAATAGAGCTTCTTGTTTAAAATAAAAAATACATACCATATTTTCCGCTTTTTAAGACGCACTTTTATTTCCCCCAAATTGGGGGGAAATGGGGGTGCGTCTTACAAAGCGGACAGTGAAAAAATGGGGTGAAAAGTTAGAAAAAACTTTTCTTACCCAGCGGCTGGCAGCGGCTGCGGGGGAGACTGGTAGCAGGCATGGTTCCGGTGGGGCAATGCAGCTGGCCTGGTGATCGGAGGTATGCGGGCGGCATCCCTGATGTCCGGTGCGACGGCAGCGCCATTGTACAGGCCGGCGCCATTGTACAGGCCGGGCGCCGGTGACGTGTTTCCGGTTTGCAATACAAGTTTCCTGTTTGCAGAGGGAAACTTGTATTGTGCGCCTGTGTCTGCCACACAGGACTTCAAGAAAATGGCCGCGGCGCATGCGCAGACTGCAATCCGCGGCCATTTCTAGACACTAGAGCATGCATTGCCAGACTGGCAATGCATGCTGGGAAATAATAATGGCGGCGCCCACCGGAGACCGGCGCAACACCCCCGCAGCTCCTGCCTTGGCCACCAACCTCCATGGTCCACCGGATACCGGCGCGACACCTCCACAGCTCCTGCCTTGGCCACCAACCTCCATGGCCCACCGGATACCGGCGCGACACCCCCGCAGCTCCTGCCTTGGCCACCAACCTCCATGGCCCACCGGATACCGGCGCAACACCCCCGCAGCTCCTGCCTTGGCCCCCAACCTCCGTGGCTCCCTCGGTAAGACTTGGGGGGGGGGCTATGCACCAGGATGTATGTCCCCCATTCTGGGACATACGGTATATCAGGAGGGCTATTAACCAGGATGGGGCATGGAAACCAGGATGGGGGCATATATATCAGGAAGATACATATATACCAGGCTGGGAGCATGGATACCAGGAGGGGGCACGTATACCAGGATGGGGCCATGGTTACCAAGAGGGGGACCATATATCAGAATGGAGACAAATATACCAGGATAGGGGACATATAAACTGATTGTAAGACGGACACTGACATTATAAGACAGACCCCATTTTACATTAAAAATTATTTTTTTCTCTTTTCCTTCATCAAATTTGGGGGTGCGTCTTATAATCAGGTGCGTCTTATAAAGCGAAAAATACGGTATATGTTTGGTGAAAGAGATACACTTTATTGCAGCATAAGATGCTCACAAAAGTTTTTCTCCAAAAGAAAAGTTAAAGAAAGTTAGATTTTCTTAATGTCCAATACAAAGTCACGACCTTAGTCCTATCCAGTCTAATCAAAGTGAAGCAGAAATTAGAAAGATTCTAAAGGTCGCACAAACTCTATCACCGCTGTGTCTATATCTGTACCTTGTAGAAGATATAATAATCTCATATGTCCTTAGATATTTTTTCTCCCAAAATACATTAGGACATTTAGTCTTCATCTGAAAACTTCACACGTAAGAGCTGAGCAGTATGCCGCCTTACCGGATTTCACGCACTTGTACATGTAGGAATATATTTCATCTGTTCTCCTTACTGTAAAGCTGAGATGTTCTACAGACTGTGGAAGAAAGTTGGTAAGAACATTTTAACTGATTGACAAGTGTCAATAATCAAGAACTGCGGTCAGATTGTGTATATCGTATGTGGCCGCTAATAATATAGACTCAATGTTGCACTTGGCTCCTACACGTTAACAATTCTTGGCTGATATTACGTGCAAAATATTCCACATTTGGAAATACATCAATCTTATGTAAATGAACTCATCCTATTGGGCAACTGGGAGGTACATAAAGTTATTACACCTATAAGCGTCACCTATTGTGGTGAACATTTATCACAACGATGCCTTATGAGACATAATTGTAAAGAAGGACACATCTGTTTATATCTCTATAGAATGTTGGAGCCGAATCATTCCTGAAGTTGTCGAGGGAGCTAACAATGTAACGTTATGATAATTGGATAACTCTGTCTATACAATCTAGCAGCACACCCCTAGTTTAGGCACCTTACTCAATCTAATGGGTTATTCTTTACCTTTAATTAGGACCTGTGACTAAGTCAAAAGTGACCAGTTATTGCTCTTGATTTACTCCTGCCCCTCCCCTGAGTATCCACTTTTGTTTGCAAAGTTAGCATAAAGTTCAAGAGACAAGGGAGCTTTTATTTGGTGTTTTCTTTTATGCTCTTCACAAGTAGTGTAGTGATGGGAGAGTGTGTTTGGTACTTCTCGAGTGCAATGTTTGAGTTCCCTCCCAGAGAGGAAGAGGGACAGAGAAGGAGAGAGAGGAAGAGGGAAGGAGAGAAATGGAGAGAGGGAGAGAGAGCAAAGTAGAGAGGAGAGAGGAGGGAGTGTGACAGGGAGAAAAATGATAGAGAGAGAGAGAGAGAGAAAGAGAGAGAGGAGTGAGAGGAGAGGTAGAGAGAGAGAGAGAGAGGAGTGAGAGGAGAGGTAGAGAGAGAGAGAAGTGAGAGGAGAGGTAGAGAGAGTGTCACATGATATTTGGCTCAAAACTCATAAAGTGTCATGGTGGTACTTGACGCTGTCACACTACAGGTTCTTACACTCTACAATGTGGTTACCCTGCTGTTTCTGAGTTGCGCAGGCAGGCTTGGGCATCCACCTGTTGTGTTCTCACTAGTGACCAGGCTAGCAGTAGTTAATCTCTGATAGCCAGCTGATTACTTCTAGGATCACATATTCTGGGAGGTCTATCACAGTCACTCCCTGCCCTTTTTAAAAATGGTGGAATCTCTCTTCCCATGCTGATTATAGCTTGTGATAAAGATCCTCGTGCTGCTGTGATCCAGTTGCTAATGATTTATTGAGCGCTGTTTGATTTGCAGTGGAAATGTTATTGTCATCCAATTATATCCTTCCTGCTCTTTCTTTCCTCCTGCTTGTGTTCTGTCCTACCTCTTTGTGTGGTTGCTGTTAGTTGAGTATTCAGTTTCCCTGTTTGTCTATTTGTCTGGGGTTTTACTACTTCAGTCCCGGCCGTCCCCTGGGGTTGGGGAGAGAGGGTATTTGACCAGGGCTGACCAAAAGCAAGGCAAAGTTGGCGGCCCAGACATATTCACCTACAGAGGTATCACTAGGATAAAGGACTGCTTGGGTCTCCCTACGGACAGTCTAGGAGTTCCCCGTTCCCCTGTGATCCCTTATTACTCTGTGACAGAGAAAGAGATAGTAAGAAGGAGAGGGAGAGAGAGATTTTCCATAATATTGCTTGGGCTTCTCATTGACTTCCATTATACTCAGTACTTGAGTCGAGCCCATCCGAACGTCTGACCTGCTCGTTTTGAGTACCGGACACTATCAGACTATGTATATGGCTGGTGACTGAACCGGGTGGAATTATTGACACTTAATTTTGTGTAATTTGTAATAAATTCTACATGTGACGTACATTCTACAGTTAGGGGAGATGTTTTCCAGTAGTTAATATTGAATTTATCAAGTAAATCCACTTACGACATGAATAGTACAAGGTCAGGGCAGATTGTACATTTATATAATATGGAAACACAGATGTGTAATTTCCTACACTTAGTCCTGACATATTCATTATATATGAGAGGTGAATGTCTCGGTGCAGACAATTACGTGATTATATAATTGATATACTGAGTATATTATATGTGCACGTTACATTTACCAAGTAAATCGACTAGAAATTGATTTGTTGGAAAGCATAACTTGGAAAATGAAAGAAACTTTGTCAAGTAATCTAATCTGAAAATACTGAATATTAATCCTAGAATGGCCTCATCTGTGTGACGCCACCTACCTCGAGATCAATAATTATTATAAGGTATTTATTATCAATAATGCATCAAAAGAATTATCAGAGCTGAGGTTATCATTAAAGTGAACCTGTCACCAGATTTTTCCACTATAAACAGCGGCCACTACTAGTAAGCCCTTATATACAACATTCTAGAATACTGTATATAAGACCCCATGCTGTATAGCATAAAAAAGATGTTATATTATACTTACCTATGGAGTGGTCCAGTGTTACGGGCGTCACTGGTCTTGATCCGATGCCTCCTCTCTGCTTGCAATCATCGTCTTCTTTCCCAGCATCATGTGGATGATGCGTCCTACATCATCAACACAGTCTCCTCCATTGAGCTCCTGCACGTGCGCACTACTCTTTGCCATGCCGACGGCAGAGCAACATATTGCAGTGTGCATGCATATGCACTTCAACGGCCTTTCTCCGCACATGTGCATTACAATACTTTGCCCCTGTCATGGCAGAGAGAAGTGTGTGTGCGCAGGAGCTCAATGGAGGAGACCGTGTGGATAACATAGGACAGGCATTCACATGATTCAGGGAAAGAAGAAGGTGATCGCACGCAAAGGATAGGCACCGGATCAAGACCAGCCACACTGATCTAACTGGACCACCTCATAGGTGAGAAGAATAAAAGCTAACTTTTATGTTATAAAAATCAGCCTGGAGACTGATATATAGCATTCTAGATTGATGTTGTAATGCTAGCACCAATGAACCCGCAGCAGGATTGTCGGCACACTCACCCCTCTGCCCGCCCTGCAGCATCTGTCTCAGCCTCTGCTCTTGTTTCTGGCTCCTGAGATCTGGACATGTCATACAGATCCCCTGGGAGCTTGCTTAGGGCATGAGCGCGCACACTCCTTGCCTTTTAAAAAGGTAGTTCACGCACTCTGTATATGTCCCACTCCCCAGCCAATAACTTGAGGACACTAGTAGGTACTTATGGTATTCTTTCCCTAAGAGGGGTGGCTGGGGATTGTGGTCTTACTACTTGCGATGCTTGCAAGTTGTGAGGTTCCATTATCTGTGCCAGCTAACCCGTGCCCGTGTTCCAGAACCAGCCATACCTGCCAGTATCTTCTGTACCTGCCTTTTACAGCCACCCTGCCTACACCTGAGTCTGTTCCAGCACTCCCGACCCTTGTGGTCAGCTGCTACGAAGCCAAGAGATCCCCTGAAGTGGTACCTGGTGGCTACCTTCCAGTGCAAGCCTAACCTCACCATCAGAGACTCTTGTGAAGACAAAGTAGTCACTTGCTTACACCCCTCTAGGGTGAGCCTGATTTCCGTGGTACAGTGGGTCCAAACCAAACAGCGTGACAGTTACATAGAAGGGCTTCATGGTAGTGGCCAGACTTTATATGGGAAATACCTGGTGACAGGCTCTGTTTAAAGTGATCACCAGATAAGTGGACTTATGATATGGCATTTCATTTTAGTGATTTACATGAGAGGGACACCTACTAATCAAATGTTTATGGCATGTGTCAGTGGTACTGTATCTCAGCAATTCAATGATTTGCAAGTATCTAAAGCAATTTGCTTATACATTCTTCACCTCTTTCTCTCTTATTACTCTCAGTGACGGGAAATTATTTTTACCCTACTTTTTTTTAAAAGTAATCTGAGAGCAGCATGATATAGGGGCTGAGACTCTGATTCCAGTGTGGAATCTCTTGATGGTCTGCATGCTGTCACTTTGATATAACCAGTTTGCTCTGTAGAATATCTAGCAGATCTCAGAATGCTGAGCTGTGTATTACCTTGCCCACACCACTGATTGAAAGTTTTGTGTGTACTCTGTGCATAGGAGGAAAGCAACTAATCAAAGCACCAGGTGTCTAGTCCTGCAGTGATAATATTTTGCTTATAAAACACTGATTTTATTGAAACAGAAGCACACAGTCCAATAAATGACTCATGATTTGAATGAGGGTCTCTCCTAAATTCAGATTACATAGCAAAAATCTGATAATGGATTCTTCTTAATACTAGAGATAAGTGTGGCGCCCCGCCAATGCAGGCGTCACAGAGGAGTATTACACCCGTAAAAGAGGTGTAATTGCTCCAGCTGCAGGTAGACCCTAGGGTGTTGAGTGGGACCCATTCCCAGCACTCCTACATTAGTTTAGGGTGGGAGGTTACCGGGAGGAAATAAATTCACCTCTAGGGGGAATAAGGAGGTCTTGTATTTTAGTCTTTGCTGCTAGGTCTCTCGGCTGAGGGATCAGGAGGAGTTGGAGGAGGAGGAGATCAGCTAAAGTGGAACGAGGCGGAAGGTCACACCGGGTCGGTTACAAGCCGCACCGGAGGAGAGAAGAAGGGAACTTGAGGAGGTCCTGAAAGAGGGCAGCCGACGAGAGAAGTACGGGCCCTTGAGAGAAAGGGAGATCCTCAGCGTGGAGCGTCCATACTCCAGGGGATACTCCAGTCCACCCAGGGGAACGCTGAGCCCTAGGAACCAGCCAAGTCCAGCTTGAAGTCAGCAACCAGCTGCTGTGACTTGTTCATCAGCCGAAGCACCCTGCCATCGGAGAGGTATGCCTGCTTCCTCACCAACGAGGGAGAGGACTCCCAGTACTACCTACACGGAGCTACTGGGTATAGATCAATCCAAAGCGGGGAAGAATGGACACGGGTTAGTTGACAAAGGTACACCAAGGGTTCCACCATACCACCTGGGATCCACTTGCAGCCACCCGCTAAGCTGCCTGTCTTTGTAACATCTCAAGTGCTGAACTGTTAACTGTAACCGTTGCTGCTACAACCAACAGTAAAGTACCCAGGAGAGAAGTGACTTTACCTCTGCCTGCGTTTCCTTTTGCATGAACTTGTTCCTTTTTCAGGAATGCTGCCCTGGAGGTCCAGCCCTACCTGTAGAGGACTTTGCCAAACTAGCCGCATTACCATCTACATCTGGCGGACTGTGGCGGCACTGGTGGCTCCTCACCAGAAACTACAGGTGGCGTCACGACAACTGTAAATATAATCCCCTGTAAATATACCCTTTTTCAAAAGAAGTCCAACAGTACACGGGATCAGGCGCGGCCACTACGCCCCGTGACACAGGACCATTAACCCCTTGGAGCCTGATACTCGAGTACCCCAAAGCCTGGGGCTCGACATATGCAAAATGATAAATTCAATTTTCATAATGGTATTCCTGAAAAATTAGGGTTCACTACATTTGATTTGCACAAAACCACAAAACTTTGTCTGAACCTCATGAGATATTTTACTTGGTTTTGAGTATTGTGACTTTTTAAGATATTCAATAAAATACCATTATTAGAAAAAGACCTGGATGCTGGATTTGTTCTAACTAATTATATTTTCTGTTGTCTTCCCATTTCCAGTTCTTCGCATGGTCAAATGGGACACAACACATATTTTAATGACACACATCGCCTCAAGGAAGTGCCTTGTAAGTCATTAAGCTTTGGATGAAAAAGAATAGGATATCTGCCGCGACACTACTGTATATATAAGAAATGTAAATTAATGAGTGGCACTAGAGAAAAGAAGATCAGACTGAATTGTGCAAATGTGTAATGCAGAAACTGCCCTGTGCTAAAAATGAAAATCAGAGGTCTTAGTCTCATTAGTAGCCACTAAGGATCAAGCCTGGCACCCACTTCAAGGAGCCTCCACTGCCAGGTCCTGACACTATGCCCTAGTGAAATGTGTGTAGGCTTATATGTCCATGGATGTAATTAAAAACAGGAATCAGGTGTGTGCTAGGACCTCACACTGGTGTCCAAGAGTGGTTACCAGACTAAGAAAAGAAGGAAAGGGAAAATTATATATAATGGGAGCTCAGTCAAAATAGACAATATGTGAAAAAGTATAAGACTGGCATCACCGTACATGTAGGTGTTGGCAAAAAATAATAATACTTACAAGAATAGGATATCTGCCGCGACACTACTGTATATATAAGAAATGTAAATTAATGAGTGGCACTAGAGAAAAGAAGATCAGACTGAATTGTGCAAATGTGTAATGCAGAAACTGCCCTGTGCTAAAAATGAAAATAAGAGGTCTTAGTCTCATTAGTAGCCACTAAGGATCAAGCCTGGCACCCACTTCAAGGAGCCTCCACTACCAGGTCCTGACACTATGCCCTAGTGAAATGGTGAAATGTGTGTAGGCTTATATGTCCATGGATGTAATTAAAAACAGGAATCAGGTGTGTGCTAGGGCCTCACACTGGTGTCCAAGAGTGGTTACCAGACTAAGAAAAGAAGGAAAGGGAAAATTATATATAATAGGAGCTCAGTCAAAATAGACAATATGTGAAAAAGTACAAGACTGGCATCACCGTACATGTAGGCAGATATCCTATTCTTGTAAGTATTATTATTTTCTGCCAGCACCTACATGTACGGTGATGCCAGTCTTATACTTTTTCACATATTGGATGAAAAAAAGTCATAATGAGTACAAATGGATGAAAAATTGTATTTTTTTTTACTGAATTAAAAATGGATATTATAAAATATAAAAGGGTGGGGGACAAGAGGCGCAATAGTGCCCTATCACTAGTGACTCTAATCGTAATGGGGTGGTGCTGAGAAGCCACTCACCTGATGCAGTTGTGATCCCCACAACTGGTTTGAAGGCATTTAGGAAATATTATTCCAAGCTGCTGCAGGACCTCCACCGACCACTGAACAGTGGCTATAATCCAGAAAGATGATGGGAGTATAGGTGTATCACGGTCCGCGCTGCTCCAGGGCTTAAAAAACTCACCAAAGAGTCAGCCAGATTTCCATCCTTTATTCTCCTTCTCCTACGCGTTTCGGCGCCTAGCCTGGCACCTTCATATCCCTGATGAAGGTGCCAGGCTAGGTGCCGAAACGCGTAGGAGAAGGAGAATAAAGGATGGAAATCTGGCTGACAATTTGGTGAGTTTTTTAAGCCCTGGAGCAGCGCGGACCGTGATACACCTATACTCCCATCATCTTTCTAAAAATGGATATTAGGCCTTAATAAGAAAGCTAAA
The DNA here is from genome assembly GCA_033576535.1 of Allobates femoralis. Classification (NCBI taxonomy): domain Eukaryota; kingdom Metazoa; phylum Chordata; class Amphibia; order Anura; family Aromobatidae; genus Allobates; species Allobates femoralis. Next base: position 29,530,256 of record JARQOC010000003.1, read on the forward strand.
AAATCAGATAAAATGATTATTTATTATTTTAGCGCCATTCATTCTATGGCGCTTTGCATGGGAAAAGGGATATACATAGTACAATATTCATGAACAATACAAGTCACTGACTGGTACAGGAGGAGAGATGACTCTGCCTGCGAGGGCTCACAGTCTACAAGGGATGGGTGAGGATACAGTAAGGGAGGAGAGAGGACCCTGACCACGAGGGCTTATAGTCTACAAGGGATGGGTGAGGATACAGTATGTGAGTAGAGAGGACCCTGCCCACGAAGGATTACAGTCTACAAGGGATAAGTGAGAATACAGTGGGGGAGGGGAGAGGACTCTGCCCACTAGGTCTCACAGCCAAAAAGAGATGGGTGAGTATACAGTAGATGAGGAAAGAGGACCCAGCCTGCAAGGATCACAGTCTACAAGGGATGGATGAGGACACAGTATGTGAATAGAGAGGACCCTTGCCACAAGAGATCACAGTCTACAAGAGATAAGTGGGAATACAGTAGGTGAGGAGAGAGGACCCTTCCCATGAGGGCTCACAGTCTACAAGGGATGGGTGAGTATACAGTAGGTGAGGAGAGAGGACCCTGCCCATGAGGGCTCACAGTCTACAAGGGATGGGTGAGTATACAGTAGGTGAGGAGAGAGGACCCTGCCCATGAGGGCTCACAGTCTACAAGGGATGGGTGAGGATACAGTGAGTGAGGGTAGAGCTGACTATGCAGCGGTATAGTGGATTGAGGGTCACTGCAGGTTTTAGGCTTGTTGGAGTAGGTGCTCCCTCAGATTCCTTTTGAAGGTTTCAATGGTAGGTGAGAGACCGAATTGTTGGGGTGGAGATTTCAAGAGTATGGGCGATGTTGAGGTGAAGTCTTGTATGTGATTGAGAGAAGAGGTGATAAGAGGGCAGGAGAGAAGTAAATAATGCGCCCCCAAGCTATGGGGTACTCGGGAACCAGGCTGGCGCTGTCTCTCTTGTGTATAACGGTAGTCATGACCCGGTCCCGTGGCCTGGGATCAGTCCAAAAAGGGGGTATTTACAGGGGATTTGTCGTGACGCCACCCGGAGTGTTGTGGCCAATGGAGCTACCGCTGCCTTGTTGCAGCTGGGGATGATGACTTAGGGGCAGCTGAGATGGTAAGCCCTCTCCGGGTAGGGCTGGAGGTCCTCAGGGCAGGAGCGATAGTCTATGATGGGGCTTTGCAGGGGATTACAGTTCACACAGTCACTTACTTTGCTGCTGCAGCTCTCCACAGTGCTGGTTGTCCTGGTGCTGGACGTGGTGCTGATGGTCGGCAGCTCTGCAGGTATAAGGCTCCGTTACAGGGCACAGGGCAATCAACACAGACTCTTGATAGCCGTTTCTCAGTCTGTTTACTGGAGTTAAAGCAGATGTTATAAGCTGTCCCTGGAGTCTGGAGAGCAGTTCAGGGTATTTCTCACCCGGCCAGGTCGTGTTGGCTACCTCACTGTGCTTGTGTAGTGGCTCCTGTAGTTGCTTAAGATAGGCTGCCGGCTCTGTCTCTGTCTGCGTTTACCAGTATGACAGGCAACTTGAGTCCTTCACTTCTCTACCCCACTCCGGGAAGTCAGTGCTTCTGGATTCTGTATGTCGCTTTGCCCCTGTTACCATGTAGCTGGAGAGTCTGGAGTCCCCCACTCTCCGGTGTTGACTGTCGGTGTGTGTGAACCTGCACAGTCTCGGACTCCAGTGTCCGTTCTGGCGTTGTTCCTCTCAGGGAAGGAAAGCACGGAGTGGTGCAGCCTCCAGGTAGGTTTCTTACACTCATCTTTCCTCAGACTCTAGCCTTAAGCCTGATGTTCACAGTGAACCTTGGGATAAGCCTGGCACAGCTCTTTTACACCCAGGTCTTCTTCACAGTCCTCCCTGGAACTGCACTGAACTGTGCTCTTCACAGTCCTCCTAGGAACTGCAGTGAACTTTTTGCTCCTCAGACCAGAATATATAAGGGAGCTCACCCTGAAGCCTCCCCTTTCTGTCTGGGAGGTGCTGGTGTTGTTTGCATGTTGCTTGAGTGGAATACCCGTTACTGCTCTCTGGTGACAACTAGCAATGGTGACACTGTGGCACTATGACTCTGGGGTGCCACAGAAATCTTTTGAGCACCGGACGTTGTGTGCAGGTAAGTGCCGAGAGACCATGTCACAGATGTATGGAGGAGACAGATTGTGGATGGCTTTGTATGTAGGGTTTTGAGCTGAAGTTCTTTTGACAATAGGAAGCCAGTGAAGGGCTTGGCAGAGAGGAGAGGCCGGGGAATAGCAAGGGGACAAGTGGATTAATCGGGCAGCAGGAGTTAGGATAGATTGGAGTGGTGTGAGTGTGATAGAAGAAAGGCCAGAGAGCAGGAGGTTGCAGTAGTCCAGGGGTGAGATGATGAGGGCATGCACTAGTGATTTAGCAGGATTCTGGTTAAAGAAAGTATGGATCCGGTAAACATTTTTGATTAGGATTCGGCATGAGATGGAAAGGGCTTGAATATGTGGCTTGAAGGAGATAACAGAGTCAAGAGTTACCCTGAGGCAGTGAGTATGCAGGACTGGGGAGAGGGAGCAGCTATTGACTGTGATGGATAGAACTGTTGTGTAAGATGGAGGACAGATAATAAATAAGAACAAATTCTATTAGAGTTTTCTGTGATCACTCATCTGTTTCTGGTATTGTGAACCTTCACATTTTAGGTCCTAGAAATAAGTTCAGTATCATGGAGTGGCACTATTCTATGACTATGTCATACATGCCGGTGCCGGTACTACAAACACATGGGGCTATAACTCTTGTGGTGGAGTCTGTGTCTTCCTCTTGTTTATTCATTAACTATTCAGCACCTAATACCTCCCATCCATGCCACACACTTATATAAAAGCCTTTGAGTTTCATGACGGGTGAATGAGATCACAATGATCTGTTTAGCTGATTTAATTACCAAATCATCTGTACAGCAAAGGAAGAGACTCAGAGTGGGGTCCGAAGAGGGGATCATCAGAAAAGACATGAAAAGAAGTACGAGTCATCCTGGAGATTCCAATACTATCATACAAGGACGGCTATTTCCAAACTATACGATGTGCTACAGTATCAGAATATATACAAGATCCAAAGAAAATCACTGTACGTAAGTAGTACAAGGTGCATATAATACAATCCAGAGAACCAAAGAAAGGGATCAACGTGAAAGAACACTAGATCACCGCCATCCAACATAAATATTTTCACAACATTCCACATAAAGGAATCCATTATATTCCCAAAAAAACTAAACGGAATAAAATCAAGTTAAAGGTTATATCTGGGAGAGCACGACTGATGAGATCAATGGAAGTTCAACATTGTGAAATGCCAGGTGTAAACGATGAACGGAGCGGAACATGGCAGCCCCGTACATTGCTGATCAGCTGGTGCCTTGTACTGCACATTATTACCATTAAAGTGAATGGGCAGCAAATACTGTACTATAATACTGTCCCCAAGTACAGGAATAAAGCTACTATAATACTGTACCTATATACAAGAACATAACTACTATAACACTGCCCCCTGTGTACAAGAATATAACTACTATAATACTGCCCCGATATACAAGAATATAACTACTATAATACTGCTCCTATGTACAAGAATATAACTACTATAATACTGCTCCTATGTACAAGAATATAACTACTATAATACTGCTCCTATGTACAAGAATATAACTATAATACTGCTCCTATTTACAAGAATATAACTACTATAATACTGCCCCTATGTACAAGAATATAACTACTATAATACTGCCCCTATGTACAAGAATATAACTACTATAATACTGCTCCTATGTAGAAGAATATAACTACTATAATACTGCCCCTATGTACAAGAATATAACTACTATAATACTGCCCCTATGTTCAAGAATATAACTACTATAATACTGCTCCTATATACAAGAATATAACTATAATACTGCTCCTATGTACAATAATATAACTACTATAATACTGCCCCTATGTACAAGAATATAACTACTATAATACTGCCCCTATGTACAAGAATATAACTACTATAATACTGCTCCTATGTACAATAATATAACTACTATAATACTGCTCCTATGTACAAGAATATAACTACTATAATACTGCTCCTATGTATAAGAATATAACTACTATAATACTGCCCCTATGTACAAGAATATAACTACTATAATACTGCTCCTATGTATAAGAATATAACTACTATAATACTGCCCCTATGTACAAGAATATAACTACTATAATACTGCCCATATTTGCAAGAATATAACTACTATAATACTGCTCCTATATACAGAAATATAACTACTATAATACTGCTTCTATGTACAATAATATAACTACTATAATACTGCTCCTATGTACAAGAATATAACTACTATAATACTGCTCCTATGTAAAAGAATATAACTACTATAATATTGCCCCTATGTACAAGAATATAACTACAATAATAGTGCCCCTATATACAAGAATATAACTACCATAATACTGCTCCTATGTACAAGAATATAACTACTATAATACTGCTCCTATGTACAAGAATATAACTACTATAATACTGCTCCTATGTATAAGAATATAACTACTATAATACTGCCCATATTTGCAAGAATATAACTACTATAATACTGCTCCTATATACAAGAATATTACTACTATAATACTGCCCCTATATACAATAATATAACTACTATACTACTGCCCCTATATACAAGAATATAACTACTATAATACTGTCCCTATGTACAAGAATATAACTACTATAATACTGCTCCTATGTACAATAATATAACTACTATAATACTGCTCCTATGTACAAGAATATAACTACTATAATACTGCTCCTATGTATAAGAATATAACTACTATAATATTGCCCCTATGTACAAGAATATAACTACAATAATAGTGCCCCTATATACAAGAATATAACTACCATAATACTGCTCCTATGTACAAGAATATAACTACTATAATACTGCCCCTATATACAAGAATATAAACTACTATAATACTGCTCCTATGTACAAGAATATAACTACTATAATACTGCTCCTATATACAAGAATATAACTACTAAAATACTGCTCCCTATATACAAGAATATAACTACTAAAATACTGCTCCTATATACAAGAATATAACTACTAAAATACTGCTCCTATATACAAGAATATAACTACTAAAATACTGCTCCTATATACAAGAATATAACTACTAAAATACTGCTCCTATGTACAAGAATATAACTACTATAATACTGCTCCTATATACAAGAATATAACTACTATAATACTGCTTCTATGTGCAAGAACATAACTACTATAGTACTGCTCCTATATACAAGAATATAACTACTATAATACTGCTCCTATATACAATAATATAGCTACTATAACAACTTCTCCTTTGTACAAGAATATAACTGCTATAATACTGTCCCCTATGTACAATAATATAACTACTATAATACTGCTCCTACGTACAAGAATATAACTACTATAATACTGCCCCTATATACAAGAATATAACTACTATAATACTGCCCCTATGTACAAGAATAGAATATAACTACTATACTACTGATCCTATGTATAGGAAAATAACTACTATAATACTGTTCCTATATACAAGAATATCACTACTACCATACTGGTCTCTAAATACAAGAATATAACTACTATAATACTGCCCCTATGTACAAGAATATAACTACTATTATACTGCTCCTATGTACAAGAATATAACTACTATAATACTGCCCCTATATACAAGAATATAACTACTATAATACTGCCCCTATGTACAAGAATAGAATATAACTACTATACTACTGATCCTATGTATAGGAAAATAACTACTATAATACTGTTCCTATATACAAGAATATCACTACTACCATACTGGTCTCTAAATACAAGAATATAACTACTATAATACTGCCCCTATGTACAAGAATATAACTACTATTATACTGCTCCTTTGTACAAGAATATAACTACTATAATACTGCTCCTATGTACAAGAATATAACTACTATAATACTGCTCCTATGTACAAGAATATAACTACTATAATACTGCTCCTATGTACAAGAATATAACCTCTAAAATACTGCCCCTACATACAAGAATATAGAGTAACTGCTATACTGTCCCATATATACAAAAATATCTATATATACTTACCTAATAGTGTCTGTCATCCACTTCTGTCTAAATGTCTCCGAATCCCACAATCCACCACGCCGACCAGAAGTATGCCGGAATCCACACTGGGACAATCAAGTGATGGATGTCCCAATATGGCACCTGCTGGTGGTACCAGCCTCTTGTGTAGTACCACCAGCAGGACACTGCTGCACACCCATCGCACATCCGCACAATGCATGCCCGCCCTGCCGGACATCACAACCTGCTGCACAAACCGCCTCCCAGCCACAACCGCTGGAAAGTCTGCAGCTTGTAGCCTGTGCAATAGATGGAGTGCGGGCGCCATCTGCTGGCTACACACACACGTACACATACATGTACATATCACACACATCACACCGCCCCACTACTGGTTTACAGTAGTTGCAAGATTACACCAGAGGGCAACTTGGTGGGGGCTAATAAAGTGGATAATGAGGAGTCCCTGTCTATTTAGTATGCAAAAAAGGATTTCTCTTGGTGTTGTGTTATTTTTCCTTTTACTGAAAGTATATCTAATGGCCAGTTGTCATACTGATGGCTGACATTAGCAATACGGATTTATGTCAGCTGCCAAAAAAAGCTGACATCAACCCCTTTATTACCCATTCTACCACCGCCACCAGGGCATCTGGAAGAACGAGGTAACTGCCAGTTTTGGCATTTGTCAAGGAGGTGCCAATTCTGGGGCGGCTGCGGGCTGTAATTTTCAGTGCAGGGGCCCCAGAACACTTGGCCTTTAACCACACTGAGAATTCCAGTCCCCAGCTGCCTGGGCTCCCTTGGCTGGCCACAGGAAATACAGCAAAGCCCACGTCAATTTTTTTAGGTTATTCCTGTAAATGAAAAAAAAAAAAAAAAGTCTTCCTGTATTTTTCATTGCCAGCAAAGGTAATAACGCGCACCCAGGGCTTGGGTACTCGGCTCTCAGGCGATTTCAGTTTGGGATGTCTGGGTGGTTGCCCGAGGCCACGGCCCTGGTGGTCAATGAAAAGAGAGGGGTATTTACAGGGATTATGTACAAAGTTTGTCGTCGTGACACCACCTGCAGTGTCTTGTGATGCTCACCAGCGCCGCCACAGTCCTCCGGTGGTCGATGGTATTGCGGCTTGGATGGATTAATCCCCTGCAGGCGGGACTGGACTGTCGGAGCAGTGATGCTGTAAGAAAACAGTTTATAAAGTAAAGGATGCAGCAGAGTCGGAGCTTCACTTCACCGGGTACTTGTACTAAAACTTCTCCAAAGTCATACAGTTCAGCAGTGCAGTAGATGGTATAATGGCAAATGCTACGGATGCTGTAAAAGAAATTTCTGGCCGTTAGATGGATCCCTCCTTGTATATCTTTCTTGTTCCTTTCTTTCCTTGCCTCCCAGTGGCGGTTAGGTCTGACTCTTAAAAATGATCTGACCTCCTGCTGCTTCTCCTAGTCTCCTCTCGCTTGTACCCGTCGGGTGAACCTTTTAAGGTACCTTTACACGCCGCCACTGCGTGGTAGCAACTGCCTGGCAATGGGGATTTTTGTGCCTGTTGCCTTGAAATTGCTACGAAATGGCAGCTTATAAATTGGGAAAGTCATCGGGTTTCCTGCAGTTGACTCGGATACCTGTTTCTGAGCCCTGTTCAAAAACCCAAGGCAACACAAAGGCACAATTGCCATGGTAGTGGTGTCTAAACAGGGCACAGGGATTGAATCAGCGTCGCCTAATAAATTCCCAGGGGCGTGACACAGCCTCATGGATACCGCGCCCCATCAGCGATGATTGATGGGGGCTACTGTGTTTCCATTGGCTGTCCCTTCACAGGACGCCATATTTAAAGAGCTGACCATTCACACTACACAATTGCAATGGCGTCATGTATTGGCCAGCCTTCCTGCGCAGGCTGGCCAATCATGACTCTATTGCGTTGTCCAATCAACGTTTTTGCGTCACGGAATACACAACTCTGTCACGTCTATGTACTTGCGGCGCGAAAGATGTACGCCCATATTTCCTTAGTGGTTGCGACGTGTGAAGCGGCGAGGGTATTCAACAGGCAGTTATCCGCAGGATCTGTGGGAACTTCCGGGGAACCACAATACCTTCAGTTGACAACGCAATGGCGGCGTGTACATGCGGTATCGGCGATCGGTATCAACCGTCAAAAACATGCGCGTGCACGTGCAGTTGATACCTGTTGCTAGGCACTGTGGCGGCGTGTAAAGGTACCTTTACTGTCCTTCGCAGGATTCAACTGCAGAACTCATTCCCCTCTTTTGGGCTCTTTGGGAGTCGGGGCCGTATCTGTAATATCCCTGTTCATCAGATTCTCTATGAGCCTTATAGGAAATCACAGTTGCCGGCTCCGGTACCCGGTTGCTTCCTTTGGGGCAAACTCTTCTGTTACTCAATCCCTTTCTTAGAGTGAACTCGCGACTGAGTTATCTTCTCCCTCTTTCTTTCTCTGGGATCTGTCCTTTAGCTTCTCTGAGCCCCTCAGCCGAGGAGGCCCTCCTGTTCCCTCAGGCTGACTGCCTGGCTCCCTCTCACTCATCCAACCGACTACTCGGCTCACTGTTTGCTAACTACCAACTACTCACTAGTTCCCCCTAGAGGCTACTATATCTCCTCCCGGGGTCCCTCCCACCTACTATTCTAGTGTGTGGGTGCTAGCTCTAGGGTTCCACCTAGTGACCATAGTTCCAATTACAGTGGGGTGACTACACCGCTTTTCTGGGTGCAGTACCCCTTTTGTGGCACCTACACGGTGGGGCACCACAGTAACACCAGGCAGCGGGGGTTAGGATCCAGTAGCTGCTTTGTTTACCTGCGCTAGCAATAGGAAATACAGCAAAGCCCTACATATTTTATTCAAGGAAATTAAACACTTTATTAATAAAAAATAAAAATTAAAAATACATTTATTTTCATATATTGGGAGAGAGTACTGGAAGACAAAGACAGGGGACAGGGGCCCCCATCGTGACGTCACCACCCTCCCGATGTGATAGCATTGGACCCACATCTAGTAGCTACTATAATACAGCTCCTATATAAAATACCGCTCATTATGCATAAAAATAAAGCAGCTATAATATTGGCCTCTAGACTTTATAAAAGTATCAAATGATTTAGTATTTTTTCTCAGGCATTTCTCACACTCCCCAGGACTTTGTTACTTTTGGGACTTTCTTACTCGGCCCTGGAGATTTCCAGTTCATCTGTAGAGTCACAATCTGGTAGGTTTAGTCCGAAATTCCAACTGAGAAGGCAACATACAAAGAGATGAATATATAATGACCCAGGAACCGCAGAGAATGAGTCATAATACGATGATTCCAGAACATTTAGAAGAGTCTGTGCTGATCACGGGGCTAGTACTGAAGATTTGGCAAATTAAACATCTCAGGGGCAAAATCAGTGAAATATTTAGATAAAACCACCAATACTCTGTATCCTGAAGCTTCAATTCCAGCTTTCCCACATTTATAATTCAGACCTCCATGATGTGGAATTAGTTCCCATTTCTACAAAAATAGAATTATATGAGCTGTTCTGCTAGATACAAAATATCAGTAAGCAAAAGTCCTCCCAGTCCTTCTTTATTACACTTAAAAGGTGTTTCCTAGTTACAGTGACGTATAAAGGTTTGGGCACTGCTGGTCAAAATTGTGGTTATCGTGAACAATAAAGCAAGTTGAAGATTAAATGACATATAAGAGGCATAAAGTATTAAGGCAAAAAAAAAATAATTTAATCTTTTACATTTGAAAAATTTCTAAAAGGAAAATGGGCCGCTCCTCCCTTAGCAAGTATCACAGCTTGTAAATGCTTTTTGTAGCAGCCAAGAATCTTCCAATTCTTATTTGAGAGATTTTCATCCATTCTTCCTTGGAAAAAGTCTTCCACCTCTGTGAGATTCCTGACTCGTCTTCCAGTTCTGTGAGATTCCTGGCTGGTCTTCCAGTTCTGTGAGATTCCTGGCTCGTCTTCCAGTTCTGTGAGATTCCTGGCTCCTCATCCAGTTTTGTGAGACTCATAGCTCATCTTCCAGTTCTGCGAGATTCCTGGCTTGTCTTCCAGTTCTGTGAGATTCCTGGCTCCTCATCCAGTTTTGTGAGACTCATAGCTCATCTTCCAGTTCTGTGAGATTCCTGGCTTGTCTTCCAGTTCTGTGAGATTTCTGGCTCACCTTCCAGTTGTGTGAGATTCCTGGCTCATCTTTCAGTTCTGTGAGATTCCTGGCTCATCTTCCATCTGTGTGAGATTCCTGGCACATCTTCAAGTTCTGTGAGATTCCTGGCTCATCTTCCAGCTCTGTGAGATTCCTGGCTCATCTTCCAGCTCTGTGAGATTCCTGGTTTATCTTCCACCTCTGTGAGATTATTGGCTTGTCTTCCAGCTTTGTGAGATTCCTGGCTTTTCTTCCAGTTCTGTGAGATTCCTGGCTCATCTTCCACCTCTGTGAGATTCCTGATTTGTCTTCCAGTTCTGTGAGATTATTAGCTCATCTTTCAGCTCTGTGAGATTCCTGGCTCATCTTCCACGTCTGTGAGATTCCTGGCTTGTCTTCCAGTTCTGTGAGATTCATGGCTCATCTTCCACCTCTGTGAGATTCCTGGTACGTCTTCCAGTTCTGTGAGATTCCTGGCTCGACTTGCATACACTGCTCTTCTGAGGTCTAGCCACAAATTTTCAATGATGTTTAGATCACATGAGGCCATTTTAAAAACTTCAGCTTGCGCCTCTTGAAGTTGCCTGTTGGGGATTTTGGTGTTTGGTGCAACAGGAGGAAAACACTAAGGAAAGGGTAAAAGGGAGGACCCTGGTGTTAGGGAGGGTGAAGAGGGGTAAACCCTTAACACTCACCTGTGTCTGAATCCAACACTCCCTATCGTCCCTAGATGGATCCTTCCCTCCATGTACAAAGAAGTGCTTGGCCCTGGCTGACCCTGGGCTAGTCCTAGCTAGTGAGTAAAGCAGCAAGGCGCTAGTGTTACAACTGCAATAAGACAACATGGGAAATGAAGCAAACAAGCGGGCAAAACAAAAAAAAAACGAAACACCAAGGCATCTCAAGAAATGGATTTCTCAGACTGGCAGGAACTCCATAGAATCAACTGGAACTACTTCATCAGAGAGGTCAGTATAAATACCTATAAGCAGGGGTGGATTAAGGGTAGCCTGTTCAGACTCTGTGGGCCAGACTCTGTGTCATTATTATATGCCTGAAACAGATTATTTCAGAATAATAGTTGCAGAGTGAAACTATAACCTGACAAACATCCATTGATCTAGTCAATTTAGGACTAGTACACACAGCACAGCACAGCAGCTGCAGACCAATGAAAAGAGTGATAATATAAAACAATGCAAATAGATTGATATAAAAGTAATATTGCAATTGTGTGCATTTAAATCAATGCATGCAGGATAATCGTGAGGCCTAAGGCACAAATTGGCGATATATAGAACAACAAAAAAGGAAGAAGATAAACTCAAATCCAAGATTCAAATAAAAATATGTAATACTTTATAGAAAAATTGAGATAGTAAAAAAAGTCAGATAGCACATACATTAGAATGGGACAGTGATCCAAATCAGGGAGGGGGGTTGAGTAAGTATATACATATGTACAAACTGATATTATCAAAAAGATCCAGGGGCACAGAGAACAAAAATATCTCAGAGTTGAATGTAATAACATAAAAAAGTATAATAAAAATGGAAACTAATTCAATTGGTGCCTATAAGAGCCAATGGAGGTAATTATACACTGATCACATATGATGAATCAAAGAAGATAAAATAGAAAAAATAAAAGGTGAAGAAAGGATATATCACAATAAAACAATATGCTGATAGGAGTATCTCCCTATATGCAGTATGAGCCCCCACCAGTCCCTCTATATAAAGTATGAGAATCCACATAGCTCCCTGTATACAGTATGAGCCTCCACAAAGCTGCCTGTATACAGTGTGAACCTCCACATAGCCCCTATAAACAGTATGCGCCCTCATAAAACCTCTATATACAGTAAGAGCCTCCACATAGCTGACTATATAGAGTGTGAACCTCCACATAGCCCCTATAAACAGTATAGGCCCTTACAAAGCCTCTATGTACAGTATGAGCCTCCACATAGCTGCCCATATACAGTGTGAACCTCCACATAGCCCCTATAAACAGTATGCGCCCTCACAAAGTCTCTATATACAGTATGAGCCTCCACATAGCTGCCCATATACAGTGTGAACCTCCACATAGCCCCTATAAACAGTATGTGCCCTCACAAAACCTCTATATACAGTATGAGCCTCCACATAGCTGCCCATATAGTGTGAACCTCCACATAGCCCCTATAAACAGTATGCGCCCTCACAAAGCCTCTATATACAGTATGAGCCTCCACATAGCTGACTATATAGAGTGTGAACCTCCACATAGCCCCTATAAACAGTATGCGCCCTCACAAAGCCTCTATATACAGTATGAGCCTCCACATAGCTGCCCATATAGTGTGAACCTCCACATAGCCCCTATAAACAGTATGCGCCCTCACAAAGCCTCTATATACAATATGAGCCTCCATATAGCTGCCTATATTCAGTGTGAACCAGCGGCTCAGCTCCTCTTCGAATCATCAGTGATGTAGGAGGGCCTCCTGTGTGACTCCTCCAGCACCCTGGGTCTTTTTGCAGCTTCCTCCCCCATGTCCACGTCATGACATGCGGGAGGAAGAAGGGGGCTGGTTGTAGCGGCAGTGGTGGCCTGACAATTGACATCAGCAGTGCGCAGTGTGGTGTGAACAGTGGCAGATTATAATTGGGCAATTTATCCTGGGTGGCTGGGCCCCCCAGAGCTTTGGGTTCCGGGTGGCCACCCAGATTGACCTCATTATAATTCGTCACTGCCTATAACTGGCATAGGAGTAAGCTTGAAGTAAATTTAGAGAAAGGGAGAGGTAACAGAGTGCAACAGCTGAGATTTAAAACTAAAAGGATTCTCAGCAAGGAAAGAAAGGAACTTTTAACCCCTTAATCACTGAAAGGAAATTATTCCATTCAACTCATACTCTCTAAAGAGGACCTGCAATCAGCCTAATGCCGTAAATTTCTGATCCCAGATATCTCAGATGTCTCATCACGGTGTGAACAACAGTGACCTCTACAACCCCAATATGACTTTCTTTGAGAATGGAGCTGAAGCAATTTGCAACATACAACTCTGTATTTAGTTATTTGGTTGCTATCAGCTAACAGATGGTCCCTGGCAGGGATTTAGGTAGAAGTGATAAAAAGACAAACTGAATATTTGTAAGAAAGATACACACTGTTGCATGCAGCATTTTTAGTGTGACCAGCACTATAGAAGAATTTTTTATGCTTACATCAGACATAGGGTTAATCAGGTCTGAGCCAGGAAGTAAATGCAAAAAGCTATGAAAAAGTTTGTTATAAAGATAGACTCAAAAAGACTCAAATTGCCTCATGCAGGCATCCTACTGAGCTCAGACAGCTACTGTGAGATCTTATGTGACTCGTCCTTCACATGGCCTCTGCTCTGTGCTGACACCCAGTGAATGGAGGTATCGGCATGAGCTAATTTGACAGTCTTATCCTCTGTATTGTAAAAGCAGTGTAGGCCACGCCCCCTGAAGATGGAGGTGACTGAGAATGAGCTGCGCACACAGCCTGCTGAGGACATCTTGTGGAAGTATTTTTTTAATGGTTTCCTTCCTGATTTCATTAATAATGTATATGTGAGAGTTGAATATAATCACTTGCTCTACATTACTATTAAATAAAAATTTAAACGACGGTTAAACTTTAAGTACATGAATACTGGCTTCATGAATCCTCAGACACCATAATACTGTCTAATTTGGCCTTATAAGACCTTCAGTGATGATGTCACTTGAATTGGCTATAGACTATAGTGACGGAAGGGAGCCATATGAGAAGAGAGAAGGGCCCAGAGCATAGATTGGTGAGTACACTGACCTGGAAAACTAAACTGGGAAGGTCACGCCTTCTTACAGTGGACATTTTGGATATTTCTTAGTCTGCAACCCCAAGTTTCCAATTTTCAATTTTATCCATTCAGTCAAGTCCGTCTATTGGATATCATGTGAACTATTTTCCTCCAAGCTTCTTTGTCACAGCTTCCTTCAGTTTTCTGATGTTCATTCCCGTGTCTGCCATGATGGTGTCCAGCCAACGAGTCTTAGGTCTTCCGTGACCTCTATTACCACTGACGATATCAAGCATCATGTCCTTCTCGAGGAAATTTGTTCTCATCACATGGCCGAAGTTAGCCAGTTTCTGTTTTATGACTTTCCCTACTAGGGACGTCTGTCGATTGACATGTTCCAGACAGCCTTATTAGTGATCTTGTCAGTCCACAGGGTTTGTAGGAGTCTCCACAGTTCAAATGAATTGATCTTTCTTTGGTCACCCTATGTCATGGTTCACGTCTTGCACCCCTACAACGCTATTGGGAATACAATGGCTGTAAACAATCCTCATTTGGCGATGATTGAGATGTCCTTGCACTTCCACAGTTGTTCCATATTCATCATTGCTGAATGACCCATAGTAAGCCACCACTTGATTTCAGATGTTGAACCATTGTTACAATCAAAGAGGAACCCCAGAAAGGTGAAACCACTTTTATTTCTTCACTTTCTACCTCTCGCTGGCGGTAGTCATTATCTTGTTCTTCTTCACATTCAGATGCAAACCAAACTTCTTGCTTTCTTCACTGAGCTTTAAAGGGAACCCATCACCATCCCCCAGGGCATATACAGGTTATACATCATGTAAATGGGGTTTTAGTAACCCCTGTATATGCCACAAACCTGACATATCAAGTAATATCTACTATATAATTTTCTAAGGTGTCTGTTGGTCACAGAAATCGCACGCCAGACAGAGGCCGCCCATTGGGCGATGAGCGCAGACTATGCAAATTGGCACGAGAATTCAATGTTCGAATTTCGCGCCAATTTACAGCCAGGCTACAGCAGTGCTTGAGCGCTGCTGTACCCGGGATACACGGTCTCTCCTCACAGCCCCCCATTTCTCCTGCCCGCGTTCCCTGCGGCCCCCTCGCTCCTCCTGACCCCCTCCGCTGCTCCTGACCCTCCTCCGCTCCTCGCAGCCCCCTCCGCTCCTCCTGCCCTCCTCCGCTCCTTGCGGCTCCCTCCGCTTCTCCTGCCCCTCTCCGCTCCTCCTGCCCTCCTGCACTCCTCCTGCCCCTGCTCCGCTCCCCGCGGCCCCCTTCCTCTGCCCCTCCGCTCCCCGCAAACAACCATCTAGTTCAGTTATATTCCCTCTGGAGCTGGACTCAGATTCAGTCATGGAAGCAACCATTATGTCATGGTGGGGCAAAGTTTCGCCGCCCCTCCATGCTGCAAATCCCTCCCTGAATCTTTCCAATTTGCTGCCCCTCCTCTGGCCGAAGCGGTGAGTGACAGGAGCAGTCGAGCTGATGTAGTGGAGTGGGTGTCTGTGGGCATAGAAGTGCTGAAGTCTTGAGAGACTTCACTAATCTCGCAAGACTTCGGCACTGACAGTGGCACCCGTGCCTACGCAGTGGAGTGGGTGTCCGTGAATAGAGCGGAAGTCAAGCGAGATTAGGGAAGTATCACAAGACTTCAGCACTTCTATGCCCGCAGACACCCGCTCCACTACATCGGCTCGAGTGCTCCTGACACTCACCGCACCGGCCAGAGGAGGGGCAGCAAATTGGAAAGATTCAAGGCGTAATTTGCAGCATGGAGGGGCTGCAAAACTTTGCCCCACCATGACATAATAGTTGCCTCCATGACTCAATCTGAGTCCATCTGCAGAGAGAATATAACTTCATATTTTAGGTATGTGGGGCATGCCTGGGCATATACAAGGGTTACTAGAACCCCATCTACATGATGTATAACCTGCTGGGCACAGTATAAAATGCCCGGGTGGGGGGGGGGGTGACAGGTTCCCTATAAGGTCAGGTTCATCAGATCCTTCCCATTTTCAGCCAAATGGGTGGTACCATCAGCGTATCTCAGGTTATCCCAAGTCTACCCAGTTACAAACCAATTCTCGTTAAAGGACATAAGATAAGATAAGATAAGATAAACTTTATTGATCCCGGAGGAAATTACAGTATTACAGCAGCAGAACAAAGATCAAGAACATTTCACACTTTCCAAAATTAGTCTATATGGACAGCAGATGCGGGTAGACTGGTACATGTACCTCACCTATTCCCCCCATACACATAGAACTTCACATGACATGTGTTTCTGTAGGAATTGTAATAGTTGGGTTTGGTTAAAATTGCTATCTTAGATCACAGAACATTATGTAAGGATCCCCCCAGCACCTTCTTTGTCATTGATGTTCTCTTGCTTGAAGACATCAAAAACAAAACTTTTGAGTGATCCATCTCAACTTCACCAACATATTTTATGTCTCCAACATTCACTACAACTCCGGGGTCTTGTTTATAGAGTGCGCTAAAAGAGATCAAATATCTGTTGATTATAGTTATACCTCCGGCCAAGTCTGTGATTGCCTTGAACTTTACGACTGACATTTTGTGCCAAAAAGAAACAACTAAAGATTATGTTTGTGTAGCTGAAAGCTTAACGTTAAAGCAAGTGAGCAGGCAAGGGACGGAGACTATCGGGAGTACTCTGCATTCATTCATCTGATGCTTTTGCGCTTTTGCCCAGGAGGGTAGTTAGTCATTTTTTCTCTTAGGTAGGAGATTGCTAGAATAATTTAGTTTTTTTCGGGGCAACATGGACTCTACTATTGACCCCTTTTCTGTCTCCTATGACCAGGAAATTAATTATTAATTATTTCACTGCCTGAAACCACCAGGGACAAAGAAATTATTCTCTTCATTATTTATTCACTATATAACTATTCTTTTGCCACAAAATGATATAGTGTGAGCATTGTAAAGATACATGTAAGGCCCCTTTCACATCTGCGTTTCTGTCCGGACAGGAAACCGCATCTTCCGCAATTGCCGCCTAACGGCCACACTTGCAGTAAGCCCCATGCATTCTCTATGGGGCTTGCGGCAAATGCGGTACGCAGGTCACGGAGCCGGGTCACCGCCAGTCCACCACCGTGATCTCCCAAAGAACTGACCGGCTTGGTTCTGAGTACCCCAGGGCCCTGGTAGGCGTTACATTAGTCTGGATCCCAGAAACTCACTCAGCTTTTATGCACACACTGATTACAAGCAAACAGGTAACAGGTGAGGATATTACCTGTATTAGCCATTCAAACTCATTTTTGTCAACTTCTGTGCATGTAATCAGACCAAAATCACCAGGATATGTGAACTCTTGATTAGGGTTATTTGGTTGTCATTATGATTTATAAAAGAGAAAACACAGTAGTTTGACAATAAATGGCTTCACCCAACCACTAACCATGAGTGGAAAAAAAAAGAATGTGTTATCATTCATATTGTCTGAAAAAAGGCCAAGAAATCAAAAAATCTGCCGAAGTATGTAAACCTTTGAGCACAACTGTACATACAAGTATTATGAGGGCAAATCGAAATATGGATGTGATTTTTTTGTTGCCCCGTTTTCTTTAACATGGTGTTTCTGCCTTTATCTTAGTAGCCTAAAATAGAGATGCAAGCCTAGACTTAAATATAAAAGGTTATTCCCTTGTTCCCACAGCGCCTTGTAAAGGTATGTATACCCTGGAAATTTTCCATTTTTTTTCATGCTACAGCCACAAAATTAAATGTAAATTTTTGGGATTTTATGAGATTTACCAACACAAAGTGACAAGTATGAGCAGTGCACATGCATCGTATTTGTGCAGTGTAAAAGGAATGAGACATGGTTTTCTAAATGTAAAAATATATATACGGCACATTTGAAAGTTATGATTTGCATTTGTATCCAGCCCCATGTAGTCTTATACCCCCTGTCATGCCCGCTGCAGTACTGGTATACCCGCAGCAGGGAGATCTGCGCTCTCATCTCTCCTGCAGTTGCTCGGTGTCTGCTCTTGTGACCAATTCTGCTTCCTGTCCTCAGGGCCTGTGTCTGCATCTTAGGCCTTCCGGAAGAACACTTAGAAAGCGGGTAAGACATGCATCCTTTCGCCAGCATGTCCTACTCAGAGGTACTTCTCAGCCCATGTCTGAGAAGGAAAGAGTACTTAAGGTACCTTTCCCCTATAGGAAGTACCTGAGTAATGTGCTTTATACCTAAAGACACACTGCTAGTTGTCAATTCCCCATTCTATGCCGAGTCCTGTGCTTTAACTAACCCATGTCTGTTCCCTCACACCGCTTTATGCAAATTCACCAGCCTGAATCATCCCTACTGCCATATCGACTGCACCAGCCAGAACCAGCCTACTGCCATATCTACTGCACCAGCCTGAACCAGCTCTACTGCCATACCCACTGCACCAGCCTGAACCAGTCCTACTGCCATACCCACTGCACCAGCCTGAACCAGTCCTACTGCCATATCTACTGCACCAGCCTGAACCAGCTCTACTGCCATACCCACTGCACCAGCCTGAACCAGCCCTACTGCCATACCCACTGCACCAGCCTGAATCAGCACTACTGCCATATCTACTGCACCAGCCTGAACCAGCCCTACTGCCATACCCACTGCACCAGCCTGAACCAGCCTACTGCCATATCGACTGCACCAGCCTGAACCAGCCCTACTGCCATACCAACTGCACCAGCCTGAACCAGCCTACTGCCATATCTACTGCACAAGCCTGAACCAGCCCTATTGCCATACCAATTGCACCAGCCTGAACCAGCCCTACTGCCATACCCACTGCATCAGCCTGAACCAGCCCTACTGCCATACCCACTGCACCAGCCTGAACCTGCCTACTGCCATATCTACTGCACCAGCCTGAACAGCCCTACTGCCATACCAACTGCACCAGCCTGAACCATCCCTAGTGCTGTACCCACTACACCAGCTCTTCCAGCCGTCCAGACTGCAACTACCCTCACCAGAGACTGTACTTGTCTGCCACCCCGACTCCCTCAGTTAGCTGTCCAGGTACATTGATCACCTGGTGTGTCACCTGGTGGCTACCTAGCAGTACAAGCCTAACTTCTCCATCAGAGGCTCTAGTGAAGACAAAGTAGCTGCTTAGTTTTACCCCTCCATGCCTCCATGCCAAGACCGGTGCCTCGGCCCAGTGGGTGTACTTCCTATGCTTGCCTCTGCATTACACTCATAAATAATATCCTGTGTGACTAATTGCCTGCAGAAGTCACCTAAATAGTAAATTAAGTCCACCTGTGTGTCATTTATTTCCAGTATAACTACAGCTGTTCTGTTAAGGACTCATAGAACATTAGGGGTCAAAGTTCATCATGAAAACCCAGGAACACACCATACAAGTCAGAGATAAAGATGCAGAAAAGAGTAAAGTGTGGCACCCCAAGGGTTAATGTGCCACAGAAACAGCAACACGGGTTTACTCCCCACACAACACTACACTAGGAAGTGGGAGGAGTTTAGGTGGCACTTGCAAGAGTGGGAGGAGCTAATGTTGTTTACCTCAGAGCAGGAGTGACAGTTAGTCAAATTAGTCTGGGTTGAAGCTGGAGAGGGAGTTGAGTTGGAGTGGAAGTCCTGAGAGGTCTGAGGGAAGGAGTCAGAGAAACAGAGGAACACACCCGGGACAAGGAGTTACCATGAACTCACCCTGGAGAGGCTCTTAGGGCGGATACCGGATCCGATGCTGTGCCTGAAACAGACAGGACAGTGAATACCGGCATAGTGAAGGTCCACCATCTTCACTGTACCATAGCAAAGCAACACGGAGGAGTCAGTGACACAGAGGACTCAAGTTGCCCAGCAGATTGGTACCCGTGAGGGGAAACAGGGCCAGCAGCTCAGCTAAAAGTGGCAACAGGGCCACACACAAAGCACAGGAGTAGGAAACCAAGGACCCGGTCAGGGTGGGAGCAACCCTGCCCGGTACAGACTCCGTGGACAATACTCTGCTTGTACCATCTGCACAGTAAAGACTTGGAAAAAGACAACAAACGTGAGTGTGCGTGATCCTTGTGCTGAAACCCTACTTTCCTGCAACATCTATAACAACCATCACAGACTTTTATTACCACTGCCCCGGGGAACCAGGCTCTACCTGCGGGGAACCGTTCCATCTAAAGCTGCCAAAACATCATCCCCGGAGGTTCTGCAGCAGCGGTGGTCACCGTTGGGTGGCGTCATGACAAACCTAATCCCCTGTAAATACACCCCATTTTATTGTGCGAACCCGAGACACGGTCCGGACCAGGACCGCCGTGACATCCCCCAGCAGCACCCCGGTTCGGCACCGAGTACCCCGTCCCAGTGGGCTCCACAACCGCATTATACTATATTCCAAGACCTGTAACATTTTTATTTTTCCATTTATGGAGTTGAGCGTGTTTTTTTTTTGTCTTTTGCGAGCTGATGTTTTCATTGATATAATGTTGAGATAAAGATGACGTTTGGTTATTTTAGTATTTAGATTTTTATGGGGTGCACGCAGGGAGGCCGCAGCTGCCCTGAACTCACCATGCAAATATTCAAAAACATAACACACCTAAAAATATAATACATGTTTATAAATCCATTATCAAACAGTGTGTTTTTAATTCAGGACCGTAAATAACACTCCTTTTTAACAATAAAGTACCGTATATACTCGTGTATAAGCCGAGTTTTTCAGCCCAAAATTTGGGCTGAAAAGTCCCCCCCTCAGCTTATACACGAGTCATATACGGGGGGCTGTGTCCCGGGGGCTGTGGAGGCTGGAGGAGGCGGGGGGGCTGCTGTATGAGCGGCCCCGTCACGTGGGGCCGCTCATTATATATGCACTGCTTCCCCCTGTCAATCAGCGCAGGGGGAAGCAGTGCATATGGCCCCCCCAAAAGCTGGCACTGTCCCCCCTTGTAAGGGCCCCCCCCCCGCTGCTTATACATTACCATCCCGGTGTTCTGATCGGCGCCGCTCCTCGGTGCTGCGTCGCCGTCTTCATCCTCCCGTCCGCGCTCGCTGCATCCATCCGGGTTCTCCGGCGGTCGCAGCGATATGACGTCATCGCGCGACCGCCGGAGATCCTGGATGCAGCGAGCGAGGACGGGAGGATGAAGACGCACCGAGGAGCGGCGCCGATCAGAACACCGGGATGGTAATGTATAAGCAGCGGGGGGGCCCTTACAAGGGGGGACAGTGCCAGCTTTTGGGGGCTGTTGGTACCCCCAGGGGGCTGCTGGGTACCCCCTGGGGGCTGCTGGGTACCCCCTGGGGGCTGTTGGTACCCCCAGGGGGCTGTTGGTACCCCCTGGGGGCTGTTGGTACCCCCAGGGGGCTGTTGGTACCCCCAGGGGGCTGCTGGGTACCCCCTGGGGGCTGTTGGTCCCCCCTGGGGGCTGTTGGTACCCCCAGGGGGCTGTTGGTACCCCCAGGGGGCTGTTGGTCCCCCCAGGGGGCTGTTGGTACCCCCAGGGGGCTGCTGGGTACCCCCTGGGGGCTGTTGGTCCCCCCTGGGGGCTGTTGGTACCCCCTGGGGGCTGCTGGTACCCCCAGGGGGCTGCTTGGTACCCCCTGGGGGCTGTTGGTACCCCCTGGGGGCTGTTGGTACCCCCAGGGGGCTGCTGGTACCCCCAGGGGGCTGCTGGGTACCCCCTGGGGGCTGTTGGTACCCCCTGGGGGCTATTGGTACCCCCAGGGGGCTGCTTGGTACCCCCTGGGGGCTGTTGGTACCCCCTGGGGGCTGTTGGTACCCCCAGGGGGCTGCTGGGTACCCCCTGGGGGCTGCTGGGTACCCCCTGGGGGCTGCTATATGTACCCCTGGGGGCCTGCTGTATACCACTGGGGCTGCTGTATACTACCACTGGGGCTGCTGGGGCTCCTGTATACTACCACTGGGGCTGCTGTATACTACCACTGGGGCTGCTGGGGCTCCTGTATACTACCACTGGGGCTGCTGGGGCTCCTGTATACTACCACTGGGGCTGCTGGGGCTCCTGTATACTACCACTGGGGCTGCTGGGGCTCCTGTATACTACCACTGGGGCTGCTGGGGTTCCTGTATACTACCACTGGGGCTGCTGTATACTACCACTGGGGCTGCTGGGGCTCCTGTATACTACCACTGGGGCTGCTGGGGAATCTGTATACTACCACTGGGGCTGCTGGGGCGCCTGTATACTACCACTGGGGCTGCTGGGGAATCTGTATACTACCACTGGGGCTGCTGGGGAATCTGTATACTACCACTGGGGCTGCTGGGGAATCTGTATACTACCACTGGGGCTGCTGGGGAATCTGTATACTACCACTGGGGCTGCTGTATACTACCACTGGGGAGGCCTGTATACCACACTGCTGGGGGCTGTATACCTGTGCTGGGGTCCACCCTCGGCTTATACACGAGTCAATAGGTTTTTCCAGATTTTTGGGGCAAAAGTAGGGGGGTCGGCTTATACACGGGTCGGCTTATACACGAGTATATACGGTAAGTGGAAACCACTAATGGAGTTTTTGTTATAAAAATTTCACTTTTATTAAACAAAATATATAAAAGCAGATACATGAACGTTTTACATGAAGTTACATGGGCTGCAAATAGGTAGTCACACTGTGGGTTTGCAATCTAAGTACAGTGCTAACATAATTATCACTTCTATAGTGAGCACATATAGTGATGCAATAACAAGTAACACATATTCCAGGTCACTCACCCATAGTTCACTCAGAAGTGTGGCACAGATTACACCCCCACAGGTCCTATTGTTGCAGCGCGCCCCCCACTCACCATGTGCGGTAGGTGCAGGGTGGCTTCTCCCTGAATTCACCCGACGGTGATCATTTCTGACTTCGCAGCATAGCATGAACATGCTGCGCAGATGCGAAAGTCCAGAAACCCACCCAGCAGGTGAAATAACGCTGCGGAGGGGAGAAGCACAGTAAGATAAGCATGAGATTTCTTGTAATCCCATCCACCATGGTTGTAATGTACAGCACAGTATTTTGGACATAGCGGCAATACACTGTGTCCAAAACACTGCAATTCCTGATCGTGGGCACACCCCCAAAAGCTAAATTCATGGCAGAACCTAGAAAGCGAATATGATGGAGATTACAAAACAGTGGAATCATTTCCAATCAGTTGATGAATGTAAGTATTATTTTGAGCGCACAATTAGATTTATCCCATTTGTTACAGATAACTCTTCTATTGCTTACATAGACGGGATATTTTATTCTGATCATTAATTAGCTCCTTTTCTGCTACATTTCACCTGCAAATCATTTACTTATTTTTAGATAATTTACCCAATTATCTCTGCAGATGGTTATCACTAGGTTGAAATATACTTATTAGGAAAGATAGATCTACAACCCACCCAACCTTCCTAAAAGACTGCAACAACATCTTGAAGCTCGTCGGTGAACTTCTCCTTCTATACATGTCCAAAGTGTTCCGGGAGAGTATCTGGGAGGGCGACTGGGACAAGACATCAAGGGAAATCAACAGCTTTGACAATTATGTGCTCCTGGACAGATTTAGGATGATAGAGGGCTCTGTGCATGAGCCCATCATGATATATGACGTATATTTATGTCGTGGTAGAGATGAGTGAATATACTCGTTACTCGTGCGGCTAGTACAGTATTCGCGATACTCGTTACTCGGCGAGTATCGCTGGTGCTCCTCGAAAGTGATGTGTCGATCGTGAGCTCCTCTCAGTGAACAATGGGAGCTGGCACCCTAGTGAGAGCAGATTGAATGGAAGGCTCTCACTGGGGGGGTAGAGCAAGGTGTTGCATGCAGTGAAAACTCAAAAAAGCTGACTTTCCCCGCCCTGTTCTGGAAATGGCTGGCTGTGTGGGTGAGCCTATCACTAATTCACTAACATTGGACTTGCTATTAGGTTCGAATATGCGAGTATTAAAAACAAATCTCCCGAAGCCGAGTATTTCACAACTTGCTCATCCCTATTCCTAGGTCGTATTTCTTCCTTTGGTGCGGGCTCATTCGCTGAGCCTGCATCTTTCCTCACACATGATGGCTGGCTTTTGCAAACTTTGAAAGACAGGTGTATTTTATGTCCGGTGTTGCCTTAGCTCATCCCAAGATTTGCTTATTTTGGTGGAGCACTTAAAACCGGAGTGAAAACTCCACAAATCAAAAAAAGGTTGATGCAACCATGGGACGCACAAACGTTTTGCAACGTTTCGAATCATTTCATGCCAGTGCTCTGACATAAAAGTTTTGATAAATGACTTCCATAGGCTTTCTACTTTTCAATACTCTGCAGTGCGTTCCTGCGCAGGCAAGAGCTACGTGCTCCGGGCTCCTGAGATAAGTAGGGGTCACAGGACCCAGACCTCCTGGTCAGACAGTCATAGGAGTGCACAGTTCTTGCCTGAGAGTACAAATGTAGAAGAAAACCTATCTATTGAGCTGCACACATCTCTATGGTCAACTGAGTGATCGGTGCGGGTATTGGGACTCAGACGCCTACCGATTTGCTCAGGTTTAAGGCGTTGTGCTCATGATCAGTCTATGCAGCGTTTTGGACACAGCATCTTGCAGCTGCATGGTACAGTACAAGCATAGTGGATGGAATTTGTAGACATCCCATCCTCAATATGCTGCTCCAGACCGTAGCGTTCTTTCAGCTCCGGTGCGGGTGTCCACTCCTATGCATCTCTGCAGCATGTTCATTTCACAGGGAGAAGCCACCCTGCACCCATCGCAGATAGTGAGTACAGGGCGGCTGAAGTCTCCCTGCGAGTCAGGAGTCACTGCGTCTAAGGCGCAGTGGCTCTGGACTGTGAGCACATACCCTAAAGCAGAGGTCCCCAACTCCAGGCCTCGAGGGCCACCAACAGTGCAGGATTTCAGGATTTCCTTAGTATTGCACAGGTGTTAATGTGATCAAATGCACAGGTAATGATTCCAACCCCTGTGCAATACTAAGGAGATCCAGAAAACATGCACTGTTGGCAGCCCTCGAGGCCTGGAGTTGGAGACCCCTGCCCTAAAGGGTCTTAAACATGTAAAAACATTTATGCAGCAGTTTCTCAACCTTTGAAAGGGTTGTCCAGGCTTTTGGATCAAGTCTGCATGCGCTCAATGATTGCCAACTTGTGAATCCTCGCAGCATGCACAGTGCGCACTATCAAGATTCTCCGGTGCCGGAAGTAAGTTATCATGTGACAGCAAGTATGCAATCTAAATACTTTCAGCTACATTTTGACTAGCGTATCCGGCCTCAGAACACTTGTATTGAGTGAGGCTGCTCCCGTTAATCAGCACATGACTGCCTCTATGCAAATCACATAATTGTGGTCACACCCACCTGCACCCTGCGCAGGAACGAGAGATTCCTGAAACAGTGTGTGTTCTGTGAGGACTTACAAGTCTGAAGCCACATAGATTGACTGCAGACTTCAACTCCAAGCCTGGAAAACCCCTTTAAATAACTGTTTAGCAACATTTGAGGATGAAAACACTAGATCTGCGGACACCTTCCATATAGCAGAGCTGCTTCTACTGCAGAAAATGGACGTCATCATACTGGGTAATTACTCAAAGTTAGGCTGGTTTCACACTACCGGTTTCTGAATCCGGTGAAACCAAATTAGGCCTTAATGATTAAACAACCACAAGGTCTGATATCCAATGCACTTTTTGCAGATTAGCTTGATCCCTAGGGGCGTCTGACTTGTAAGGTGCATTTGTATATACTGCTGGGCAGCCTGTCTGGTCTAATAGTATGGGCATGATCAATAGGCTGCATACAGACACTTTGCATCACACCTACCTGTATGACTCATGCCCTATGGATACCTCATCTATGTGTATATGGAATACCACCAATCACCTCCCCCATGTCATGGCAGGTTGAGAGTGATTACTATACCGGTATTATGCACTTGTGTTGCCTTTATCACTGAGGCCTGCTGTGTCCTGCTAAGTGCATTGGATATCAGACCTTATGGTTGTTTTTGGTACATTTTTTGACAAACAGTGTGAAACCAGCCCTAGTGCAGTTATATGGTTTAGGCTGGTTTCACACTACGCTTTTTTGAAATCCGACGCTGTCCGATAGAAATCGGACAGCATCGGATCCGAATTTGGCCTCATGTAATCCTATGGGCATTGGACCGGTTCGGATGTGCACTAAATGGCATCCGAATCGCGTCCGATCCGATTTTGGCCGATTTCTTTCCGATGCAAAAATCGGAGACTGCTCTGATTTTTGCATCCGAATCAAAAATCGGAAAAAATCGGATCTGACAGATCGGATGGCAATTATGGAAATCCGATCCGATTCCTTTAACATGGGGCCCTATGGAGCAGAGCCTGAGGACACATCTGATGTCTCCTCGGACCCGATTTTAGTGTACTGAGCATGCTCAGTACACTAAAACTGCTCCTAACCATCTAATTTTACTTCCACAATGTATATACATACATTGTGGAAGTAAAATTAAGTAAGGCAGGGGTTAAAAATAAAGAATATGTATGCTCACCTGTCCACGAGTCCCCCGGCGTCTCCAGCACCTCCTGCCTGTAGGACCTGCCGTGATGTCACTTGACAGTCACATGAACGGTTACCACGGTAACCGGTCATGTGACTGGGACATCACGCGAGGTCCTGGGATCAGAAGAAATAGCTGGAGATGCCGGGGGACTCATGAACAGGTGAGAATAAAGATGTTTTTTTATTTTTTATTCCGGAGGAGAGGGGAGAAGAGGGGGAAACACAGGGGAGAAGCAGGAGTACCAGGGAAGAAGCGGGGAGTACCAGGGGAGAAGAGGGGAGTACTAGGGGAGAAGCGGGGAGTAAAGGGGGGGAAGAGGGGAGTACCGGGGGGGAAGCAGGGAGTACCAGGGGAGAAGAGGGGAATATTAGGGGAGAAGCGGGGAGTAACGGGGGGGAAGCGGGGAGCACTGGGGAGAAGCGGGGAGTACCAGGGGAGAAGCGGGGAGTACCAGGGGAGAAGACGGGAGTACCAGGGGAGAAGCGGGGAGTACTGGGGGAGAAGCGGGGAGTACTGGGGCAGAAGCGGGGAGTACCAGGGGAGAAGAGAGGAGTACCAGGGGAGAAGAGAGGAGTACCAGGGGAGAAGAGGGGAGTACCAGGGGAGAAGCAGGGAGTACCACGGGAGAGAGGGGAGTACCAGGGGAGAAGAGGGGAGTACCAGGGGAGAAGCGGAAAGTACCAGGGGAGAAGCGGGGAGTACCAGGGGAGAAGAGGGGAGTACCAGGGGAGAAGAGGGGAGTACCACGGGAGAAGCGGGGAGTACCAGGGGAGAAGAGGGGAGTACCAGGGGAGAAGCGGAAAGTACCAGGGGAGAAGCGGGGAGTACCAGGGGAGAAGAGGGGAGTACCAGGGGAGAAGAGGGGAGTACCACGGGAGAAGCGGGGAGTACCAGGGGAGAAGAGGGGAGTACCAGGGGAGAAGCGGAAAGTACCAGGGGAGAAGCGGGGAGTACCAGGGGAGAAGAGGGGAGTACCAGGGGAGAAGAGGGGGAGAAGAGGTGAGTTAAGGAAACACAGGGGAGAAGAGAGGAGAACAGCTGACAGGTGACAGGAGGCAGAGAGGAGCGAGATGACAGGAGGAGCCGGCCAAACTGATCCTGCAAAATGTCCGAATCGGATGCCTGTTTGGCATCCGATTGCAGGGATTAGTTTCGATCCGATGCTGTCCGATTTATATCGGACAGCGTCGGATTGCAAAAAATCGTAGTGTGAAACCAGCCGTACATGTGTTTTGTTACATCACATTTTCTTTTACAGTTTTTATAAAAGTTAGACAAGTTTATATAACTCTTTTAATTATATTTTATAACTACTTTCAAAGAAAAGGTTCCTA
The DNA here is from genome assembly GCA_033576535.1 of Allobates femoralis. Lineage (NCBI taxonomy): Eukaryota > Metazoa > Chordata > Amphibia > Anura > Aromobatidae > Allobates > Allobates femoralis. The sequence continues at coordinate 29,558,378 of JARQOC010000003.1, forward strand.
ATTCCATTTTCCAATGTCATCGATAGAATTCTAGTCAATGCTAACTCCCACCATTAAATATATATATAAAAAAAGTCCTTTTGCTGCAATTAAATAGGTTCTGGCTTCTAGCTTGTTGTTTTGCGTATTCGGTATCTGACTCACGGACTCAAAGAAAGAAAATCAACATAAAATGTGACACAACTTACTGAAATTGTTTGGCGGCGCGTAGCAGAGAACACTGTGTAATACTTAATGTAGAAAATTGCTTTTAAAAAAAAAACACATGTTATTCACCCATTATTTGCTATCATTTTTTAATTGGATTAAATGTTATTTTGTGATATATGCGCCCAATTCAGATTATGGGAGCACTAAACCAGGAATAAATGTTTACATGAGACACAAAATCGAGTTGTCCTCGCTGTTTTGTTAGTCTTCGTTAGCGCTGTAGACATGAAGAACAGTCGGGAGGGGACACGTCTGAGCTGCTGAGCCACACAGAACATTTCCCAACATATTTGTCAGTATTTAATATGTTGGAACCTAAATAGGATTAAAGAAAAAGATGGAACTAACAATTTAAGAAATTAGTCATAATAACCAAAATGTAGGTAGTAGCAGATGGTAGGCAAAGTCCTCTTCACTCATTAATAGCAAGGAGAAGGCAAGGAAGCATACACAGATAGACAATAATTTACAATGTCAATAGCCTGGCATGAATAGAGATATGCAGCTGGCCCTCAGTAGTGATCTGACACTTGTGACAGTCTGCTGGCAATGACTTCAGCAGCTCTTACGCTCTGGCACAGTTTCAATGTCTTTCTCAATGATAGAAATGTTCTGCAGTAAGTTGTACGGTAAGTAATAAAAGATAAAAGTGGCACTCACCAGGATGTAGTAAAATAAAAATGTTTCTTCCATGTTAGCCAGTAGAAAGTAAAGTATTAAAATCTGAGAGTCCTCAGTGGTTGACACGTTTTAATGGCTAAGATGGTAATAAATAACAAGCTTTTGAGACTCTCAAGGTGCCGTTACACCTGCCGACGCTGCCGGAGATCTCGGCGGCGACTGGCGGGTGCGCGCACGTTTTTGGCACCCAGCGAGCATCGCCGTCCCCCATTGACATGGGGCGACACCTCCGGCGGCGCCCTGGTGAGCTGACAGGCAGCATCGTCTCAGGGGTGTCTGAAAACCCCAGCGGTGATGCAGGACAATGGGAGCCTATGGCTCCCATCGCCTTTCAGGTTGCTGGCAGTCATTTACATGGGGAGATGTGTGCACATCGCCCCATATCGGCCGCCTGGTTTCACATTACTGATGTGAAACCAGGCGACCTCTCGGAGGCGCCGACATCGCCCCTTTACATTAGGCGATGTAGGGGTGATATCGCCGCCGATAGGCCACGCCCCTACGTCGCCTCTGTAATCGGCGGCGATGTCGCAAGGTGTCACGGGGCCTTAAGGCCTGTTCATTATGATGATACCTTTTAATGGCGAACTGAAAAGATTATCAACCACCGAGGACTCTAGGATTTTAATACTTTTGAAAATAAAAAGCTTTCCTTATGCGTTGATTTTAAAAGCAGGGAAACACAGATAGCAGGACGGGGAATATCATAGCTGGACGACGGCCGTTTCTGTGCTGGACCTGTTGAAGCACTGGTCAAGCACGAAACGGCCGTCGTCCGGCTATGATCTTCCCCGTCCTGCCACATGTGTCCCCTACTTTTAAAATGAGCTAATAAAGAAGACTTTTTATTTTCATATATCCTGGTGAGTGCCACTTTTCTTTTCTAATTTATTACATGTTGTTTGGACTTTTACCATTAGCAGAGCACCACAAGCTATATTATGATACAAAAAACCTGCACTCAAGTGCCCAGGGGCAGACCTACCGTTGTGCAGCTGGTTCAGCTGCACCAGGGCCCCGACCGGGTAGGGGGCCCCTCAAGCACCTGTAGGGGGACCCCTGTGACCCTATATCAGAGGAGAGGAGGTTAATTGAGGGAAGCTTCCTGCTTCCCTTGGCTGTTCCCGCCCCTCCACTCCTCTCCAGCCCCGGCTCCCAGATCAACAATGCGCGGCTCAGCGCAGGTAAGAGCCGCACGCAATTCCCCCCTGCTAGCACCCCCCCACTCCTCAACTAAAGCTGCCAGCTAATCCCCCTCGGCTCCTCACCGGATGCTGCTAGAACCCCGCCCACCCCCCACGGTCTTCACCTGACACTGCAGGCACCCCCCCCACTGCCGGTCCTCACCTGAAGCTGCACCAGGGCCCGCCGGGCTGAAGGTCCGCCACTGCAAGTGCCATAAGTGGAATAAGAAAGAAAATTCAAATGGTGCACACCTGCTTCTTACTGACTGTTTTCTCAGTTGTATAGTAAGCTGAGCACTTCTGTTACCTACTCATCAGGGACACAGACAGAAATCACGGGACCCCGTTAAAGAAGTTGTCTCTGCCCCCCCACCCCTCCCCAAGCATTCAATTGAATTGAATAATTTGGGACTTTCTGAAATGCTTTCGCCAGCATTAGATTTGCATATTGTAACATCTTGACATCACTGCCCTTGTCTCTACCTCATACTCTTTCCATGACACACGGGCCATATCTTCAGCCTCTAATTTGGTAATGGCTAAGTTCCTTTGTAACAGAGGTCCCCCACCTTTCTGACCTTCAGAGCCACATCCAGTCTGAAAGTGGTTTGCGAACCCTATCCAGCTCCTGCCCCCCAACTTGAAGAAAATCACACCAAGGCAACATACCAAGATCCAGTGGTTCCTACATTAGCCCTATTCAGATCTGCTCCTCTGTGTGGGGATAGTCACAAAAGTCTCCATGTGAAGACCTGCTCTTCAAAGCTGTTTATTAGACCTGGTGTTTGTGTATCAAGCTAGAAGTCATTTGCAAGCCTTACAGCATGGGTCCGAGAGCTACGTATATCCAGAGCTACAGTTTTATGACCCCTGCTTTAGAGGAATGATTTGTGTTCAGTCTCATGTCCTTCACCCAACCAAGACTGGGTTTTCAACAGAGAAAAAAATGCAAAGTCCTACATCTGGTCAAGAAAAAGGAAAAAAAGACATATACAGAATGGGTAGAATAGGGCTAAGCAACAGCACATGTGAAAAGACTTGGGTACTAATAGATCACAGACTGAACAGGAGTCACCAGTGTGATGCAGCAGTAAAAATGGCAAACCCAATTCTGGGATGTATTAACAGAAGCCACAATCTAGATCACGTGAAGTCATTATCCCCCTCTACTCCTCTTTGGTTAGATCTCATCTGGATACTGTGTCCAGTTCTGGGCACCATATTAGACATCAACAAACTGGAGCAAGTTCAGAGAAGAGCAATCTGAATGGTGACCGGTCAGGAAACCGTGTCCTATGAGGAACGGTCACAATATTTGGGAATGTTTAGCTTGGAAAAAGGAAGACTGAGAGGAGACCTAATAGCTGTGTACAAATATCTCAAGTGCTGTCACACTGTACAGGGATCAGATCATTATAATTTGCACAAGGAAAGACTGAAAGCAATGGGATGAGAATAAATGGGAGGAGACACAGATTAGATATTAGAAAAAAGCCTTTTGACAGTGAGTGTGATTAACGAGTGGAACAGGCGGCCATGAGAGGTGGTGAGTTCACCTTCAATGAAAGTCTTCACAGAGTCTTGACAGACATCTGTCTGGGATGATTTAGTAAATCCTGCTTTGAGTAGGGGGTTGGACCATTGACCCAGGAGGTTCCTTCATATGATGACCCAGGAGGTCCCTTCACATGATGACCTAGGAGGTCCCTTCACACAATGACCTAGGAGGTCCCTTCACACAAAGACCCAGGAGGTCCCTTCACACAATGACCAAGGAGGTCCCTTCACATGATGACCCAGGAGGTCCCTTCAAATGATGACCCAGGAGGTCTCTTCACTTTGATAACCCAAGAGGTCCCTTCACATGATGACCCAGGAGGTCCCTTCACACTCTACCATTCTATAATTCTAGGCCCTTTTTCTGCAAAGTCCTCTACAGCAGAGAGAGGTTTCTAAGGCCGGTTTCACACCACGGTTTTCAGCTGTCAGGGTCTGTGCGGACTGAACCTGATCCGCTTTTGTCCCCATGTGTCCCTATGGTGCCGGATTGTTTCTTCTTGGCCATCTGGTTTTGTTGTTTTTGACCCTGATCCAATTTTGTACCGGGCACAAAATCGAAGTCAGCATCATTTTTTGTGTCCGGTGCAAAAAATGAACAAAAACTGGATCCTCCCGGATCCAGACGATCCGGCGCCTATAACATGGGAGTGTATGGGTGCCATATTCGTTAAAAAATCGGATCAATTCCTGGATGAGAAGTAAATCACCATGCAGTCTCTGAAATGCTGCCGCGCTGATTCAGCACCATGGACAACAGCATTTCTGACACACGGCTGAACGTTCAGCACCATGGACAGCAGCACTGCTCACACGGGCTGAACGCTGAACAGCAGAAACCGAATCCTGCAAAAAACATGATCGGAGGACATATTTGCCCACACTTTCTGCTCATCCTGTGCTGTCAGCTTCTGTCCTGTAGATCCTGCAAAACACTGGACAGAACCTGACAGCTGAAAACCGTGGTGTGAAGTTGGCCTAAGCCTGTGTATGTAAGGATGAAAGGCTTCAAAAACTGAGATTTCCATTACACAAAATGTAGGAAATTATGCTGTCGCTGATAATACGCCATAAAATACAGTTCATACATTCAACTCTTTGTGAGTATAATACTGGAATGCATCAGATAATCACATACAGTCGGCAATTGGGAAAGAGATTTCACAAAAAGGATGGAATTGAGAATCTTGCCAGACAAGGCTCAATTTCAGAATAACATAATGTAGCAGACAAAGAGAGCTGCCACCAGACTACCGATGCCAATGTAAATCACAGGCTTGTAGTACAAAAGTGGAAAGTCTACATCAGCACAATCACAAGAAAAGTAAGTTTAACTATACAATGATAAGTTAGCAGAGGTTGTGGTTACTAGGACTCGTTACCACCCTGTTTCCCCGAAAATAGGGCGCCCCCCCGAAAGTAAGGCATGCCAGGGGGTTTAATGTGCCTGTAAATATAAGGCACCCCCCGAAAGTAAGGCACGTCTCTCTAATTTACCAATATCAGCATGTCACCGATCTGAAGAGCGGGGCATGCAGCTGTGACTCCTCCAGCCCGCCCACTGCTTGTGTCCCAGTACCTGTCGCTGTGAGCAGTGCCACAGATGCATGTAGACCGGCACCGCTCTATTTTTCAAGCCACACCACTGTCCTGGCCAATCACAAGCCAGGAACTGCCCAGCGGCCATTCACAGGCCAGTCGCTGCATGACGTTGGCTTCTGGCCTGTGATTGGCTGCCCAGTTGGCTCCTGGCCTGTGAATGGTTGGGCCAGTGGCACCGTACACCTACGGCACGTGCGGCAAGGAGATGAGAGTGGTGCCGTCCTCCTTGCAGCGGCGAGCACCGTGACAGCGGCGGGCAGCTGAGAGTGGTGCTGAAATGCAGCAGGGACCGGTGAGAAGTGTCCCTGTCTGTGTGTGCTCCTGTGTGTATGTGTGCCCCTGTGTGTGTGTGCCCCTGTTTGCGTGCCCCGTGTGTGTGTCTCCGTGTGTGCCCCTGTGTGTGTGTGTGCCCCGTGTGTGTATGTGTGCCCCTGTGTGTGTGTGTGCCCCTGTGTGTGTCCCTGTGTGTGTTTGTGTGCCCAGTGTTTTTGTGCCGCGTGTGTGTCCGCGTGTGTGCCCCTGTGCGTGTGTGCCCCTGTGTGTGTCCCTGATACCATATTGGGAATAATGGGGTTACTTTATTGGGGGCCGCAAGGGGATGTTCAAAGTTAGACGCCCCCCCCCCCCCGAAAATAAGACATGGTGCAGCTTTAGGAGCAAAAATTAATATAAGATGCGGTCTTATTTTCAGGGAAACACGGGTTGTAGTAAGCCACCATCAGTAATAGATTCTCATGTGACATTAATATTAATGAGGATACTTTTATACATGAGTTTTCATGTTTTCCCAATGAGTTGGGACTGCAGAGATTTTATGGGGATCATAACCCACATTAGGATCCCATAACCTGAATATTCGGACCTGACTTTTGCTAGAAAGTTTGTTCTCTTTAGCAGTCTATGGGTGCACATCAAATATATATATATGTATAGCATTAGCACCGCACACTCCACATAGCCATTGCGTAGCCCCACCCACTCCACATAGCCATGCCCACTTCACAGCCTGCATCTGCACATAGCCCTGCCCTTGGGACTATGTGGAGGGGTTGACATATGAAGAGGCGGGTCTATACGTGGGTGGTGCTATGAAAGGGGAGAGGCTACTGGGGTGGTGGGGCTATGTGTAGGGCTTGAGCTATGAATGGGTGGGGCTACTGGGAGGAGCAAGGCTATGATACATACACACATACATTACCATATATGAGCAGTACAACCATATATGGGCATTACCCCCGGGCAACGCCGGGCTCTACAGCTAGTATTGAATAAAAGGGCAGACACAAACTGGTAATAGGTACTGTTTAAATGTTCTTTTTGTATGATGTTGTTAGGCACAAATGTGTTGGTATTATTCATGCTTTATATGGTAAAGTCACTGGACAAGGTCTTCAAAGAAGACAAAGATATTGACTACGGCCAGGTATGACTGGGATTAGTTGAGATGGACGGTGATGAACTGGAAGTTGTAAAAGACTTCAACCTACTCGGATCAATGATCACTCAAGATGGAGGGACGACACCGGAAGTCAATAGGAGAAAAGCTATGGGAAAATCCACAATGAAGTCACTGGACGACGTCTTCACATCAAGGAACATTTCACTGGTGATGAAGACACGGCTCCTACATAGTCTGGTCTGTTCTGTAGTAACATTTCACTGGTGATGAAGACACGGCTCGTACATAGTCTGGTCTATTCTGTAGTAACATTTCACTGGTGATGAAGACACGGCTCGTACATAGTCTGGTCTGTTCTGTAGTAACATTTCACTGGTGATGAAGACACGGCTCGTACACAGTCTGGTCTGTTCTGTAGTAACATCTCACTGGTGATGAAGACACGGCTCGTACATAGTCTGGTCTGTTCTGTAGTAACATCTCACTGGTGATGAAGACACGGCTCGTACATAGTCTGGTCTATTCTGTAGTAACATTTCACTGGTGATGAAGACACGGCTCGTACATAGTCTGGTCTGTTCTGTAGTAACATTTCACTGGTGATGAAGACACGGCTCGTACATAGTCTGGTCTATTCTGTAGTAACATGTCACTGGTGATGAAGACACGGCTCGTACACAGTCTGGTCTGTTCTGTAGTAACATATGGAAGGGAAACCTGGACAATAAAGGAAGACAACAGAAGAATCAACACCTTCAAAAGGTGGAGCTGGAGAAGGATGTTATCAATACCATGAATGGCAAGAAGAACAAATACATCAATTCTGGAACAAATCAAGCCAGACATGTCACTGGAAGGAAGAATCAGCAAGCTACGACATAACTACACATCATACAAAGAGAGCAACCACTGGAGAAAAATATTATGGTTGCAAGAACAGAAGGAACAAGGTGAAGAGGAAGACCTGCAACTTGATGGCTTGATACTATCAATATAACGGCATAGAAGACCCTGGTGGACCTATGTAGGCTTCAAGAAGACCCTGGAGGACCTATCTAGGCTTGAAAGCAACCCTGGTGGACCGATCTAGGCTTAGAGAAAACCCTGAAGGACCTATCTAGGCTTGGAGGAGACTTTTGGTTGACCTATCAAGGCTTGGGAAGACCGCGGTGAACCTATCTATGCCTGGGGAAGACCCTGGTGGACCTAACTAGGCTTGAATAAAACTCTGATGGACCTATCTAGGCTTGGAGGAGACCCTGGTGGGCCTGTCAAGGTTTGGGAAGACCTTGGTGAACCTATCTAGGCTTGGGGAAAACCCTGCTGAACCTATCTAGACTTTGAGAACACCATGGTGGACCTATCTAGGCTGCACAAGAGCGCTAATCCATCAAGTCACAATGGCTCGAGATCGAGCTGAAGGCTGTTAACATAAATAAGAAATGGTCCTATTAATAGTTAGCGGCATTGTGAAATAGCTGTCTCACACAGATACAAATCTTAGCGTCCAATCACACTTTGCTACATACATGATATTCAATACATTTATACAAGCCTATGTTCATACCAGAAGTCTATGATCATTGCCCTGTAGATTCTGCCTTTGTAGTTCACTGCACAGCGATGTCTGTCCAGTTCTACTTCCATTTCTTCATTTTACTTAGTATTTTTCAGGTAGGCAAAGTATGATGGAGGAATTTAGACTGGTTTTCATGTAAAAGTTGACTGCCCTTAAGGCTTTACAGTAGTTAAAAAGGGCCCAATATATAGGCTTATAGAAAACCCTGGTGTACTTATCTAGGCTTGTAGAGACCCTGGTGGACCTACCTAGTCTAGGAGAAGACCCTGTGGTCCTATCTAGGCTTGGAGAAGACCCTGATGGACCTATCTAGGCTTGGAGAAGACACTGGTGGACCTATCTAGGCTTGGAGAAGACCCTGATGGACCTATCTAGGCTTGGAGAAGACCCTGATGGACCTATCTAGGCTTGGAGAAGACACTGGTGGACCTATCTAGGCTTGGAGAAGACCCTGATGGACCTATCTAGGCTTGGAGAAGACACTGGTGGACCTATCTAGGCTTGGAGAAGACCCTGATGGACATATCTAGGCTGCACAAGATCGATCTTCCTACAGAGCGTTCATCCATCAAGACGCCATAGCTCAAGATTGAGCTGAAGGCCGTTAAAATAAAAACATTTGGAGCAGAAGCATAATGGTTGACCAAATTACAACATTTTTAACAAGTGAACATTTGCTATTTACATTACTTGTGTCTTCTTATGTGGCATAGGTGCCTTTGATGACCCTCAGACTCCAGGACCTTGTAAGAAAGGTATTTTTACATTGTATATAGCATTTTCCTGATTCATTACCATCTTATGTCAATGAATATAGGATCTTGGCACTATAAGCAAATCTGTCAAAATTCAAGTTCAGCAGATTCACGTGATTATGTTGATTTTTCTATGCAAATTGCATTATGATGTGAATGAGTTTCCAGACACTGAGGCATAATACAGATTGTTAAAAAAAACATAACTCACCTGGCCCTCACCTGTCCTGCAGTGCTAGTCCGTAAGTCCCATGAAGCCTTCTGGCATATTAGGCGCAGACAAGGCCATGTGTCATCATGACACCACTATGGATATCGTACTTCAAGCAACATCATTATGCCGTAGTCTCAATGTTTAAGACATAAATAAGTAAAAACTGAATGCATTCCTTAACATACAGTCTGAATAGATGCATACTAAACATGACATACTATGACAGACAGTTGCACTCTGAAATGCTAAGGTATGCAAACTGTGAATATAACAATATAGATCCACATTGCTGCTAAGAAAATATATGAAAAAATTGAGCTACTTAGCATATGAAGATGACCATTTGTACATCTGCCCAGTAGCCACATCACGGCGTACCTCTTTGCATGGTCATACACTAAGTTCTCTCTGGGTTTAAAAAATCCTCCATTAGTATGGATGGATAGGAACCTGCTAATAAAGAGAAAATCACCTAAAGTGTCAGGACTCTGGATCTTCTCATGACTTTTTGGGTCTTCTTGCCCTTTTCCAAAATGGAGTCAGCCGCTTAATTCCTATCCATGTGTTCCTGCCCTCTGGACCTTATAAGCTCCAGCCCATCTATCAGACCTTTCTTGAGTATTTTGCTTGGATCTCAATATTTGCAGATGACACTAAACGCTGCAGGGTAATCAATACAGAGGAGGACAATTTTATATTACAGGAGGATTTATGTAAACTAGAAGCTTGGGCTGATAAATGGCAAATGAGCTTTAATGGGGATAAATGTAAGGTCATGCACTTGGGCTGAGGAAACAAAAGGTATAATTATGTGCTTAATTGTAAAACACTGGGCAAAACTATCAATGAAAAAGACCTGGGTGTATGGGTAGATGACAAACTCACATTTAGTGGCCAGTGTCAGGCAGCTGCTGCAAAGGCAAATAAAATAATGGGATGCATTAAAAGAGGCATAGATGCTCATGAGGACATCATTTTACCTCTATACAAGTCACTAGTGCGACCACACTTAGAATACTGTGTACAATTCTGGTCTCCGGTGTATAAGAAAGACATAGCTGAACTAGAGCGGGTCCAGAGAAGAGCGACAAAAGTCATTAGAGGACTGAGGGGTCTGCAATACCAAGACAGGTTATTAGAGGACTGAGGGGTATTCAATACCAAGACAGGTTATTAAACTTGGGGTTATTTAGCTTGGAAAAACGAAGGCTTAAGGGTGATTTTATAATAATGTATAAATATATGAGGGGACAGTACAGAGAACTTTTTAATGATCTCTTTACTCTTAGGCCTGAGACGGGGACAAGGGGGCATCCTCTACGTCTGGAGGAAAGAAGGTTTAATCATAATCACAGACGCGGATTCTTTACTGTAAGAGCAGTGAGACTATGGAACTCTCTGCCACATGATGTTGTAATGAGGGAGTCACTACTAACATTTAAGAAGGGCCTGGATGCCTTTCTTGAAAACTATAATATTATCAGTTATACATACTAGATTCTTTGATCGGGCGTTGATCCAGGGATCTAGTCTGATTGCCGTATCTGGAGTCAGGAAGGAATTTTTTTCCCCCAATATGGAGCTTATTGTTGCCACATGTTTATTTTTTGCCTTCCTCTGGATCAACATGTTAGGCTATGGGTTGAACTAGATGGACTTACCGTAAGTCTTCCTTCAACCTTAAAAACTATGTTACTATGTTACTCCTGTCTACAAGGCTGTCAGTCAGCATGACGCAGTTCACTCCCGTCTACAAGGCTGTCAGTCAGTGTGACGAACTTCACTCCTGTCTACAAGGCTGTCAGTGTGACACACTTCACTCCTGTCTACAAGGCTGTCAGTCAGTGTAACGCACTTCACTCCTGTCTACAAGGCTGTCAGTCAGTGTGATGCACTTCACTCCTGTCTATAAGGCTGACAGTCAGTGTCACGAACTTCACTCCTGTCTACAAGGCTGTCAGTCAGTGTGACGCACTTCACTCCTGTCTACAAGGCTGTCAGTCAGTGTGACGCACTTCACTCCTGTCTATAAGGTTGACAGTCAGTGTCACGAACTTCACTCCTGTCTACAAGGCTGTCAGTCAGTGTGACAAACTTCACTCCTGTCTATAAGGCTGACAGTCAGTGTCACGAACTTCACTCCTGTCTACAAGGCTGTCAGTCAGTGTGACGCAGTTCACTCCTGTTTACAAGGTATTCTAGAATATCTGATGCGTTAGAATCGGGCCACCATCTAGTAATCTATATAAGTGAAAACTGACAGCACCACTTCCTAACATGCAGTCTGAGCAGATGCATACTGAGCAAAGTTTAAGACCTTGTCAGCACCTAAGTTGTCAGGAGAATGCGAAAGATAAGGCACTGGACAGAAAAAGTTGCCACATAAGAACCTAGAAGACCTCTGGAGTGAATTAGAGCTGAGTTATAGGAAAGGTGAGGCCTGTGTGAATATAATATTTTAACCGTTTTCTTCCAGCTGGCCTTCATTTTGGTAGATTCAAACAAAACAAATTGCAAAAATAATTACGGTATATACAATTTCAACTTTTTTTATTCTAAAATTTCAGATGCAAAGTACTTCTTCAAAGAGGACTTGAACTCTAGCGCCACCTATTGGAGTAATTCTAAAAGTCAATATTAACCCTTTAAAGAGCCTTATCCTATGACCAAGGATATAAGACAAATCATACTCTTAATTTGTAGGCTCAGGCTCCTCGTCAGTGCAAAGTATGAGATATGATTTGGCTTGGTTGAGAGGATAAGATTGGGGATGTAACATTCTGGCTTAGATCACTTAAAATGTGAGACAAATTTGAATGTGAATCATTTCTAGGTTCCTTTTTACTCAAAAACAGATTCATTATGACAAATAAGAAATGCAGTTGTCACGATCGTGTGGGCTGGCGTACTCGGTTACCGGGCAAGCAATCTGACGGGGTATCATGGTGGCGATTGCCCGGTTCCGTGGCCCAAGTTAAAGGGGGATATATTTAAAGGGGATTATAATTTATAGATGATCTGTGATGACACTTGAGGCATGTGGACAGGAGTGAGCGGCGCTGCTAGTAGTAGCCCCAGGAGATAGATGGTGATTCAGCAAGTTGGATTACTTGCCTCAGCAGAAGCAAGTCCCTGGAGTAATAATGGGGGTTGTAGTGTGAGACGCAGTAGACACAGACAAGGAGGCAGTTAAATGCAGTCTTTACCTTTATTGAAGATGGATGGCAAGTTTAATCTAGGGTACTGGTCACCAAGTCCAGGGTCCAATCTGTCCAGAAGGAGATGAAGTCCGCTCCACTAAGTAGGTAGAATAAGCCTTCCTTTTTATGCCCGTCTGTGTGGGGATTCAGAAGCCTATCAGTTTCCCTGTGTCTCTTCTGCTGCAGCTGCTCCAGCCAGCCTGCTTTGCGAGCCTCTAATAAGCTGTTCTCTAATTCTCTATAATGCGGTGCTGTTAGTGTTGCCTGGGTAACTAAAGGATGAGCAGTCCCACTGTCTCGAGATTTTGCCTCCAGGATTTCTACTCCCTGGTAGCTCAGGACTCTGATGTCCTGCTCAGCGTATCCTAGAGCAAGCTTGTTCAGCTCCAGCTCCAGGCATGTTCTTTTTCCTCGTGCTTCTTTTTCTCTTCCCTTCTCACTGCTCACTACTCTAACCCCTTCCCCCAGCCAGAAGAGTAAACTAACCTACCAAACTAGGTGTTTGGGCTCCCCCTTCTGGTCAGGTTTGTGTATGAATGCATGGGTTACCTAGTGTAGGGAGCTCCAATTACCTTTGGACATGATAATACTACCTATTAGGGGGCCGTCACACGGAACGATATCTTGCCCGATATCGTTTAAGCGATCTCCATTTTGATCGCTTAAGCGATATCGGGCAAGATATCGTTGCATGTAATCAAGCGATTTACGATGGTAAATCGCTTGATCGTGACATCGCTGATCTGAGGTTCGGTTCTCAGATCTAGCGATGAACGATGCAACGATCTGCATCATCGTGGTGTATGACACCACGATGATCCATCTCCCAGCGACCGCGCCTATGCTGGGAGATGGTAACTATGGTACACGTCGGGTAACTAAGCGACGCGCGGCGCCTAGTTACCCGATGTGTACCATAGTAACGAGCGAGATCGCGGCTCCGCATCGCTGGTGAGTCTGTCTGTGTGACATCTCACCAGCGATGTGAGCGATATTGTAAGCGATTGCACGTGCACGTGATCGCTTACAATATCGCTAAGGATATCTCAGCGTGTGACGGCCACCTTAGGGAGATGATACCACTGGACCGCAGGGGTGCCACATTGGTACCTACCTAGAGTGCTACCACTATGCTCTTCCCAGTTAAGTGTCAGGATTCTGTCTTTTCTTGGTTACCTTCTGTGTCTTCTCACCCTTGTCCACGATGGTGTCTGCTATTTAATCTTGTCCATATGTCCCTGTTTTCCTGCTTATTTAAGCTTTAGTTCAACTTTCAGGCCTTTCTTGAAAGACTCCAACTCTGGCTTTTCTTTGCATCATCTCAGTTTGCTCCTTTTTTGACCACGTGCACACGTTGAGTATTTGATGAGTTTTTTACCTCAGGATTTGTAGCCAAAACCAGGAGTGGAGCAATCAGAGGAAAAGTCTAATAGAAACACCTGCACCACTTCTGTATTTAATTATCCACTCCTGGTTTTGGCTACAAATCCTGAGGTAAAAAACTCATCAAATACTCAACGTGTGCACGTGGCCTTTAGCTACATTGGGTTGGTTCTTCAAATTACTCTGCAGACATCTGCTCTGCTGGCCTCACCTGTTCTTGGCTTACCTCCCAGCTACAGACTGTGCTCAATAAGGATTGCTACTGTGTCACCTGTACCCTCAGTCCACCCTCCTGCAAGTAAGCTCTGCTATACTAAAAGATACTGCTGCTGCTACTTAGTCTGTTTGTTTATTATTTGCAAGTGTCGTGCTCAGGACAGTTTCTGGACTGCAATAAAACTGCAATGCACAGTATTAAATCAGGGACTGTGTTTGTTCTAATGGCCGCTTTACACGGCACGGGAGCACGCACTTTTTTGGCACTAGTCCAAGATCGCATAGGAGATGTTACACAGGGAGATATCGGCAGGCAACACAACTGCGATGTCTACACCCCCTCCTTTGCGCTGTGTACGAGCGACCCATGGAACGACCATTTAACATGGGAGTGAATAGGGGAAGTTGTGCTCCAAATCGTAGTTGCGCTGTCACACAGCACGATCCTGCCAGATCGTCAAGCCAATATCGGCCAGTTGGAGAGCCTGCACAATTCCCCAACGATATCGTTTTGGCATCGTTCTTGCTTCGCATTGTTCATTTACACCACACAATGCACGAATGATATCGGCGGCAACGCACGAACCACGTGACTTTTTATCGTTGCTGGACAACGATATTGTGCCGTGTAAAGTGGCCATAAGACTTTTTCCATTATCAGCTTTGCACTGTGTGAACAACTTTTAAAGACTATTCTCATTATCGGCTCAGCACTATGTGAACTGCATTTAAGAACTATTTCCGTACTGGCTCTGCAGTGTATGAACTGTGTAAGGGACTATTTCTGTTGCCAGCCTCACTGTGATATGAACTGTTTGCACATGTGATAATATAAGATTGAACTCAAGCCTTGTCTATGCCTTGTCTTTGCCCTATGCCATTAGATTCCTGAGATATCCACACTAGGTGTTACAGCAAGGTAGAAGAAGAAGCTGAGATGGACGGGTGGTGTAGGCAGACCCAATTCTTGCTGCAGGGACCACTGGACCCTATTCATGTCACCAGGTGTCTTGGGAATCAGATATGTTGTCCCCTAGGCCGCCGCTAGGGCCTGACAGGTCTGCTTGGTGTCACAGGTCCGCCCGTCATTGGAGGGGCGTGTCCACTGGAACAGGGGCAGGGGGGGCCTGGCCTTGCCGGCGGGGGGCATGGCCATTTGGAGTAAGGAAGCCATCTCCCCCTTCCCCACCAGCTAGGCCAGCATATGCTGCCAGCAGATAGCGGGAAGATGGCTGTGCCGGTGCGAGGCATGGCCGTGTGGAGCAAGGAGGCCTGCCCCCTCGGCCATCTGTCCCCAAACCAGAGTGACCTCCTCTGTATACATGACACATCCAGCCTTATATTACTGTACGTATACACATGGCAGAACTGGGGGAAGGAAGAAAGGAAGGGGGACACTATCTCCGGGAATGAAAGGGTTACCGTGTCCAGTAATGGGAAATGTGCACATACCTCCACCTGCAGAGCTGCACACTAGATATATGGCTGCTCTGTGCTTACAGAACCTGTGATTATGTCACATTGAGGGGAGGAGTCAGGGATCACATGATCAACTCCTCAGTCTATGCAGGACTTGTCATGGTACTGGATGAGGTGAAGTTGATGTGTAAAGTCATGTGTACGGGGCGGAGGCGAGCCACGTGTGTACAGGGCGTACGGAGTGGAGCCATGTGTGTACGAGGTGTACAGAGCAGAGCCGCATGTGTACGAGGTGTGCGGAGGGGAGACGAGAGTGTACGATGTGTACGGAGCAGAGCCGAGTGTGTACGAGGTGTACGGAGCAGAGCCGAGTGTGTACGAGGTGTACGGAGCGGAGCCGAGTGTGTACGAGGTGTACGGAGCAGAGCCGTGTGTGTACGAGGTGTACGGAGCCGTGTGTATACGAGGTGTACGGAGCAGAGCCGAGTGTGTACGAGGTGTACGGAGCAGGGCCGAGTGTGTACGAGGTGTACGGAGCAGAGCCGAGTGTGTACGAAGTGTACGGAGCAGGGCCGAGTGTGTACGAGGTGTACGGAGCAGAGCCGCGTGTGTACGAGGTGTACGGAGCAGAGCCGAGTGTGTACGAGGTGTACGGAGCAGAGCCGAGTGTGTACGAGGTGTACGGAGCAGAGCCGTGTGTGTACGAGGTGTACGGAGCCGAGTGTGTACGAGGTGTAGGGAGCAGAGCCGAGTGTGTACGAGGTGTACGGAGCAGAGCCGAGTGTGTACGAGGTGTACGGAGCAGAGCCGAGTGTGTACGAGGTGTACGGAGCAGAGCCGAGTGTGTACGAGGTGTACGGAGCAGAGTTGCGTGTGTACGAGGTGTACGGAGCAGAGCCGAGTGTGTACAAGGTGTACGGTGCGGAACCGAGTGTACGAGGTATATGGAGTGGAGCCATGTGTTTACAAGGTGTGTGTACCAGTGGTAGCCCCCCACGGATGCCACTCCTATAGTCCTGGCTGCCTCTGCTGGCAGAATTCTTCTCCAGAGTCCTGGCCGTCGCTGTCTGCCTTCTGCCATCTGCTGAGGAGACTGGAGCAGCAAGAAGAGAGGTGAGTATTTAATTTTTTAATCAATGAGTACACTGGTGAGAAACTATGTAATGTCCAATATAATATAGGACTATGGGGGTGCAATCTACTTATATAATCCGCAGTTGGGAATTCGGGCGTTGTAGCCGAATCCCAACATGCTTTGCGGGACTGCGAGTGATGACGCGCAGCGTCATCACGAGCCGCAGACCCGCACTGCCGTCTCCGCCACCCGCCGTCTCCGCCGCGCACCCTCCGCTGCCGCCCTGCCGCCGCCTCCGCCCTGCCGCCGCCTCCGCCCCGCCGCCGCGAGGTCACCGCTGCCCCTCGCTGCTCTAGCAACGCTGGGGCCTCGGTGACGCCATGCAGCTGGAGGAGCACTGTCCTTGCGGCGACATGTAATTTCCAACATGGCGTGCAAAATCTCGCGAGATTTCGCCGCCATCTTGGATATTACATCTCGCCCCACCGGCTCCACTTTCCCACCGCCACCCGCTGCTTCATTCCCTCCCTCCCCTCCTCGCTCCATCGCCCACCCCACCGCTCCATTCCACCAGCACCGCTCCATTGCGCTTTATCCCCCTCCATTGCGGCCCCCCCACCGCTCCAATGCGCACCCCCCCTATATTGCGGCCCCCCCACCGCTCCATTGCACACACACCCTCCATTCCAGCCCCTTCCCACCGCTCTATTACCCCTACCCGTCCCCCTCTCACCGGCCGCTCGGTCTCACCCGGTAATGAGCGGTCATGTGACAGATATCACATGACCGCTCTTTCCTTGCTGCGCTTTCCGCACAGACTGCGCCTGACACCCGATGCAAGCGGGGGACACATCCTAACCACTCTCCCTCCAGGTGACCTGACCACCCACTGTCCCTCCATCCTCACCTGACCACCCACTCTCCCTCCAGGTGACCTGACCACCCACTGTCCCTCCATCCTCACCTGACCACCCACTCTCCCTCCAGGTGACCTGACCACCCACTGTCCCTCCATCCTCACCTGACCACCCACTCTCCCTCCAGGTGACCTGACCACCCACTGTCCCTCCATCCTCACCTGACCACCCACTCTCCCTCCAGGTGACCTGACCACCCACTGTCCCTCCATCCTCACCTGACCACCCACTCTCCCTCCAGGTGACCTGACTACCCACTGTCCCTCCATCCTCACCTGACCACCCACTCTCCCTCCAGGTGACCTGACCACCCACTGTCCCTCCATCCTCACCTGACCACCCACTCTCCCTCCATCCTGACCTCACCACCCACTGTCCCTCCATCCTGCGCTGACCACCCACTCTCCCTCCATCCTGACCTCACCACCCACTGTCCCTCCATCCTGCGCTGACCACCCACTCTCCCTCCATCCTGACCTCACCACCCACTGTCCCTCCATCCTGCGCTGACCACCCACTGTCCCTTCATCCTGCGCTGACCACCCACTGTCCCTCCATCCTGCGCTGACCACCCACTCTCCCTCCATCCTGCGCTGACCACCCACTCTCCCTCCATCCTGTGCTGACCACCCACTCTCCCTCCATCCTGCGCTGACCACCCACTCTCCCTCCATCCTGCGCTGACCACCCACTCTCCCTCCATCCTGCGCTGACCACCCACTCTCCCTCCATCCTGCGCTGACCACCCACTGTCCCTCTGGCCTGCGCCGACCACCCACAGGCCCTCCATCCTGCGCTGACCACTGCCCCTCCATCCTGTGCTGACCACTGCCCCTCCATCCTGAGCTGACCAATGAGCCTCCTTCCTGCGCTGACCACTGAGCGTCCATCCTCTGCTCACCACTGAGCCTCCATCCTGCGCTGACCACCCACTGTCCCTCTGTCCTGCGCTGACCACCCACTGTCCCTCTGTCCTGCGTTGACCACCCACTGTCCCTCTGTCCTGCGCTGACCACCCACTGTCCCTCTGTCCTGCGCTGACCACCCACAGGCCCTCCGTCCTGCGCTGACCACCCACAGGCCCTCCGCCCTGCGCTGACCACCCACTGCCCCTCCATCCTGCGCTGACTACTGCCCCTCCATCCTGCGCTGACCAATGAGCCTCCTTCCTGCGCTGACCACTGAGCGTCCATCCTCTGCTCACCACTGAGCCTCCATCCTGCGCTGACCACCCACTGTCCCTCTGTCCTGCGCTGACCACCCACTGTCCCTCTGTCCTGCGCTGACCACCCACTGTCCCTCTGTCCTGCGCTGACCACCCACTGTCCCTCTGTCCTGCGCTGACCACCCACTGTCCCTCTGTCCTGCGCTGACCACCCACTGTCCCTCTGTCCTGCGCTGACCACCCACAGGCCCTCCGTCCTGCGCTGACCACCCACAGGCCCTCCGTCCTGCGCTGACCACCCACAGGCCCTCCGTCCTGCGCTGACCACCCACAGGCCCTCCGCCCTGCGCTGACCACCCACTGCCCCTCCATCCTGCGCTGACTACTGCCCCTCCATCCTGAGCTGACCAATGAGCCTCCTTCCTGCGCTGACCACTGAGCGTCCATCCTCTGCTCACCACTCAGCCTCCATCCTGCGCTGACCACTGCCCCTCCATCCTGTGCTGACCACTCAGCCTCCTTCCTGCGCTCACCACTGGCCCTCCATCCTTCGCTGACCACTCAGCCTCCATCCTGCGCTCAACACTGAGCCTCCATCCTCTGCTGACCACTCCATCCTGTGCTCACCACTGAGCCTCAATCCTGCGCTGACCACTGAGCCCTCCATCCTGCGCTCACCACTCACCCTCCTTCGTCTGCTGACCACTCCATCCTGCGCTGACCACTCAATCCTGCACTCCCCACTCAGCCTCCATCCTGCGCTGACCACTCATCCTCCATCCTGCGCTGACCACTGAGCCTCCATCCTGCGCTGACCACTGAGCCTCCATCCTGCGCTGACCACTGAGCCTCCATCCTGCGCTCATCACTGAGCCTCCATCCTGCGCTCACAACTGAGCCTCCATCCTGCGCTCACCACTGAGCCTCCATCCTGCGCTGACCACTCTGGCTCCATCCTGTGCTGACCACTGGCTCCATCCTGCGCTGACCACTCTGCCTCCATCCTGCACTGACCACTCTGCCTCCATCCTGCACTGACCACTCTGCCTCCATCCTGCACTGACCACTCTGCCTCCATCCTGCGCTGACCACTCGGCCTCCATATACAGTGCTAACCACTGAGCCACCGTATACAGTGCTAACCACTGAGCCACCGTATACAGTGCTAACCACTCAGCCACCATATACAGTGCTAACCACTGAGCCACCATATTCAGTGCTAACCACTGAGCCACCGTATACAGTGCTAACCACTGAGCCACCATATACAGTGCTAACCATTGAGCCACATTACTGTTCTAATTGTTGACAAACAATATACAGTGCCAACCACTGAGCCACTGTAGAGTGCTAACCACTGAGGCTCTGTATACAGTGCTAACTACTGAGCCAGCGTATACTGTGCTAACCAGTCAGCCCCCGTATACTCTGCTAACCAATGAGCCCCTGTATACTCTGCTAACCAATGAGCCGCCGTCAAGTTTGCTAAGCACTCAACCCCCATATACTCTGCTAACCAATGAGCCCCGTATACTCTGCTAAGCACTCTGCTGCACGCAGGATGACGTCCGGGAACAGTGTTTAAGTGCGGCCAGGACGGGCCCCCCTCTTGCCTGCACCCGCCCGCTGTTCCCTAGCCATCTCCTGCCCGCTCTTCACCAGCCCCCTCCTGCCCGCACCCGCCCGCTGTTCCCTAGCCTTCTCCTGCCCGCACCTGACCGCTCTTCCCCGGCCGCCTCCTGGCCGCACCCGACCGCTCTTCCCCGGCCCCCTCCTGCCCGCACCTTCCCGCTGTCCCCCGGCCCCCATCCTGGATTTCTGCATCGCTGCACACTCACACCGCTGTAGGTATCTATATATTTAATCACCAATGTTGTGCTGCTATTCCGCCATGCACCGCGGCACCGTCCCCAGCGATCGCGCTCAGCGCCTTCGCGAGCCGCTATTCACAGACTAAGACCCGCGAGCGCTGGCACACTTCTGCGCCACCCCCAGCCACAGTCACGTCCCCAACGCTTACGTCACCATTCACAGCCCCAAGAGCGATGGCGCGCTCGAGACCCACCGTAAGCCGCAGTCACGCCAGCCACAGTTACGACGCCATTCACAGCCGCACGAGCGCAGTAACCATCCCTCACCGTGCATGCGCCTTCACGAAATTTACCTCACACCAAGGACACGCCACGATTTCCTCCACTCTGGAAGTATGCAGCTCTCATACAAGAAGTCAGTGGTGACAGCCATTACGTCACATCACCTCTCCACCCACCAGGACGCCCATTAAGGTCACCATCACACCCACAAACCTGTTACCCACAGAACTACCTGTATATACTCTGCTACCCACGCAGCCGGCTGTATACTCTGCTACTGACAGAGCTGCCTGTATATACTCTGCTACCCACGCAGCTGACTGTATACTCTGCTACCCACAGAGCTACCTGTATATACTCTGGTACCCACGCAGCTACCTGTATACTCTGTGACCCACAGAGACACCTGTATATACTCTGCTACCCACGCACCCGCCTGTATACTCTGCTACTCACAGAGCTACCTATATATACTCTGCTACCAACGCAGCTGCCTCTATACTCTGCCACCCACAGAGACACCTGTATATACTCTGCTACCCATGCAGCCGGCTGTATACTGTGCTACCCACAGAGCTGCCTGTATATACTCTGCTACCCACAGAGCCGCCCGTATATACTCCGCTACCCACGCAACCGCCTGTATACTCTGCTACCCACGCAGCTGCCTGTATACTCTGCCACCCACAGAGACACCTGTATATACTCTGCTACCCACACAGCCGGCTGTATACTGTGCTACCCACAGAGCTGCCTGTATATACTCTGCTACCCACGCAGCAGCCTGTATACTCAGCTACACACAGAGCTGCCTCTATATACTCTCCTACACAGGCCGCCACCTGTATACTCTGCTACCCACAGAGCCGTCTGTATATACTCCGCTACCCACGCAACCGCCTGTATACTCTGCTACCCACGCAGCTGCCTGTATACTCTGCGACCCACACACATACCTGTATATACTTTGTTACCCACGCAGCCGCCTGTGTACTCTGCTACCCACGCAGCTCACTGTATACTCTGATACCCACAGAGCTACCTGTATATACTCAATTAACTTATGTAGATTATTTTTCTGTCACTATTACCTTACAGTATGATGTTTTGCCCTTATTTTACAAATGTAAATAAAAACTATGCTTTTTTCACAAGCGCAAAGCGTGTCATGCATGTTTACTGTTCCTGTTAGCACATCTAAGGATGCACACAGTTCATTTCACCACGCTCCCGATGCAATTGCATCGGGCCTTTTTACTAGTATACTATATGGAGGACAATGTGGGTGCGATATACACTACTATGAGGAAGGCTATGGGGATGCATTATACAATATTTGTTTACTCTCTTACTTGTAAAGCGCCATGTAACCTAATGGCGCTATATAAATAATAATAATAGTAATAATAATAATAATAATATGGCATGGCCACGCAGTAGGTAATAAAGTCCACTTTTTTCTATTTTTTTGTGCTGTTTTTCCTTTTTTTACTCTGTTGTAAAGAACCATCTGGATTGCGGGTTGGTGAAAGCTTTGCACATAAATAAAATGGCCCCATATATAGAATGGGAAGCCATCTTGAGGCAACAGGCACAGAAAGGGTTAATTGTGTTCTTACTTCTGAGGTAAAACATCTGCCTCAAACTGGAATAAGCTGGTTGGATGTGGTGTTTGGGCGCCTGATTCCTAGGGGACGGATTGGCTGGATGAGGTCAGATGTCACTGACCTCTGTGTATATAATGTGAGTCCCTAGGGTTAGGCGCCCAGTCAGGAAGATTTTGGGGCTGTTCCAATTTTTCACTATAAATATAATGTATGTTTGGGTGGAGGCGGAGCATGGGTGAAGGCGGAGCATGGGTGGAAGTGGAGAATGCGTGGAGGCGGAGCATGGGTGGAAGTGAAGTATGGGTGGAGGTGGAATATGAGTGGAGGTTGGGTGGAGTCTCAAACTTTTGGCAGTCAGGGGCCCCGAAATCCCTAGTGGGAGCCCTGCTTGTGACTCACCGTAGGCCCGTGGACTGCGGTTTAGACAGGCTGTAGCTCCTTCCTCCTTGTCACGGGTGGGCCGCACCTGCCGGTAGTGGGGCCTGGTTGAGTGCAGATCAAAAGTTGACGACGTCTTGTAGAAACAGATTAAAGGGGTTAATTTATTCGTGACGCCACCTATGAGTAGTTCGGTAATCGTTACCGACGCTGCGGAACCTCCGGGGGATGGACAGCAGCAAGATGGAACGCTCCCCACAGGCTGAGCGATGAACCCCGGAGGCTGGAGCTGCTTAAGATGTTGTGCGGCAGCTGCGGTTACCTTGTGTGCAGACGGATACAATCATAAGGAAGCACGGACACTGAAAGTCTCTGTAACGGGTCTTTACTGTAACCAGCAGGCAGTACATGGTATACAGTTCATGGGTAGTAGACCGGGTGGACTCAGCAGTGATGGTGTCCCTCAGAGATCCGTAGTGTTCCTCCATTCTAGCTAAGTATTTGCCATTGTCGCCCAGGAATACCAGGTCAGGTACGGGGAGGCTGCTTCAATCCCTATCCAAGATGTATGTTATGGATGTTTTGGGGAGCCTTGGGTCCCTCGGTGGGTACACCGGTGGTTAGACGACTGGAAGTTGGCTGGTGGTGGGGTGCTCCTGTGAAGCTGCTCCTCCACGCTTCTGGTTCGCATAGCAGAGGTGAACTGCTGCCAGCTTCGGTACCAGTGAACCGGCTGTGAGTTGTGGGCACGGGGGTATTTTGGAACCCGTGGTTAGTGATGCCCGATCCCGGTTGTTGAGGCCTCAGGTGCTAACACCCGACTGGTGACGGCCCGGGGGCTGCACGGAGTGCAGAGCCCCCGCTCCTACTCCAAGTTCAAGTCTGCTTCTTGTCTAGACTCGACTCCTTCTTCGTCTAGACTAACTAAGTGTCTCTACTTCTCCTACACTAACCTTGCACTCCGCCCACCAGGACCTTGGATTGGCCCTCTATGTTAAGTGATGCATGCAGGGTTTTTGGATCTCTAAGTTAACCATATGACTGCTGTGTCAGAGAATATTGCTGCTGCATTTATGGCTGCAATACCCTCCTGTGATGCACTCGTTGCGGGGCGCCACACTGGTTCCTACCCTGCTCCACAATCTCCATTATTAGAATTGTGAACTGTTCCTTAAAAGTATCTTAAAAAAAAACCATGGAAAACGTCTCAGCTTCACATGTCCAAGGAAATAAATGGAAGTTATGGCTCGTGAGGCAGATTACAGTTCTCTTTTCTGATGGATATCTTGTTATTATATTCTTGGATAACATCTTAAAGGCCGATATTAGGAGACTTCTCTAAACGCCTCTGATTACAGCTGAAGATGCCGGGGCGCTGAAAGGAAACAATGCCATTAATTCTCTTATCATATGTTGTATTATGGCCCTGAAAAAATTCAGTAAAGCACATCATATTATTACTACATAAATTCCCCTGTAGTGAGTTCACTCCTGGGTCAAGTCTTCATCTTATGAGACTTCCTTGGTTATTGAGAAGCCTATCCCCACCATAGGAAGTGCTTTAAGACATTCTTTCTGCTGACTTCTTCTTATCTTAGGCTAGGGTCACACTGGCGTCGTGGAGGCGTTTTTTCCATGTGTTTTTCACACTTGTCTTTTATGAAAAACGCATGGAAAAAGCGCATCCATAGGCCCCAATGCAAAAAAACGCATGGCCAAAGTTCCATGCGTTTTTTTGGATGCGTTTTTTGGCTCAGCACCAATAAACCTTGCATGCTGCATTTTCTGGTGCGTTTTTGTAACAGGGAGCCCTATGGGAAACGCATGCAAAAACGCATGGCACTAAATGGTACCATGCCTTTTTGCATGCGTTTTTGCTTGCGTTTTTTAAGGCTGCTCCAGACCTAACAGCAAAAACGCAGCCCAAAAGCGCAGGCAAATGTGACCCTAGCCTTACATTGTGGCGATGGCTGTGGAACGATTAAGCTGGGTTCACACTGCCATTTTTCGGTATCTGTGTCAATATGGCTTGAACTGGATACACCCACATCAGTTTTCGGCATGGCATTTGAGGGTGCATCCAGATGGACATTTTTTGGACGGATCTGGATGTTCCTGTTTTTTTCACTGCATCTTGGTGCATTTTTGGGCTCCGTGAAAAAAAACAGGAACACCTGGATCTGGGGCACCGCGGGTAAAATCACAATGTGCCCGATGCAACCCGGATACAGCAGACTCTGGATCCATTGAATTCGGATCTCTGGATTCAGGTTTTGGAACTGTGTATGCCCAGAGCACAGTTCCAAATGAAAGGGATTGTGTAATTTGTGCAAGGATGCGGCAGAAACAGGTATGAAGATGCCATGGATGGAAGACACTGTATGCTCCCACACAGGGGCTGGCTGGCAAATTTTGGCCTGGGGGACAAGCACACAGCAGTGGCCCACGAGCAGTGAGATTCAGGGGCAGAGAAGCCTCCCTGACCAACATGACAGATGGCCCCCCTGCCCCCTGGGCCAGCAAGTCTCTGCTCCCGCATGGGTTTGCCAGGATCAGTGATAATACCAGTGCGGGGGCATCAATTTTTACAATTCCGGGGGGGTACAGGGGAAAAAAACTGCATCCCCGGATACAAAAAAACAGTAGCGTGATGCCAGCCTTAAAGGGAATCTGTCATCAGGTCTTTGCTACCTCATCTGAGATCTCCTAATTGGCTGAGAGGAGTCATAAGACCTTACAGAAACGTTTTACCTCCTATTTTGGCACATGCAGGACAACTGAATGAATTATACATATTGCATTTTCCAACATAACTCCAATAGGGCGTCACCCTAATCATTGACATAGGAGAGACCTGTCTCTTTAAGACTTCTTGTAGATACATAGAGTTTGGAATTCTGTAACAACAGCACAAAGACCCGATAAAGCAATTCACTCACCCCATTGTGTGGCAGTGATCTCAGCCTCATCCACAGATGTCCTGATTTACAGCCCCAGTGCACAGAACCGTCCTATTGTGTCCGAAGCTGATCTCACAATGTCCCCGAACGTGTTACTTGTTTGTCCCTTGGAATAGAGGCTTTGGTACATCCAATGAGTTTTCACGTGTTCTTCCATTTATCATCACACTGAACCAGTTGCTTTACAAGTTTATTTTTTGCACTCACGAAAATGTTGTGCCACTAGTGTTCCCATGCAAAATAATACTCATTTTAGGGTGTCCTTGTTGTATGATGCCTTGACCATGTCAGTCTAAACTGTGATACCCTAAGATGCCCCCCTATGTACTGATGCCTTCCTAGTGCTCCATTGCACATACAGTATGTTGTCCCCTATTTACGTCATATTTTATCTCTCAAGCCCTTCATCCTCCCTACTTAAATTTTCTGAGATAATGATCTTTGAGTTTCCATTGGCTGTAAGCCATAATCATCAATATTAACAGAAATAAACACTTGAAATAGATCACTCTGTGTGTAATGACTCTAAATACCTTTCCTTCTTGGGCTTCACTGATACCTGGCTGACAGCCTCTGATAAGGCCTCCCTTGCTGCCCTGAGCTATGGCGGCCTTCATTTTACCCACACTCCTCGCCCTGGTAACAGACATGGCAGAGGAGTGGGCTTCCTCCTCTCAGCAAACTGCTCCTTCAACCCAATCCAACCCCCACCCTCCCTTTTCCACCCTTCTTTCGACGTTCACTCCATCCGTATCTACTCTTCATCCAATCTCTGAACGGCCATTATATACTGACCACCGGGCTCAGCCACTGCCTTCATTGACCAATTCGCCACCTGGCTTCTTCACTTTTTTCTTTGCT
Organism: Allobates femoralis; assembly: GCA_033576535.1. Classification (NCBI taxonomy): domain Eukaryota; kingdom Metazoa; phylum Chordata; class Amphibia; order Anura; family Aromobatidae; genus Allobates; species Allobates femoralis. The sequence goes on from JARQOC010000003.1 coordinate 29,584,833, forward strand.
GACATTCCCACCATCATCATCGGTGACTTTAATACCACTACTGACACCCGCCAGCCAGCAGCCTCCAAACTCCTTTCACTTACCTCATCTTTTGGACTTACTCAGTGGTCTTCTGCAGCCACCCACACAGATGGACATACACTAGACCTCATCTTCACCCGCCTCTGTTCTATCTAATCTCACAACCTCCCCCTTCCCCTATATTACCACCATCTACTCTCCTTCTCCTCCTTGTCCTCCTCACCAACTCCCAATGTCCAACCACTAGCTCATCCTCGCAGAAATCTCACCGACTCTCAGACTCTATTCTACCTCTGTCATCCATATCTTTACTCCACGACACGTACAGTGCCAACTACACCCTCACATCAGCCATAGACTCGGTCGCCCCTCTCGTTCATCGCAAGGTGTGACAAATCAATAGGCAACCCTGGCACAACAATATCACCAAAAAACTTCGACAAATGTCCAGGGCTGCAGAGCCGTGTTGGAAGAAAACACACCTGACAGATGACTTCACTTCTTGGGCATGCGCAGTGCGTATTTTGAAGCTGACAGCGCGGCGCGGCTTCAAATACGTCATCCGGCGCCGGGAATGACGCGAATCGCGTCATACAGCTTACAGTGAAGCCCGGACGCTATGAGAGAGAGGGGAGGCGCGCAGGGAGGCGCGATTTTGAACATAGACTGACGAGCACGCCTGAATAGGCGTGATATGAAGAAGAGGGGCTGCCTTGATGAGTGACTATGAATAGCATAGTCACTCATTATCATGACTAATCAGGTACTTATAAAACGTTTATATTCACTTTGACTAATGCCATTTAGGAGCTAAAAGGAGTGTAGGGACAGTGTTAATATGCTCTAGGGACAGGTTTTAATAGGTTTAGAGGTGATTTGGGGGTGACAGGATCCCTTTAAACAAGCTACACTTGCCTTCAAATCAGCCCTCACCTCTGCTAAACAGACCTACTTGACAAACCTTGCATCTTCCTTATCCTACAACCCCAAACAACTGTTCAGCAATTTTAACTCCCTCCTCCGTCCACCACTGACACCTCCGACCTCCCTCATCTCTGCTGAGGACTTGGCCACATACTTCAAAAATAGGATCGACCAAACCAGGCAAACTTTATTGTTCCACCACCACAACCACTTCATATACCAAACCTCTGCCCTTCCCTCATTACCTCCCTCTCCAACATCACTGAAGGAGAGCTTACTCGTCTCCTATCCAAATCATTCCAACCCCACTAACACGCTCATCCTAGCCCTAACCCACCTCTTCATTCTATCACTAACTTCTGGTACCTTCCCCCTCTGCTTTCAAACATGCCACCATCACACCCATGCTCAAAAAGCCAAACCTTGACTCAACTGCTATGAACAGTTACCTTCCCATATCGCTGCTCCTGTTTGCTTTCAAACTCCTTGAACAACACGTCCAAGCTCAACTTTCCTCCCACCTCTCATCTAACTCTCTCCTTGACAAACGACAATCTGGCTTCTGTCTCCACCACCCACCGAAACTGCCCTAACCTAAATTACTAACAACTTGCTCACAGCTAAAGGTAACAGACAATTTTCAATCCTCCTCCTTCTACACCTGTCCTCTGCCTTTGACACAGTCGACCACTCCCTCCTACTTCAGATTCTTTCTTCCCTTGGCATTAAAGACCTTGCCCTGTCCTGGATTGCCTCATTCCTTTCCAACTGCACATTTAGTGTTTCCCACTACAACACGACCTCCTCATCCCGCTCTTTCTCTGTTTAGTCCCACAAGCCTCTGTCCTGGGGCCCCTAATTTTCTTCATCTATACTCTTGACCTCGGACAACTCATAAAGTCTCATGACTTCCAGTATCACCTGTACGCTGATGACACTCAGATCTACCTCTCTGGCCCAGACGTCACCTCTCTGCTGTCCAGAATCCCGGAGTGTCTATCAGTCATATCCTCCTTCTCCTCTCGCTTCCTAAAACTCAATGTGGACAAAATGGAACTCATCATTTTTCCTCCATTCCATACACTGGGGAACACAATTTTTTAGGAGTTAGGTCAGACAGCTGTTCTTAATTAATTTTTGGATGCTGAATCCAGGAATGATCTCAGTTTTTCTCTATCACGTCAAGTTTTTGAACTGTAGGATTTTTGTCTTCTCAAAAATATGTAGACTACTGTACCTAAAAAGTGTTTTTTTTTCAAGATATTGATAATTATGACGTATTGGGAGCTGCACACACCTCTCACCACACTGTCTCAGTTGTGACTACTCTTACAAGTTACCATGTAGCTCTATATGAGTCGAATTGTAATCAGATAACAAGTCTTATTACAGATATCAGTGCAATTGTGCATCTCTGGCAGGTAAGTTGTGGAGGAAAAACTTGACGTGCTAGAAAAAAACTGACTACATTTTTGGAATCAGCATGACAATTTTAGTATAAATCAGCTCAAAAACCTAACTCAACAGAAATTTTTTTTCAAATTGTTCCCCAGTGTTATGGTAAAAGACATAATGCTCTCTCCCACCTCTCAAACTCCCTGCCTTGGAGTAACTCTCGACTCTGCCCTGTCTTTCTAACCGCACATCCAAACTCCTGACCACCTCCTGTCGCCTCCAGCTCAAGAATATTTCCAGAATCTGTCCTTTCCTCAGCCCTTAATCTACTAAAACTCTTGTACATGCTCTCATCATCTCCCACCTCGACTATTACAAACTCCTCCTCTGTGGCCTCCCTCTGTGGCCTCCAGTCTGTCCTCAACTCTGCTGCCCGAATAATCCACCTCTCTCCTCGCTACTCCCCTGTATCTCCCCTCTGCAAATCCCTCCACTGGCTCCCAATGTCCCAACGAATCCAGTTCAAGCTACTAACACTGACCTACAAAGCCATCCATAACCTGTCTCCTCCCTATATCTCTGAACTAATCTCCCACTATCTTCCCTCACGTAATCTTCGATCCTCCCAAGATCTCCTCCGCACTTATCTGTTCCTCACACAATCCTCTGGAATTCTGCGCCCCAACACGACAGATTATCCACCACGCTCGGATCCTTCAGACAGAACCTGAAAACCCATCTCTTTAGGAAAGCTTACAACCTGTAATGACCGAGCCGCTGCCCCACCGCCTCCGGAGCTGCTGCCCCACTGCCATCATAGCTACTGCACCCCTGACCTACTGTCTCCTCCCCAATATCCTGTAGAATGTAAGCCCACAAGGCAGAGTCCTCTCCCCTCTGTACCAGTCTGTCATTATTAATTTGTTTATTGTAAACTATGTCTATAATTTTGTATGTAACCCCTCTCATGTACAGCATCATGGAATTAATGGTGCTATATAAATAAATAATAATAATATATAATATGTGTTTCACTTTATGCATTGGATTACTAAAATAAATGAACTTTTTGATTATATTCTAATTCATTGAGATGCTCCTGTACTATGATGCCTCCATAGTGCTCATCCATATAATATAGTACCCGAACTGTGCCTGCAACAGATTATGATGCCCTTATAGTGTTCCTCCCTCACAGCCCCTTAGTATATCACGCACACTTTATGATGCTCTTTCATTACCTCCATTACACTTTATAAAGCTCCTCAAACAATGGTGACCGACATACAGTGTGATGCCTCTAAAGTTCACCCACCACATTGTAACGCGCCCTGACAGCGTCACTTATACAATGATGCCCACCACACAATATGATGCCATATAGTTCCCCCCACACATACTTTGATGTACCCACAGTGTACCTCCCCACAGTAGAATTCCCCACAGTGCCTTCCTTTCCCAGTATGGTGTCCCTCTGCTCCATTTCACAGCAAATACAAAAAATAAATAGATAATCTTGATCTATGCACTGTCAGCAGAAACCGCTAAAAATTGTAAGAGAACTGTTGTGTTAGGAATCTATTAGCAGTGGGAGCAAAGACACATCGAGACCAAGTTTAAAGGTGAACAAGTCTGTATTCAACAGATGTGGCAGATAACAAATGTGATGTGCATCAAGTGAGCAAGTTCATCAAAACACGAAGCAAACGGATTAGTCTGTAGAAATAGTTTACACAGGGAGAAGCCAATAGAAATAGAGTCTATGAGCACAATACACCCAGGAGGCCTGGGTATGGAAAGTCTCAGAAAAACAAGTCCAGGACTTTTGTAGTGCAATGCAGCTTTCAGAAAGTCCCGAAGTCCAGAATGCTATTACTGCACAATAAACAATATTAGAAGCTGCGCATGCTAGCACAGCACAGGGCTTACATGACACAGAACTGGCAGAACAGTGGCAAAATCAGGAACACATAGCACAGGCAGCTTGTAGTAGGAGAGTAGCTGAAAGCAGGTGCTGTTTCTGAAGTTCAAACTGCAGATACTGGAAAAGTCAGAGCGGATTAGCAGGAAGTGGAGCAAACAAGAAAGACCAACAGAGAGCCATGAATTCAAACTGAATACTCAAGTAGAGCTAGACAGTAGACTAGGGTTTATAAAGGCAGGAAAGGAGGATCACATGAAAAGGAGTGAAGCAGCGGACACCATCTTGGAAAAGGGCTAGGATGCACAAAAAGGTCAATAGAAGATCTAGAGTCCTGAAACTTACCAGTGCAACAAATACTGATTGGAGGGGGTTGTTGGAAGAAGATTCCCACTGATATGATGGTCTATACAGAGGAACAGTAGGGATGAGCGAGTAATGAAATATTCGGACTCGCTATACTCATAACGAGTAGGTCCTAATACTCGGGTACTCGTTACGCGTTTCGAGTCCAATGTAAGTCAATGGGAAATGCGAGTACTTTCGCAGTGTATCTATATATGGCAGTTTAATCCGATTGCTTAATTTTCCTCTGATTAATGTAGACAGAACGGGGCTGAGCTAACTTACATTTAGTTTGCAATCCACAAACCAAGAAAATGGAGGCTCCTAACAGTCCGATAAGAAACAATGACCTACTTCCCATGAGTCAACAAACAAAAGAACACCATGTCTGGCTAAATTAAGAACATTAACCCACAACTCGCATTGGAAAGGGCTGTTTAGTCACACTCACTCCTAGTTTATGATCAAGTTTCAGTTGATTTTAGAGCCTCCTTTGATTTTAAGACATTGCTATGACAAAATCCTGTCGACAGAACAAGTTTTGAAACGGGTCTATCAAAACGGGCCTGTCTCCTCCACAGACTTCTCATAGATTGCACTTGTGATGTCAATAATCAGAATAAATACTTTATTATTTTCCACTCCCAGCCCGTGCTTATTTATTAATTAGGAGGCAGCCTCCTGAGGAATTGTGAGTTTATTATTTAATAAGGCGATAAACCGCTGATTGTTGTAACTTGATGACATATTTAATTCTTTACTAATCCCAGCTGATTTGACACTTGACATTTTATTCTGGCAAATCAAAGACAATTAACCTCCAAACACATGACTGCAGGCTCAGTGTATCCAACACCATGTGCTCCCTGGAACTGAAACAGAATATTTCGCAAACTCATCATCTTGTGTTTCCTCCCTCTACTAACCTACCTAAACCCACCCACAGCACCAGTGGCGTAACAAGACCTTTGGGGGCCCCGGTGCAGCATTTACACCGGGGCACCGTAGGTGAGGAGCGGGGATGGGGGTTGGGGGGTGTTGGGGGCTAGCTGGTGTTGGATAGCTGCAGCTGGTGTATTACTTACAGTACTTGGACTTCCGTGGTCACTGGCAGCAGCCCCGCCAATAAGAGGAGAGGAGGGGCGGGCACAGCTGCAGGAAGTGAGGCTTCACTCACTTCCCGTCCTCCCTCCTCTCCCACACACGATCGCGGTCGCGGCGGGCGGCTGGAATCACGGGCCCCCCTGCAGGGAGGCGCGGGCCCCCCTACAGGGGCGGGCCCGGTCTCAGCTGCGACTGCTGCGACCGTGGTAGTTACGACACTGCACAGCACACTCACTGTCTTGGGGTTTCATTTCTCTCAATCTTTTCTTCACTCCCTTTATCCAATCCTCAAAAACATAACAAGAATCCAACCCTTTCTTACCTTTGATTCTGTAAAACTCTTACTGATGCTCTAATTAATTATCATTTGGATTACTGCAACTCTCTACTAATTGACCTCCTTTTACTAAACATGCTCCTCTCCAATCTATCCTGAATGCTACAGCCAGGAACATATTTCTGTCCAGCTGCTACACCAATGATTCTACCCTGTGCCAGTCATTGCATTGGTTACCCATCTACTATACAGTACATATAAACATATATATCTAACCGACATAGCCCTCCACGGTTCTGTACCACCTTACATTTCCTCTTTCATCTCTGTCTACTACGCTAACTGTGATCTACGCTCTGCTAATGATTTACTATATGTCATGCCTGGACGAGGGAATGCCCGGCATGCAGCCCAATACAGAGGGGAAAACCAGTGAAGATGTGAATGGAAAGCCCTCACATCAAAGAGAGAGGTCGAGGGGTCACCTCCTAACACGTGAGCCTGAGCCCTGCACTCCCTAATGTCCCTATATGGGTCCTTTTTCCCTTTGTCGTCATATGCCTAAGCCCTTGCTGACTCTAAACTTTCCCCGGATAGTGAGTAGACCAGCAAGACACTAGTCTTCCTACTACAATAAAAACAATAGCTAAAAAGGAAACCACACTTCAGCTTTCTCCAGAGGCTGCCTTCTTCAGTGTGGTCAGCATAGCAGAACTAACACCAGCAAGGAGTAACAGCAGGAGTATATAAATAGAGCTGAAAGGCTGACGATAAGAAGCTGTGGAAGAGAAGAGTAATCTCAACCAGAAAGAAAGATTCCTTAACCATTTCAGCATAAAATGAATGTAAATTTACTCCAATACAAGATGTGACCTCTGGATGCACCACACTCATAACATTATAAGACTGATTTATAATCTGAACCTCAAACACTTGTCTCGTGATGCACCAGTTTTCTGGAATGTATTATCATAAACAACTTTCTTACGTCCAAGGATCCACATATGGTGGGAGTTCAGAGAAAAGAGCACATGACCTACAGTCACATATGGGGGAGGTCAGAGAAAAGAGTACACGACCTACAGTCACATATGGAGGACAGCAGAGAAAGGAGCACAGGACCTACAGCCATATATATGGGAGTTCAGAGAAAAGAGCACAGGACCTACAGTCACATATAGGGGAGGTCAGAGAAAAGAACACAGGACCTACAGTCACATATAGGGGAGGTCAGAGAAAAGAACACAGGACCTACAGTCACATACGGGTGAGTTCAGAGAAAAGAACACAGGACCTACAGTCACATATGGGGGACGGCAGAGAAAGGAGCACAGGACCTACAGCCATATATATGGGAGTTCAGAGAAAAGAGCACAGGACCTACAGTTACATATGAGAGAGGTCAGAGAAAAAAGCAGAAGACCTACAGTCACATATGGGGGAGTTCAGAGAAAAGAACACAGGACCTAGAGTCACATATGGGGTGGGTCAGAGAAAAGAGCACAGGACCTACAGTCATATGGGGGAGGTCAGAGAAAAGACTACACGACCTACAGTCACATATGAGGGACAGCAGAGAAAGGAGCACAGGACCTACAGCCATATATATGGGAGTTCAGAGAAAAGAGCACAGGACCTACAGTTACATATGAGGGAGGTCAGAGAAAAAAGCAGAGGACCTACAGCCACATATGGGAGAGGTCAGAGAAAAGAATATAGGACCTACAGTCACATATGGAGGAGTTCAGAGAAAAACGCACAGGACCTACAGTCACATATGGGGGAGGTCAGAGAAAAGAGCACAGGACCTACAGTCACATATGGAGGAGGGCAGAGAAAGGAGCACAAGACCTACAGTCACATATGGGGGAGGACAGAGAAAAGAGCACAGGACCTACAGACACATATGAGGGAGGACAGAGAAAAGAGCACAGGACCTACAGACACATATGAGGGAGGACAGAGAAAAGAGCACAGGACCTACAGACACATATGAGGGAGGTCAGAGAAAAGATCCCAGGACCTTCAGCCATATATGGAAGAGAGCAAAAATAGATGAGAGGTTCTGACTCAGCATTGCCGGATGCTCACGTCTCAGGCAATAATTCCCTCGTCACGGTTCCGCGCCTGAGGCTGTGGGGCCCGGTGGTCAGATCAATAGGGATGAAAGGATGGGGATGTTTCTTGATTTTCGTGACGCCACCTGTGGGAGTCCGGTGATGGCATCGACGCTGCTTGGGCCTCCGGGGGATGTGCGGCAGCTAGATGGGATGCTCCCCACAGGATGAGCAGGAGTCCCCGGGGGCCAGGAGCTATGCGGGGTGGAATGCGGCAGCTCGGTTGTTTTGAGTAGTAACACAGGAAGAATGCACGGACACAATGCTTCTCCGTAACGGGTCTTCACTGTAACAATTGGTTGGTACACGGTACACAGTCATTAGGTAACGGACCGGGTGGTCCCAGTGATGAGTAGCGTCAGTCCAGAGCTCCACAGTGTCCCTCTTTTACTATCTGTCCTATTCTGGTTGCCTTGCTGCCTTAGTGCACCGGATCGGGTACTGGGCAGAATTCAGCTTGGTCACGTTAACCAGGGAAGAGTCCTTCGGCCCAATGTAGGTACCTCGCCGGTAAGACTGCAGATTTAGGGCTGTAGTGAGGCACTCCTAAAAAGCCACTCCGTCACTCCGGTTTGCAGAACAGCGGTGGACGTCAGTTTGCCTCGGAACCGGTGTCCGGTGAGATTGGGCATGGGTGTATTTTACCCGTTGCTTAGTTGCTGTTGTTGCCCGTGTTCCGGTCTGAGTCACCGTGAGCTTGATGGTGCTCTGCCGGTAAAGTTCAGTACCAGGGCTGCACGGAACTGTGCAGGTCCCTGTTCATTCTTTTCTTCTCCTCCGACCACTTCTCCTACGTTTTTTAACTTTCCCCACACACACTACACCTACTATCCTCCCTCTAGGACCTGATTGGCCCTCTAACTCTAGGTGGTGCATGTAGTATGTGGAGCTCTGAGTTTAACCATTTCATCACTGAGATGGGAGATATTACATCTTCAGTCAGGGATGCAATACCTTCCTGTGACGCACTCGTTGCGGGGCGCCACAGTTTCACCACCCTATACTCACAAAGACTCCCAGGCACTGGATGAACGGCAGGCTTCTATTTGGTAATACAGCAATATATAGAAGAAAAATCCAGTGCCACTAGGCGGTTATCTTCTTTATTCTCAAATATAAAATTTTCAGGTTTAGCACAATGAATAAGGACTCCACATCCAAAATGCATATAGCAGCCCTCATGGGCACCTGTAAATTTTATATTTGAGAATAAAGAAGATAACCGCATAGTGGCACTGGATTTTTCTTCTATATATTGATATATGGAAGAGGTCAGAGAAAAGAGCACAGGACCTACAGTCACATATGGTGGAGGTCAGAGAAAAGAGCACAGGACCTACAGTCACATATGGGGGAGGTCAGAGAAAAGAGCACAGGACCTACAGTCATATATGGGGGAGGTCAAAGAAAAGAACAGAGGACCTACAGTCATATGCGGGAGGTCAGAAAAAAAGAGTACACGACCTACAGTCACATATGGGGGATGGCAGAGAAAGGAGCACAGGACCTACAGCCATATATATGGGAGTTCAGAGAAAAGAGAACAGGACCTACAGTTACATATGAGGGAGGTCAGAGACAAAAGCAGAGGACCTACAGCCACATATGGGAGAGGTCAGAGAAAAGAATATAGCACCTATAGTCACATATGAGGGAGGTCAGAGAAAAAAAGCACAGGACCTACAGTCACATATGGAGGAGTTCAGAGAAAAACGCACAGGACCTACAGCCACATATAAGGGAGGTCAGAGAAAAGAGCACAGGACCTACAGTCACATATGGAGGAGGGCAGAGAAAGGAGCACAAGACCTACAGTCACATATGGGGGAGAATAGAGGAAAGAGCACAGGACCTACAGACACATATGAGGGAGGTCAGAGAAAAGAGCACAGGACCTACAGTCACATATGGTGGAGGTCAGAGAAAAGAGCACAGGACCTACAGTCAGATATATGGGAGGTCAGAGAAAAGAGCACAGGACCTACAGTCAGATATATGGGAGGTCAGAGAAAAGAGCACAGGACCTACAGTCAGATATGGGGAGGTCAGAAAAGAGCACAGGACCTACAGTCACATATGGGGTAGGTCAGAAAAAAGAGCACAGGACCTACAGTCATATATGGGGAGGTCAGAGAAAAGAACACAGGACCTACAGTCACATATGGGGGAGGTCAGAGAAAAGAGCACAGGACCTACAGTCACATATGGGGGAGGTCAGAGAAAAGAGCACAGGACCTACAGTCACGTATGGGGGAGGTCAGAGAAAAGAGCACAGGACCTACAGTCACATATGGGGTGGTTAGAGAAAAGAGCACAGGATCTGCAGTCACATATGGGAGGGCAGTGATGTTTTGGGTTGTTTTGCTGCCTCTGGTACAGGGAGCTTTGACTGTGTACAAGACAGTATGAAACCTGAAGTTACCAAAAGATTTTGGGTGACAATGTAGTGTCCAATGTCAGAAAGCTGGGGGCATCCTAGGTCAGGGGTCTCCAGCAGGACAATGACCCCAAACATCACAAACCCCCAGAAATGGAGGAAACAAAGTGCTGGAGAGATCTGAAGTGTCAGCAATGTGTCCGGATCTAAATCCCATTAATCACCTGTGGAGAGATCTGAAAACTGGAGAAGATGAGAGACCGCAAGATAAAGAAAAGGCCGAAACTTGAGGAGAAGAAGCTTGTGGAGGCTATAGGAGGACACTGATCGCAGGGATTTATTCCAGAGGGGAAACCAAATATTAAGATGAGAGGCAACAATTATATCTGGCCCATTTTTGGGGCTATGTGTGAAATTACGCCCAATTTACCTGTTTTTCTTCTTTTCTTGTGCTCTTTCAATACAAAGAAAGGAAATAAATATGTGTATGACAAAACATGTAACAAGCCAAAGGCTTGAAAAAGGATAGTTTATATCTGAAACGTCGCCTTGTGTGATATATGCTAATAAAGAAACTGCTTCACTGAAGATGAAAGTGCCGCCATCTGAACCATTTTTCTATATCTATTGAATGCCATTGGATTTTGGTATGAGGAAAGGTGCTGCACCCTAAGGCTGGCTTCACACTGAGGTCAGGTTCGATCCGGGGTTTACGGACCCGGTTTCACCCCATGCAGCCCTATGGGGCTTGATTGAACTGGATGGCAGCTCTCTGCCATCCAGTTTCCATGTGTCCGGAAAGAACCGGACACCTGCGGCTGAAGTTCAGCGTGAGCTATGTTGAACTTCAGCACCAGAGAACTGTCCTCTGTGAAGCGGTTCAGCACCACTTCGCAGGGGACAGCTGAGCTCTGAAGCATCTGGCTGCACAGCGAACTGAAGGGCATATTTGCCCTCCAGTTTTGTGTCCAGATTTGGTCCAGGGCTGTCAGGATTACAGTAATTACTGGATTCTGTCTGAGGGGAACTTGGTGGGGAGCTAATAAAATGTAATAAAAGATTTATCTCTTTCTGTGTTTATTTCCTCTTTACTGAAAGTATTGCTAAAGGCCGGCTGTCACACTGACGGATAACATTAGAAATACGACTTGACTTCAGCTTCCAAAAAAAGCCGACATCAACCGCTACATGGCAGCTGGAAAAGCAGGGTAACCGCCAGTTTTGGTGTCTCTCATGGAGGCGCCAATTCCGGGACGGCTGCCGGCTGAAATTTTCAAGCGTCGAGTGGCCAGAACGCTTGGGCCTTACAGCGCTCAGAATACCAGTCCCCAGCTGCCTGGGTTACCTTGGCTGGCAACAGGAAATACAGTGAAGCCCACGCCAAATTTATTTTAGTTATTTATTTAAATAACAAAAAAAAGTAAGGTTTCCCTGTATTTTTCATTGCCATTAAAGGTATAGCCATGCAGCGCAGGTTGGCAGCCAGGAGTAGCTTGGTTTACCTATGCTGGCAATAGAAAATACAGCAAACCCCTACACATTTTTTACCAAGAGGTTAGGCACTTTATTATTTAAAAAGAACAACAACACAGAAACAGATTTTTATCTAAAAAATAAATTTATTTACATACATTGGGAGAGGGCACAGTGGGAGGAGAGGGAGATACAGGGGAGAGACAGCTGCCACCACCATCCCCACAGGGCTGCACACATCGGGCACACATTTAATATATACAGTATGTACTACATATACAGTACAGACCAAACGTTTGGACACACCTTCTCATTCAAAGAGTTTTCTGTATTTTCATGCCTATGAAAATTGTAGATTCACACTGAGGCCACCAAAAGTATGAATTAACACATGTGGAATTATATACATAACAAAAAAGTGTGAAACAACTGAAAATATGTCTTATATTCTGGGTTCTCCAAAGTAGCCACCTTTTGCTTTGATTACTGCTTTGCACACTCTTGGCATTCCACTGATGAACTTCAAGAGGTAGTCACCGGAAATGGTCTTCCAACAGTCTTGAAGGAGTTCCCAGAGATACTTAGCACTTGTTGGCCCTTTTGCCTTCACTCTGCGGTCCAGCTCACCCCAAACCATTTCGATTGGGTTCAGGTCTGGTGACTGTGGAGGCCTGGTCATCTGGCGTAGCACCCCACACCAACACACCTCCTCCTCCATGCTTCACGGTGGGAACCAGGTATGTAGAGTACATTCTTTCACCTTTTCTGCGTCGTTTTTCTTTACTCAGCTGCTTTTTTTCTTGCCATAATACAAATCCTAACAGTCTATTCAGTAGGACTATCAGCTGTGTATCCACCAGACTTCTGCACAACACAACTGATGGTCCCAACCCCATTTATAAGGCAAGAAATCCCACTTATTAAACCTGACAGGGCACACCTGTGAAGTGAAGACCATTTCTAGTGACTACCTCTTGAAGCTCATCAAGAGAATGAAAAGAATGTGCAAAGCAGTAATCACAGCAAAAGGTGGCTACTTTAAAGAACCTAGAATATAAGACATATTTCAGTTGTTTCACACTTTTTTGTTAAGTATATAATTCCACATGTGATAATTCATAGTTTTGATGCCTTCAGTGTGAATCTACAATTTTCATAGTCATAAAAATACAGAAAACTCTTTAAATGAGATATCTCTCTCTTTCTCTCTCTCTCTCTCTCTATATATATATATATAATAAATTTACACACATATATATTCATGCACGGTCTTAGTATTTCTGTATTCCATACAATCTTGTTGCTGTGTCTCAGATGCAGGAGAAGCCAAGATTCATGAAAGGAACCTCTTGAATATAGAACCACTATCTTTGTCCATCAAAGCAAGATAATGGCTCCATGAGACATTAGAAACATCTCAGCGAACATAAAACACAATATCAGTCGTCAGGGGGCCAGGTGTCACACACTGGATTTGGCAACAAATGATAAGAAGATATAGGATATATTTTTCTAAAATTAGGCTCTTTTTTTCTATTGTACATTTTTAGACCTTAAAGAGAATTTGTCAGAAAAAATATTTTTTCTTCTTACACGCTGTATTGTGAGCTTTAGAGGACTTAGTGGGAACTTCTTTCATATATGTCACGTACAGAAAGGGAAAATGTTCACTGTACGGCGCAACAGCAAAGGACAGCGGGATGGTAAAAGGGGAAGGGAAGCCTTAGCAGTAGGGAGAGGAAGATAAGGACACCTTCTGGCTCTGGCCTGTTTCTGTATCTTACTGCCCTGACCACCCTAAGCAGGTCCTTCCCCCTGCTGCCATCATATCCCTAGTTCTTGTCTGTCACCTAAGATAACCCTGGCTAGTGCACTGGCCGGCGAGGTTGGTCTGGCAGAGAATGAACTCTATCAACAACAGAGTAGGGAGGGGAGGATAGGGGCACCTCTTGACACTGGCTTGTGTCTTTCCCTTATTGCCTTGACCACCCTAAGCAGGTCCTTCCCCTTGCCGTCATCATGTGCCTAACCTCTGTGATATAAGGTAACCCCGGCTTGTGCACTGGCTGGCAAGGTTGGTCTGGCAGAGAATGAACTCTATCAACGACAGAGTAAAGAGAGTGGGATAGGGACACCTCCTGACTCTGGCCTGTGTCTGTCCCTTACTGCCCTGACAACCCTAAGCAGGTCCTTCCCCCTGCCGTCTTCATTTGCCTAATCCCTGTCTATCATGTAAGGCAACCGTGGCTGGTGCACTTTCTGGCGAGGTTGGTATGGCAGAGAATGAACTCTATCAACGACAGAGTAGAGAGAAGTGGATAGAGACGCTTCCTGACACTGGCTTGTGTCTGTCCATTACTGCCCTGACCACCTTTAGCAGGTTCTTCCCCCTGCCGCCATCACTCGCCTAATCCCTCTCTATCACATAAGGCAACCCTAGCTAGTGTACTGATTGGTGAGGGTGCCAACCTCACCACTGCAGATAATAAAACAAAGGGAAGGAATAACAGACAGGGAAAACGACAATAAGAATACTTGTAATAGGCTGCAGTACTCCAACGTAGAGATAGAGGTCACCAGGAAGAACTTCCACAGCAGCTAAGCACTACTACCACACAGCACAATGGCTAGGCAGAGAATGAACTCCATCAACGACATCAGGTGATAGCTCATGTGACTATTTAACGAGTGGAGGAGTAGTCATAAACCATATCACCTGATTTTAGACAGCAGCAGCAAAAGGAAGAAACTGACAATAACCCTTAATGTCCCAAAGGAAATTAAGCACATTTAAAATACACAGACTCCAAAGCAGTCAACTGGTTACCAAATAATTTGCCTTGTAATTCCAGCTTTCTCCTGTAGTGGCCACTGTAGGATACATGTGCAATTACCTTTATCTTATACCTATGATCACAATGATTACTGGTGAGACCTCCATAAGGGAAACAGGCTGGAAATTAGACAATTCTTTTAAAGAAATGTAAAAAAGTAGATACTTTAGGCCAAAGTAATAAGCAACAGGTTTCCTTTAAATTCATTGTCTTGAGAATGTTAAGCCCTACAATACCTCCGATAATATTACACGTGTGCCAAAAGATTAATATCTGAAGCAGAGAATATATAGTTATTTTTGATGCGTGGCTGAGTAAATTTCCCATTCCATTAATGCTGTGTATCAGAAGAAATGTTTGGCTTAAGGATCAAACAAGTAATGTTATCTAATGACCAACATTGTCTGATTGGTCATTACTTTAATTTCACTAAGAGGGAAAAGTAATCCATGAATATCATGGAAAAAAGTTTGACAACAGAAGAAGAACATAAACGTTTTGAAATTAACAATTTTTATCAACGCATAAGTTTGATGATTTTATGCCAATTTTGACCAAACAGCCAAACTTTTGAAAAGTAAGAATTCGATTCATTAGCACCAATGATTTTCACGATGAAGTCAGTCTGAAAAAAAGTAGCGTTTTATAAGTAACGGTTGACTTCAGGTGTCGCAGAACAAATCCTACTCCAGTCCCGGACTGGAGTAAGATGTCTAAAATGAAAAAACTGAAATGGTGGTGCTCCTGCGGTCTGGTCACCACGGTGGTATTTAGGATCATCACTACTAATGTCATGTCTGAGGAAAATTCACGTATCCTATGCTAGACTCCCAAAGGAGACACACAGTGCATGAACTCTAATCTGAGGGCTGGGTACAACATGGACTGATTTAGGCTCTGACAGACTCTGGTTGGAGGGAGGAGATAGCAGTAATAGGTAGTAGGGAGGGGTGGCAACAGGAGTCACTTAAAATTGGACAGTGAAAGAGAGAGCAGTCTACCATCTGCTTCCAGCTCAAGCTGCATGAGGGGTGCAAGAACCCCAAGCTGACAGATCTTCATGACTGGCAGTGAACTGGAGGCTACTGGGCTTCAAGCACAGTAGCCACACTTTGTAGGACTGTCTAGGGCACAGCAACTACCAAAGGGCTAGAGAGCTGATGTGGGTCCTGCAGCTCATAAAGAGTCAGTGTTGCCTGCCAGGCTGGAAGGGAGTAAAGAGGAACACACGAAAGCTAGCGGCACCTAGAACCTCATCCCAAGGAGAAGTCACCTGGTAGACCAAATACCCACCCTCATAGTGGTCTTTAATACTCCTCAGACTGACCAGACCGACGGCCTGGTGAACCATACCCTAAACCTGCTGATGGACTGAACTACAAAGTAAGAAGGGAAAAGAAGGTAAAGAACAAGAGACTGTCTCCTTACCTTACTCTTGCTACCTCTCTGTGCTCCTGGCACTACAACCCCCACCATCTTTTACATTTTCTATTGCCTACTACATCCCCCCAGGGACCTGCTCTAGCTGAGGAAAGTATAACACCTAGATGCTACAACACCAAATCCCTAGGAGCATCTATATGCAGTGCCGGCCATTCGTAGCGGAACACCTCAGCTGTTGTCAAAAACGTTACAAACCGTTCTCCCCTTTAAATATTCCCCTTTACAAGTGTTCGCCCGGGACACGGCGTGGGGTGCTGCCACGTGACATCAACCTGTATGTACCGCTGCCAAGTATCCTTAGTGTGATACATTAACTAATGTGAACAGGTGCATAATGAACAGGAAATATACTCAATAAATAAACCGCTGCACTGTGACTAGAAGGAAACGCTAAGGAATGCAAAACTGAACATAGAAATTTAGAGTTGTGTTACTGCTATGGAAATAAAAAGGCCAGTTTAATGTGAGCCCTGCAGCCACAACAAGGCGTATCTCGTTGCTGGGTCCCTATCTAATGCCTCTATCCAGCCTCTATTTATTTTTTAACCCAGATAGAGATGTTTGATAGGGACCTAGATGTCTGCTGGGCTCATAAAAAAATGGCCTTTTTTCTGCACTATTCAATGTTTGCATGCCTTAGTATTTTTGTATATTCATAGTGCAGCTGTTTATTTGTGGAGTAAAACTTCTAAAAAAAAATACGCCACTCCTGATCATGAATTAGATGAGTTGCGGTGTTATGCCCCTATTTCCACCCCAGATCTGCCGGTTTAAGCAAAGCTGGGCAAATATGGTGTGAAAATAGTGATGAGCGAGTACCGTAATATTGGTAATCGCTATACTTATTAAAAGTACTTTTTTAATAATAACGTATTCGAATAGCGAGTACAATGCAAGTCAATGGGGGTCATCTCACCTGTACATTAGGGAGGGCCCTCCTTTATACTTTGGGAAAGCCCTTTATTCATTTGGGAGGGCTCTTGTACATTTTGGAGGGCCCTACTTTATACATTAAGGAGGGTCCTCCTCTATACTTTAGAAGGACCCTCCTGTATTCATTTGGGAGGGCCCTGTATACATTTTGGAGGGGCCTCATGTATACATTTGTGAAGGCCCTCCTTTATACAGTTGCAAGGGCCTTCATCAAGTGGACTCCCACTGCTACAGAGGGGACTTTCAACCTCAGCTTGGATGGGCTGAAGAGAAGGAGGTGGAGGCGATGCAGCGTGAGGAGAGGATGAGTATTGTTCCTTGTGTTGGTGACACAGAAACTTTGCCTGTTTGAAGGTTGGTCCACATGGCACAGTTCCTTTTGTAAGTGTCTGTTTTAAGACCCTCGCGTGATACACATTTTCGCCAACAACCTATACTGGTTAGCCACCTTCCTCGACCAACGCAACAAGGAGAAAATTTCTTCTCTCCTTTTTGAGTTACAAAAAGGTTGCGCATTGGAATCCTTCAAGAGGTGGCGTTGTACATCACTTGCTGAAAACATCACCCTTTGACAACGCTGGCGGCAGAGGTACTCTTTTCAACAGCAAGGATTAATGGGAGAGACACGCACACCTGCTACAACAGAAGTGGGGGTAAATGTAAATGAACTGGGCCATTTTCAATAAACCAGCATATCAGCATGGGCTATCTGTGCCTGTAACAGTGCCAAATAGATAGAAGTTGAACAAGGTGCTTAAGGGATACTTAAGTGACCATACCTGTGTCTTTAATTATGATTTACTTCCTTTTAATTATTGTGTGTCCAAGCTGAACACTTGGCCTGACCTCTCGTTATACGTCTTGGAGCTGCTGGCCTGCCCTGCTGCTAGTGTTATATAAGAGCGTGTTTTCTGTTATGGTGTGGCAATCAATCATACATGACTCTCCATTGAAAATTCAGGCAGACTTACTCTGATTAAATTCAAGGACTAGATTTATACCTAGTTTATAATCAAATACCTCCTAATGACATAAACACAACTTAAATTCCATAAAACAGTTAACTTTTAAAAATGATGTGAACTACATATGACCAAACTTTGTAAAATTTGTGTTTGGTTTGCTGAACGGGCATATGTTCACCCACTATATCGGCAAAAATTTCAATGAAATACTGAACCACATTCAAATCAATGTTATAATGATAGTCGTATCGGCAAACCAGAGCTTCGACCTTAATTAGGAATACGAAGGTGAGTAACAGGTGTAGGCATGGTGCTCAGAGAGCCTAGCTAAAATCGCAAAACACACAACACACACCACAAGAAATGTCTCCCCATTTGAAAAAAGCATGCCCACATTACACCAAAGTGGCATCAATTAACCCACAATAAAAAGTGTAATTCAACAAAATGTTAGCATTCTGAAAATACTGCTGACATACGCAGCACCCCACTCAGTTGCTAGAACATGTACATTCAAAACTGTGTATAATTATGAAACCACTGGCACTTCCCCTGTGTTACCTACTTCCCAATATGTTGTCCAGGAAGCAGGCCCTGATGCCACCTGCACACAAACTGCAGTTGCACATGCACAACAAACATTTAGCATTGGACAGTGGACGTATATCATGAATACTTCTGGTGTCAAGTAAAATGTGATCCCCAAAAAGACAGAGGGAACCTTGAATAGTGCGTGGTTTTTGCCAAACAGCATTACATGGTAATAGTACTGCTTAGGATTTTACAAGCACTATAGGGCAGTATAAATTTGGGAACTTTTGGTGGCACAATCCTACCTAAATGTCAGCACTAGAACAGCATGGAAAATGGCCTAGTGTGTGCTTGGCAGAAGGCAATAGGAAATGTTTGGACTACTAGTTTGTGGAGGGCAATAACCACCTTTTTAAGAAGAGTATTGTGGACAGCAGAAGCCAGCCTGTCACCACAAAAACGGCGGACAACATGGCCTGATGTGTGCTTGGTAGCAGGAGGAAGGAAATGTTTGGACTACTGGTTTACATTGGGCACTAACCACCTTTTTACGTGGGGTTTGTGGACAGCAGAAGCCAGCCTGTTACCACAAAAACAGCGGGTAACATGACCTGTTGTGAGCTTTGTAGCAGACAGTAGGAAGTGTTCGGCCTATTGCTTTGCGGAGGGCACTAACTGCCTTTTTCTAATATGGACAGCGTAAGGCAAATTACCTGTCATCCCAAAAACAGCGGGGAAGAATGACTTTCTTGTGTGTCTTCAGCTCTGAAAAGAGTTATTTTTGGGGGTATTATGGAGCTACTAAGCGGCTCGTTTACACTCTCCCTGCTAGGGTATCTCTCCCTCCCTATTGTCTGACTCTTTACTGTGTATTCATTTCTCAAAAGAGCAATAGTTTTTGTGGTATTATGGAGATACTAAATGACGCCTTTGAACTGTCTCTGCTCATGTATCTCTCCCTTCCTAATCTATACTGACGTAGTATATACTAGAGGTAGCCCTCACAAGGGCTTTTGTGTTATGAAGAGGCCTAACACTCTCCCTAGTAGTTTAGCAATCTCTCCCTATGCTTCTCCAACGCTGGCTCCAGATGCAATGCGGGCAAAATGGTGGCGGCAGGCCTTAAATAGACTCCATGATGCTAGGCGGCCAACCAATCACAGTAATGCCACAACCAAGATGTCTACAGCATTACTGTGATTGGTTAAGAAGCGCAGCATGTTTAGTGGCTGCAAAGGAGGCGCCAAAACTGCAGGACGGAACATCAGAATACATAGCGAGATGAGAACACAAATACTCGCAGAATAACGATTAACGCTAATACCGTACTATCCGTGCCAATAGTGACGAATACACTCGCTCATCACTACTGCTAATCTCTACAACTAAGCAAGTGAAAACTACACTTCGAGGAGGAATTTCATAGGGTCTAAGTCCACTATCCACTATATGACTGTATAAAGAGTTTAAATAGGTTATCCATGAGGCACCCCCACTGGTCAGGTGTCACAAGTGGGGTACTGCACCCAAAGATGAGCGTGTGGTTGTCCCTGTCGCAAGTATGAAGAATACAGAACACTGTGGAAGGATCTGATCCCAAAACACACCCACTAATACAACTGGGGGAAGTCTCAGAGTCAGTGAGAGTGGAAAGTGTGAGAGGAGCAAGGTGGAACACACGGGGAGTCTTCAGGAGTGTCTTTCCCGAGGGAAGGTTGAGAATGGGAGATTACCCGAGAGAGAAAGGAGGCTTCAAAAGAGGGCTAGAGAAAGACGTAGCCCAGACAGAAAGGTCCTGACTGGTACACCCAGAGTGCATGGGTCTGACAACGCGGCCTGGAGTGTTCACCCTCCGACCATACTCGTCCCGCCTCTGAAGACGTTCTCAGGGTGTTTATCCCCTGGAACATACTACTGCCCAAGAAGCAGACCACGAGAAGAGAGAAAAGGGACAGGACAAGGGTAGGTCCAAGAAGGTACGACCAGAGATTTCCACAGATTCTGCATTCTGCTGTGACTACCTGGCCGGCCGTCTTGCTGGACTACTGTGAACTGTATCCCCATCTTGTTCAGTTTCCTTTTACAAGTAAAGTACCTGGAAGAGTGAATTACCTCTGTGTCTCTGTCCTGCTTCATTGACTTTTCTCAAAGGTTTGCATCGTGCCGGCATCGGGTAACACTGCCTCGGAGGATTAGCTCTACCTGAAGGGAGCTGCTCCACCCTAGCTGCAATACCACCACCCTCCGGTGGACTGTGGCGGAACTGGTGTCTAGTCACCAGGCACTACAGGTGGCGTCACGAGTTAAAGATTTCAACCCCTTAATTGGAGGCTGTCTCCCCCTCGGGCCACTAGTGAGATCTCCCACTGAAGCTGAGGGCCCAGACATCCGAGTTCCTATACCCTGGGGCGGTACAATTACTACTAGGAACACCCCTTCTTATTTATTATGTTAAGCACCATTAACATATTAAAGCTTATACTCACCTCCCATGCTGGCTCTGTTCCAGCAGAGCCAGCACTCCACTTTCCGATGCCCTTAGAAGGTTGTGACATCATATGATCTCTACAACCAATCACAGCTGGTTTCTCTCTCCCACATTCTGATGCTTGAACAATCAATAGGAAATGAGTAGGAACTGCAGCTCTCACTTCCTGTTAAGAACTCACAAGTCTGGAGGCGTAAAAGAGAAGACTACAGTGATTGGTTGCGGCGCTCATGTGAGCACTGGCATTGTTAGAACCACAGCAGCACAGGAGGTGAGTACGATTCTTTTATTGTAATGGGGCCAAATATAGATGCAGTCCTAGTAGTAGACAACCCCTTTAAATACAATTTTAAGGGTGGTAGACTCCCTTTAAATGAAGGGGATGAGAATTTGTAGGAAATTGTTGTCTAACATATGTCCGATGCAATACAAACCTTATTTATCCAAAGGAAATGTCCCTGTGGAATATGACAAAACGGACAAATATAGAGACGAATTCTTCTGCAAATAAGTTTGCGAGTCAATTACCAAAATAACAATGACAAATCTAAAATAAAATGAAATAGAAAAGGCAAAAATGGAACAATAGCTCCAAATTGTCACATTCCTCCCGAGCTGGAGCTGTTGGACACAAAGCAAGATTAAATCTAATAACCCATGTCTACTATAGTTATTTTAAGTGGACCTGTTACCAGGTTAACAGTGTGCAGCTTTTTCACTGATATTATTCCCGCTGATCTTCTGATTATTCTTTTTTTCTTTCTTTTAAATCTACAACAATTTTCCAGAAATATGGTCTTTATATTTAGTAAGAATTTATTATTTGTTATCTTAACCGAGGAGGCATGTGCAATGGTCGCAAGGGCCTGGGGTACTTATTTGACCATCCGGGGTCAGTCAGATGCATGTCATGGCGGCAATCCCAGTGGTCATGGCCTTGACCAAGCATGAAAAGGGGCTATTTACAGGGGATTAAAGTTTATATCGTGATGCCACCTGTGGTGCCTGGTCAGGGATGACCAGTGCTGCTGTTTGGACACCAGGGGATAGATGTTGTAGCAGCTTGGATGAAACACTCCCCACAGGCGGAGCAGGCCCCGAGGGTTTTTGTATGACAGTCTAAGTGAATGATGGTGGTGGTAGTTGGGGTGCAGGCAGGAGCAGAAGAAGTGGACAGACACAGGGGATGCAGTTATTACCAGGTTCTTTACTTGCAGCTTAGTTCAGTTCAGACCAAACCTAGTATTGTGCTCTTCCAGTTTACAGCTTGGCCGGCTCCCAGGTAATCCAGGAACACTCTGTTGAGACACCATTTATAAGTCTTTCTTTGCTACCCTCTCTGCGCTGATCTTCCTCCTTCCCCTGTCTTGTGCCTTCATGTTACTAGGTCAAGGCAGGCGACTACGGGCCCTGTCGAGAGACGGCTAGCAAGTCCTCTTGGCCTCTGTAGTCACTGTGCTCAGGAGTGTACACAGGGTTGGCTACTACTCATGCAGACGAGTAGCCTTTGGTTTCCTGGCTTGAACATGCAGTTTCACATCAGATTGGGGCCGGACCCCACATGCAGCCAGTTCGTCTAACAACGACCTGCAGGGCAGTTGTGGATTTAGGGTCCTCACTGGCTTGGCTCCGTGGCGACCTATCCACTGGTCCCACTTCGGCCCAACTCTAGTCTTACCCCTGGAACTCTATCCTATCTTGATATGACTACTTTTTCTTCCTCTGTCTGCTGCAGACTCAATAACTGTTCACTAAATGTGTTCCCACCCCCTAGCTACTCCTCCCTCCAGCCAGTAGGCGGGGACTGCCCTCTAGAGTTGTTTCTTCCGCCCTGCACTTTCTGGCCTAGAGTTAGGAAAGGTGTTGGGTGTAAGTTATGTGTCTCAGGTTTGTGTCCCTGTCTTACCTGAGAGTGGTGATACCACACCTGTGGATTAGGTGCAGCATCACTGTGGTGACCAAGACACAGGGCCGCCACCCGTGATTCACAGGGGCAAGTCTTTTTGGTTTCTTGCATTCTTACTCTGTGAAAAACGTCTCCTTCATAAAGACAATAAAAATTAGCAAAAGAAAAAGATTAGGTCAGCTTACCATATCTTTGTCATAATAAGATCACCATCAGGTGCATGGAAAAAAAACAGCTAGTCCAGTTAGTGATGGGCGAATCTACTCGCTAGGACTCGTTACTCGGCGAGTAGTAAGGGACTCGCAGGACTCGCTACTCGGCGAGTTTCCCAGCGAGGACTCGCAAAGTAGCGAGTCCAATGCAAGTAAATGGGAATCCTAGTTTTACTAGCGAGACTCGCTATATCACATCGCTATGTAGGTTGAATCTCCCCCAAATCGTTTAGAGAATGGCACCGCTTCACGGATACCCGCTGTAAGTAGCGATTCCGAGCGAGTCGTAGCGACTCCTAGCGAATCCTAGCGAGTCTACGAATCCGAGTCCTGTATTCTGTATTCGGGACTCGCGAATACAGAATCTGTTATGTTCCGACAAATCTTCCGAGACAGCCTAGCGTGTTAGGTCAGAAAACTTGTGAAGATGGACAAGGATGTTAGCCAATCTTATTCAGTAATGCCACAGCCCTCTTCTTGTGGCATTACTATGATTGGCTTCTGTCCATCGTGATGGCTATGTCATCGATGACAGGCAAGGCTGTATATAAGCCTTGCCACCGCCATTTTGAGCACATTTCTCTGAAGATCTGAGCTAGAACAGGGTGAGGTAGATTCTGGAGCAGATCATAGGGATTGTCAGTGAGTGTAGGGAACTTCAAGATTCCTTATATTAACCCCAAACAGCTCTTGTGAGAGCTAGCAGGAGGACAGAGGAGTACTGTGTACTGTGACACTGTAGGCAGGCAGGGAAGCAGGGAGCTGCAGCCTTTACAGTGTTCACAGGAGCGACCTCATAGCTTCGCTTACTCACTCTGCTGTTCTAATAGCTGAAGTGAGAGGCTTAGCTGAGGTACTATTTACAATTTTTTGCCAGCTGATAGATTTTGGGTCCTAAAAACCCCTTCAGCGTTATTTTGTCTGTGGCAGAACAGTGCGTTGCTGCTCTCCTAGCTGCAAATAGCACGTACGCCACCTACTTCTGCGACTAATTGTGCGCACTTAATAATTTTTTTCAGGGAATAGTGTGCTGCTTCACTGCCAAGTGTTAGCACACACTTAACCCGCCAGTAAGTGACGCCTACAGCAACACCAAACTCCATCTCGGTGGCTGTGCGCACTTTCTATTTTTTTCAGGGAATAGTGTAGTGCTTCACTGTCAAGTGTTAGCACACACTTAACCCGCCAGTAAGTGACGCCTGCAGCAACACCAAACTCCATCTCGGTGGCTGTGCGCACTTTCTAATTTTTTCAGGGAATAGTGTAGTGCTTCACTGTCAAGTGTTAGCACACACTTAACCCGCCAGTAAGTGACGCCTACAGCAACACCAAACTCCATCTCGGTGGCTGTGCGCACTTTCTAATTTTTTCAGGGAATAGTGTAGTGCTTCACTGTCAAGTGTTAGCACACACTTAACCCGCCAGTAAGTGACGCCTGCAGCAACACCAAACTCCATCTCGGTGGCTGTGCGCACTTTCTAATTTTTTCAGGGAATAGTGTAGTGCTTCACTGTCAAGTGTTAGCACACACTTAACCCGCCAGTAAGTGACGCCTACAGCAACACCAAACTCCATCTCGGTGGCTGTGCGCACTTTCTAATTTTTTCAGGGAATAGTGTAGTGCTTCACTGTCAAGTGTTAGCACACACTTAACCCGCCAGTAAGTGACGCCTGCAGCAACACCAAACTCCATCTCGGTGGCTGTGCGCACTTTCTAATTTTTTCAGGGAATAGTGTAGTGCTTCACTGTCAAGTGTTAGCACACACTTAACCCGCCAGTAAGTGACGCCTGCAGCAACACCAAACTCCATCTCGGTGGCTGTGCGCACTTTCTAATTTTTTCAGGGAATAGTGTAGTGCTTCACTGTCAAGTGTTAGCACACACTTAACCCGCCAGTAAGTGACGCCTACAGCAACACCAAACTCCATCTCGGTGGCTGTGCGCACTTTCTAATTTTTTCAGGGAATAGTGTAGTGCTTCACTGTCAAGTGTTAGCACACACTTAACCCGCCAGTAAGTGACGCCTGCAGCAACACCAAACTCCATCTCGGTGGCTGTGCGCACTTTCTAATTTTTTCAGGGAATAGTGTAGTGCTTCACTCTCAAGTGTTAGCACACACTTAACCCGCCAGTAAGTGACGCCTACAGCAACACCAAACTCCATCTCGGTGGCTGTGCGCACTTTCTAATTTTTTCAGGGAATAGTGTAGTGCTTCACTGTCAAGTGTTAGCACACACTTAACCCGCCAGTAAGTGACGCCTACAGCAACACCAAACTCCATCTCGGTGGCTGTGCGCACTTTCTAATTTTTTCAGGGAATAGTGTAGTGCTTCACTGTCAAGTGTTAGCACACACTTAAACCCGCCAGTAAGTGACGCCTGCAGCAACACCAAACTCCATCTCGGTGGCTGTGCGCACTTTCTAATTTTTTCAGGGAATAGTGTAGTGCTTCACTGTCAAGTGTTAGCACACACTTAACCCGCCAGTAAGTGACGCCTGCAGCAACACCAAACTCCATCTCGGTGGCTGTGCGCACTTTCTAATTTTTTCAGGGAATAGTGTAGTGCTTCACTGTCAAGTGTTAGCACACACTTAACCCGCCAGTAAGTGACGCCTACAGCAACACCAAACTCCATCTCGGTGGCTGTGCGCACTTTCTAATTTTTTCAGGGAATAGTGTAGTGCTTCACTGTCAAGTGTTAGCACACACTTAACCCGCCAGTAAGTGACGCCTGCAGCAACACCAAACTCCATCTCGGTGGCTGTGCGCACTTTCTAATTTTTTCAGGGAATAGTGTAGTGCTTCACTGTCAAGTGTTAGCACACACTTAACCCGCCAGTAAGTGACGCCTACAGCAACACCAAACTCCATCTCGGTGGCTGTGCGCACTTTCTAATTTTTTCAGGGAATAGTGTAGTGCTTCACTGTCAAGTGTTAGCACACACTTAACCCGCCAGTAAGTGACGCCTGCAGCAACACCAAACTCCATCTCGGTGGCTGTGCGCACTTTCTAATTTTTTCAGGGAATAGTGTAGTGCTTCACTGTCAAGTGTTAGCACACACTTAACCCGCCAGTAAGTGACGCCTACAGCAACACCAAACTCCATCTCGGTGGCTGTGCGCACTTTCTAATTTTTTCAGGGAATAGTGTAGTGCTTCACTGTCAAGTGTTAGCACACACTTAACCCGCCAGTAAGTGACGCCTACAGCAACACCAAACTCCATCTCGGTGGCTGTGCGCACTTTCTAATTTTTTCAGGGAATAGTGTAGTGCTTCACTGTCAAGTGTTAGCACACACTTAACCCGCCAGTAAGTGACGCCTGCAGCAACACCAAACTCCATCTCGGTGGCTGTGCGCACTTTCTAATTTTTTCAGGGAATAGTGTAGTGCTTCACTGTCAAGTGTTAGCACACACTTAACCCGCCAGTAAGTGACGCCTGCAGCAACACCAAACTCCATCTCGGTGGCTGTGCGCACTTTCTAATTTTTTCAGGGAATAGTGTAGTGCTTCACTGTCAAGTGTTAGCACACACTTAACCCGCCAGTAAGTGACGCCTGCAGCAACACCAAACTCCATCTCGGTGGCTGTGCGCACTTTCTAATTTTTTCAGGGAATAGTGTAGTGCTTCACTGTCAAGTGTTAGCACACACTTAACCCGCCAGTAAGTGACGCCTACAGCAACACCAAACTCCATCTCGGTGGCTGTGCGCACTTTCTAATTTTTTCAGGGAATAGTGTAGTGCTTCACTGTCAAGTGTTAGCACACACTTAACCCGCCAGTAAGTGACGCCTGCAGCAACACCAAACTCCATCTCGGTGGCTGTGCGCACTTTCTAATTTTTTCAGGGAATAGTGTAGTGCTTCACTGTCAAGTGTTAGCACACACTTAACCCGCCAGTAAGTGACGCCTGCAGCAACACCAAACTCCATCTCGGTGGCTGTGCGCACTTTCTAATTTTTTCAGGGAATAGTGTAGTGCTTCACTGTCAAGTGTTAGCACACACTTAACCCGCCAGTAAGTGACGCCTGCAGCAACACCAAACTCCATCTCGGTGGCTGTGCGCACTTTCTAATTTTTTCAGGGAATAGTGTAGTGCTTCACTGTCAAGTGTTAGCACACACTTAACCCGCCAGTAAGTGACGCCTGCAGCAACACCAAACTCCATCTCGGTGGCTGTGCATTTGTCAACAATGTCCCAAAAACACCAAATTCCCAAAAACCAGTCTGCAAAGGGACGAGGTCGGGGCCCTAGCAGTCGTGAACAACAAGGCACTGGTAGAAGTAGACAGACAAGGATTGATCGATCCACCTTCCTGCTGTCTAAATTTCCCAGTACTCAACCGAAACGTGTCTTGAGGCCGGAAGATCAAGACCAAATAACATCTTGGATGGCTGACAAGACATCAACCACGGGTTCTGGCAGCACACAATCATCCTTGACACCATATTCAAGTGCCGCTACTGACAACGCGGGGTCATCTAATCCACAAAATCTTCCTATTTCCTCAAGCCATCGCCAGACGGAGGAAAATTTAGACCGCGAACTTGGGCATTCGGAAGATTTATTTGGTTCTTATCAGCCATTCAGACAACCGGACCTTTCTTTGTCACTGCCTGAACAGATACTTGAACCAGACGTACATTCCATCTATGGACAAAGTTTGGATTCACCTCGTCCTGAAGAACGTCCCTTTCAACAAAGCCATAGGCCGTCTCAGGAGGTGGAGGATGATGATGATGATGAGACACACATCTCATCTGGCCAGCCTGACCAGTCACGTTATCCAGATGACTTTGAGGAGGAGGGGGTGGATGATGAGACCACTGATCCAACCTGGACACTTGACATGCAGAGCCAACAGAGCAGCCAGGAGGAGGAAAGTGGTTATGTACCACCGCCTAAAGCACCCAGGCTTACTCCTTTATCCCGAATCCAAGCTGTGACAACAGTAGCCCAAATTGTGTCAACTGTTGCACAAACTGTACCAACTGTTGCCCCAACTTTAAGAACAGTTGGCCAAAATGTGTCTACAGTTTGTGTTGGCCAGACTCATCCTTCAGTTCCTACACCACAACCTAAAGGACGAACATCCATTGTCTGGAAATTTTTCAAAGATAGCCCATCAGTACCAAATGTGGTTATATGTAACATCTGCTATGCCAGGCTGAGCAGAGGCCAGGGCAAAGTAAACTTGAGCACCAGCAGTATGCGAAAACACATGACTCTTAAGCACCCTAGTCAGTGGTTGGCCCATCAGGGTTCGACAGCAGGGCCTTCTGACCTCAACACCGTTATGCCACTTCAGAATCGTCCTTCACCATCTACTGTTCATGCAGCAGCTCCTACTCATACGATCTCACCACAAGCTGCATTAGACCAGAGATATGACAGTAGTCAAGTGACTTGTGAGTCTGCGCCAATTGTCCAGTTGTCTGTTCCACAGCTGTATGAGAGGCAGCGGAAACACCCATCCACACACCCTTTTTCTCGACAAATGACAGCGCAAATTTCTAAGCTGTTAGCTGTAGAAATGCTGCCATTTAGGCTTGTTGATACTGAGGCTTTTAGGGAGTTGATGGCTGTGGCAGCACCACGATACACTGTCCCCAGTCGCAATTTTTTTTCACGTACTGCCATACCCGCGCTACATCTGCACGTGGTTAACAACTTGAAGCGTGCACTGACAAATGCTGTGAGCGGAAAAGTTCACCTGACAACTGATACCTGGACAAGTACTTGTGGACAGGGCAGATACATATCCCTGACAGCTCACTGGATCAACCTTGTCGAGAGTGTCCCAAAGTGTAATAGTGGAATATCTGCGATCCTACCAACTCCACGAATAGCGGGCACAGCATCATTCCGGGTGTCCGCGGCCCCATATACTTCTACAACACAATGTGCGTCTTCAACTTCCTTGACCACTGCTGATTTGTCCGCCACATCACGTCAAAGTTGGGAGCTTTGCAGTACTGCATCAGCCAGGCGACAACAGGCTCTTCTTAAGCTCATCTGTCTAGGTGACACACCTCACACTGCAAACGAGCTGTGGAAAGGTGTTAAACAACAGACAGATGAGTGGCTGGCCCCACTGCAACTACAAGCAGGTCTTGTTGTCAGTGATAACGGACGAAACCTTGTTGCAGCAATAAAGCTCGGTAAACTTCAACACGTGCCTTGCATGGCTCACGTACTGAATCTTGTAGTTCAGAAATTCTTGAAAAATTACCCAGAGTTATCTGATCTACTAGAGAAGGTGCGTAGAAATTGCGGACATTTCCGACATTCATCAACGGCACTTGCAAGTCTATCTGCCCTTCAACAGCAATTTAATTTGCCCAAACACAGATTAATTTGCGACATGCCCACACGATGGAATTCTACATTCCATATGTTGGCTAGGTTCAATGAGCAGCAGAGGGCTATAGCGGAATATCAGCTGCAACATGCCCGTCACCCAAGAAGTAATACAAGACACATTGGTACGATGGAGTGGGTCTGGATCGCTGACCTTTGCGAGGTTCTAGAGAACTTCGATTACTGCACAAAACTGGTCAGCGGTGATGAGTCCATTATTAGTCTCACCATCCCCATGCTGTGTTTGCTTAAAGATTCTCTCCTGAATCTTAAAACAGAATCATTGAGGGCACAGCAGAGGGCTATGGATCCACATTTTAACATCCAGGATCAGAGCCAGCAAAGCCAATTTCAGCCGGCAACATTGGCTGCAGAACAAAACAGTGATGAGGAAGATGAAGACGATTTATTTCTCCATGGTACTGAGGTGCACCCTGATGGAACTCCCAACCCCAGTTTTATGTCGGTACAGCATGGGTGGGCTGAAGAGCAGGAGGCGGAGACCGATTTTGAGACCATGATGCCTATTGTTCATCAGTCAGGTGACACAGAAGACATGAGTCTTTGTAGCCTAGCACACATGTCTGACTTCATGTCTCAATGTCTGTCCCAGGATCCACGCGTCATTAACATCTATGACAGCGACCTCTACTGGTTGTCAACATTCCTTGACCCACGCTACAAAGACAAGTTTCCATCGCTGCTGTTGCAGTCACCAAGGGGCTTAACGATGGATTATTTCAAAAGTGTGGTGGTTGACAATTTAATGTCAATTTCACCATCTGACTCCGCTATACCACGAACAAGCAGCTCTTTGCCACAGCAGCCTTTGGTTCGAACACAAACTGCCACATTGTCAAGAAGAGGTGGTGGTAAGATGTCCACCAACTGGGCGATGTTTAACAGACCTTCCAATCTGCAACGGATTGTGCCTACGGTCCCCTTGTCTAGGAGACAAACATTGTCAAACATGTTGAACGAGTATGTGTGTGACACTACCAGCTTCTTAACCGACCCCTCTGTACACTTTAATTACTGGGTTTCCAAGCTTCACGCTTGGACTGAGCTGTCTTTGTATGCCTTGGAGTTGCTGGCCTGCCCAGCTGCTAGTGTGACATCAGAGCGTGTTTTTAGTGCCGCTGGGGGAATTGTCACTGATAGAAGGTCACGGCTGACAACAGAAAATGCCGACAGACTCACTCTCATTAAGTTTAACAAGGACTGGATATCATCAAAGTTCTTAACCCCTTCAGACGACAGTACCCAAACCTAGAGGGACATTTTCAAATTTGTTACGTTTGGCTCAGTGCGGTTTAAACATTATGTCCTCTTCTGACACAAAGGATAAACAATGTCCCTCTGCTAAGAAGATTGGATAAATAATGTTCCTGCTACACTTGCTGCATGACAACAAAACTACACAATCAGTGTCAGTAATGTTACTTTAATAATGCATGCACTTGTGATGTTTTTTGACCGTTGAATTATGTCAGACAATCCAAAACAGTCTCTTGGCTGAATTTTTTAAGGCAACAAGCCTATGCCTGCATTGTGGGCATTTCTCAAACTGAAATAAAACATATAGTTTGGCTCAAGTGCCTTGCATAAATTTTAAAAATGTTGATCCCGCCCCTTGGGCTAATTTTTTGAGGCAGCAAGCCTATACCTGCATCGAATACGTTGCTTGTACTATGCTCTCAGGACAAGCAAATAGTATGGGCCACGCGCCCTCCTCAACTTCAAAAAAGAGTTGATCTCGCCCCTTGGGCTAATTTTTTGAGGCAACAAGCCTATACCTGCATCGAATACGTTGCTTGTACTATGCTCTCAGGACAAGCAAATAGTATGGGCCACGCGCCCTCCTCAACTTCAAAAAAGAGTTGATCTCGCCCCTTGGGCTAATTTTTTGAGGCTACAAGCCTATACCTGCATCGAATACGTTGCTTGTACTATGCTCTCAGGACAAGCAAATAGTATGGGCCACGCGCCCTCCTCAACTTCAAAATAGAGTTGATCTCGCCCCTTGGGCTAATTTTTTGAGGCAACAAGCCTATACCTGCATCGAATACGTTGCTTGTACTATGCTCTCAGGACAAGCAAATAGTATGGGCCACGCGCCCTCCTCAACTTCAAAATAGAGTTGATCTCGCCCCTTGGGCTAATTTTTTGAGGCTACAAGCCTATACCTGCATCGAAGACGTTGCTTGTACTATGCTCTCAGGACAAGCAAATAGTATGGGCCACGCGCCCTCCTCAACTTCAAAATAAAGTTAATCTCGCCCCTTGGGCTAATTTTTTGAGGCTACAAGCCTATACCTGCATCGAATACGTTGCTTGTACTATGCTCTCAGGACAAGCAAATAGTATGGGCCACGCGCCCTCCTCAACTTCAAAATAGAGTTGATCTCGCCCCTTGGGGTAATTTTTAGAGGCAACAAGCCTATACCTGCATCGAATACGTTGCTTGTACTATGCTCTCAGGACAAGCAAATAGTATGGGCCACGCGCCCTCCTCAACTTCAAAATAGAGTTGATCTCGCCCCTTGGGCTAATTTTTTGAGGCTACAAGCCTATACCTGCATCGAATACGTTGCTTGTACTATGCTCTCAGGACAAGCAAATAGTATGGGCCACGCGCCCTCCTCAACTTCAAAATAGAGTTGATCTCGCCCCTTGGGGTAATTTTTAGAGGCAACAAGCCTATACCTGCATCGAATACGTTGCTTGTACTATGCTCTCAGGACAAGGAAATAGTATGGGCCACGTGCCCTCCTCAACTTCAAAATAGAGTTGATCTCGCCCCTTGGGCTAATTTTTTGTGGCAACAGGCCTATGCCTGCATCGAAAACGTGGCTTTTACTAAGATCCTGCTGGAGCATGGCGAAGGGTCCCACTGTACGCTACGGAGATAACGCGTAGACGCGCTCTGTTGCAAGTAGACGTCCCAGCCTATCGCATCTATGTTCCCAGTGTTGTTGCCATACCGAGTCATTAAGTAACCCCCCCCACAAACACAGGCACTATTTATTTGTCAGCAACATTTGTATGTGCAGTCATGATTTTCCACATAATAACCAAGGTGCCTTCATGCGCCATGCGGGCCGTAAAGTACTTGCTGATGATGACTTTAAGCCCACCCACAAAAAAAACCTACACATCCATTCCCTGAAAAAAGACAGACACAAAGCAGTTTTTGTCAACTGGGTATTATTTCGCCATAATGGCAAAGATGTCAGATTTTTTTTTTTTTTTTTTTTTTGGGTTTAAACTTTGTAAAAACAAATAATAACATAACAAAGAAATTGTGCAATGCACAGGAACAAAAAATAAACAAAAAAAAAAAAAGGGATCTACAGCTGGTGGTAGGTTGCCGCATCCTCCGGCCTTGGCTGTAACGTGGCACCATCACCCTGCTCGTTGAGTAGGTCCAGGGCCCCATGCAGTACCTCACCCAGTGGTTGGAAGCCTGTAGGCTGGGGCATCTGGGCCGGTTGGCCTTGGCTTGGTAGGCCCCTGATTCTGGGACACCACCTCTGGGTCGCAACATACCTGTCCCGGGGTGTGGCCCTGTCCAGGATGTTTGATCTGCTGAGCCGCCACTCCTCCAAAAAATCAAACACCTGCCCAGGATGGTTTGGGGGCCTACACGCATCGAGGACAATGTGTATTGCTGACCATGCCCGCAGTCGTCTCTCGAATGGAATGTCATCCAAGAACGGTATGAGACTGCGGGCAAAGTCAGCACTACACTGTCCTCTGCGGTCTTGTGGTGCCCCCGGGATCAGAGCAGGGCTGCTGGGGTTCCAGTGACTCCCCACACTGCTGCTGGCAGTCGGCACTGGAGGGCGCTGGTGTGGCCCTTCATCCTCCTCTTCTTGTCTCTGCGGCCCCAAAGGTGGTGGTGGTGGTGGCGGCGGTGGTGGTGGTGGTGGTGGCGGTGGTGGTGGTGGTGGCGGCGGTGGTGGTGGTGGTGGCGGTGGTGGCGGTGGTGGGGGTGGTGCTACTCCCTCCTCCTCATCTGGTGGAGGTTGAGGGGCCTCCCTCCCCTCCTCAGGCAGCTGTGGTGGCGGGTTCCAACGCCGCCTCCGAAAGTGAGCAGCTCTGTGGGTAAATATAAAAAACATTTGGTGAATGGGTTGACTTTGGAAACAAAACCATAGGCCAAACATAACATGTGCACGCTTTTTTGACTCAGTGTATCTGTGTATTCTGTGTCTTTTCATTGTTGCCCTTAAGATGGAATTGCAGCAAATAAATTAATGACATTTTTGGCTCATGCCTCAAACTATATTGTATGTGTGGGTACTGTTGCTCCACGATTTTTTGCCATTACATTACAAATTTTAAAATTAGTCTGCACTATTACACTGTGCCCTGACTTAGGCAGGACAGCTATGTAGTCACTTGAAGACATATTAGTGGCCACAACTATTGCTTAGACTTTTTGTGGAAACTTTATGTGGACAAAGCTATAGCCTGACACTGTGAGGCAAACACATTATTCAGGGTTGTTTGCAATCAGATGGACACAAAAACACACAGTGTGGACGGCCTTGGTCTCAATGCACATAACCCAGATCTATAGGGCAGGTGAGCAAGACAGGAAATGGAGTCCTGCAGCATAGGTGACACATGAGCATTTGGCGTTAGTGGCCTACACTCCTTGTTGCTGCCATGTATGCTAATCAGGAATGTCTTGGTAAATAAAACACACCAAACAGATGGCTTGGGATTTGAAACGACTGTAATGGACATAGAGTATGGGGTTGTCTTTGAGCAGCAGGTCACACATTGTTGGTGCCAAACAAGGTGGTATGCACAGATGGACAGTTTTAGTTATTCCAACGGGGCCGAACAAAAAAACGGGAACAGCAAGGACAAACCTCGGGTTTCCTAAAGGACCTTGGACATAAAAGGCTGTTGCACTTAAAATATGGCCCTCTTTAGTTTGATTTAATACAGCATTAATACGCTATCTTTTCCGGAGGATTCGTAATGTGGCCATGAGTTAACGACAAAAAAAGTAAAATTCACATGTGGGCCCTAATATCTACACCATCACCTTGCAGCCCCAAATAAACCCATGGGAAAACTGAAGCACACATATTTGTAGTGATACAGGGTATGTTCTGAAATGTGTGTGAATGTGTCAGCAATCTGGGATGGTGTACAAACAGTTTAGTGCAAAAGGGGTATATCCTTGCAACGTTATTTTGCTGAAAAAAACACCCACAACTAAATGTGTAGGGATGTATGTGGCCCTTATGCAAGTCGAGGCCATTAGGAACTGATACAACTGAGGCTTATGACAGGCAAACCAGACAGGGCCACACACCTTAGAGGCCATTGGAGGGAAGAACATGGCTTTGTTCCACAAACATGCCAACAATAATAGCTAATTGTGAGGTCACGGAACATTGTGTCTGACCACCCTGCAGAACATTGCTTATTTGTCCAAACGTCACAATGTGACTATAAATGTGTATGTCCTGGATCATTGCCAAAGGTAATAGAATTGTGTTGCACCATGGCAGAAACAAACCCCTGTGTGGGTATGTAAACCAGCACACTCATTATAGAGCTTCATACGTACATTGTGTGCCCTCGTGGACAGGGTCCTCTCCTCTTGTACCTGTATGACCTGATTGTCTTCATTGACTGTTTTTTGTCGTTAACCCTTATCCTCATGTAAAGTGCCATGGAACCTAATGGCGCTATATTAAAAAATAATAATAACAATAATAGTAAACAACAGTGCGGCAGACACATACCTTGGCATACGGGCCACCGGTTCCAGAAATGACAGCCGTTCATAGTGGCAATATATGATCCGTGACCAGCTTCCGGGCCCCCCTCCATGATCCTCCGGTGTTGCCGCTTAAATTGGTCGCGGCAGCTCCTCCAGCGCTTCATAATGTGGTCAACTGTGAAATGATTTCAAACCGGGTTTAGACCTCTTTAACATTTGAAACACTAAAAGTATGTGTACAAATCAACAATAACATTTTAATGATGTTGTGTGTGAAATGTGTATACAAGGCACATGGAAACGACAGTGTGGAACATCATCAACAGCATTACGGACATTGAGCTCACGTGGCCACAATCACAAATGGGGCAGGGCACATGTCAACGCATAGAGAATGTAATAGTGCGGGCACCAGACTCCGCTCATTAGTGGTATTTATATACACCCAACCCCCTGGCCTTCAGAGCCAGGAGGAACAGCCCTTAAACTAAGTGTACTATTGTGAACCCATCCAAATATAGGCAACCATGCAACGGCGCATTATAACACATTGAGGGCCCTGTATACCCTACTATGGGGGCCCTGTATGCCCACGGGGCCCTGTATACCCACTGCTGGGGTCTTGTATACCCACGGGGGGGCTGTAGACCCTACTATGAGGGCCCTGTATAACCACTGGGGGCCATGTATACCCAGTGCTGGGGGACCTGTGTACCCACGGGGGGGCTGTATACCCTAATATCGGTGGCATATATACACACTGGGGGGCCCTGTATACTCTGCAGGTGGAGCTGTATACTCTGCTGGGGGGATGTCTAACAGTGATAGCCGCTGTATACAAGAATGGCGGTCAATATGGTTTCCCACTTTTTTGGGGCTAAAGTAGGGGGGTCGGCTTATACACGGGTCGGCTTATACACGACTATATACGGTAAATGCAATATAACGTGTGAACACATTTAACTCACCCATATTGGTCTGCACATCATGGCCACAACGATGAAACGTTGGGAAAACGCCCTGTGCGATCTCCCTCCAGGCCGTAGTCCGCTGGACATTATCCCCATATGCAGGGTCAGTGGGCAGCCAAAGCAGGGGCCGAGCCTCCACCAGAGCAATTAATTGCAGGGTGTCGACAGGAGCCATGCTTCCTCGCTGTGACTTTCTGCGCGTCCAGCCAGGAAGCTCGAGTCGGCTTATTTCCTGTTTGCACAAAGCATGGGGTTTGCTGCAGAAAGTCGCTTGCCTCGCCTCCAACACATGCGACTTTGGCCTCGGAGACAGCAGCAAAATACAGTTGCCAGTGGGGCTTCCGACACGGCAATGCGAGCGCTTTCCGACACACATATGCGATTTTTAAATCACACATTACTCGCTATTATTCGCTTCCCCATTCATTAACATTGGACTCGCTAGACTCGCTACGAGTAGCGAGTCCCGGGCTCGGACTCGGTAGAGTCAAGCGAGTCCGAGTAATGTAGGATTCGCCCATCACTAAGTCCAGTACATAAACAGGAAAAAGGGAAGATAATTCCAGCACCCATAATTAGTAAAAATTTAATAAAAGAACATTTATTCAAAAAATTGTTAGAACATCACTGAGTTTACAAACCGTAAGGATACATATGGCCAATAAACCTTATGCGTTTCGATCCTTAGTAGGGTTGGGCGAACCCAAACTATAAGGTTTGGGGTCTGTCCCCGAACGCCGACTTCCCTGGGATGTCCATGTTACAGTTTAGGTTCAGGGTTGCTGTGAATACAAAGAAAATAGCGATTAAACAGCTTCATCATACTTACCAGCATCTACTGCTTATACTTCTGGGACACTCATTAACTTTCTGGATAGTGGCTCAACAACTAGTCACAAATGAACTCACAGAAAATGGGCATCTGTGATTGGCTGTTGGAGTAACCTGAAAACCGCCAAAACATTTTAGCACCTCCCGTGCAGGCTAGAATACAGTCATATGAAAAAGTTTGGGTACCCCTCTTAATCTTACTCTTTTTTTTTTTTTGTTTAAAATTTGCAACAGCTATTTCAGTGTGATATATGTAATAACTGATGGACACAGTAATATTTCAGGCTTGAAATGAGGTATATTGTACTAACCAAAAATGTGAAATATGCATTATTTCAAAATTTGACAGGTGCCAAAGTATGGGCACCCTTCTGATTTTCAAGATTTGAATACTCCTAACTACTTTTTACTGACTTACTGAAGCACTAAATGGGTTTGTTACCCTCATTGAACTTTGTACTTCATAGCCCGGTGTATCCAATCATGAGAAAAGCTATTTCAATTGTCCACTTGCAAGTTGTCTCCTAGTTGCATCTTCTCTGAGGAGTGGCTTCATGGCTCCTCAAAACAGCTCTCAAATGATCTGAAAAAAAAAATTGTTCAGGGGAAGGAAACAAAAAGTTGTCTCAGAGATTTAACCTGTCAGTTTCCACTGTGAGGAACATAGTAAGGAAATGGAAGACCACAGGGACAGTTCTTGTAAAGGCCAGAAGTGGCAGGCCAACAAAAATATCAGAAAGGCAGAGAAGAAGAATGGTGAGAACAGTCAAGAACAATCCACAGACCACCTCCAAAGACCCGCAGCATCACCTTGCTGCAGATGGTGTCACTGTGCATCGGTCTACAATACTTCGCACACTGCACAAGGAGAAGCTGTATGGGAGAGTGATGTGAAAGAAGCCGTTTCTGCATGCACGCCACAAACAGAGTCGCCTGAGGTATGCAAAAGCACATTTGGACAAGCCAGTTTTATTTTGGAAGAAGGTCCTGTGGACTGATGAAACAAAGATTGAGTTGTTTGGTCATACAACAAGGCGTTATGCATGGCGCCACAAAAACACAACATTCCAAGAAAAACACTTGCTACCCACTGTCAAATTTGGGGGAGGGTCCATCATGCTTTGGGGCTGTGTGGCCAATGACGGCACCGGGAATCTTGTTAAAGTTGAGGGTCGCATGGATTCCACTCAGTATCAGCAGATTCTTGAGAATAATGTTCAAGAATCAGTGTCAGATTTGAAGTTACGCCGGGGATGGACCTTTCAGCAAGACAATGATCCAAAACATCGCTCCAAATCTACTCAGGCATTCATGCAGAGGAACAATTACAATGTTCTGGAATGGCCATCCCAGTCCCCAGACCTGAATATCACTGAACATCTGTGGGATGTTGTGAAGCGGGGTGTCCATGCTCAGCGACCATCAAACTTAACTGAACTGGAATTGTTTTGTAAAGAGTAATGGTCAAAAATCCCTTCATGCGGGATCCAGGAACTCATTAACAGCTACAGGAAGCCACTAGAGGCAAAAGGTGGATCTACTAACTATTAATGTCACTTTTCTGTTGCGGTGCCCATACTTTTGCTCCTGTCAATTTTTTTAATTATGCATATTTCACATTTTCGGTTAGTGCAATAAACCTCATTTCAAACCTGAAATATTACTGTGTCCATCAGTTATTACATATATCACACTGAAATAGCTGTTGCAAAAAACCAATTTTAAACAAAAAAGAAAAGAGTAATATTAAGAGGAGTGCCCAAACTTTTCATATGACTGCATATGGGATCGTTTCAGGTTACTCCAACAGCCAATCACAGATATCCATTCTCTGTGACAGCATCTGTGATTGGCTGTTGGGCCCCTAACCCATTGACTGACATCATAGTACTGTAAAAATAAATAAATAATTTTAAAAAATGAGGTGGCGCTTGGCTGTATTTTTGATTCTCAGCACAGATAAAGCGGACATCTACGGGCTACCACCCTCGAGTGCCTTGCTTTACCTTTTCTGTCAATTAAAATACAGGTAAGCCCATTATTTTTTTATCATTATTATTTAAATAAATAAAGAAAATGTGTGAGCTTTGCCCTATTTTTGATTGCAGGCCGAGGTAAAACCCAGGCAGCTGGGGGCTGGGAGTCTCAGCATGGCAAGGCTCAAGCTTTCTGAGCCCCCCATTGCACGCTGAAATTTGCAGCCCGCAGCAGCCCTTCAAAATAGTGCATTCTTTCATAGCGCCATTTTCAGGTGCTTTACCCGGCTCTTTCAGCGGTCCTGGTTTCAGTGGCATGCTGGGTAATAATTATTAATTAATGCCACCTTTGTATTGGCAGCTGGCACTAAACCCAGATTCATAATGTCGGGTCAATGTTAGATCCGTCCAATATGAATCTCTAGTAAACAATAAAAAAAAACATGACACACAGAGAAAATCTTTTAATTACGATAAAACAAAAAAAAGACATCCCTGGTTTCCATCTTTAATATCCCAAAACAGACCTGCCAACGATAATCCACAGGTCTTTCACATGTTCAGGTCTGCTACATCACTGTAAGCAGACACGTGTCTGTTGACAGCAAGTAGTAGGCTCACACTGACATCCGGTGGATCTGGGTGCCATGATAAAGGTCAACTCAGTCCACAGCTGAGCCTGTCAGCTATGAACTCAGGTGACCCCGATGAACTGCATCATTGCACCCGGCAAACAGCTGTAAGGGAGCAAGAGAAGCGCTGGGATTCCTACATGGCAGCGCGGTATTTTAACCCCTTTCATACTTCTCTACTTCAATATTATAGGCTCAGTCTAGTACTGCAAACAAGATAAAACATGCTTGAAATGGGGGAAATCATCAACTTTGGACAGGATGGATGGCATGGACACCTCTACAACCCCTTTTAGAAATGAACCACATTTTGGACTCATTTAAATAAATAAAAATTAAAAAACATATATTTTATTTGGAAGGTTTTATAACAAAGCACATGAGGTATGTGAAATTCAGCTTTGTTACATCCGTAAATAACATATGAAGTTATGGATGAGCAAAATCTATCATTTAACTTGTGTGCAGTTTGATCTTCTATGGCAGATGGAGCAAGGTTGTGTTCACCTCTGTGCCGGTAATCCTCTGCCCAGAATTTTGGGGGCCTCTGATGCCTAATAGAACATACCGTATATACTCAAGTATAAGCAGACCAGAGTATAAGCCGAGGCCCCTAATTTTACCCAAAAACTGCGGAAACCTATTGACTCGAGTATAAGCCTAGGGTTGGAAATGCAGCAGACTCCCATCCTGGTATATTGCTCCCCACCACTGGTATATAACAATCATCACTGTATACAACCCCTCATGACTGGTATATAGCACCCCCATCATGGTAAATGGCCCCTCATTCTAGTATATACCCCCCTCAGTGTACATATTCCCCCCATCACTGGTATATAGACTCCCAGCCTGGTATATAGCCCCCTATCACTGGTATATGGCCCCCCATCCTGGCAAAACTGGTATATAGCCCCATCACTGGTATATAGCACCCCCATAATGGTAAATGGCTCCTCATGCTGGTATATAACCCCTTCACTGTACATATTCCCCCATCACTGGTATATAGACTCCCAGCCTTGTTTATACCCCCCACCACTGATGTATATAGCCCCCCAACACTGGTGTATATAGCCCCCCATCACTGAGGTATATAGCCCCCCACCACTGGGGT
Organism: Allobates femoralis; assembly: GCA_033576535.1. Taxonomy (NCBI): domain Eukaryota; kingdom Metazoa; phylum Chordata; class Amphibia; order Anura; family Aromobatidae; genus Allobates; species Allobates femoralis. Next base: position 29,625,740 of record JARQOC010000003.1, read on the forward strand.
ATATAGCCCCCCACCACTGGGGTTTATAGCCTCCCACCACTGGGGTATATACCCCTCTATGATCAATATATGTCCCCATGATGACGTCATCGCTGCTACGCCTGTTACATGACGCCGGCAAAAGCAGGAAGAAGCAGGAGGACTGAAGGACGGAGCGGTGAATGAGCGACGGAGGGTAAGAATGAATGATTTATTATTTTATGGTGTGCGGCAGCATGGGGGCATATATTGATCATAAGAGGGGGGGAGCATAGATAGTGCAATGGAGTATGCACCACTCTCCCTCTGCTGATGGACAGGGGGATGCAGTGCATATTGCATTGCACTAATGAGCGGGCCCACGTTACCGCCCACTCCTACTAGAGCCTCCCCCCACCTCCTCCCGCCCCTGGTCACCATTCCCCCACACTCAGTCTGTACACCGTGACTCGAGTATAAGACAAGGGGGGCACTTTCCAGCACAAAAATTGTGCTGAAAAACTCGACTTATACTCGAGTATATACGGTAGGTATCATGGCATCATAGGGGTTTAGTCAATGGCAGAGTTGCCATGCAGAGATTTTACCGGTTCGTATAGTCAACATTAACCTGATCCGGCTGCCATGGAGGACCAAACTGGCTACCAGGATTGGGTCTTTGACTATGTTATAGGCAAACAACATAGTAAAGGGTTAAATATGACAGTACAAGGACGCGATGCCCCATTAACCTGACACATTCGTCTGTGACTTTGCACATAAATTGAAATAAAGGCGAATAAACTAGCTCAGCTATCTATAAACGCTTGTAAAATCAAGCAAAGGTATAGTATGAATTATACATGATCACCAATGAGTCATGCACATTCACCGATGCACACGGACATTGCACAAAGGAGGGTGAATACTTTCTTTAAAATGACCTTTTGTAACAATAGAATATATTTCCAAGGGATTTCATTGTAGGAGCAGCACTGATGAAAAATTGATTAATTCTAAAAATATATGTTCATATGTGACTGTAAAATAGAAACTAAATTATATCCAATAAACCAAAATGATAGTGTAGCATCCCAGGGGTTAATGTGTCACAGTAACACCACAAAGGGTTAACTCCCCACACAACCCACAACACTACACTAGCGCCTCCAGGCCAGAAGGGGGAGCAAAAGCTGCTTCCCTATATATTCTGGTGTGGAGAGGAAGTGGGGAAGAGCAGAGTGGTGGGAGGAGCTAATGTTGTTTACCTCAGAGTGGCAGTGACAGTTAGTCAGTTGGAGTTAGTTCAGTTCCTGGGAGGACTGAGGAAGAAAGACTGGTGGTGTGAAGGGGCTGCCTTAGGCCTCTCCACAGCCTGCTGCCCACTTCCAGGCCTAGCCAGGGTCTGAAGAAAGGAGTAAGAGAAACATGAGAACACATCTGGGAGACTGAGCTACATCATAACTCACCCCGGAGGAGAGCACAGACCGGATACCGGATCTGAAACTGGGACTGAAACACGCAGCACAGTAAACACCGGACTAGTGGAGGTTATATATCTACACTGTACCTCAGCGAAGCAACACGGCAGGGTCAGAAATACAGAGGAAAAACTCAAGTTGCCTAGCAAAGGAGGTACCGGTGAGGAGAGACAGAGCCAGCAGCCTAGCTGAAGCTGCAGCAGGGCCACACACACAGCGCAGCAGTGGGAAGCTGAGGACCCGGTCTGAGTGGGAGCAACCCGGCCCCGGTACAGACTCCGTGGACAGTACTCTGCTAACAACATCATCTGCAGTAAAGACTTGGAAAACTTCAAAACCGTGAGTTTGTGTGATCCTTGTGCTCAAATCCTGTGTTCCCTCACAAGCAGCAATCATCTCTACTACTACTTCCCCTATCCTGCAATTATCCATAGCATCATCTATAGACTGTTACTACCACTGCCCCGGGGAACCCAGTTCTACCTGCAGAGAGCCATTACATCCTCAGCTGCCCAACATCATCCCCGGAGGTTCTACTTCAGCGGTGGTCACCCTGACCACAACCCTTGGGTGGCATCACGACTTTCTCCCCTGTAAATACCCCCCATTACTTGTGGAACCAGGATCGACCAACCTGGAGTCCTTCTAATCTACTAAATGGAACCACCTATGCTTCACCTGATGGGTACGCCCAGTACAACATCATAGTTGAGGTGTCATGCATAACATAGTGCCAGGTCTATGATTAAGAAGTGGTATCAGGGAAGCGGCAGGTAGGATATACAGTCACAGATTAGCCATGTAGCTGCAGGACCAACACCCTGCAAACCTTGTTGTTCCACTTTACACAGGTGTAGCTGTAGTTAACATGGTGACTGTGTTACACTGGTGGGTGTAGACACACCACACCATGTGCTGGGTTAAGCCTGGAGGGGCATGACTAAGTGACTACCAATTCATACACTAGAGCTTCTGATGGTAAGGATAGGCTGGGTCACTGGTAGTCACAAGGTACCACTCCAGGACGATACCGGTGGCTGCATCAGCTGACCGGAGGGTCCGAGACATGAAAGAGAGGTAGAGTTGGATAAAGGCAAGAAATGTAGTCAGGCTATCCAAGGCCAGAACAGGAAGCTAAGGGTCAGTAAATGTAGCAGAAGGGTCGGGATAAAAAAGTAGGCTAGCTGTGTCAGGAAATGGGAGAGACAATATTAAAGAGCACCTTGGAAGGAACTAGGCAGAGACCAAACTAGAACCAAGATCAGACAGGGTATGTTGAGAATGCCTGCTTGATAAATCCCCTGCTGCTTGGGGATAGGTCAGGGAAGATAAAATCCTGTGGGGCACAGGAATGTGAAATCCCAGCAGGAACATGATGTGCCTTGTTACAGCTAGGTAAAAATAGCAGGGATATGCAGCAGAGAGGCTCAGCGGGGCGGCCTGGCTTGGGAAGGAGCAGTGAGTAGCATGGCACTGGGGAAACAAGTGTGTTAGCACCATGGCACACTGTGTAACACTGGTTATTTGTTGAGTGCGCTGATTGAGATTAGCAGCAGTCCAAACATAGCAAAATGGTGGGGTGGCATGTTAAGGTGGAAGTCATTCTGATGGCGAGTGCCACATCTACATATTTGCATAAGATTGTTGCTTTACACTCCTGTGATATAGAAGTGGCAGAAGGATCCCCGGCAGTGCACAAATATACTTCCATTTGCATTATAAAGAGGAGTTGATGATATCTTTATAATGCGATGAAGAATTTGCCAATTTTTGGATTAATATCGGATTATTTTCAGGATTTCGCTTTGTGTCTCTAAGCCCGGAGTGTCTATAGAAACAGAACATTAAGCTGGTAACAATACAAAGACCACTTTCATAGCGGCGCTCCGAGCTCCCGTATCACTACAATTTGTATACAGTATTTATATCCCTTGTTATATCTGGACAAAAAAGGCTAAAAATAAAAGTATGGATTGAAGATGAAGAGGAACGTTCCGCTGTTTCTCCAGATTTTAAAGTTTTCTTCTACTAAAACTTTTACTAATATGATTAATAGTAATAGAATAATGCTGATAAACACTGAATTTAAAAGAGACCATGGAATGGAATCTGAAGACAGAAGGAGTTGATAGGGGTTGAAACTCAGATGTGCGCTGTTGTTTACTTACACTGAATGTTTTATTGCTAGGACATTATTGTTGCTGGGACTAGCTCACTTGTGTCAAGTTGTCCAACGCGCGCACGTCATCTGATAAGCAGCTCACTGTCCATAGACAATGGACACAGAGAGCCTAGTGTGGGCGGTGGCAGCTTTCTGGGCTCTATTACATCTAAGAACTCTGATTGTGTCACAACTACTGCACCCAGTAAACTATGTGATACATCGTTGGATTCAGGGTCTCCTTTCCTACATCATACTTCACTCAGATGAGGTAATATAAACTTGATGACCGATTCACTTTAATGGCCACTACTTAATTCCTTCATAATTAATGGATTTTCTGTTTTAATTTTTAATTTTTTCCCTGTTCTTCCCAAAGTCATACTTTTGTATTTTTCTTGCAACATAGAAATATCAAGCAGGCCATGGCACCCTTAGGGTAAAGGGGCCCCATGACATTCGGGGAGGGACGGAGTTAATGGGGAATGGGACCGGAGTGGGTTATTCAAATGATAGCAGGGAAAATTATTGGCTAGGGGGGTTGGTTTTAGGGGGGAAGAGGGGGAGCCTGAGTGGGAGTTATTGGGATAGGAAAGAATGTTTCCTTACTCCATTTCTGGGGAACAGTCGGAGCAGTTTGAGAGACTACCTTGTAATGGCAGATCTGGGAGAGCTTCGGTCAGGCAGCAGCAGCGGTGCATGGGGCAGAGGCAGTGCAGGCCTATGTACAGGCTGCTTGTGCACCGCAGCAGACCAGCACTACAAAGTGATAGTGCGATCTGCTTGTGGCGGCTCAGAGCCCGCTTCCCCGTCCCTCAGTGACAAGGCTCCCAGCATTTGAGCCTCCAGCGAATCAGAGGCGAGCATCTAACGTTATGTGATGATATTACATGCTCGCCTCTGATTGGCTGCTGGCTCATCTGCTGGGAGCCTTGTCACTGAGGGGCAGGGAAGCGGGCTCTGAGCTGCTGGGCTACCGGAGGACCGGTGAGGAAAAGTGTGAGAGTGTCTGTATGTATGTATGAGTGTGTGTTATTGGGGCTGAAAGAGAATAATGGGTTTATTGGGGAGCTGCAAAAGGATGATGGAGTTATTGGGGGGCTGCAAGGGGATGATGTGATGAGGTTATTGGGGGGTTGCACGAGGATGATGGGGTTATTAAGGGCTGCAAAATGATGATGGGGTTATTGGGGGGCTTCAAGAGGATGATGGGGTTATTAAAGGCTGCACGGGGATGATGGGGTTATTGGGGACTGCTCCAAGGGGATGATGGGGTTATTTGCGGCTGCAAGGGGATGATAGGGGCTGCAAGGGGTTATTGTGGGCTGCAAGGGGATGATGGGGATACTATATTGGGGGCTGCAAGGGGATGGAAAAATAAGACATCCCCTGAAAATACGACATTGCACATCTTTCGGGGAAACAGGGTATTAAACTCCACCCCTTCTCCATAGCTGATCAAAAACCCGCCCCTGTGAAACCTAGCCCTTCTGGGTTCCAGAAAAGTGGTCTTGCATAGAACCGGTCCCCGGTGCAAAAAAGGTTGGGGACCACTTCTCTATATGATATGTTAATTTCACTTTACTGAATTACTGAAATAAGAGCCCTTTCACATTGGTGTTTTCGCCAAAATGCGGCAGATGCGGCAAATTTACCGCATCTGCCGCCTAACGGCCGCATTTGCGGCAAACCTCATGCATTGTCTATGGGGCTTGCGGTAAGTGTGCGGCAGGTGCGGCAAGTTTTTTTTCGCGGCCGCACCTGCTGCATCTGCCGCAACTGCACCTGCCGCACACTTACCGCAAGCCACATAGACAATGCATGAGGCTTGCCGCAAGTGTGCTGCAAGTGCGGGACCATCAGCAGATGCGTTTTTTGGTCCGGATCCGCCAGATCCGGACAAAAAAGCTAGTGTGAGAGGGGCCTAAATTAACTTTTTGCTGTTATTCTAATACATTGAGATGCCCCTTTATTTAGAATAACGTCCCTATAAGTTTGCCTTAAGAATTGATAATGGCCGGACACCAGATTTAGATTCCTCTTTTGTTGATTCACATATTATTACTACTAATATTTATAATATTATTTACTTTTCAGCAATTTTTCACACCTGCCTAAAACTTTTGCACAGTTCAAATTCTTCATCTAATTTGTGCTCATCCAGGGACTTTTTACTTATTATATCAACAAATTAAATATTTTAGAAAATTAAATTAATTAAATTCGCTAACAATTTGGTAATTTTACTATTCAGCGTATGTTATATTATAGAGTATATATTACAAGCCCTATAAGTATTCTAAATCCTCTGATCCCCAGTTGCATTTTACTCTTTTTCCTGAGCCGAAAACATTTATCTAATGTCAACAAGACACTAATTTAGACTCATTGGCCGCTCATTAAATGATGAATCGCTGAAGACGTCAGCAGCTCGCTGCACTGATCAGCCTCTTCATACTCAGATTGGAATGAACGCTGTGGTTCCATTTCACCGATCAGAAAATAACACGACTGCTGTGCTCTGCATATGAAATAATGAGTTTTCCTAGATAATTATAACATAGAACAATATTGACTGAGAATAAATTTATCACATTATTTTTGCCTATGAATCCAAAATTTACTGTACACTGCATTCACTTTAAATTAATTTAATGAAACGTTGTTGACACATAATTTTTTAAAAATGTCTTTATTTTTTTATTTTTGTATTACCGTACTTTATAAAACCAATTCAAAAATACAAATCGTAATAATGACTAAAATAAAATCTACATTTATAAGATTGTAAGGCGCAACTAAATATTATAAAAACAAGAAAAAATATATTTATTATTATTATTATTATTATTATAGAAAATACAGTTGTGGCCAAAAGTATTGACACCCCTGCAATTCTGTCAGATAATACTCAGTTTCTCCCTGAAAATGATTGTAATCGCAAATTCTTTGGTATTATTATCTTCATTTAATTTGTCTTAAATGAAAAAAGACAAAAAGAATTGTCCTAAAGCCAAATTGGATCTAATTCCACACCAAACATAAAAAAGGGGGTGGACAAAAGTATTGGCACTGTTAGAAAAATCATGTGATGCTTCTCTAATTTGTGTAATTAACAGCACCTGTAACTTACCTGTGGCACCTAACAGGTGTTGGCAATAACTAAATCACACTTGCAGCCAGTTGACATGGATTAAAGTTGACTCAAACTCTGTCCTGTGTCCTTGTGTGTACCACATTGAGCATGGAGAAAAGAAAGAAGACCAAAGAACTGTCTGAGGACTTGAGAAACCAAATTGTGAGGAAGCATGAGCAATCTCAAGGCTACAAGTCCATCTCCAAAGACCTGAATGTTCCTGTGTCTACCGTGCGCAGTGTCATCCAGACGTTTAAAGCCCATGGCACTGTGGCTAACCTCCCTAGATGTGGACAGAAAAGAAAAATTGACGAGAGATTTAAACGTAAGATTGTGCGGATGGTGGATAAAGAATCTCGACTAACATCCAAACAAGTTCAAGCTGCCCTGCAGTCCGAGGGTACAACAGTGTCAACCTGTACTATCCGTCGGCGTCTGAATGAAAAGGGACTGTATGGTAGGAGACCAAGGAAGACCCCACTTCTTACCCCGAGATATAAAAAAGCCAGGCTGGAGTTTTCCAAAACTTTCCTGAGAAAGCCTACAACGTCTTGGAAGAATGTTCTCTGGTCAGATGAGACAAAAGTAGAGCTTTATGGGCAAAGGCATCAACATAGAGTTTACAGGAGAAAAAAAGAGGCATTCAAAGAAAACAACACGGTCCCTACAGTCAAACATGGCGGAGGTTCCCTGATGTTTTGGGGTTGCTTTGCTGCCTCTGGCACTGGACTGCTTGACCGTGTCCATGGCATTATGAAGTCTGAACACTACCAACAAATTTTGCAGCATAATGTAGGGCCCAGTGTGAGAAAGCTGGGTCTCCCTCAGAGGTCATGGGTCTTCCAGCAGGACAATGACCCAAAAACACACTTCAAAAAGCACTAGAAAATGGTTTGAGAGAAAGCACTGGAGACTTCTAAGGTGGCCAGCAATGAGTCCAGACCTGAAGCCCATAGAACACCTGTGGAGAGATCTAAAAATGGCAGTTTGGAGAAGGCACCCTTCAAATATCAGGGACCTGGAGCAGTTTGCCAAAGAAGAATGGTCTAAAATTCCAGCAGAGCATTGTAAGAAACTCATTGATGGTTACCGGAAGCGGTTGATCGCAGTTATTTTGGCTAAAGGTTGTGCAAGTGAGGGTGCCAATACTTTTGTCTGGCCCATTTTTGGAGTTTTGTGTGAAATGATCAATGTTTTGCTTTTTGCTTCATTCTCTTTTTTTTCATTGAAGACAATTTAAATGAAGATAATAATACCAAAGAATTTGTGATTGCAATCATTTTCAGGAAGAAACTGAGTATTATCTGACAGAATTGCAGGGTGTCAATACTTTTGGCCACAACTGTATCTTTATTATTCATATTATTATTATAGAAAATGTATTATTATTATTATTAATAATATTAATAATAATAATAATAATAATAATAATAATAATAATTGTATATAGTAGGTAACTTTAATTTAATATCTTTGGGACTAGCCAAGTAATGAGCACAACATCCAGTAGTGAAGGGCGATCCCACCAATGTCCGGGTTCGGCGGACTGAAACTGACTTTCGAGTTCGGGGCTGGACGTGACTTGAACTTGAGTCTGAACCATGAACTTAGATTTTATAGTTATGGGATAAAGGCTGGGGAGCTGTGAAAGAAAGGAAAACATGGATTAAACATAAGCGTTATATTTATTGACATCCACCGCTTGTACTTCTGGGGCCGCTTATTAACTTCCTGGATATTCACTGCAGAGGGGCCAATCACAGGTGCTGTTACACAGAAATGGGTGTGTGTTATTGGCTGTTGGAGTAATTTGGAATCAGCCGATACATTTTAGCATACGTCAGTGATTGGCTGCTGGAGAACCTGAAACCATCCCATACATTCTAGCATCTGTCATACTAGAATGTATGGGCTGATTCCAGATTACTCCAACAGCCAATCACAGACACCCATTCTGTGTGACAGCATCTGTGATTGGCCGCTCTGCAGTGAAAATCCAGGAAATTAATGAGCGTCTCCGGAGGTATAAGAGGTTGGATGCACGCATGCCGATAAGTATTATGCTGCTGTTTATTCACTATTTTCTTTCTATTTACTGCTCCCCAGCCCCTGAAACGAGCCCAAACTGAAACATGGACATCACAGGAAAGTCTGCATTCAGGGTCTGTGCCCGAACACTAGCTGTTTGGTATGGACCCCGATCTTTATAACTTGGGTTCACCCATTACTGATCTCCAGCAGTCATTGAGCCTTTGCTTCATTCCAACAAACCACTGTAGAGCTCAGTTATCAGCATTTTGGGGGTCATTGTTCCAGATCGGATGGTCCTAGAAAGAAAGAGAATCTTATAGGCGCGGGGCAGTAGTCACGGGTGATGGTGAGCCCCAGCCGCCATGCAGCCCTCCATGAAAAGTCAGTGCCCCGGACACTTCCACAGTGCAGAGGATTTGTACTTGTTCTACAGACATAAAATTTTGCTTCCCTTTAAACGATTATTTACTTATATTGAGAATAGCAGATACGTTGCAGGCACACTTCTTAAACGTTCCAGTGTCCCCACAATTCACTTCAATTTTGTAATTATACCGCAGACCTCTCCCAAGGTTCCGGTACCTCTGCTGTTACTCCTAAGTTCTTCACCTCACTACAGTATTTAGCACCACTATCACCTAGTGAATTCAAAAAGTTCTGCATGGCTGCTATCTCATCCCACTCACAGGGACCCCATCTGAGAAACTAGTAGGACTGCCATTGGCTTATACACTGTTGCACCTATAATGACCTGTTTGCCCGAAACTTTGTCAAACTTCCCTTCAAGACTTACTGTCGGAAACAGTTGATGCCCAGGGACGTTCTCCCCGACATTCGGGCCTAGTACTACATGGGTGGCCAGGACGCACTATCCATACTCTTTTTGTGTTCTTCAGATGTCCAGGTTCCCGGGATGACACAGAGGGTCTGGTCAAATTCATGTCCTGGCCCGCTCCTCGCTACACCTCCCACAGATGCAGATTTTCCTTTTTTTTTCTACAACTCCCAAGTCAACATAAATCCAGCCCACTTTTAACTACTGGGCTCCTCCTTGCTTGGGCTAATATGGCACACCAGGGGTTAATGTGCCACAGTAACACCACAAAGGGTTAACTCCCCACACAACCCACAACACTACACTAGCGCCTCCAGGGAGCTAAAGCTGCTTTCCTATATATTCTGGTGTGGAGAGGAAGTGGGGAAGAGCAGAGTGGTGGGAGGAGCTAATGTTGTTTACCTCAGAGTGGCAGTGACAGTTAGTCAGTTGGTGTTAGTTCAGTTCCTGGGAGAACTGAGTAAGAAAGACTGGTGGTGTGAAGGGGCTGCCTTAGGCCTCTCCACAGCCTGCTTCCCTCCTCCAGGCCTAGCCAGGGTCTGAGGGAAGGAGTAAGTGAAACAGGAGAACACATCTAGGAGACTGAGTTACCTCATAACTCACCCCGGAGGAGAGCACAGACCGGATACCGGATCCGAAATTGTGACTGACACATGCAGCACAGTAAACACCGGACTAGTGGAGGTTATATATCTACACTGTACCTCAGCGAAGCAACACGGCAGGGTCAGAAATACAGAGGAAAGACTCAAGTTGCCTAGCAAAGGGGGTACCTGTGAGGAGGGACAGTGCCAGCAGCCTAGCTGAAGCGGCAGCAGGGCCACACACACAGCGCAGGAGAGGGAAGCTGAGGACCCGGACAGGGTGGGAGCAACCCGGCCCTGGTACAGACTCCGTGGACAGTACTCTGCTAACAACAACATCTGCAGTAAAGACTTGGAAAACCTCAAAACCGTGAGTTTGGGTGATCCTTGTGCTCAAATCCTGCGTTCCCTCACAAGCAGCCATCATCTCTACTACTACCCCTATCCTTCAATATCCATAGCACCTTCTATAGACTGTTACTATCTCTGCCCCAGGGTCCTCAGCTCTACCTGCGGAGAGCCGTTACATCCCCAGCTGCCAAACATCATCCCCGGAGGTTCTGCAGCAGCGGTGGTTACCCTGACCACAACCCGTGGGTGGCGTCACAACAAACTCCCCTGTAAATATACCCCCCATTACTTGTGGGCTTGGGACACGGTCCGGACCAAGGACCGCCGTGATACCCCCTGTGATACCCCGGTCCGGTACCGAGTACCCCGTCCCAGTGGGCTCCACAACTGTCTCAGTACTCCGGCTAGAAGGATACCACAGAGCAGTAGCTAAAACCTCCTGCTAAATGACTACAGTACACACTTTATATCCAAATACCCACATTTCACACTTGAACCCAGTATACATCATGCATGAATACAATACAAATATTAACACATTTCACACTACTACCATTTTAGCAGTAACCAATGTCTTCTGGGTTGGGGGTACACGGGTCCAACACTCTCTTACACTCAGGCCAGGAAATGGGGATGTCAGAATTTGGCCTAACACAGCATCATAGTAACTGTCATCATTCTCCCTCTCCAATCAATTTATTCCGCAGAGTGCGTACAATGTCTTTGTGACTGAGCTCTCAGGTCTTCCCTCCTACTTCCATTCACCACATAACGGCAGCAGCTTCTCCTGCTTGGGCTTTTATAGTGGCTTCGACTAATCAATGACTTATAGTCATTCATGACCGGCTGTAATATAGGATGGGGGTAACTGGAAGAGATACTGTCGTGTGGTTGAGGCCAATTAGTCTGAAAAAATAAAAGCTAATTATTCAGCTTTGCAAACCTTAACGAATTTCGAATAACTTGTAAAGGACCTGATTCGTGGAGAATCAATTCACTTCTCTGTATTTCCATCCTAAGTGGTCTGTTCTGTGCCCGGTAGATACACTGTAAGAGCCATTAAGAGCCCTGTAACTGTCGTCTCTGCCAAGTCGAGTGCATTTTCCTCGTGCGCCAATAAATAAATATGTTCCAATGTCGCGAAGGATTTGATTTTAACGGGAACATATGCTTGTTCTTTATGTGATTGCATTAGCCGCCATTCTGGAAGCCGCTGCTGTGGTCGGCTATTTCATTTAAGATTATGTGACTTGATTTCATCTTGGGAGGAAAATATAAGAATAAAAGAAGAAATATTTAGTACAGCGAGTCCAAGAAAAGGAGATGATCACCCAACTATGGAGGAAGCAAAGCGAAATTTACCTTTTTCTCGCTATGATGATAAAATCAGCTCTTATACATCTTATTGGCGAAATATAATAATAATAATAATAGTAATAATAATACTTTTAATCCACTAAATTAGGGAAGTAACACAAAGCCTTGAGCCAATTGTTTTTAGGTTGATTTTTCCAGCTCAAAAATCCACATTAAAAAAACTGTCAAAGGGAACAAAACCGCAGGATTTAAAGCTATAAAGTGAAGCCGCTGCCTTACAGACTTACCTTTACTTGAATGATTCCATGTTTGATTGCAGAGAAAAGTGTCATAAAACTCCTGGAAAACAGCACAGCAGATGATTGATGTGTACAGCACTGAATCACTATTTGGGTTTGTTTTTTTTGGCCCTACCCTGTGGACATGCCTTTCAGCTGTAAGCCAAACCCTCTGCCCTATCTCTCAGCTCTACTTTTGGTTTCAGTACTTCCAGATGAGAGAGATTGGGGGGTTAGTTTACAGCCGAAAGGCATGCCCACTGTGAAGTAATAAAAAAACCAACCCCATAGTGACACAGTGCTGCATACACCAATCATCTGCTGCCCAGTTTTCCAGGTTTTTATGACACTTTTCCTTGCAATCAAACATGGAATCATTCAAGTAAAAGTATGATTGCACTCAGTATCACAGTGGCTTCACTTTATCGCCCTAAATCTTGCTGGTTGGTTCCTTTTAAGGATTATGTGTTTATTGGAACATTTTTGTAAGAACCCACATTTCTTGGTGGGTGCTGATTTAATGCCATTTTTAGCATTTTATTAATGTTTCTACTTATAATACAAGGTATACCTTGAATATGTGCTTTTTGGCTTATGTCATCTGCAAAATCTGGGCAAACAATGTGAGTCGGTCAACAGGGTAGGGGGTACTCTGATACCAGGATAGGCGGTTGCTTCGATGGGGCAATCACGGCTGGTTGGTTCCCAGTTCTGTGCCCTGGACCCTCAGTTGTAGGGAATTGGGGTGATGATGATGGGGGGGGAATGATATCGTGACGCCACCTGTGGTATCTGGTAATAGGGTTACCAGCTCTGTGGCCGGCCGCTGAGGTGATGGGAGGCAGCGTTGGGAAGTACTCCCCACAGGTGGAGCTTTACCTCAGTGCAGCGGGGTGGATAAGGGGAGTAGTAGTAGCGGTCCTGCTGTGAACTCTGCAGGCGGCGGCGGGAAAGCAGGCACACACACACAATAGTCTTTGGCTTCAGTACCTTTTTACTGTTGTCCGGTAACAGGCATGGTCCAGGAGGATAACCAGGTGTCTTTGCAGCTTGGGACATTTGTGGCGCCCTGCTTCTCCCTATGGCCTCCGTCCCTCTCCCCAAAGCTCAGCACAGCTGGGTCAGCGTCCCTGGTTCTGGGCCTGCTTGGTCCCAGCAACCAGCTCCTTACAACTGCTCTCTTCTTGTTCAAATGTTTTTAATGATTGTTAGAACAGATACAGTTTAAAAGTCAAGCTTACAGATTTGGTAATCAATTGTTAAGATTCAATAGAACGTTAAATTGACTAGATAAAACAGTCTGAGATATCAACTTCAACAGTAAATATGACTAAACGGATTATGGACAGAATATAGATTTGGGGTGAAATCATTGATTACTGATTGAAATTATTTTTAACTAAACATTTCAAAAGGGAAAAGTTAGCGTAAAAAAACAGTTTGTAATATGAGCTTATTCTGGTAAACACAGCAGAAGGGATCATCAAAAGGGAAATTAGGGAGGGGGAGAGAGGGAAGGTGGGTACAGGAAGAGACGTTTGTTAAGCCTAGAAGTGTGAAGAAATAGGAAAGATTGCATTCCAGGGGCACCATTTCATGTTGTATTTGCTTATAGTATTGTTTCGTAGAGCGAAGGTGAGTTCGTGAGTATTATGGAGGGCAACCTTTTCTAAAAACGCTGAGAATGACGGTGGATTAGGGTCTCTCCATAGTGCTGCAATCATGGTTTTTGCTGAGAGAATGATGTGGAGTAGAATAGGTTTTAGTAGGGGTGGAATTTGCGAAATGTTAGTGAGTAGGTTTACAAATTCTGGTGTGAGAGTAAGGGAGTTGTTTGATAGGTCATAGATTAAGAGTTGGATTTTGTTCCAAAATTCCTTCAATTTAGAACAGGACCAGAAGATGTGAGATAAAGTTCCAATATCCTAATTACATCTCCAGCATTTGGGTGAAAAGTCCTCCTTCATCTGGTGGAGTCTGATGGGAGTGAAGTACCACCTTGTTAATGATTTGAAATGGGTTTCAATCAGTGTGGTGCAAGAGATGGATTTCTGTATACATGCTAGGGTTTGGGATAAATCATCTATTTCTATTGAGACACCCAATTCTTTCTCCCAGGATAAAATGTTGGAAGTTTTGTCTAGGAATGAGTCCAAATTAATCTCTTTACAGAGGTTCTTAATGGACCAAAGGACGGGTCTGTGAGGAGTTTTGAACATTTGCGCGATGGTTGAGGGGAGGTGGAAATTTACTTTTCTCCTCAAGAGGTAGGAGTTGATTTTCTCCCATTTCTTTTGTTCTTGGTCAGGTAGGCCGAAGATTAATTGAAGGCGTGGGAAGGTGATCAGATTGTTAGATTCGTCAAGTATGTCGGAGAGGAAGTTAATTTTCTTAATTTTCCACGAGTCGATGTTGAGGGTAGATATAAGTAAGTTAAAAATGTCTATTGGTATCCAGTTCGGCTGAGTGTGTATAGAGTTATCTGAGATTTTGGTAGAGAAAAGTTTCCACGATTGGACTGTGGCTTTGGTTGTTGGGTTTTTTGGGAGTGGCTTTTTCTTGTCGCATAGGTGTGCCAGGAGCAAAAGTTTGAGTTTGACTTTCTGGTGACTATTTTCTTCAAGTGAAACCCAGCTTGGTCTCGTAGATTCTTCCCACCATGGTTTGCTTTGATTAATGACAGTTGCTTGGTAGTAAGATGATATATTAGGTACTGCTAGTCCTCCATTTAGTCTACTTTTCTCCAAGGTCGATCTTGCTATTCTAGGTTTTTTATTTCCCCATATAAAGGAGGACAATTGTCTCTGAAGTTTCTTATGCCATAAATTTTTAGTAGGTAAAATGAGGGATCTAAATATATACAGAATTTTGGGTAGGATGAACATCTTATAAGCTTCTATTCTTCCTATCCATGAAAGGTCTGCTTTGGATAAGTGTGTTAGGTCTACTTGGATAGTTTTAGTTAATAAGTCAAGGTTGTGGTCCATTAGGGTAGATGTGTGGTGCGTGATTTTAATGCCCAAAAAATCTAAATCTTTTCTGTCTTGGTCAAGGTTGTGTTCGATTTTGAGTGAGGTAATGGATTCGGTATCAAGATTAAAGTGAAGTACTTGGGTTTTCCCTCAGGTTGATTTTATAAGATGAGATAGCAGAGAATTCTTCTATGGTTGGTTACAAAGAGGTGTCTTGGGGAGTTGATAGGATCAGATAGAGTCAATAAGACGTCGTCGGCGAATAGGCTTATTTTAAACTCTCTGTAGTTGGTGTGGATACCTCTGATACAATTATTCATTCGTATTTTTTCTGCAAGTGGTTCTATGTATAAGACGAACAGTGAAGGGGATAATGGGCAGCCCTGTCTTGTTCCATTAGAAAGGGTGAAGGAATTGGAGAGAGTATCATTGGATAGGATATTCGCTGTTGGGGTGGGTAGAGAGATTTGAGGAGATGGATAATGTTATCTCTAAAACCAAATTTCTTTAGCGTCTCAAACATGAAACCCCAATGGACTCTGTCAAATGCTTTCTCCGCATCGACAGAGACCATCAGGGCAGGAGTCTTGTGTTTTTCTATATGAGAGAGTAGGTTTATTGTTCGCCGTGTCGCATCAGCAGAGCCTCTATTTTTTATGAAGCCAACCTGGTCACTATGAACTAGTTTGGGAATAATTTTCTGAAGTCTGGAGTTAATTGTTTTGGTCAGGATCTTGAGATCGGAGTTGAGGAGGGAGATTGGGCGAAAGTTAGTTACATCGTCCTGGTCACCTTTGTTTTTTGCAATCAGCGTGATGGTGGCTTGTAATAAGTCTTTGGGAGGGTGGTGGTTTGGACAAGTTAAGGAATTTAGTAGTCTCGTTAGATATGGGGAGAGCAAGTTATAGTATGTGGAATAATATTCATTTTGTAGGCCATCTGGTCCGGGGGATTTAAGTTTCTTGAGTGACTTAATGGTGTCAATAATTTCTTTTTCAGTGAATGGGGAGTTAATGAAATCAAGATCTTCTTTAGTTATTGAGGGAAGATCAATTGAGTTGAGGAACTTAGAAATTTGTTCAGGTGAAGGTTCGGGGTCTGTTTGGGATTTTTTTAAATTGTAGAGGTTTTCGTAATATTCTGCGAAGATATGCGAAATGACTTCTGGGTGTTTCTGTAGTATACCATGTTTGTTTTTAATTTGATGTATAACTGTTTTAGTTCTACGAATTTTTATCATGTTTGCGAAGAATTTGTTAAGTTTATTGGATTGGGTATAAAAATTGGATCTGGAGATACGTGTTATTTTATCAAAATCTGCCGCTAAGAGTGATTTGAGTTCTATCCTTAGTTTTAAGATTTCTTTCATGGTAGTGTCAGAGGGTTTGTTTGCGACTGAGGTTTCTAGATCTTTAATTTTTTGCTTTATTATATTAGCAGTGGATGATGTCAGTGATTTTTTATGTCTTGCGTTAATTTGGATTAGATGCCCTCTAATTACCGCTTTATGGGCAGACCATAGAGTTGAAATTGAAGTTTCTTCAAGGTCATTTTCGGCAAAGTAAAATTTAATAGAGTTTTCAATTTCTGATTTGTATTTCGGGTGTTGGAAGAGGTAGGAGTTTGCTCTCCAAATTTTTTTTTTGTTTACGGTTGGGCCCTGTGATGTGGTAAATAATATAGGTGAGTGATCTGACCAGGATTTGGGTAGAATAGTTACGTGTTTGATTAGTCTGAGTGAGTGGATGTCTGTCAATATTAGGTCTATGCGCGCTAGAGATTTGTGTACATTTGAGAAATGTGTGTATTCAATTGAAGATGCGTTAAGACAACGGAAGGCATCGTAAATTTCCTCTCGCTGTAGTAACGGATCCAATTGTGTATTTGCGTTTCTATTTTTGTTGGAGGAATCAAGATTTGCATTAGGAACTGCGTTGAAGTCCCCAAACAAAAAGAGAACTCCCTCCCGACATTCTCTGATTTTTCTCATTAGTTTCTTAAGGAATGTTATTTGGCCTGTGTTAGGGGCGTAGACGTTCACTAATGTGTGCATGACATCATTGAGGAGGCATTTCAATATACCGTATATACTCGTGTATAAGCCGACCCGTGTATAAGCCGACCCCCCTACTTTTGCCCCCAAAACCTGGGAAAATCTATTGACTCGCGTATAAGCCGAGGGTGGACTCCAGCACAGGTATACAACCCCAGCAGTGAGGTATACAGCAGCCTCCCCAGTGGTAGTATACAGCAGCCTCCCCAGTGGTAGTATACAGCAGCAGCACCAGTGGTAGTATACAGCAGCCCCAGAGGTATATGCAGCCCCAGAGGTATATGCAGCCCCAGAGGTGTATACAGCAGCCCCAATATACAGCAGCCCCAGTGGTATTGCAGCCCCAGTGGTATTGCAGCCCCTATATACAGCAGCCCCAGTGGTATTGCAGCCCCTATATACAGCAGCCCCAGTGGTATTGCAGCCCCAGTGGTGTATACAGCAGCCCCTATATACAGCAGCCCCAGTGGTATTGCAGCCCCTGTGGTATTGCAGCCCCTATATACAGCAGCCCCAGTGGTATTGCAGCCCCAGTAATGCAGGGCCCCTATATACAGCAACCCCAGTGGTATTGCAGCCCCTATATACAGCAGCCCCAGTGGTATTGCAGCCCCAGTGGTATTGCAGCCCCTATATACAGCAGCCCCAGTGGTATTGCAGCCCCAGTGGTGTATACAGCAGCCCCTATATACAGCAGCCCCAGTGGTATTGCAGCCCCAGTGGTATTGCAGCCCCAGTGGTGTATACAGCAGCCCCTATATACAGCAGCCCCAGTGGTATTGCAGCCCCAGTGGTATTGCAGCCCCTATATACAGCAGCCCCAGTGGTATTGCAGCCCCTATATACAGCAGCCCCAGTGGTATTGCAGCCCCAGTGGTATTGCAGCCCCTATATACAGCAGCCCCAGTGGTATTGCAGCCCCAGTAATGCAGGGCCGATATATATACAGCAGTCCCAGTGGTAGTATACAGGCAGCCTCAGTAATGCAGGGCCCCCCCCTCATGCTCCGGTCTCCTGTAAAGCAAGTTATACTTATCAGTGCCCGCTGCCGTCCGCGCCCGCCGCTGCCGACATCCCGATCCTCCGTCTTCATGCATCTTCTTCCTGTTTCCTGTGCGCGTCGCCGGTAATGACGTCACTGGCTGCGACGCGCACAGAGCAGGAAGAAGATGAATGAAGATGGAGGATCGCATGTCGGCAGCGGCGGGCGCGGACGGCAGCGGGCACTGATAAGTATAACTTGCTTTACAGGTGACCGGAGCATGAGGGGGGGGCCCTGCATTACTGGGGATGCGGGGGCTGCTGTATACCGCTGTATACAGCAGCCCCCGCACTGACTCGCGTATAAGCCGAGGGGGGTACTTTTCAGCCCAATTTTTGGGCTGAAAAACTCGGCTTATACGCGAGTATATACGGTAATATATCTTCCCTCGTCGTCCCGGAGAACTTCCTTTTCAACAACATTAACTGACTCCTTAATGAGAATGGCCACTCCCGCCTTCTTTTTCTTGTTAGATGAGAGAAAAATGTTAGGGTAAAATTTGTTTGAAAATTTTGGAGGTTTCTCGTCACTGAATCGCGTCTCCTGAAGGCCCGCTATGTCAATTTTCTGCAGTTTTAGTTCTTTCCATACATGAAATCTTTTCTGTGGGGAGTTGAGTCCGTTGGTGTTTAGCGATAGATAGTTGTATGACATTTTGGTTTGGTGAATGGTGTCCAAGGATAAAACACTTGTCTCTGAAGTTAGGGTAAAGGAGGGGGGTGATAAGGAGTTTAGAGAAAGTTCTGGGGTTGAGGGGAGGTTCAACTGGGGTTGATAAGAATCAAAAAAAAAAAAAAAGAAAGATTGAGATAACAGGTTAGTTCAGTGAACTAAAATTTGTGGAAGGGTTCAAGGAACCGTTGGATGACTTCCGATGGGCTGATGTTTTGGCCTTTAGTGCCTTGAATAGTGTGTCAAAAAGAAAAGAAAGACCACCACTTTAGTGGAGTGGTCAGCCAGAGTCCCCTATTCGGAGTTTTTTTAGGATTGTTTGCCCGGATTCGACTTCACCTATGCTGTAGGATTTGCTGTTGTAGGTGAAAGTGACGTCCGAGGAGGGATGATTCCATCTGTAGAGTATTTTTTGGTCTCTCAGAATAGTTGTGACTGGTTTGAGGGTTCTTCTTTTTTCAAGGTCTCTTTGGAAAAGTCCTGAAAAAATCTTGATATTCTGATAGGGTGCAGGTAGAGTCTTGTGTTTTCTCATGTACTCATTTATTTGTTCCTTTATTGGAAAGAAAAGGAATTTTGCAATTGCATCCCTTGGTATGTCTTCGGCAATATTTTTGGGTTTGTAGAGCCTGTGTGCTCTTTCGATAGAATACTCCAATTCATGTTTTCCAGGTATAATTTTTTTTGTCAGGTTTTTGATGTATTCAGTGAGGTCTACGTTTTTGATGGTTTCCGGGATTCCTCTGAATTTCAAATTGGACCTCCGGTCTCTATCCTCTCTGTCCACTTGTTTAATTCTTAAGTATTCCATGTCGTTTTGCATCTTTTGTTGTTCGTTCTTTAATTTTAGTGATGTTGATGTAATCTTAGCTAAGGAATGGTCGTGTTCATCCACTCTTTTGACTACTGATGCCACTGTGGTTTTAATTTCTTCCAAATGGGAGGATAAGTTTTCCTCAATTTTGTTTTGGAAAGATGTGAATAGTTCTATCATAAAGGATTTGTCAATTTGTTGGTTAGGGTTCATGTGAAGAAGTGGGTCAAATGTTGCTGGGCTGGTCTTGAGCCTCTGTCTGACTGGGCTTCTGGTTCCACTGTCTCGACCTCCGTCTTCCATATCTGTTTTCAAGGAAGAACCAGTGGTTTTTTTAGAAGGAGTACCCAACTCTTTTTTTTTGAAGAGGTATGAGTTAACTCATACCACAACTGCTCTCTTCTCTGTCTGACTGGAACTCACTGCTTTGCTGTCCTTGTGGAACTAACTGACTCCTCCCCTCAGGCCTGGATCTTTATAGGGAAACTGGATTAAGGCAGCCAGTTTAGCTCCATCTCCAGGTCTGGGGTGGAAGGTGTTGTGTGCTGTGTGTGCCAAGGTGTACATCCCTCCCAGCATCGGTGGGTCCCGTGGCAATCCCCTGCAGGGGTCCCAGAAATGCATCACAACATGCACAAAAAAAGTATGTTTTGACACAACGCTTGCATGGAAAATGAATGAAAGATTTAACAATTACTTTTTTTTAAGACACGTTGTTATTCCAGCTTTAGACTCTGTTCACACTGGGGAGTCTGATATGCAGCCTAAGGCTGGCTTCACACTATAGTGAAATCCGATCCGGGGTTTTCCGGTGTAAACCGGACAGCCTTGGACCAGATTTTGGCCCCATAGTTTCCTATGGAGCCGGATGAAGCCGAATCGCAGCTCTCTGCCATCCGTTTCCATGTATCCGGGAGAATCTGGGAGGAATCAGATTTTTCTCCCAGCACAAAATCAGAGCATGCAGCATTTTTGTATCCGGGGAGAAAAATCTCCCCAAATTGAATCCTCCCAGATTCTCCCAGACTCGGGGCAATTTGGAGCTCCCTAACATGGGAGCTTATGGGGCTGGATTGCTCCGATCCGGGAACCGGACAGCTGCGGCTGCACGCTGATGTAATTTCAGGACCGCGGCTAGCTCCCCGCAAGCCGCAGTCCTGAATTATCAGCAGCGGCATCTGCGTCCGGCTACACACCGGACAGGAGGGCATATTTGGCCCTCCGGTTCTGTGTCCAGATCCAGTCCGGGGCTGTCAGGTTCATCCCTGACAGCCCCGGATCGGATCGTCCTGTGGCGTGAAGCCGGCTTTAGACCTTTTAGTTGCTGTGCCTGAGTTAGGCTAGAGTCAGCCTGGTGAATCCGTCTAAAACTTAGGTTTTGGCAGGCTGGGCGCATAGCGTTAATGGCATGTAATGCTATGCGCCGGCTCCCACGGCTGCAAACCACATTTCCTGTGTGCTCTGCAATAGCGGGATATGTGTGTGGAGGCGGCGGCTCCAGGTGTCTATAGTGATGAATAGGCAGCTGGCGCATAGTGGCACATGGTTAATGCTATGCGCTGCTCCTGCCAGAAACTTAGAGTTTTAGATGGATTCAGCAAGCTGAGGGCTGACGCAGGGCTGACCTTAGCCTTAAGTCGGCGGTGGTGGTTTGTTCACTGAAGTTCAGATTGGTAGGGATTAACTTTTTGATTAGTGTCAATTGAAGGTTGAGACTGCTGGAACGCCTTCTCCCTTTAAAGGGAACCTGACCCCTAAAGATGACCCCCCAGACTATTAATACCTGTCCCTGCACCCTGAGTATGCTAATCTAGCGATCCTTTTCTGTAAAGATACTGTATTTGTGAAGTTTAGAAAAGTGCTTTTATTACCGGATCTAGGGCTTCTGAGATTTTGAGAAGTCACACAGGGCGTTCCTGTGGCTTCTCTTCAACACCTATACTGTAATTATTCACGCCCGATGGCTACCATAAAGTAACCTCACGCATGCGCAATGCGCATCGCGGGGTGTACGTGGGTGTACGACGTCATGAGAGCTGGATATGACGCGAATGCGTCATACTGGCTATTCCGCGCCCATGAGGAGGAGATGATGATCAATAAGGATTATCACGCCCATCGGGGCGTGAATAATTATAGTATAGGTGTTGGAGAGAAGCCACAGGAACGCCCTGTGCGACTTCTCAAAATCTCAGAAGCCCCAAATCCGGAGGTAATAAAAGCACTTTTCTAAACTTCACAAATACACAATTTTTACAGAAAAGAATCGTTAGATTAGTATACTCAGGGTGTAGGGACAGAATATTCCTGGATGCCGACTATAGCATTTGTTTGTCTCTTGCATACTGGTCCTGTGTTGGAGTTGCTGTTGAATCTCTAATCATTGCTTGGTGTCTGGTGAAGTATACCTTGTTGTTTTTTCATTCCCTATTTGTATTTGTGTTCTCCCTACGCACGTATTGTATCTTCCTGATTGTTTGCTGTGTGGTGCTGTTTGCTTTATCCCTGTCTGTCTTTATCTGTGGTTTCCAATATGGTTCTCCTCCTGGGGTGGGGGATAGGGGTTCATCTCAGGGCTTCACAGGAGAAAGGGACAAGTTGGAGACTCAGGCCTCTCTATTATCAGAGGTACCCCTGAGATAAGGAAAGTCATGGTTCCCCTAGCCTTAGGTGCAGTTCAGCAGCCCAGGTTCCTTTTCTCCCTAAGCTCCCAGTGACACACATTAAGAAAAAACTGGGAGAAAAAAGCTACATGCGGGGTAGGTACATTTTTCCTTCAAATGAATGAAACGCAAATTTGGGATGTTTACATGTGGGATTTTTCCAGCAAATGTTTGTGTATTTCTCTGAAACCCTTAATGACGTTTTGTAGATCCAACAAAGTGAATGAGTTAGTGTTTTTTCAGCTACTGGACGTCTTCTAAAATCTGCACCATTTCAATTCTTTCAGCTGCAAAAACATAAGATAAGATAAGATAAGATAAACTTTATTGATCCCGGAGGAAATTACAGTATTACAGCAGCAGAACAAAGATCAAGAACATTTCACACTTTACAAAATAAGTCTATATGAACAGCAGATGCGGGTAGACTGGTACATGTACCTCACCTATTCCCCCCATACACATAGAACTTCACATAGTCTTGGGACGCTTTACACTTATCCATGTATTGTATGCAGAAAAACTGTAAAATGCATCGTGTGAACGTACCCTAGGAGTCAACACAAATGGCCAAAGGCAATAAGAGGGACACTAACTAAAGAATAGTCATTAAAATATAACTATTGTTTAGGAAAGTTTTAAGAAGCCTCCTCAAAACATTTCACTATGACTGGCTTCACGAGTCTTTATAGCCTCTTTCCCCTGATGAAGCCAACTAAGGTGAAACATATTGGAGAGGCTAATGGCTGAATCTTTTTAATAATGCGGATGCAGGGTATTTATATGGAGTTTTAAGGTTAGAGACAATATAATATATGTATTTATGGTCCACAGCCATATGTAATCTGGCCTCTAATCCCCTTGATATATTTTTATATGGACAAATTAGTTTTGAAATAATTATAGGTCTGATAACAATCGCATCTCAATGAATTAGAACATCATCAAAAAAGTTAATTTATTTCAGTAATTCAATACATGGAGTGAAACCCATATATTATATAGAGTCATTACACATAGAGGGATCTATTTCATGGGTTTATTTATGTTAATGTTGATGATTATGGCTTACAGCCAATGAAAGCCCAAAGGTCATTTTCTCAGAAAATTAAAGTAGAGAGAATGAAGAGGTAAAAACCGCGCTGCCGTATTTCACGAGACATCAAAGGGTGAATATAATATTGATTTTTGAATTATTAGTCAGGCTCCCTGAACGCCCTGACACGTGGCAATATGATATTGATTTGTCCTGAGGAAGGAGCCAGGGAGGCCTGAAATATGTTGACTAATAAATCAATATTACATTCACCCTTTGGTGTCTCGCAGCGCTGTGTTTAACCCTTCATCCTCCCTACTCTATATGCACCACTCTGGGGACTGCAGCAGCCGTGATCTGCTTTTATAGTGGTTGTGACTCTCACAACCACACAAGGTGAAGCCTCTGATACCTACTTAGGTCATATTTTATCTCTCAGACCCTTCATTCCCCCCTACTTTAATTTTCTGAGATAATGATCTTTGGGTTTTCATTGGCTGTAAGCCATAATCATATCTGTAGTTGGTGCTGTCATCACGATGCCTCTGAAAGGTGGTAAGCACAGTCCTACTTACTATAGTCACCACTCTGGTTTGTTTCTCTGAGCTGCCTCCTTTAGCCTTTCTGACTTTGCATCCTCCTGCTGCTTGTGAGTTTCCACCTGGCTGTAAGGAGGGGGAGTCAGATTCTGCAGAAATTTACCCCCACTGGGTCCTGCAGAGTGTTGGTTCCCTGGCCAATCCCCAAGCAGCAGGAGCTTTATTAGGCAGCTCCCCCACCACACCTCACCTGATCTGTTCTCTAGTTTGCCTTTTATTCCTGAAAGGTACTCTCAGTATTGTGTCTCCATTATGTGATGTGCCTTGACTACTCGATTATCCCATCCTTTCTGCTTCTAACCTCAGCTGTGTCTACTAAATCTGCCCTGACCTTAGAGTGCATGACTACATCTTTTGCCTTTGTCTGCCTTTACCTTTCAACCATGTCTCTGACCCTCTGGTCAGCTACTGTAGACCCAGGAACAGATCTGGAGTGATATTTGATGACTACTGGCATCCAAGCCTATCTTCACCATCAGAGGCTCTAGTGAACACCCGGTAGTCACTTAGTCACACCCATCCAGGGTAAGCCTCGCCCGTGGTGCAGTGGCTCCACAACCGCTAGCGTTACACGGACTATGACACAAATATTGCTAATTGTAAATCAGTCTGAGTCACAACGCGTGAAGTTATTACTGTATTTATTCAATTAGTAAATAAATACATTTCAATGTAATTATCACAGAATGGAGCTGAAAACACCAATTAAAGGGAAAGTCATGTGTATAATTAATTTCAATTTGACTTACCGGATGAAGGGTGTAGGACTGTTGTGTTTGTTTTCTAATTACTGATATTGATATTAATGTTTTATTCCTAATAACGTCTCAGTTGGATGCACAAATGAGTATGTTATCAGAATAGATTTTGCAACAGTTCCTGTGTGCTTTTTGGCAGTGGCAAGGAGTGAGAGTCCAGTATATTCATCAAGGAACAAATGTGTCTGGGACATAGTAAGTATAGGAGTGTTACCCCTCCACAGAAAGGACCAAGGAGCTACAGAGGAGCTGCATATAATGCCTTATCTGTGCACATAGTGCTACTACCCTGTGGTGTCTTAATGTGCCCATACTCCTTAAAGGAAACCTGTCACCAAGTTGTTCCAATATAAAGTATGGCCAGCATCTTTCATCCCTCTTTTACAGCATTCTAGTAAGGTCTACACATGTTCTCAGGATCCCTTGTGCAAGGCACAAAAAAGAGCTTTTATTATACTTACACACGGGCGGTGTGGTCCGATGGGGGTCTCCTGCGGTGTCTCCTGCGGTTTGATGGCGCCCTGGGCAAAGATCTAATTTGGCGCCCCCCTCCCCAAAGCAGGTGTGGACCGGGGGGGGGGGGGGTTGGGGGTGCTGTCAGCTTCCAGCCCATGCAGCCTTGGTTGAGGGGGGGGGGAGAACCGCCGGCGCCCCCCGCTGAGTTGCACCCGGGGCAAGATACGCCCCTGGGGGTCTCTGATCTGGATTTGGCACTTCCTCTTTTCTTGAGAAGATATACTGTAGATTGGCTTAAAACATGAGACTGGATGATGAGATCATGAGATCAGTGCTCTGTGGGTCCATATCATGACTTCCAGGATTCCTTGTACTTCTTTAAGATCATTCTTAACAACATTGGCTCTGGAGTCGTTCTCCAGCTGCAGAAAGCTATTGTAGCCAATTAGTCTTCCGGATGGTATTACAAGAGGTCTGTATTTCTCAGCATTGGGGACACAAGTACATGGGCAACGTTGAGGATGATTGGCTAAGGTGACCAAGTTCCGCAAATGAAAGACACATCATGTTAATTCCCTTTGAAAATGGAAGATGTCCAGCAGTGCCATCAGTTCAGAGCTGGCAGCAAGTAGTGGGACTGTGATGTATTATAAGGATTTACTCAGGAATCTAATAGCTATAGGAGCACAGACATACTGAAACCAAGTTTAAAGGTGAACAAGGCTGTATTAAACACACAAGGCAGTTAACAAACATGAGAGGCAGCAAGTGAGCAAATTCATCAAACAGGCAGCAAACAAGAAAGTCTCTTTAAAGAAATTCACATCAGAAACCGTCTGAGTTTGTAACTCCCAGGAGGACCTGGGAAAGGTAGTCACAAGAACAAGCCCTGAACTTAAAACTGTGCAGTGTAGTAAAGTCCTACAAGGTCCAGCAATAGTCAAGAGAAACTATAACTGTGCAAAACTAACAGGGAAGCTACAAAGCTTATAGCCACACAGGGCTTACGTTTTACAGGGCAAGAAGTCAGCCTGAAGCTAAGTCTGAAACACATAGCACCGAAGAAGATTTGCAGGAGAAGCCCTGAGTAGGTTTGGAAGCAGTAGAACGGCTGCAGAAACAGGGAAACCAGAATGGAATTGACAGAGGAGGTTCATTTGAGGATCACAGGAAGCAAGGAGCCCGGGATTCAACTGAATACTTGAGCATGGCTATATCGTAGGCTGAGGTTTATAAAGGCAGAGAGGAGGATGACATGAATCAGCAGACACCATCTTGAAAAGGGACAAGATGCACAAAATGCCAATAGAAAATCCAAAGTCCTAACATGGACCCAGCTACACCTATTTACTTTTTGGAGAAGTCTGGCCAGGACTCGAAGAATTGTCATCAAAAAGCAATAACTTTCATATAGAAACAAGGCAAAGTGACTCAACTGTTCATGAAAACATACGAGCCAGGGTGGCAAAAATGGCAGCAGGTGCTCTGGACTAATGATATTGGCTCACCAAACTGCTGAAGAGCTGCACAATAATGATGGTCTGGAGAAAGCAGTGAAGCTCAGTGGAGGGTCTTGGATGTTTGGAGCTGAATTTCAGCAAATGTAGTTGTGGATTTGGTCAGGAATACTGGTGTCCTCAATGCTGAGAAATCCAGGCAGATACTTATCCATCATGTAATACCATTGGAGTGGCATTGTAATACCATTGGAGTGGCATTGTAATACCATTGGAGTGGCATCTGATTGGCTCCAAAGTTATTCTGCAGCATAACAATGACTCTAAACATCCAGCCAAGGCCATTAAGGCTGGGTTCACACCACGGTTTGTTCCTGTCCGTGGGATCCTGTTTTTTGCAAGACCACATGGACCTTAATGAACAGGACCAGATTTTTAACTGCGGATGCCATTTCTGTGTCCGAATCCGGGATTTTGAGCGATCCAGATTGACAGAAACAGCTGGGAGGAGCCAAGCCTGCAAAGCAAAGGCAAGTGGTGTCGGGGCTATACTTTCACTTTCGCAATGTATCTACATACATTGCGAAAGCGAAAGAAAGCAATGGTTGAAAACACAAGAAAAAATGCTCACCTCTCCGTTGAGGGTCCCGGGATGCGAGGCGTCCACGTCCCATCGCTGCAAGGACCTTAATCAGCTGACCAGAGGGAACCACTCAGCTGATGCTGTCATGTGACACATCAGCTGATCGGTTGCCGCCGGTCACCTGATTCAGGTTCTTACAGCGATCGGACGTGGACGCCTCGCAACCCAGGATATTCGGCGGAGTGGTGAGTATTTTTTCTTTTTAACACATTGCTTTCTTTAATTTGTATGTAGATACACTGCTAAAGTGAAATTACACACATGTAACATGAGAACAGAGCAGTGAACATGTACTGACGGATCCGGGAAATGATCCTGTTTTTTCCCGGATACGTCGCACATAGACTCCTATGTTATCTGCGCCGGATCGCCTTGGATTTGTTTTTGTTTGTTTTTTTCACCGGAGTCCAAAAACGGTGCAAACGTCTCCTTTTTTGGGGCCGTGAAAAAACAGGACAGAAATGAATCCGGGACTGAATTGACAGAATTGGATGGCCATTTATGACCAATCCGGCACCGTAGGGCTACATGGGAGGCAAAACGGACAGAACAGGATGCCAAAAAAAGTGGTGTGAAGCCAGACTAGGATAGATCATTACATCATGTTTTCTACTCCTGCCTAAAACTTTTGAGCAGTAGCATATATATGTATATACCCTGTGTATATATATATGTATATATATATATACTAGATGGCAGCCCGATTCTAAAGAATCGGGTAGTCTAGAATCCATGTATAGTTTATTTACTAATAGTTAGGGTAGTGCGGTGAAATTAATTGTGTGTATACAGGGGGCTCTGTGGGTAGCAGAGTATATGGTGGCTCACTGGCTAGCACTGCGCGCGCTGAGATTAGTCAGCGCAGCGGCGTGGGTAAAGTGGTCAGCGCAGCGGCGTGGGCAGAGTGATCAGCGCATAAACACACATACACACACACACTCCGCTATACTTACCACCGACCCTGCGTCTTCTCCGGCGCCTGGATCCTGAGTCAACATGTGGCCAACCCGGGACAGCTGGAGGGGGCAGGGGACGGCTGGAGGGGGCAGGGGACGGCTGGAGGCGGCAGGGGACGGCTGGAGGCGGCAGAGGGCGGCTGGAGGCTGGAGGCGGCAGAGGGCGGAGGACGGCTGGAGAGGGCGGAGGACGGCTGGAGGGCGGAGGACGGCTGGAGAGGGCAGAGGACGGCTGGAGAGGGCAGAGGACGGCTGGAGAGGGCAGAGGACGGCTGGAGAGGGCAGAGGACGGCTGGAGAGGGCTGAGGACGGCTGGAGAGGGCAGAGGACGGCTGGAGAGGGCAGAGGACGGCTGGAGGCTGGAGAGGGCTGAGGACGGCTGGAGGCTGGAGAGGGCAGAGGACGGCTGGAGGCTAGAGAGGGCAGAGGACGGCTGGAGGCTGGAGGGGGCAGAGGACGGCTGGAGGGGGCAGAGGACAGCTGGAGAGGGCAGAGGATGGCTGGAGGCTGGAGAGGGCAGAGGACGGCTGGAGGCTGGAGAGGGCAGAGGACGGCTGGAGGCTGGAGAGGGCAGAGGACGGCTGGAGGCTGGAGAGGGCAGAGGACGGCTGGAGGCTGGAGAGGGCAGAGGACGGCTGGAGGGGTCAGAGGAGGGCTGTAGGCTGGAGGGGCAGAGGAGGGCTGTAGGCTGGAGGGGGCAGAGGAGGGCTGTAGGCTGGAGGGGGAGAGGAGGTTAGGGGAGAGGGCAGAGGAGCTGAAGGCTGGAGAGACAGAGGACGGCTGGAGAGGGCAGAGGCGGGGAGGCTGAGAGGGCAGAGGACGCTGGAGGCTGGAGAGGGCAGAGGACGGCTGGAGCTGGAGAGGCAGAGGACGGCTGGAGAAGGCAGAGGACGGCTGAGAGGCAGAGGACGGCTGGAGGAGGGCAGAGGACGGCTGGAGAGGGCAGAGACGGCTGGAGGGGTCAGAGGACGGCTGGAGGGGTCAGAGGACGGCTGGAGGGGTCAGAGGACGGCTGAGGGGGTCAGAGGACAGCTGGAGGGGTCAGAGGACGGCTGGAGGGGCAGAGGACGGCTGGAGGGGTCAGAAGACGGCTGGAGGGGGCAGAGGAGGCTGGAGGGGGCAGAGGAGGGCTGTAGGCTGGAGGAGGCATAGGACGGCTGTCGGGGTCAGAGGAGGCAAGAGGCTGGAGGGGTCAGAGGGAGGCACAGAGGCTGGAGGGGTCAGAGGGAGGCACAGAGGCTGGAGGGGTCAGAGGGAGGCACAGAGGCTGGAGGGGTCAGAGGAGGCACACAGGCTGGAGGGGTCAGAGGGAGGCACAGAGGCTGGAGGGGTCAGAGGGAGGCACAGAGGCTGGGGGTCAGAGGGAGGACAGAGGCTGGAGGGTTCAGAGGGAGGCACACAGGCTGGAGGGGTCAGAGGAGGCACAGAGGCTGGAGGGGTCAGAGGGAGGCACACAGGCTGGAGGGTCAGAGGAGGCACAGAGGCTGGAGGGGTCAGAGGGAGGCACAGAGGCTGGAGGGGTCAGAGGGAGGCACACAGGCTGGAGTGGTGAGAGGGAGGCACACAGGCTGGAGGGGTCAGAGGGAGGCACACAGGCTGGAGTGGTGAGAGGGAGGCACACAGGCTGGAGGGGTCAGAGGGAGGCACAGAGGCTGGAGGGGTCAGAGGGAGGCACACAGGCTGGAGTGGTGAGAGGGAGGCACACAGGCTGGAGGGGTCAGAGGGAGGCACAGAGGCTGGAGGGGTCAGAGGGAGGCACACAGGCTGGAGTGGTGAGAGGGAGGCACACAGGCTGGAGGGGTCAGAGGGAGGCACAGAGGCTGGAGGGGTCAGAGGGAGGCACACAGGCTGGAGTGGTGAGAGGGAGGCACACAGGCTGGAGGGGTCAGAGGGAGGCACAGAGGTTGGAGTGGTGAGAGGGAGGCACACAGGCTGGAGGGGTGAGAGGGAGGCACACAGGCTGGAGGGGTCAGAGGGAGGCACACAGGCTGGAGGGGTCAGAGGGAGGCACACAGGCTGGAGGGGTCAGAGGGAGGCACAGAGGCAGGAGGGGTGAGAGGGAGGCACACAGGCTGGAGGGGTCAGAGGGAGGCACAGAGGCTGGAGGGGTCAGAGGGAGGCACACAGGCTGGAGTGGTGAGAGGGAGGCACAGAGGCTGGAGGGGTCAGAGGGAGGCACACAGGCTGGAGGGGTCAGAGGGAGGCACAGAGGCTGGAGGGGTCAGAGGGAGGCACAGAGGCTGGAGGGGTCAGAGGGAGGCACACAGGCTGGAGGGGTCAGAGGGAGGCACACAGGCTGGAGGGGTCAGAGGGAGGCACACAGGCTGGAGGGGTCAGAGGGAGGCACACAGGCTGGAGGGGTCAGAGGGAGGCACAGAGGCTGGAGGGGTCAGAGGGAGGCACACAGGCTGGAGTGGTGAGGGGGAGGCACACAGGCTGGAGGGGTCAGAGGGAGGCACACAGGCTGGAGGGGTCAGAGGGAGGCACAGAGGCTGGAGGACAGAGCAGCGTGTGGGGCTGCAGACTCACTGCGGGCCGGGCATCAGGTTGTACTGTAGGAGGAGAGGAGGGGAGGGGCGGGCAGAGATGCAGGAGAGGAAGTCCCGCCCTCCCTCCTCCCTCCTCTCTATGCTTGCGGCATGTCTGGAGGGCAGAGGGTGGAGGGGAATGGCTGGAGGGCACACGGAACTTCCGAGATCGGAACGTTCCTGTGCCGCTGCCTGTAGCAGGGGGGCCCTGCACTGGATGACGTCACCAGCCCTGGGCGAAGGCCATCACGGAAGTAGGCGTGGCCTTTTCCGGATGTGGCCTTCGGGTTTTATATATAAGATATGTATATAAAAAGGGAGCTTCTTTTAAGTCATCCTCGTGATACTTTCCCTTAACGTTTCATTGAGTCCTCAACTTCATGTTGGATGAACGTTAGCACGGAAGCAAAGCTCCCGCTGAGTATAAAATGGTTCGGTTTCCCTTTAACATAAACATATTTGTATTTATACAGCATCTATTGTTTTTATTTGCTGTTTATTTTCTTAAGTTTCTCGTTTTGCATTTCCCGAGAGGATGTCGATATTTTCGTTTACATCTGCGACCGTTGAGTGGACTGTGACACTGAGGTTTGGCTGCTGGACCTTCACATATGGTTCCCAGCACCTCGACTTTGTCCGCAGGATGTTCCATACCATACTAAGAAATCCAACACATCCAAATATTTTCCTTCCTCAACATCACAGCAAAAAATATTAACAAAAAGAAAAGAAAACCCGAGTGTTTTCCTTTCCCTATTATCCTAAGCTCTTGGTGTTATTATAGGAAACTAACTTCTTAATGAACATCTGGACTCGGCATCTGTTGTGTCACTTTAAGGACCATTCCCCAGATGCTCATTTACAGGATTACTACATTTTCCCATCACTTATAGGATTCGGGACACTATAAATAATGTTTATATTTAGGGTGAAGATGAAAACTAAAAGGCTTTGTATACAGCAGGTGAAATAAGTATTGAACACGTCACCAATTTATAAGTAAATATAATTTATAAGTAAATATTGATATGTGGGTTGGTAACAACCCATTCAACCCACATAGGCAAATGTATCAAACCATAGATGTCCATCAATTGAGTGATTTGTAATATTGAGAAATGACACAGGGAAAAGTATTAAATACATGAAGAAAGAGAGATTCAAAAAGCCATGGAAATTCCTGAAACCAGCTGAAATCTATCAATAATTAGAAAGCAATCCTGACACTTAGTGATAAATAATATCTACTCGTCTACAGTTGTGGCCAAAAGTATTGACACCCCTGCAATTCTGTCAGATAATACTCAGTTTCTTCCTGAAAATGATTGCAATCACAAATTCTTTAGTATTATTATCTTCATTTAATTTGTCTTCAATGAAAAAAACACAAAAGAGAATGAAGCAAAATGCAAAACATTGATCATTTCACACAAAACTCCAAAAATGGGCCAGACAGAAGTATTGGCACCCTCAGCCTAATACTTGGTTGCACAACCTTTAGCCAAAATAACTGCGATCAACCGCTTCCGGTAACCATCAATGAGTTTCTTCAAGCTGCCATTTTTAGATCTCTCCACAGATCATTCAGACGCCGATGGATAGTACGGGTTGACACTGTTGTACCCTCGGACTGCAGGGCAGCTTGAACTTATTTGGATGTTAGTCGAGGTTCTTTATCCACCATCCGCACAATTTTGCGTTGAAATCTCTCGTCAATATTTCTTTTCCGTCAACATCTAGGGAGGTTAGCCACAGTGCCATGGGCTTTAAATTTCTTGATAACACTGAGCACGGTAGACACAGGAACATTCAGGTCTTTGGAGATGGACTTGTAGCCTTGAGATTGCTCATGCTTCCTCACAATTTGGTTTCTCAAGTCCTCAGACAGTTCTTTGGTCTTCTTTCTTTTCTCCATGCTCAATGTGGTACACACAAGGGCACAGGACAGAGGTTGAGTCATCTTTAATCCATGTCAACTGGCTGCAAGTGTGATTTAGTTATTGCCAACACCTGTTAGGTGCCACAGGTAAGTTACAGGTGCTGTTAATTACACACATTAGAGAAGCATCACACGATTTTTCAAATAGTGCCAATACTTTTGTCCACCCCCTTTTTTATGTTTGGTGGAATTATATCCAATTTGGCTTTAGGACAATTATTTTTGTGTTTTTTCATTGAAGACAAATTAAATGAAGATAATAATACCAAAGAATTTGTGATTGCAATCATTTTCAGGAAGAAACTAAGTATTATCTGTTGTAGGTGATGAGGGTGCAAATTGCAGCATGGAGCCAGCAACTCCATATGATACAAAACAGAAAAAAAACTGCACAGCACTCACAGACACAATGTGAACTGGTGCCAGCAGGGACACTGGATCAAATAACTAGAAAAAAGTACTCTGCAGTACTTAGCTACTAAAAACTTCAGAAATAAAAAAATAAGAATTTGAGTTTTTTTTAAAAAGTTTTTAAACTTTTTTCTCAAATATACATAGCTTGTTAGCACGTACATCATTGGTAGTAGATGAGTGCTGCAGAGAACTTTTTTCTAGTTATTTGACCCAGCGTTCCTGCTGGCACCAGTTCACATTTTGTCTGTGAGTGCTGTGCAGTTTTTTTTCTGTTATATATAGATATATCTATATATCTATATCTATATCTATCCTCCATTCTCCTCTGGCCCGCCACTCTGTGCTCCGTCCTCCCCTACCTGTGCTGCCCCGTCCTCCCCTACCCCATTGCTTCGTCCTCCGTCCTCCTCCTCCCCATCACTCTGTGCTCTGTCCTCCCCCTGCCGCTCCGTCCTCCCCCTGCCGCTCCATCCTTCCCCACCCCGCCGCTACCTCCTCCGTCCTCCATCCTCCTCCCCCCTGCCGCTCCATCCTCCCTCCCCCCGCCACTCTGTCCTCCCCCTACCTGCGCCACTCCATCCTCCTCCTCCCTGCCACCCCGCCTACCCCCGCCGCTCCGTCCATGAGCTCTTCTGGTAACTGACCATGGATTACATGACATCCCTGCTGTCTATACTACCTGTAAGTAGTGATATGTCACATGCTGGCTATTAGCTTTGACTAGCATTACAGTTGTATTGGCTGCTTAGTGAAATCATGGAGAGATTATTCCATTTGTACACAGCAACAAGATATAACCTTGTCTCCATGATTTCACTGCAACCAGTAAGTTACCTGTGGATAACCTAGAAATGTTGCCGCGTGTAAAGGTACCATCAGTGATCACTGTACAGTGTATCTATGTCTCTATCTCTACCCATTTCACCCACAGTATTGCCAGTTGGCACCTTAGGAGACTGTCTACTAGATTAATAATAGAAATGAACAAATCTGTTCAAGGCTGAAGTTTGAGGGAATTCTGGTTTCTGCGGTGCTCCGGTATGCTCTTTAGTCGGGACAGTGCAAGCCTCTGATAATGTGTGATTGGCTCGCCCTGGGGTTACATACTAGTTATCATCTATAGTTTAGTTGAAAAATAAAAAAATGTTGAAAATCCCACACTCTTGTCTTCTTGCATATGGTTGTCTGTATGTAGGCGGAAAGCCAAACAGCCAAACAGTGACTTACAATGATGTACGTCAGGGGTGGGGAACGCCAAGCCTCAAGGGCCTTCAACAGGTCATGTTTTTAGGACTTCCTTAGTATTGGACAGGTGATAATATAATCACCTGCCCTGGTGATGATCCGAACCCCTGTGCATTGCTAAGGAAGTCCTGAACACATTCACTGTGTTCAGTCCTGGAGTTCCCAACTCCTGACATCCAGACGTTAGCTCATCTCTAATTATTAATTTGATATTCATTGTATATGATTGAGTGATTTTTCATTTTTGTACTCATTTATATTACCAATATAGGGCTGTATTAGTAGGTATTATTTTTTTTTTTTATACCTTAAAGAAGCTTCAACTAGGTTTACTCTCAGCTCATCAGTTGTTAGAACACACACAACTCAGTACAACAGCGGCATCGGTGAGGTCTTAGCAGCTGAGATGGCTTGTCTGTGACACCCCCTCTCAAGTTCCTTTCGGGCCTCTACAATCCATTCCACACACTAGCTGCAGTCCAGCGGTCATGGGCTTTCTCTCTCCTTTGCTCCTTCTCCACTCAACTGCCCTTGACTTGGTGTTGTGCGTTCCTTTTTGTTGTCTTCCCACCCCTAACCGGGTTCTGTCCTAACGTTCCTCCCTCCACCTTGCTCCTCTCGCTATTCTGTTGCTAGACATTAAGTAACTTAGACTTGGGATCAGGGAATGTGTTGGGTGTGTGTGTGGGGTGACCGACTTACCAATCCCAGCTGCTGTGCTGTCTAGTGGCGACCAGTCCGCAGGGGCGCCATATATTGGGCGTCTGATACCCCACAGGCCCTCTGCCACTCATCAAACCTATAAATGGTTTATAGGTAAATAATTGGGTGGTCCCAGGGGCATAACTATAATAGTTGCAAAGGTTGAAATTGCACCCAGGTCCTGGAGACGAGGGGACCCCAAAGGTCCCTATGGCTTGTAGAAAAAGACTATATGCTATTAAAGATTTGCAATAATTGAGGGTCCCTTAGGAGCTTTTGCATCAGGGCCCATGAGCTCCAAGTTATGCCACTTGGTGGTCCTGATACAGATTTACCAAAGAGGCACATGAGCTTTTGCATTGTACATCAAGAAAGTTTGGTCTGTACAAACACTGGGCAATTGGTGCAGAGGAGCAAACTTAAAGAGGAACTCTTGGGCGAGAAAACTTTTTAGTACAATCCCTACCCTTCTACATGATGAAGCAGAGCTGTACACTGCAGTTCTAGGATCTATAGATCACTTATAATTTAATAAAATCATATCTGCTCCTCAGCTCTCCCCGCTTCCTCAAGGGACATAACATTTCAGCCTGACAGCTTCATGCAGCAGCAGAGAGCAGGAGGTGTGTTGGGGGCATGGATGCTGGGGGCTGCAGTATCATCCTACATACCAGCCCCCTCACACTTCTGTGGCGCCCCTGCGTCCAGGAGGCCACAAAGGGAACTGCAGCCAGGCAAGTAGGACAATTGTTGCACAACAACACCCTCACAGCCCACACAACCCATGTGCAGTAGATGGCAGCATCCAGCCCTGAGATTGGATACTCTAGGCAGTTGAGGGGTGGTGGATTTAGGGAAGTGGGTTGGGCACACACGTAGTCAGGTGACTTGACAGTAGAAATAGTGAGGGGGAGGAGGAAGGAGTTCAGTAGGCCCAGGGTGCCAAGCTGTGTAAAGATCAAGAACAGCAAAGACAGAGAAGCTGAGAAGCACGGCAAGGCCGAGAGACAGCAGAAGGCTGAGTGAAGCTGAGCAGACAGAAATACTCGCATGTCCTGAGAGTGTACGGTGTAGGAGCGCAGAATCTGTACCGAGCCAGTGCGAGCCGGAGGAGAGAGAAAGCATGTCCAAAGCCAATACCACCAGGAGTGTGAGGAGAGAGAGAGAGGGACGGTGATACCCGGGCCCTAGACATACAGCGAAGCTACCGACTGCAGGCGGAGTAGCCCTCCTATGATGCCGAGAGACGCAGAGAGAAAGGAGCCTGGTAGAGCCTCAGACTTGAGGACTGCTGGAGGCTGGGCTGAGTAGAGTGTTGGCTCTAGAGGGGGACCGTAGTTTACCCGGCATTCCCAGACACCGACGGGGGAACCACAGCTACACGTTAGGGTCCCTACCCCAAAGGACAAGCAGCTCAGTGACAAACAGGAGGACCCACAGGGGCCCGAGTCACCGCCATACTGTCCGGCGTTTCACACACACACACCCGTGAATACGGAGACCGTTAACAGCCCGGAAAGGACACAAAGACTGTGTGAGGGGTCACAGAGAGAGAGACCTGGCTGCAGAGTAAAGGGAACCCAGAGAGGGAAAGTGTGCCCGTGTGTTAAGAACTGAGACGTGTACTTGTACTGAACTTTGTAAGAACTGTAACTGACTTGTGAACTGTCTGAAGAACTGAGAGTAAACACGGAAAACCCTGAGATTGCCTCCCTTGTGTCTCTGCATGAAAGCGATTCTCTCCATACAGGATTACAGAAAACCCTCCACCTGCAGAGCCACAGAGCAGCCTGTCAGCACCAGCATTGAGGAGAGATTCCTGCAGCATCTCCACAGTAAGTGTACTGAACATTCCACAATAGACTTAACCCTTACTGCCCCGGGGAACACAGTTCTACCCACAGGAACTATTACACCTAAGCTGCTATTCCATCATCCCCGGAGGTTCTGCAGCAGCGGCGGCCCCATCACTGGCCGCATATAGAGGGTGGCGTCACGACTGACAATGCCCTGTAAATATCCCCTTTTATTGCCGAGCCCGGGACACGGTCCGGACCAGGACCACCCGTAACCTCCCAAGTAGTAGAACCGGTCCGGTACCGAGTACCCCCGTCCTAGTGGGCTCGACAACCTGGCGTCACGAACAGGATCTACTTGGTCCAAAAGAATTGGACCCCGTGCGCCTAAGGAAACGTGTTCTGGACTTTCCCGCCAAAATCTGACCTTAATGGCGGCTAGGGGAGGCTAACGCCATGTGCAGAGGAGGCATAACCGAAACGCCCATCGTGGGTCGGCCCAGTCCAAGGCGCGAAGAGAAGGACCCGCCCTGCCTCCCCTTAACTCCGGGAGAGCCAGCCGTCACTGTAAAAGAAGAGCCTCCGCCCCTAGACCCTCCTCCTAACAAGCTGGCGGGAACCAAGAAGGAAATCGTCATCAGGAGGGGGCGGAAAAAAGAACTGGAAGAGAAGCAGTCGTCATTGCAGTACATGAGGACGGAAGCGGAGGACGCCCAGGAGAGCGCTGCTGAAGGAAGACCACAAGTGATCCCGGAGAGCCCACGGAGTGACCCGGTGGAGGAACCCGGCCAGGGAGAGACCCTGTGTGACTGCAGCGAGATGGTGGAAGGTGGCCGAGAGCGTCCATACGTCCGAGATACCCGGAGGGGTATATTGCGACTGTTGCCCCTACAGATGACCCATGTTCAGGAACAGCATACCCGGATCCAGATTAACGTGGATCACCATCAGCAGACCTACCAGACTGTATCCATACAACCCGGCTGGGTTGAAGACACCTGTGACCGCATGGAGAGCGAAGGTGAATGCCGTACCGCGACCCTGATTGATGTGTCCGTGCAAGGTGAGCGAGGCCCGTATGGCATGAAAGAGCGGAGACTGTCCCTAGAGTCATTGAAGGAGGATGAGTCCTCAGACATGGAGTATCCAGACGATACCGAGCAACCGGACCCAATTGTTGATACGGGTCCCACAGATGCTATTGAGACTGTTCCTGTAAAGATTACAGCTGATGCAGCAACTCAAACTCCGGAGAGTTACTTGCTGATTCAAGCGTTGCAAGAACTCGAGTTGTTTCTCAGAAAAAGAGGACCACCAAAACTTCCGTGGAAGGTCAAGCTAGAAGAAAAGAAGGAGTGAGACCCGTGTCCTGTAACCAGAAGAAGAAGAAACTGTAAGTGTGAATGAGGTGTATTCCTTATTGACCCCATCCCATACCTGAATGAATGCTAGCATACCCCTGTTTGTCTTATATGTGTTATTGACATTGGCTACCATGAACAATAGCGATCAAGGACAATGACTTGATACGAACTTTGAACTGTATATAGTTGAGCACCTTAGTGTGCTCCCCTTTGGTTTTAAGACCAGTGTGCACAGGAGAAGTAGTACCAATGACTGTTTGAATCGTGAACTTTGTACTTTGAACTGCTTTTTGCCTTTTTGAAACTTTTTGCACTTTTTGAAAAGAAGAATGTTTTTATACTTTTGATACAAAGTAGTGTTTTATATGTGTTTTATAGTAAAGAAAGTGAATGCGTTGTAGCATTAGACCCCATAGAGGTCCAGGAAGGGTAATGACATACATATACCCCTGCACTTGTTTAATAGTTAAAGTAACGTTTAAGAAGACTCGAACCTCCCGGATGGGAAGAAACCAAGTATTCGTAATGTTTAATGTTGTTGTTATGAAAAATAAAATGTTTTCAGGGGGATCCATGACGGGCAGCGCGGGGACGCGCTAGTTAACTCCGGGAGAGTGTGGCGCCCCTGCGTCCAGGAAGCCACAAAGGGAGCTGCAGCCAGGCAGGTAGGACAATTGTTGCACAACAACACCCTCACAGCCCACACAACCCACGTGCAGTAGATGGCAGCATCCAGCCCTGAGATTGGATACTCTAGGAAGTTGAGGGGTGGTGGATTTAGGGAAGTGGGTTGGGCACACACGTAGTCAGGTGACTTGACAGTAGAAATAGTGAGGGGGAGGAAGAAGGAGTTCAGTAGGCCCAGGGTGCCGAGCTGTAAAGATCAAGAGCAGGAAAGACAGAGAAGCTGAGAAGCACGGCAAGGCCGAGAGACAGCAGAAGGCTGAGTGAAGCTGAGCAGACAGAAATACTCGCATGTCCTGAGAGTGTACGGTGTAGGAGCGCAGAATCTGTACCGAGCCAGTGCGAGCTGGAGGAGAGAGAAAGCACGTCCAAAGCCAATACCACCAGGAGTGTGAGGAGAGAGAGGGACGGTGATACCCGGGCCCTAGATATACAGCGAAGCTACCGACTGTGTGGCGCCCCGCAACGAGTGCGTCACAGGAGGGTATTGCAGCCACAAATGCAGCAGCAATATTCTCTGACCCAGCGGTTATGTGGTTAACTCAGAGATCCATATCCTGCATGCCTCACTTAGCATAGAGGGCCAATCAAGGTCCTGGTGGGCGGAGTGCAACGGTAGTGTGTAGTGGAAGTTTAGTCCAGGCTTAGAGAGTTCTAGTCTCGGGTCTGGAGAAGTAACAGCAACTTAGAAGACCTCTGCAGATTCCCAGCTCTGCAACCTAGGAGAGGGGGTTGCACAGTTGGTGCAGCCCCCTGGCCACCTTCTACCAGCCATCTCCTCACCTTTACCACGGTTGAGCACCATTACTCCCGGTGCATTACCAACCGACCAACAGGCTTCAACATGGGGGTCCAAAATCATCCCGCGCCCATCTACAGCCGGTTTGCTGGTACCGAAGCTAGCAGCAGTTCAGCTCTGCTATACGAACCAGAGGAGTGGAGGGACCGCTTTACAGGAGCACCCCACCACCGCCAAATCCAGTCGTCTAACCAGCGGTGTACCCACCAAGGGACCCAAGGCTCCCCAAAACATCCATCACGTATACTTTGGATAGGGCATTCAAGCAGCCTCTCTGTACCCGACCTGGTATTCCTGGGTGACAACGGCAACCTACTTAGATAGAATGGAGGAACACCGCAGATCTCTGAGGGACACCTATCACTGCTGAGTCCACCCGGTCTGCTACCTACAACTGTATACCATGTATTGCCTGCTGGTTACAGTAAAGACCCGTTACAGAGACTTACAGTGTCCCTGCTTCCTTATGACTACGTCCGTCTGCTCACAAGGTAACCGCAGCTGCCGCACAACATCTTGAGCAGCTCCAGCCTCCGGGAATCACCGCTTAGCCTGTGGGGAGTGTTCCATCTTGCTGCTATCCATCCCCCAGAGGTAAGGATTACCGAAACACTCATAGGTGGCGTCACGAAACAATTAACCCCTTAATCTGTTCCACTAACATGTCTTCAACTTTTTGATCTGCACTCAACCGGGCCCCACTACCGGCAGGCGCGGTCCACCCGTGACAAGGAGGAAGAAGCTACTGCCTGTCTAAACCGGAGTCCCAGCCACGGTGAGTCAACTGCAGGCGGAGTAGCCCTCCTATGATACTGAGAGACGCAGAGAGAAAGGAGCCTGGTAGAGCCTCACACTTGAGGACTGCTGGAGGCTGGGTTGAGTAGAGTGTCGGCTCTAGAGGGGACCTTAGTTTACCCGGCATTCCCAGACACCGACGGGGGACCACAGCTACACGTTGGGGTCCCTACCCCAAAAGACAGGCAGTTCAGTGACAAACAGGAGGACCCACAGGGGCCCGAGTCACCGCCATACTGTCCGGCGTTTCACACACACAAACATGAAAACGGAGACCGATAACAGCCCGGAAAGGACACAAAGACTGTGTGAGGGGTCACAGAGAGAGAGACCTGGCTGCAGAGTAAAGGGAACCCAGAGAGGGAAAGTGTGCCCGTGTGTTAAGAACTGAGACGTGTACTTGTACTGACTTTGTAAGAACTGTAACTGACTTGTGAACTGTCTGAAGAACTGAGAGTAAACACGGAAAACCCTGAGATTGCCTCCCTTGTATCTCTGCATGAAAGCCATTCTCTCCATACAGGATTACAGAAAATCCTCCACCTGCAGAGCCACAGCACTGCCTGTCAGCACCAGCAAAGAGGAAAGATCCCTGCAGCGTCTGCACAGTAAGTGTACTGAACATTCCACAATAGACTTAACCCTTACTGCTCCGGGGAACACAGTTCTACCCACTGGAACTATTACACCTAAGCTGCTATTCCATCATCCCCGGAGGTTCTGCAGCAGCGGCGGCCCCATCACTGCCCGCATATAGTGGGTGGCGTCACGACTGACAATCCCCTGTAAATATCCCCTTTTATTGCCGAGCCCAGGACACGGTCCGGACCAGGACCACCCGTGACTTCCCAAGTAGTAGAACCGGTCCGGTACCGAGTACCCCCGTCCCAGTGGGCTCGACACTTCTCTATAGGGAGGAGGTGTGATAGGAGGCATGGCCGCCAGCCCCATGCTCACACTACAATCCAGCCCTTGATATGCCATCCTTTGTGCACGGGGCTGTTCTGTTTTGATATAGCAATCATGTCACCAAGCAGATATAAATACACACTGTGATCCTCTGCTTTACAATGATAAGATGATGTATAATGTGTACTGATATGTATGAGGATGGGAGATCAGGCAAAGCACTACACGGTCTCCATTCCTCTATAGATACTTGATAGATTCCTGTCCCTGCAACTTTCAATGTTTTGTAAATTTCTAGCTATAGGGGTGACCATAGGATAGGATGGTATATCAGGGGCTGGATTGTAGTATGAGCATGGGGCTGATGGCCATGCCCCCTGCCATGCCCCCTCCCTATACAGAAGTGTGAGGGGGTGGGGATGTAGGATGATCCTGCAGCTCCCAGGGTCCATGCCCAAACACCTCCTGCTCTCTGCTGCTGCATGAAACTCTTGGGCTGAAATGTTATGTCTCCTGATGGAGGGGGAAGAGCAAAAGAGCGGGTATGATTTTATTGTTTTATAAGGGATCAGTAAAGCTCAGCTTCATCATGTAGCAGGGCAGGGACTGTACTAAAAGGTTTTCTTTCCGTGGAGTTCCCCTTTAAAATGAAACTACCAAGTCATTTTTCAGTATGATACTAATATTACCCTTGCATAGTGCATGGACCTTTTAAAAACATGTAAAATCATTACTGTATCATTTGTAGTTTCCATGTTATCAGCATTGTCAGACCCTGCAGAGAGCTCCTTGATGAGTCCTCTCCATTATAAGCAAACAGGAATAGTCCAGCTGTGTTATAAACTGTCATGTAATTATGTACTCCCTCTCAGCAGCTCTCTCCTCCCTCTTCCCTTTGCTCTTAGTGCAGCATAGTTTCAATTCCCATAGGAACTTCTGTGCTGTTAAGGACACAGAGGGAGAGAGCTATTGCAGATCTGCCTTATCTAGACTCCATATGTTTCTCAGGTATCCCTGCTGTGACAGTTTCTATGTTGTATTTCACCTCTTTCTTAGCTGCAGACACAGAAAGAAGAGACGAGAATACAGCCCCCACCCACACTGATGTCCTTTGCAGTGATGTGAATATGTGACATGCATATTCATTGTATGGGGAGTGGATAGCAGAGAACTATTCACTGTGAGTGACAGATGGAATTAATATCTTTATTTGAAGTTTACAAAGGATAGGAGAGAAATATAAGTAAAAGAAATACATGAATAGACAGAGTTTAGAGTGAGGAATTAGAACATGATAGCAGTTACATATGGATTTTTGACCTGACAGTTTTCCTTTAAGTTTCGAAGACTAAAAGCAAATAGTGACGCTGGACAAGTTTGAACATTGATGAGAATAGAAAAGCCATTATTCAGCCACTTGTCACTCAAAGTTATCGACACATCAGAGTGTAAAATAATGTTAGAAGTGACGCCGTCAAGATTATTCGGCAGTGGACATTTCATGTCAAAAGTAACTGAATGGGAAGTTGATTTTGCATTTGTGGGAAGGAAATAAAGAAAGTGAGACAATGATTCTCGAGGTGTCGAACACAAGAAGCAATCAAGAGCTATTTTTCATAAGGCGACATCAGGGAGGAAATAATCATGAGGGTCTGATACACAATGACAATCTCAGGTCCCCGAAGGGCTTCGGTTGGGTGTCAGATCAGGGCCTTCTTCACGCAAATACGCATTTCTTGGAAGGAACAATACTGAGTTAATGATAAGGCGCTGTACTCTACACTTACCGTCTAGATGAATTATCATACAGTATTTTCTGGGAAAGAAAAAATCCTAGCAAAGAACATATAAAATGTGTCATTCATCTAAGAAAGTATGAGGAATAGTTAATCAATGGACAAGAATAAAAAGAGATGAAAGACCTGCATCCCTGGGACACTACCACCTTAACTTATGCCCTAATCAATATGATATAGCCCCAGTGCACACATTAAATTGCCCAATTGTCATTCAGCGAGTTCAATACTCAATCTGTGACCTTGTGAATTTGCCGGAAGAAGGAAGGAATCAAAATTGATGGACGAATCATCAGCAATCTAAGATACGCAGAGGATACTACACTGATAGCAACAAGTGTAAATGGAATGAATGACTTACAACGGGTACGGAAAGTATTCAGACCCCTGTACATTTTCACTATTTGTTTCATTGCAGCCATTTGGTAAATTCAAAATAGTTTATTTTTTCCTCATTAATGTACACTCTGCACCCCATCTAGACTGAAAAAAACAGAAATGTAGAAATTTGTGCAAATTTATAAAAAAAGAAAAACTGAAATCTCACATGGTCAGAAGTATTCAGCCCCTTTGCTCAGTATTGATGATAAGTATTCAGCCCCTTTGCTCAGTATTGATGATAAGTATTCAGCCCCTTTGCTCAGTATTGATGATAAGTATTCAGCCCCTTTGCTCAGTATTGGTGATAAGTATTCAGCCCTTTGCTCAGTATTGATGATAAGTATTCAGCTCCTTTGCTCAGTATTGATGATAAGTATTCAGCCCCTTTGCTCAGTATTGATGATAAGTATTCAGCCCCTTTGCTCAGTATTGATGATAAGTATTCAGCTCCTTTGCTCAGTTTTGATGATAAGTATTCAGCCCCTTTGCTCAGTATTGATGATAAGTATTCAGCCCCTTTGCTCAGTATTGATGATAAGTATTCAGCTCCTTTGCTCAGTTTTGATGATAAGTATTCAGCTCCTTTGCTCAGTTTTGATGATAAGTATTCAGCCCTTTTGCTCACTATTAATGATAAGTATTCAGCCCCTTTGCTCAGTATTGATGATAAGTATTCAGCCCCTTTGCTCAGTATTGATGATAAGTATTCAGCTCCTTTGCTCAGTTTTGATGATAAGTATTCAGCTCCTTTGCTCAGTATTGATGATAAGTATTCAGCCCCTTTGCTCAGTATTGATGATAAGTATTCAGCTCCTTTGCTCAGTATTGATGATAAGTATTCAGCCCCTTTGCTCAGTATTGATGATAAGTATTCAGCTCCTTTGCTCAGTATTGATGATAAGTATTCAGCTCCTTTGCTCAGTTTTGATGATAAGTATTCAGCCCCTTTGCTCAGTATTGGTGATAAGTATTCAGCCCCTTTGCTCAGTATTGATGATAAGTATTCAGCCCCTTTGCTCAGTATTGATGATAAGTATTCAGCCCCTTTGCTCAGTGTTGATGATAAGTATTCAGCCTCTTTGCTCAGTATTGATGATCAGTAGTCAGCCTCTTTGCTCAGTATTGATGATAAGTATTCAGCCCCTTTGCTCAGTATTGATGATAAGTATTCAGCCCCTTTGCTCAGTATTGAGTATTTGCACCTTTTGAGCTTGTACAGCCATGAGTCTTCTTAAAAATGATGCAGTTTTCCCCCCTGGATTTGGGGATCCTCTCATTCTT
Organism: Allobates femoralis; assembly: GCA_033576535.1. NCBI lineage: Eukaryota > Metazoa > Chordata > Amphibia > Anura > Aromobatidae > Allobates > Allobates femoralis. The sequence continues at coordinate 29,670,626 of JARQOC010000003.1, forward strand.
CCTTGCAGATCCTCTACAGTTCTATAAGGTTGGATGGTGAACGTTGGTGGAGCCATTTTCAGGTCTCTCCATTGATGCTCAATAGGGTTGAGGTCAGGGCTCTGGCTGGGCCGGTCAGGAATGGTCACAGAGTTGTAGTGAAGCCGCTCCTTTGTTATTTTAGCTGTGGCTTAGGGTCATTGTCTTGTCGTATGTTCTCTGATAAGTGTAACATCTGTGCCATGTGGCCTCATCGCATCCATTTCATTTGGACTCTGAACACTCATGGGGCTTTTCAGTTGCACGGGACGGATAATGGATCAAGCCAGTCATTTTTTCCTTATTCTAACAATTTTTTAAAACCCTGTCTGTGTGTTCTGTGGATTATTCTAAATATGAAAAGCAATGGGAAGATTTCATTACGGAGATTTCCATCATCATTTGTACTCATTTCTATCCACATAACAGTCTGTATGGTACGGCAATAGACAGCAGTGAGGCTTATTATGTCCCAATTGTCATAATTACAATGGCAGAATAGCGATCTGATGTCACCGTGGTTCGCTCGGCCGGGCTGGACGCCAAATCCTCATGTTAATTGGTACAATTGAATCTAGAAAAGCTGCGGCGTAATAGGGATTATTTCTACATGTCTGACTCCAGGAGCGCGGCTTTCTCAACTGGCCCCTTGGACAATGATATACAATTTTATGCCAAATTTCATCTACGGATTCTGTTTGTTGAAAAACATTGGGAACATTTTACATATTATATTTTATTTAAGGGCACAATGTCCACATACATCAGCTACTCTGAGTGAGGCTGGTACGACCAATAGTCTAAATGGCCCCCAAAGGTCCTGTATAATGAACTGTTGGTCCCCAAATCTGACACATATACACATAGAGCAGAACTCATTCCCATGTGAGATGGCTTTACAACAGGTCATTTGCCCACAGGGTTTTTCTTTTCGGGTGTCTTTGTCACTGTAATGGTACCTTTACACGCCCCTACCGAGAGATAGAAACCGGCAGGTGTCGGAGACAATTGTACCTTTTACCTTCAAAACACGGCGAAGTGGCGGCGTGTAATTCAGGTTGTTGCTTCCTGTCTCTTTGGATACCGGTCTTTCAGCCGTGCTGAAAAACAAGCAGGTATAAACCCTATGGTAGTGGTGTGTAATTGGGGCACAGGTACGGTATTTGAGTTACCTGGGGCATGCTACAGCGTCATGTATACCACGCCCCATCAGCTATCATTGGTGGAGACTACTGTGTACCCATTGGCTGTCCCTGCACAGGGCGGCATATTTAACGATCTGACCAGTCACTACACATTTGCTATAGCGTCATGTATTAGCCAGCCTCCCTGCGCTGGCTGGCCAATCATGATGTTATTGCATTGTCCAATCACCGTAAGAACGCCGCGTAATCCACAACTCTGTCACGCCTATGTAGTTACAGCGCACAATATGTATGCCCAGATTCCCTTACTGTAGCGGCTGAAGTGCAGTACCTCTGCGGCGACTGGACCCTCAGGGGTGCCAAACAAAAAGCCACTGGATCGAGTCTCAAAACTGGGGCATGATGTCAAGACTTCCACTTTGTTGGATTTGGATTGAGTGATTGAGGGGAGACTGAATTTTTAACAATTTCTAATAATAAAAAATCAACTTGCTCGATCCTAATTGTGACCTTCTTGCACAGACTTGGCTTCATGAGATAGTCAGATGGTGTATAAGGGCGCCTTTACACTGGCGTTCCCCTCCGCAGCGTTCTGTGGAGGGGAATCACCATGTGACCGCAGCGGCCGCCAGCTCCTATCTTTAGAATGGGAGCGCACAGTGCTGCGCTTGACAGCGCGTGACCGTGCGCACCCATTCACTCCCATATGTGATCTGTGCGCAGGCAGATGCCGGCGCACAAATCACACACTCCCGCCCGCACCAGGGACGCAACATGTTGCATTTTGGTGCGGGCGGGAGTGTGTGATTTGTGCACAGGCATCCGCATGTGCACAGATCACATATGGAAGTGAATGGGTGCGCACGGTCATGCGCTGTCAAGCGCAGCACCGTGCGCTCCCATTCTAAAGATAGGAGTTGGCGGCCGCTGCGGTCACATGGTGATTCCCCTCCGCAGAACGCTGCGGAGGGGAACGCCAGTGTGAAGGCGCCCTTACAACATCATGTTTCCCAGATGATCCCCCAAAAAAGAGAAGAGTGGAAGACAAAAGAGAAGAGTGGAAGATAAAAAAGAAGAAGACTGCCACTTTGCTGAATAAAGTTCTCCCCTCTCCCTCAAAGAAATATATCACATTTAGAGGAATCCAAATTCTTACAAATACTATTAGTTAAGAATTGATTTGCTCGCCTCCAGTTGTGGCTTATGCTTATATTTCACTAGCTGGGTGCCCGATGCACATGCATCGGGATTCTAGAAGAGCGAGTCTCTGACTCGCAATGGCCGCTTCGCGGCCAATGCTTCGCGCTGCTAAGGCGACTCGCCATGCCCGCTGCGCGGGCATAGCGAGTCGCCTTAGTACTGCTCGCAATGGCCGCTGCGCGGCCAATACTTCGGGCGTATCCACATGACGACGCTGACTCGCAGCGCGAGCGGACTCAAAAGGGGCAAAAAACCCATTCGCAATTATATAATAGATTGCATTGCTCCCATCCACTTGGACGTCTGACTGTCATGATTTTCCCTTAATAAGTTGGCTTGTATTTACATGTTGGCGTCAAACCTTTATCTGTAACGCTGGAGTGTGCTTATCGATTTTACCTATTCCCCCCTTCCTGTATGAGGATTCTGATCACTTTCATCTTTCTTTTGTCAGGTTTCACTTCACGACTTGCCATTTACCATTGGCCTTACGCTTTGAACATTGAACCTGTTGTTGAATCTGTGAGTCCGGAGATCGGTTTATTCCCCAGCGAGATGTCGCGGGAAGTCGTTACTTTGCGGCGCTCTCCATTGTAACCACAGCTCCGCAGCGATCACAGACTATTCCCATAAGATAAACTCTATACAGGAGATTTGTAATGAGCCGCAGCTCTGAGGTCCTGCGTTCTGGGTAAACACTGTCACACCTCATTTCATAAAAGCAAATAGTCGTTGAGCTCGATTTAAGAGTCTTATGGATCCCGCGGAGATTTCTCAGCATCTGCCTACTCCCACGTCTAGCTGAGAAGTCTTCTGCATTTGTGGGAAATGCTGCTGTTTCTTAAAGGAACTGTGCAGATAAAACTTATATAGGGGAAAGTTCTGCAGCTTTTGGAAGGGAGCGTAAGTGGCTTTTGGTTGGAATTATATCTGTCTAAATATGGGTCATTAGCCCGTTTGCCTCGTTTAGCTTGTAGAAGACGAGGAACCACCCAACTGTTGCATTGGTTAAACTCAAGACCTTCCGGTTTCGGCAGTTTTTTAAGACGGTTGATGTGGAAATGGTGGCTGATGCCAAAAATGACGCCAAGTGTTTCTTTTACGATACTTTTCTTCGTTTTGCTTTGGTATTCGTTATTGTTTCATATGCTAAATTCTTCCAAATGGCGCTCGTGGTTTATGCTTTTTTTTATTTGTCTTTATACCAAACCTCCAAAGTCCAATTTCGGGCCCAGGGATGATGCGAACTTGCGTCCGAACCTCTGAACTTGGACTTTACAGATACGAGATGGGGCAGGAGGAGCTGTAAAATAAAGCATACAATTATTAATAAGCATTATAATTTTAATTACTGGTCCTGCGATGCGCCATGCCGCCTCACTGTATTCCAGCCGCATCTACTTCCGGGACCACTCATTAACTTCCGGATTATTCACTGCACTGCCCGGGCCATGCACTCGAATGAACTCTGACTGTCACTGTCAGCATCAGTCTTCTTCTCGCTCTGCATAGACTGCCGAGTGCATCCGCCTGCGCACAGATCACATATAGGAGTGAATGGGTGCGCACGGCGGTCTGCAAGCATCTGCAGACCGCCGTGCGCTCCATTATAAACATAGGGGCCGCGGTCTGCATGCAGATGCTTGCAGATGCATCTGCAAAATGCTGCAGATGCATCTGCAAGTCTGAAGCCAGCCTTGGAACAATTTGCTTGAAATTCGGCAGTTCGAGGTCATGTTCGATTTCAGTTCGATTTCAATTACGCAAGGTTTATACATACATTGCGGAACTGAAATGAAGTAAAATCAAGGGTTAGAAATAAAAAAAATTGATACTCACTTTTCACCGCAGGTCCTACAGGTCCTCACTACAATTCACTACTAGTGAGGACCTGTAGGACCTGCGGTCACGTCATAATCTCGGCAGTGGTTTCCGGTCACATGACGAGTTATCGCGAGAACTCATCATTTCACCGGGAAACGCTGCCGGGATCACATCTCCGACAGGTAGGCAGTGCTGGAAGCGTCGCTGGATGGATTAGAGAGGTGAGTATCAATTTTTTTATTTTTTTTATTTTTAACCCTTGATTTTACTTCATTTCAGTTCCGCAATGTATGTACCGTATATACTGTAGATTGCGTAACTGAAATTGACCACCACACTAGTGTTTTAGTGTGTTCGAGGGTGTTCGATGAACATTCGACGAACACACCTCCCATTCGACGAATCGAGTCGAACTAGAACGCTAGGGTGATGGCTCATCTCTACTTAGGAGGATATCTGTGTGTGCAGGTAACTATTACTGTGCAGAATTATAAAGGCAACTTAATAATAACCAAATCTATTCCCATCTCACTTGTTTATTTTCACCAGGTAAACCAATATAACTGCACAAAATGTAGAAATAAACATTTCTGACATGGAAAAACAAAACCCAAGAATGAGTGCCCAATATCGCCTCCTTTCTTTATGATGACACTCAGCAGCCTCCATCCATAGATCCTGTCAGTTGCTTGATCTGTTTATGTGGCGTCCTGTACCAGGTAAGCCACAAAACCAACTAGTACACTAAGGGATTTCCACATCTGGTACCCACATACACCCAACACCTTCCACCCCAGGCCTGTAGGGGGAGCACCACTGGTTATTGTTAAGCCAGAATACCTATAAATACAGGTGCTGGGGGCAAAGTTAGCCAGAATGTGCAGTCGCTAGGAGAACTGTGAAGGTCAGCTCAGAGCCTAGTGAGCAAAAACTGGTCAACCGGAGCCCTGCTAGGCCCACAATCAGTGCACCGCCAGTGCCAGTGTGAGGGTCCAGAGAGTGAGGGCCAAAGGCAGAGGCGAGGAACACTACAGACTGGGGTAGAGGAGCAATACCGGCTCACCCCACCAGAACAACGAGACCGAGTCTGCAAAAGGGAAAGAGATCAGCCTTTCAGAGAATCCAGAACACCGTGGAGGCCTAGCTTCCCGAACACCCAAAGCACCCACAATTGAGAGCTAGGGACCGCAGGAGGGATAGCATTTTCCCAAGAAAGAGCCCTCAGTGCAGCAACATGGGTGTGGAGAAACAGGAGGTCGGGTCTGGTTTCATGCCAGCCGGGCTTCAGGACAAGGAACAGGACAATGAGGCCTATACTCTGCTCGGTGTGGAAATCCCAAGGTGTCTCCTTCAACCTGGATGTGTGTACCTGCAAAAGTCATCAGTAAAAGGTACAGAAAAAGACTTTATTGTGTGCGTGTTCCTTCTTCAACCTGTCCCACACCACAAAAACAACGCTGCCCCATTCCTACCATGCTGCCCTATTCCACCATCAGCTCCGGATAACCCGCTTTTCCTGTAGAGAGCTGCAACATCTTGCTGCCGCCCATCACCCTGGTGGCCCAGCAGCGCTGGTGCCATCACCGGACCTACAGATGGTGTCACGACTGACAATAACTTAATCCCTGTAAATACATCCCTTTTCATTGTCACCCAAGGGCACAGGCTCTGGCACGGACCACCCGTGACATCCCCGCAGCTGACCGCCCGTGACCTGAGTGCCCAGTCCCTTGTGGCCCCAGACATTTACGATCAACATTGCGTGCAGCAGCCACCACAGCCTCCCAGACACTGTTCCCAGAGGTGTACTGTTTTCCCTCCCTGTAGATCTCACGTTTTAGGAGGGACCACAGGTTCTCTATGAAGTTCAGATCAGGTGAACATGGGGGCCATGTCAAGTGTCAGAAGCCAAAAAGGCTAAAGGAGCGGGATTAACAAAAGTGCGTGATGTGTTGTGGTTACTGGGTGTGATACCATATCTCCCAACTTTGTAAAAACGGAAAGAGGGACATATTATAAGGCACATACAGTGGAGCATGACAAGTTTTGACCATGCCTCTAGCCACACCTAAAGCCAAACCCATTTGCCATTTCTTTCCACTCTGGCAGGAGATGTCAGAGGGGCGGTGGTAGTGTGAGATATTCAGAAGATGCTCAAGTTCAGCACTGTCCACTGTACCTAGGATGGTTTGATATAGAGATGAGTTAGTCGATTCATGTTTCACCACTCCAGGTCCAGGTCACCGGCCCTGGCAGCTGGTTGGAGGTTGTGAATCTCTTACCTTCGGGCATCTCAAGGACAGCCTTTTATTGGCCAGGACTGGTATAGTGTCATCTGCGGATCATCTTTAGTTGGGTCCTGTGGATTATTTTTTGTTCATTCATTTATTGTCATTGAAGTCAGAATTTTCTTATTTTCCTATAAGCTTCACTACAAGAAGACTGGGAGGAGACTTAATAGCTGTCTACATATAACTCAAGGGCTGTTACATTGTAGAGGGGTCAGCTTTATTCTAGGGCTGTCATACTGTAGAGGAATTCTCATTTGCACAAGGAAAGACTAGAAGAAATTGGATGAAACTGATTGAGAGGAGACACAGATTAGACATTAGGAAAAACTTTTTGATACTGAGGGTAATCAACGAGTAGAACATGAGAGGTAGTGAGTTCTGCTTCAATGGAAGTCTTCATACAGAGTCTGGACAGACATCTGTCTGGTAGGTTTTAGAGTTTTGAGCAGGTTGTTGGACCACATGACCCAGGAGGTCCCTTCACACGATGACCCAGGAGGTCCCTTCACATGATGAAACAGGATGTCCCTTAACATGATAACCCAGGAGGTCCCTTCACATGATTACCCAGAAGGTCCTTTCACATGATAACTCAGGAGGTCCCTACACATGATGACCAAAGAGGTCCCTTCACACAGTCACCCAGGAGGTGCTTTTCAATTTCACCATTCTATGATTTTATGATTCTTCAACTCATAAAGTCCCATGGATTCCAGTACCACCTGTGCGCTGATAACACTCAGATCTTCCTCTCTGGCCCAGATGTCACCTCTCTGCTGTCCGGAATGCAAGAGTGTCTATCAGCCATATCCTCCTTCTTCTCTATCTGACACACCTACTTACCTGATCTATCACAATAAATGACATCACACTTTGCCCTGTACCTGAAGTCCACTGCCTCGGAGTGATCCTTGACTCTGACTTATCCTTCAGACCACACATTCAAGCTCTCGCCACCTCTTGCTGCCTCCAACTCAAACATATTTCCAGAATCCGTCCCTTCCTCAACCCTCAATCTACTAAACTACTAGTACATGCTCTCATCATCTCCCACCTCGACTACTGCAACCTCCTCCTCTGCGGCCTTCCTGCTAACACTCTTGCACCTCTCCAATCTGTCCTTAAATCTGCTGCCCGACTAATCCACCTCTGTCCTCGCTGCTCCTCCACTTCTACCCTCTGCAAATCCCTCCACTGGCTTCTAATTGCCCAGCGTATCTAATTCAAACCAGTAGCACTGATTTACAAAACATCCACAATCTGTCCCCCATATATCTCTGAACTAATCTCCCGATATTATCCAACTTGTACTCTTCAATCCTCCCAAGGCCTCCTTCTTTCCTCCACACTTGTACGTTCCTCATCTAAGACTTTGCCCGAGCATCACCATCCTCTGGAATTCTGCACCTCAAAACGTCCGACTGTCCCCTACACTCGGAACCTTCAAGCAGAACCTGAAAACCCATCTCTTCAGAACAGCCTACAGCCTGCAATGCTCACAGTGCCACCTCACCACCACTGGACCCGGCGCTCCACCACAATTGGACCTGGCACTCCACCACCACTAGACCTGGTGCTCCACTACCACTGGACTTGACGCTCCACCACCACCCGAGTAGACCCAACCTACTGTCTCTCTCCCCACTACCCTATAAAATGTAAGCCCGCAAGGGCAGGGTCCTCTCACTTCTCTGTACCAGTTTGTCACTGTCAGTTTGTTCACTGTATATTTACGGTAACTTGTTTGTATGTATCCCTTTCTCATGTACAGTACCATGGAGTCAATGGTGCTCTATAAATAAATATTATTATTAATAATAATAATAATAATAATTATGGAGCAATGGGCACAGACCCAGATGAGTGCCAGGAGGAGACCTCTCTCCCTAGTGCTAGGGAATTCATTCTGTATCATCCGCATTATCACCCCTGTGTTTCGAGGCTGCTGGGTGTTCAAACTCTCCAGCACGTCAATTAGATTTTTTTTGTTGTTTTTGGTTATATGTCCATTTCATGGAGACAGTGTCACATCCCCAGAGTCGGCTCTTGTGCCACCATGTGCCGCTGTGTTCATTCCAAAGGTGGTGCTGGTGACGTAATAATCTGACTTGTGGGTGTGTTTGTATGGCTGCCCAGCTGCAGTCCTTAGCCCTAACTTTAGCCAATTAGGAAGTACTGTGGTCTATTTGAATTCTGTGTGCTGCTGCTAGTTGCCAGATATACTCCCTGGTTCACGTGGTATTCCTGTTTAGGATTATTGATTTTCCCGATTGACCTCCGCCTGATTTTGTACTATTCTCCAGCCTAACAATTTTGTATTTTTCTGACCTCTCGGCTTTGACTCTGCTTGGCGACTTTTCTATTCCTTGACTGCAACCCATCTATAGTTAGCAACCCTCTGGACTTTGTAGTAAAGCCAGAACCCCGTATAAGGGTTAAAGGGTGGCGGGATATCTCGGAGTTGGTTTGCAATTAGTCTGTCTGGTTCTCCTTTTAACCTGTAAGTCGGGCAGACATTACAGACAGTAGTTGTCCTACAAAAGTCATCTTAGAATTGGTTTAGAATTTCATTAAAACACTTTGTGCCTATAGAACTGCTGCATGAATCCCAAACAGCGCACCATGTGGTTAGGATTGGAACTGCAAGTAAAACCTCTCATTTCTGGAACCTAATCATAACGTTTAGAGATATCATGCAGAACATTTCCTGATATATTTCTTTTTGCTACAGTCAATCTTCGGTGCTTGCTGCCTTCATTATGATATCAATTTTTTTCATACCTTCTACTTTCCCTTTTATCAGTGAGTCATGTCAATTTAGTGCCTCAGCTCAGTTTATTAAAATAGGATTATGCCGATCTGCACTCGTTAGAGGAACCTGACTTTTTCAATGCATGTGAAAATCTCTGAATAGCATTAAACTAAAATAGGAATTATTGCTTTTTTATTTTTAGACCGGCCGGTACGGGGGATGAATAATCAGCGCCATTCACCGAACGTTTCACTAGATGATTTGAAAGTCAAAGAATGAGCAATGGAAGGGGTGAGATATTCTCCGTGACACTTTCATCAACCGGCCTGGCATTTTAGCGGTGTAAAGCCATTTATAATTGAAAAAAAAGAAGGTTGGATTCCGCAGATAACACAATCACGACGACTGCAGCTCGGATGGTTCAGAAATGGAAAATGTTAAGATCCTTTAAATGCATTGATCGATTTAGGAGACAAACAATTCTAATGCTCCATTAGGGAACAGTGTGCTTTTATGGGGGCCACAAAGAGCACATCTTGCCCTGGAGGATCCGATCAATTGATTTCTATAATAAGTGTGCAATCCTTCATTTCACCTGTGGTGGTGCCGTAGGGGTTTACAACATTTTCTGTAGTGTTCTCTCACTGATTGCTGAGGTTCACAGCATATGAACATCATGGAGGAATAGCTTGTAGAGTGAAGGACCAATCTACAGGACTGTCTGATAATTGGACCAAAATATCAAACTAACACCTCACATTTCATCTATAGTGTTTATTGCATTTTTTTTTTATCCTTCTGCAGTTTGAGGCTTGGCCCTCTGGGGGGTGTCGGTCACTTGTGATGCATACAGTCATATGAAAAAGTTTGGGCACCCCTCTTAATCTTACTCATTTTTATTTGTTTAAAATTGGGTTTATGCAACAGCAATTTCAGTGTGATATATGTAATAACTGATGGACACAGTAATATTTCAGGATTGAAATGAGGTTTATTGCACTTACCAAAATGTGAAATATGCATTATTTCTAAATTTGACAGGTGCAAAAGTATGGGCACCCTTCTGATTTTTATGATTTGAATACTCCTAACTACTTTTTACTGAGTTACTGAAGCACTAAATTGGGTTGGTAACCTCATTGAGCTTTGTACTTTATAGCTCGGTGTATCCAATCATGAGAAAAGCTATTTCAGGTGTCCACTTGCAAGTTGTTCTCCTAGTTGCATCTTCTCTGAGGAGTGGCATCATGGGCTCCTCAAAACAGCTCTCAAATGATCTTAAATGACTGTATAACTGTTGCAGAGCAGCCCGCCTTGTCTAACAGCTCGGTGTCATTAATAGGCTGTGTTCTGACACTGTGCTTCGCATAGGCTGGAGTGGCTGCCGCTCTATGGTGATCTCATGTCCTGTGATACCACCAGTCTCCTCCTTGTGGCATGGCTGGATGCAGGTGCCACAATCGCCCCCATGTCAGGGTTGCAGGAGATGGAGCACCGGTGTTGGGTGACATGGGTTGCCTCCTAGAGTGGCTAGCAGTGTCCTGCTAAATGCAATGGATATTTGTAAGTGGGCAAATGTGGTGAGTTTTTTTTTCTTTCTTTCAGTGCTATTCCCAGCAATCAGACAGGTGATAAAGTATTATGGTATGTAAATCACTTTAACCACCAGTAAAGAAAATCTCTCAATATTGCCCCCATCCTGAAATTCTATTGTTGCTCCTCTGTCGTGGCTCCAATAATGGACGCTTCTTCCTCTCTCGGGTTCCTCTGACCTTATGTTCATTGAGTCACTACGGTCCACATCTCTGCTGTCACTCCCTAAGGTGAAATATGCCTGTAAGGGAGTAGGAACGGCAGGGGATGCACAAAATTAAGACATTGCGGTGTCTGTGGGAGAACAGCACCATCTGCTGGTTAAGAAGAACAACTAGAAACTAAGTGACAAAATTGGTGTTTCCTCGAGGGAAGAGATTAGCAAAATGCTGGGTCAGGTGACAGCTATGATGCAGTTGCAAACTATAAAAACACGGACAGTAACGGAGGAGATGGTGCCAGGACATGAAAGGAAGTAGATGTGTGAGCAGTGGAGAAAGCCTACAGCCGCCATTACCAGAGAAATAACCCGTAAGTGATCAGATCTTGGAGAAGGCCTGAGTCCTACTAGTCCCAGAAGGAATCTGAAGACCGACACCAAATATTGAGGATTGACTCCAGAATGAACCCAAAGACTGAATACTGAACATCGACTCCAGAAAGGACTCAAGACCAAATACCAAATACCGAAAACTAATGACTGAAGACCGACCAATGTTTCCAGAAGATGATCAGCATGAACCAGGACGTTGCTTCCTGTCCACACATCCAGACGTACGGTTCTCAGTGAAGGAACCCAAAGACTGAATACTGAACATCGACTCCAGAAAGGACCCAAGACCAAATACCGTAGACTAATGACCGAAGACTGACCAATGCTTCCAAAAAAATGATCGGCATGAACCAGGACATTGCTTCCTGCCCAGACGTCCAGATGTCCGGTTCTCAGTGAGGGCAGTTACCTTCTAACTCTGGACTTATTGCTTTGTGGGTTGTACTATAGTCCCATTAGAGCTGGAGTGACACTGACATTTTCCTAACAGAAAGACTTGGACTCATTTGACCTCAGTAATATCTGTTATTTAGCGTTATAAGAAGCAAAGTGTACTATATTACATTTAGAACTTGCGTATCTCTTGCATGGTATTATTCTATTTGCAATTACTTTTACTGTTCCCTGATCATATCTTACCATCGCTGCTCCTTTGGTCAAATACATTTTTGTTGAGAGTCACCCGTGAGCCGCCTTTACTGCGTCGTTGCATTCTCGTAACCTGTTTACAGGCCAGCTTAGACAATCACGTACCACATGAGTATTGAGGTAGATTTGCATTTGCCGCTACTACATCACTGGGCTAGGCTTTATAACATTAGCCCTGCCATGCTGCAGGGCTCTGCTAATTTGCGGAAAAAGGTTGAAAATCTGCTACCGCATCACCGATATGATTGTGCTGTTCTATTTCCTCCAGAGACACAACTATCATAATCTCAAGTGTCTCCTGATAAACCCAGCTCTGGCATACCCCCAGGCTCTGTTACATTATATCCCAAGAGTGTATAATGATGCACACGTCATCCAGTTTAAACAGCTCTAGTGTTCCACATGTTAGCTCTGTGTGTACAACAGATGCCATCCAGCCTCTCCAGCTCTTCTGTTCCACACTGCACTGAATGCCATACTGCATATCCAACTTTGCTGTGTCACACTGTTCTAGATGCCAGTCAGCATTTCCAGCTCTGTTATTCCACTCTGCTGTAAATGCTGTTCTGCCTATCGCATTCTGCCGTTCCACACTGTGCAATATGCCATTCAGCATATGTAGCTCAGTTTTCCACCGTGTTGCAGATGTCTTCCAGTATATCCAGCTTTGCTATTCCGCACTGCACAAGATGCTGTACAGCATATCCAACTCTGTTGTTTCATACTGGACTGACACCTACGGTCCGTGCTGTATATCCAAGCTTATGGCTTGGAGAATCGACCTCACCAGTTAAATCTTAAAAGTAAGCCATCATCAATTTTTTTGTCTGAACCAAACCTAGTGTGGCACCCCAGAGTTCATGTGCCACAGTAATACCACTACAAAGGCTTAACTCCCCACACAACCCAAAACACTATGCTAGCGCCTCCAGGCCAGAAGGGAGAGCTAAAGCTGCTTCCCTATATATTCTGGTGTGGAGAGGAAGTGGCTGTTAGTTCAGCGCGGGGTAGCGCTGAGAAAGAAAGACCTGGGTGCAAAACAGCTGCGTTGGGCATAACCCCCGGTCCACTGTCCAGTTCCAGGCCTAGCCAGGGTCTGAGGAACGGAGATAGGAGAAGTAGAGAATCACATCTGGGAGACTGAGCCCCCTGAGACTCACCCCAGAGAAGCGCATACAACCAATACCGGATCCAATGCTGTGCCTGACACAAACAGCACGGTGAACACCGGAATAGTGAAGGTCCCACATCTTCACTGTACCACAGCAAAGCAACTTCATGGGGTCAAGAACACGGAATAAGACTCAAGTTGCCTAGCAAGTTGGTACCCATGAGAGGAGACAGGGCCAGCAGCCTAGTTAAAGCGACAGCAGGGTCACAAACACACAGCGCAGGAGTAGGAAGTCAAGGACCCGGACAGGGTGAGAAGCAACCCGGCCCCTGTACAGACTCCGTGGACAGTACTCTGCTGAATGCCATCTACAGTAAAGACTTGGAAAACTACAAAACCGTGAGTCTGTGTAATCCTTGCAAACCCTGTTCTCCCTCACAAACTGTTATCATCACTACTGCCCCGGGGACCAGGCTCTGCCCGTGAAGAGCCGTCACATCACAGGCTGCCATCCATCATACCCGGAGGTTCTGCAGCAGCGGTGGTCACCCTGACCACATACCACGGGTGGCGTCACGACTTTATCCCCTGTAAATAACCGCCGTGATAACCCCCGTGATACCCTGGTCCGGTACCGAGAACCCCGTCCCAGTGGGCTCTACATTAGCATTTTTAGAAATGCCTGTGGTGCTGTTGTGGAGGGGTAGCGGTGCAAGGTCTCAGTAGTCATGGACGAGGCAGAGCACACCCCTGCCGACTCCACAGTGAAATATTTCTTTTTACAATTGCCCTCAGTGAGGGTCAAACCAGATATGGATTCAGTCAGGGTTTGTAATAGTTCTTTACTCAAACAGCCTCATGAAACACAGGTATCCAACATAAATATTTCTTTCTTTGGGACAGTTACTTCAACAGTATTTAGTGCAGATAGCTCCTACCGTCCCCTTACACTCTTTGTCCAACATCAAGATGACGCACCATAAGCTCATTGAGTCCCAATTGGATCCAGCCTTTCTCCACCCACAGGGTTATGTTTCAGAAAAACAAACAGAGCAACTACTTGACAAGGTTTCTTTACCCATGACACCATGCCGACCTGTCCGCCTGAGTCTAATGGTGGGTTTACACGCTTCAATCTCGTTCCGATATCGCAACTCAATGGCGCGGGACCGCGCATTTATTGCACGTTTCTCCCGCATCGCATTGGATGTTTACACGCTGCGATATCGGAATACAATGTCCGTGCGATGTCTACGCCCCCAACCCAGGATCGCACACTTAACATGGGAGTGAATGGGTGACATTTCAAATCGCATCGTAGTTGGGCGTTTACACAGCACGATCCGGCTCCAATCTCCCTTCAATATCGGGGCATTGACTAGCACGCTCATTCAATCCCCGATATCACATTGACATCGTTCCTGCATCGTATTGGACGTTCACACCATACAACGCAGGAACGATATCGGGTCCAACGATCGAACCACGTGACTTTTCATTGAAATCGTACTACGATATCGCAACGTGTAAACCCGCCATAAGTTGGAGTCAAAACACTTGGTGTCATTGAATTCAGCTGTTTCCCAGGAATGCTTCCTCAGGGCTGGGGTAGAGTACCAATGCACAAGGGTACCAATGTCCTGGGACAATGTCTCAGTACTCTCATTCTCGGGGTGACTTAGAAGGTCTGGCAGAATTAATTGTTGGGCTTCTCAACACAGCTCCTAATCTTCATCTCGCTTCACATTGAGGGACAACCATCTCAAAACTACACTGCCTCTAAAGGTATCGTCACACCCCGCCATATCGCCGGCGAGAAAGCTGGCAATTCCCAAATTCAGCGATGTGGAAACCACATCTCATGTGCATAGTGGCATGTTACTGGGAGATTCTATAGCGAGAAATCGCCGGTGGAGCGTCGCCTGATTGCCCTGCACTGCAGTGAAATCAGACAATATCCACCAGGTGATATCAGCGCATTGTGGCGTGTGACAGGGCGATAGCGATGTAGAAAGCGAGCTCAGACATTCTGGAATCAATCCGGTAGGCGTGCCTGAGCGTGGTGTTTTCCGAGCCCCGTCTTCAGCGATTGATGGCTTATCCTGCGTTCCCATTGGCTGCCTGTGGCAAAGGCGCCATATTTGATGATGTGTATATTCTTCACCAGACTCATCTTCTTCTGCTTCACAAGTGTCAGGAGAGGCAGTCAAACTATGAGCGTCATGGACTAGAGCATCACAATGATACTGCGTGTATAATGCTGGCACGTCTTGACTTATTGATTAATCCTCCGATATTGACGATTGGTGTATGAATTCATATATGTTGAATAAGCCAATTCCAAGTGCTGGTGGCTGAAATGTCAAAACCAACATGTTGAGCATACACAAATCACAAACCATATGGGCCGCCAAATTACATACTAACGCACGTATGTCTTCTATTTGCTCCGTACGCCCGTTACCCTGCAGATCATTATTGATTTAGTTTGGTGACGCCACGGCGTACCTGAAAGGCTCACCACTCTGTTGCGCCTTAACTTGTCTGGGCCCTCAAGTCTCCTTGGTGTAACCAGCGTGCGCTATGACGTCTTGTCGTAGTTGGACGTTGTGCCCTGCCTTCCAGGTGCTTTCCCTTCCTCTGCAGAGGTAGCGATGGCGCCAGGGCAGAGAGCTGCAGCATGGGGCGAGCCAGAGCTGCTAATTCTCATAGACATTCTGGACAGGCGGGATTATTGGTGCCACCATCGGCACCAGCACCCACGTCTGCACAAGCAGGCCATCCTGCGCAAAGTGAAGAGGGCCCTGCTGAGGAGACTGGGTGTGGACCGCACCACCCAGCAGATCCAGAAGAAGGTGGCGGACTTGAAATACAAGTGTCCAGGGCGCATTGCCAACATGCAGGCACGGCTTAGGAGGCTCCGTGGTGAGTAATTGTGATACACACATACCTCATCCCAACACCAAACAAACATGTAGCACCACATGGAAGTGTAGCCTGTCCAATAGGTACCCTGAGTAGATGATGATGAAGCTTTATCCATCGGCATCTACAAGGTGTGCAAAATGCAACATGAAGGTGCGGAGTACACTACTATGTGTTGGCATTGTTGACATCAACACTGCCGTTTTAACAGTAGATCAACACACATAGCTGTCTAATAAGGTAGAAGTCAACATCTACATCTTGTAAGTCATGTAATGCTTACCAACAATGCCAAAAATGGTAAGTTATTCTAGTGCTGCCTTTTTTCAGTAGTTTAAGTCATGTAATGGCCACCATTACACATACAGCCAATATCTATGTGCTGTGTGACATATAGCCTGCCACACAATGGTGGTAGGAATGGCAATATATCCATTACATATAGCATAAATGTATACTGGCACATGACCAGTCCACCACCTGTTCCCTGTGTGGTCATTTGCATCTGTACATTAGCCTTGATGTATATGGATGGGTCAGTAATGTTTGTTTCTAACTTAATACTGTGGTTTGTTGCCTAATATGCCATAATTACTCCCCTGCATCCACACCATAGGTCTGCACACACAACATTAGTGTCCCAATTGTGTGTGTCACAGCCACTGTCATGGCCACCACTATATGCGTGTGTGCACTGGATGTCCACAAAACTGTGTTTGGCCACGACCATGTACTGACGTGCACCGTCAGCTGACCTCACATCACTTTGCCCAAACCAACAAACATGTACATGTTGACTGAAGTCATTTCTGACATTCATACAAATGACATTGGTGATGTTATAGGTTTTGTTGATCGGTGGCAATTACCAAACTTCGGTGGGGCATTGGATGGTAAGCACGTGAGGATCACGCAAGCCCCCCAACACAGGGTCCTTTTATTACAACCATAAAGGGTATTTTAGTGTGGTCCTCCTGGCCCTCTTCGATACTCACTATGAGTTCCTCTATGTGGATGTTGGCATGAACACCGTGTCTCAGATGGGGGTGTGTCTCGACAAAACTCCTTTGGGCAAGACCTGAGGAGAGGTGCTCTGAACTTGCCCTCAAATGATGTCATGACCGGTCATCTCAACTTTGCGTTTGTGGGGGATGAAGCCTTCCCACTTCAGGCTCAACTACTACGGCCATATCCCCAGAGGACTGTTACTTCTGAGAAACGCATTTTGAATTACCGGCTATCCCGGGCCCGCCGTGTAGTTGAAAATGCATTCGGGATCATGGCCAATATATTCCGCTTGTTTCATACACCTTTGAATATGAAACTGGAATCTATAAATATAGTAGTGCTGGCCTGCTGTGTGCTGCATAACTTCCTGCGTCGTAGGAATACTACATCATACATGCCGGCAAGTTATGTGGATTCAGTGGACTCCACAACAGGGGAAGTCAGTCCCGGGGCGTGGCGTGCAACCAACCCTGGTCTGCATAGCATTATGCTGTGCACAGAGGTATGTGAGGCCACAATGGTCTTTATGGGTCCCTGCAGCATTGTCTGCTAATGTCCTGTACACAGGTCCAGGCCTTTGGGCCACACTGTGGCTGTATTTCCCTGTCCATATTAAATGGATTTACACATGCACATATGTCCAGAGTGTTGTTTGTTGCTTACCAACATCACCAACAGTCTCACACATAGCCATTCATAGCGTATTCACAGAGCAACAGACGAGCCGTCCTGTGTGGCACTTTGGCGACGCCAAAGTGTCTTGCAGAAGCCGCAACACATGACACCAGCGTGGAGTAGCGAGATAGTAGAAAGGGCAAATGCGTCATGTAGTGGGAAGACGTCCAGACAAGGCTGACCAATGGAAACGCAGTTGTGTAGGCCAATTGGAGTGGTATGGTGCGGTGTAACACACTCTGGCACGCCTGTCTCCTCGCTGTGGTCAAACTCTACGTCCACATCGCTGATGTGGTTGTGGCATCTAACTTGGTGATGTGTGATGGGAAGATCGCTTCCGGTCTTCTGCAGGCGATTTCCGGAACGTGGGATCACACACGAGATCACTACGTGTGACATCTCCACAGCGATCAGAAAAAGTGCCCGAAACGTGCGCACTCACATCTGATCGCCAGCAATATGGAAGCTATATGGCGGAGTGTGGCGGTACCTTAAGGAGTACAATTAATTATCATTAATTACTTCACTAACTCAAGGAAACCGGGGGTGCAGTCTTTACCTTGGCCGCAAATATATAAGTTCACTTACCATCTTTACATATAAATGTATTTCACATCAAATCATACATTTTCATAAATAGTACCCTCCAGAGTATAGGGGAACAGAACCATTAACCTTCTACATATCCTCCTCTCTTTAACCTTGGTCGTCCTCGACCATGTAACCTATGAGTTACCACTAATCATACACTTTTCAACAGTATAATTATATACGGCAATAACGTTTTTTTCCTCTGCTGATATAATTTTATTTGTGTCCCTGCTACATAGAGTACTTTATAATGGCTATGTCTGACAGTGTACGGAGCATGTCTAATACTTTTGTAGGAAATTCAGAAAATCTGATAACATAAGGAAATGACTAAACAGAGAGAGATGTTAGTTCAAAACTATATTGTAGACAAATTAACAAGCAAAACACAATACAGAAAATAAAAAGAAGGCGTAGAATGAGTCCAGAGAATACACAGTTCTATTAAAGGGAACCTGTCACCCAAAATAACCCTTATAACCTATTAATACCTGTCCCTGCAGCCTTACAATACATTCTAACACATCCCTGTCTCACATTTTGTAGTAATCTACAAGTACAATAATATAGTTTGCAAACTTACAAAATTCTTGTCAGAGGGGCGTTCCTCCAAGGCATTTTGGCCGGTAGGCGGGTCCCCTGTGCCGCGCTACCCCTGCCTCGTTGCTCCAATACGCCCTAATAGGCATCATTGTACAAATGCAGAGTGCGGGCACGATTTCAATATTGTGCCCTCAATGTCACCGCTGCAACGCGGTCACGTGACACCGGGATCGCCGCGTCACTTCCGGTCGTACTCAGGCAGACTTCAGCATGCAATCTGCGTATGTGCGAAGTCTGTCAGTGAGACCCGTGACCGGAAGTGACGCGTCCCTGCGTCACATGACCGCGTCACAGCGGTGACGTTGGGGGCGCGATATTGAAATCAACCGGCCTGGAAAATGCACTGCAATACGCACAATAAACAAAATGCAGCAAATAAGGCTTAAATGACACACAGTTGTCTGTACAGAGCTGGCAGCAGGAAGGTCCATGGAAGGCACACTCTAGGCGCAGGAGAGGAATAAGGATAGAACAGAATATGCAATCGCCAAGCAGGAATGCAGAGTCATTTGAGTAGCAGAAGCAGTTAAGTAAGCAGCTCAGCAAGAGCAGGAACAAAATACTCGAGAAATGGTGTGGAAGACAGATTGGAAGTTATAAAGCAAAAAAGGCAGGAAACACATAAACGTGGTAAAACATCAAACTCCATTTTGGCAAAGTGCGAGGAAACACTGAAGGCAGCCTGGAAAACCCGGAAATCCTGAAAGCATGGTTTGATCATACCATTTCTCCTGGGCAGGGGGAGGGTTGGGTGCAGAAGAGTATACAGACATTACAGCATTGGATTACAAATAATTCTTTGAAATATAACTTTTTTTTTTAACAAAACAGGCTAGGAAATGTTTTACCTCAAAAAAAGAATGAGCTGTGATCCCCGGCTGTAATGTCTGTATACTCATATATTCTGTGATCCTTGGCTGTAATGCCTGTATACTCTTATATTCTGTGATCCCCAGCTGTAATGTCTGTATACTCTTAAATTCTGTGCTCCCCGGCTGTAATGTCTGTATACTCTTATATTCTGTGATCCCCGGCTGTAATATCTGTATACTCTTATATTCTGTGATCCCTGGCTGTAATGTCTGTATACTCTTATATTCTGTGATCCCCGGCTGTAATGTCTGTATACTCTTATATTATGTGATCCCCGGCTGTAATGTCTGTATACTCTTATATTCTGTGATCCCTGGCTGTAATGTCTGTATAGTCTTTTTAATTCTCTCCAGCCCAGGAGCTCTGGTATGATCAGAGACATCCATTACATAGTACATAGCAGGGACACATATATAAGATTATCTCAGCACAGGAACAATTTTTTTTTAAACATCCAATTGTGGGAATTATTATTGTTCCAAGATTGATTGATTAAAATGAGCTTTAAAATGACCTTTGATAGTGGAATAACCACTTTAAGTCCCATGTTAATCCATTCCTTGGGCACATCCTTATAATGTCTAGGAGAGTTCAAGGGTCTGACAAAACCCTACGTTTCCCACCTCCTCTTTTTGCAAACCACACTCCATGGATCCATTACATTTTTCTGCCAGGGCACAAGGACAAAAGGGACAGTGCATAGGAAAAAGGGCAGTTCATAGGAGAAAAGTCCATAAACACATGGGGCATTCATGGGGATAAGAAAGGGGCAAGGAAGTCCATGACAATCCGTTAACAAGGCATTAGAGCGGAGCAAAGTGTGCATGCGCATGCTGGCAATGTTCCTTTGCAGACTCAAGGATTTGCTTGGCTATGTGGAAGACAAATGACGTGTCAATCAAAGCAAGAGGACGAAAATCCGCAGCTGGGAGGAGGGGGTCGACGTCGTAGCAAGGATAACCATCGGTCAGGACCGTTCAGTTTTACATAGAGCATGGGAACATTTAAAAGGTTTTTGCAGGGTGTATAGGGGGAATCATGGAAAAATATACACCTTTATGGAATGCAGCCAGAGGCATAACTACACCCGGGCCCTGGGGGGCCCCAAAAGTCCATTTGGCATATAGAAAAAGACTATTTCTATTAAGCATTTACAATAATTAGGGGCCCATTGGGGCTTTTGCACTGGAGCCTATGAGCTTCAAGTTTCGCCACTGAATGCAGCTCAGGTTCTGCTCGAGGTCCAAGTCTCAGTTCAGATGTGAAATACCTGATGACTGATTCCCTTTCAGGCAACCTGCCTATTCATTGATGGCCATCATATAAGGATTGTCATCCAACTCTGCCATGTTCCTAGATAGAAAATCGGAAGACGTTTATCGCAGTATCACTGCAGAACTGGGCACATTTATCACTCGGACTGGGAACGGCAGCGCAACAGCCTCCGTGGACGGCATATCAGCAATACCTAATGACTTTCTTATTTATTCGGTGGCCATTTGTCTCCGCAGTCAGTGGGATCCAGAGCACCTTTCTCTATTAGGTTACAACTTGTTCTCATGACATATTTATTCTTGCTCGTCAGCCTTCAGTTTGTGCCTTATCTTATTATATCGCATGCTGCAGCCTGCGGTTGTATTATTTATCCGTTCAGCTTCTAGTTTATTCGGCTTTTTCATCAATTATGGTTACAGCACAATGAGCTCCTCCGGATTTGTAAGGTTTGGTGACAGAGAAGTGATGGTGTGAACCCCTGGAGATCTGCCCTATATTCTCCTGCTATTTATCTTCTCTGGGATTTCTGTATTTACAAAGTTTTCTTTGGAGGATTCCGGAATGATATTTTATTATGTTTGTTGTACAGTTCGGTAAATTTCTTCACTTGTGTTTTCTACCTGGGTAAAATAATAATTTTGAGAATATTAGGTATGGCAAAAGTAGAGTTGTAGTTCCACTAATAGTATTATGGTGGGTTTACACGTCCTGATATCGGCGTCCAACTCTGACCAAAAGTCACGTGGTTCGTGCGTTGGACCCGATATCGTTCGTGCGTTGTATGGTATAAATGACCAATACGATGCAGGAACGATGTGAAACCGATATCGGGGATCGAATGACCGTGCTATTCAACGGGTCGATATTGGATGGTGGTTGGAGCAGGATCGTGCTGTGTAAAAGCCCAACTACGATGTGCAGTACAACATCCCCTATCCTCTCCATGTTAAATAGTCGTTCCTGGGTCGGCCGTACAAGGGGGGCGTAGACATCGTAGGGACGTTGTATGCCGATATCGCGCTGTTAACATCTCCTGTGCGATCTTGGAATTCTGCCCAGAAAAAGCGCGCTCCCGCGGCGTTGGATACAATATCGGACCGACGTTGGGACGTGTAAACCCACCATTAATGATGGTATTTGTGTGAATGGTAATAATATCAGATGTGTAGCAATAGTATAACCAATGTGATTGATCTTAGTATTGGTGCCAGTGTAGATATACTGAGTTTTTCCAAAATTAAGCCCTCCCCCAAAAATAATCCCTAGCTTGATTTTTAGGGATTATTGGAGTAGGCTTTAAATATAAGCCCTACTCCAAAAATAAGCCAAGTTATGTCATGTGGTGGTGATAGGTTATGTCACTAACATAACGAAGACACGACCTAACGCTGGAGGCACTGGAATAGGCATAGTGTAACTCCCAAATTGTCCTGCCGCTTCCTCGCACCGTGACAGGGTAAAATCTTCTCACCGGGGTCAGGCCTCTTGAGTGTTGTCACCCAGTTCCTGCCTCCTGTCTGCTACTACACTATGATGTTTGCATGCTTGCTGCTCCCAAGTTCCACCTCCTGAGTGCTGCCTCCTGGGTCCTGCCCCTGGCTGCTACTGCGCTATAGTGTGGACTTGGCTGCTGCTCCAGGGCCCCACCTCCTGCCTCCTGAGTGCCGCCTCTTGGATCCCGCTTCCTGGCTGGCGCTTTACGCTCCCGTAGAAGCAGCCACATATTACGTGAAAACCACCACTCCGGAGTCCTGCTCTAGACTCCCGCCTCCTACCCTCTCTGAGCTGCATAGAGAAGAGTACCAATGCCACACAATGTTTTGAGAGTGCCAGTATGTGTTACCATAAGATACACTGACACTGCACCAGCAATTCTGAATGTAAGTTAGGGTTAATGTTACTAACCTTAAAGCTGGCCATATACCTTCAAGGTAAATGTGCGATTCCTGTTCATGGAAAAAAAATAAGCCATCCCCCCAAAAAAAACCTAGCCCTTTTTTGTAAATTAAAATAATATAGGGCCTTGTCTTTTTTTTGGAAAAACACGGCAGCATGAAAAGGGTTTTCTGCCGTTATCGCAACCACAGATTGTCTAATCCTGACAGTGTGTCATGTGTACATTTTCAGGCTTCCTGTAATGTCTGTCTGAGGTAAGGACAAAAAGGGGAATCCCGGACACATTAAATGTAACCTGCACCATCAGGCAGAACCCCAAGATACCCAGACACCCTTTAACCCCAATACAGGGATCTGGCTTTACTGCAAGGTCCAGGGGGATGCTGCCTATAGATGGGGTGCAGTTCAAGAACAGAAAAATTGCCAAGCAGGGTCAGAGCCGAGAGGTCAGAAACTGGTCATGGTTTCTACTTGTGCTTGGCACAGTCTTCTACTAGTGCTGGTCAAGGTCTCTTACTGGTGCTGGTAATGGTCTTCTACTGTACTTTGCTTGGTTAACAAATTTTCCTCTGAGCTTTGATCATGGATTTTCCGCTCAGCTCAGGTCACCGATCTTCCTCTCAGCTGCTGTCATGGATCTTCCTCTCAGCTCGGGTCACTGATCTTCTTCTCAGCTCAGGTCACTGATCTTCCTCTCAGCTCGGGTCACTGATCTTCCTCTCAGCTCAGGTCACCGATCTTCCTCTCAGCTCAGGTCACCGATCTTCCTCTCAGCTGCTGTCATGGATCTTCCTCTCAGCTCGGGTCACTGATCTTCCTCTCAGCTCAGGTCACCGATCTTCCTCTCAGCTCTGGCCACTGATCTTCCTCTCAGCTCAGGTCACTGATCTTCCTCTCAGCTCAGGTCACCGATCTTCCTCTCAGCCCAGGTCACCAATCTTCCTCTCAGGTCATGTCACTGATCTTCCTTTCAGCTCAGGTCACTGATCTTCTTCTCAGCTCAGGTCACTGATCTTCTTCTCAGCTCAGGTCACTGATCTTCTTCTCAGCTCAGGTCACTGATCTTCTTCTCAGTTCAGGTCACTGATCTTCCTCTCAGCTCAGGTCACCGATCTTCCTCTCAGCTCAGATCACTGATCTTCCTCTCAGCTCAGGTCACCGATCTTCCTCTCAGCTCAGGTCATGGATCTTCCTCTCAGCTCAGGTCACCGATCTTCCTCTCAGCCCAGGTCACCAATCTTCCTCTCAGGTCATGTCACTGATCTTCCTCTCAGCTCAGATCACTGATCTTCTTCTCAGCTCAGGTCACTGATCTTCTTCTCAGTTCAGGTCACTGATCTTCCTCTCAGCTCTGGTCACTGATCTTCCTCTCAGCTCAGGTCACTGATCTTCCTCTCAGCTCAGGTCACTGATCTTCCTCTCAGCTCAGGTCACTGATCTTCCTCTCAGCTCAGGTCACTGATCTTCCTCTCAGCTCAGGTCAATGATCTTCTTCTCAGCTCTTGTCATGGATCTTCCTCTCAGCTCAGGCCACTGATCTTCTTCTCAGCTCAGGTCACCAATCTTCCTCTCAGCTCAGGTCACCGATCTTCCTCTCAGATCAGATTACGGATCTTCCTCTCAGCTCAGGTCACTGATCTTCCTCTCAGCTCAGGTCAATGATCTTCCTCTCAGCTCAGTTCACTGATCTTCCTCTCAGCTCAGGTCAATGATCTTCTTCTCAGCTCTTGTCATGGATCTTCTCAGCTCAGGTCACTGATTTTCCTCTCAGCTCAGGTCACCAATCTTCCTCTCAGCTCAGGTCACCGATCTTCCTCTCAGATCAGATTACGGATCTTCCTCTCAGCTCAGGTCACCGATCTTCCTCTCAGCTCAGGTCATTGATCTTTCTCTCAGCTCAGATCACCGACTTTCCTCTCAGCTCAGATCACCGACTTTCCTCTCAGCTTTTGTCATTGATCTTTCTTTCAGCTCAAGTATAGCTCAGACCTTCTCTGGGATGTGACTGCCCTCGAACTCTTCTGTAATGATAGTATTTAGTTAATTTTAAGGTTGAAGGAAGACCTTAAGTCCATCTAGTTCAACCCATAGCCTAACATGTTGATCCAGAGGAAGGAAAAAAAAAAACACATGTGGCAACACTAAGCTCCACATTGGGGAAAATAAATTCCTTCCTGACTCCACGTATGTCAATCAGACTAATTCCCTGGATCAACGCCCGATCAAAGAATGTAGTATATAGTGGCATTGTGCTCACCTCACAATCAAATAACATGCCTGGTACTTTTTCTAGTGCCAACTCTTGCCTTTGTGGCCTCGTATTTTGCAGCTGCGACACAACTGTCACATGACCCAGCATCTCCTCTAAACATTTCCCTTAAGGAATCACACACCACTCTAATGGTACCTTTATAAGCCGCTCCCAAAGGTTAGAAACCACCGGGTGTCGGAGACAATTGTACCTTGTACCGTCAAAACACCGCGAGGTAGCGGCGTGTAATTCAGGTAACACCCTCCTGTCTCTGTCGACGCCTGTCTTTCAGCCATGCTTAAAAACAAGTAGATATGAACCCTATGGTAGCGGCTTGTAATAGAGGAACATGTACGGTATTTGAGTTACCTGGGGCATGCTAAAGTGTCATGTATACCACGCCCCATCAGCTATCATTAGTGGGGAGTACTGTGTACCCATTGGCTGTCCCTGTACAGGGCGGCATATTTAACGAGCTGACCAGTCACTACACATTTGCTATAGCATCATGTATTAGCCATCCTCCCTGCGCTGGCTGGCCAATCATGATGTTATTGCATTGTCCAATCATCGTACGAGCGTCTCGTAATCCACAACTCTGGCACGCCTATGTGTTGTCCCTGCTGCCTCTGGTCCTCCCTTATTGCCTTGTGGTAGCGGCGTGTAAATCAGGGAAGGTGCTCCACAGAAGGTAACCTGCGACACCCGGTGGTTTCTAACCTTCGGTAGCGGCGTGTAAAGGTACCATTAGTTCCTACTTACTAGCATTGACTTCTGTACTCCATTACTTTTGGGCAGCAGATGGTGATGTTTACGTGCATTCAGTTTTACATCCCCTTACATGTATAGTCTGGAAAACCACTTTAATTTTCAGTTTAGCGGTTGCTGAAAGGTACCAGCAGCAGAACGGCTCTGTGCAAGTGCCGTAAACCGGCACAAAAAAAAATAACAATATAATGCACAGAAATGTCAAAATTACATGTGTCAAGTTCATTCTTTGGGTGACTTGATTTGGAAGAAAATACAAGAAAAAGATGTTGGTGGTGTTTTGTCTCAGTGAGAGAGGATTTCAGTGTGGGCAGTGGAAATCAGTAGATGACGCAAGGGATGAACAGAGGAGCTCAAAAAGTGAGTGGTTAAGGGAATATAAGAATCTTTATTATTTTTTTACATATCATTTTATTATGTTCTGCTGCTTTTGACACGGTTCACCACTCCCTTCTTCTCCGGATCCTGGAATCCCTCGGCATCACCCACCTTGCCCTCTCTTGGATCTTCTGATACCTAGCGGACCAGACCTTCAGTGTCTCCCACTCCCACACCTCCTCCTCACCCTACCCCCTATCTGTCCCCCAAGGATCAGTCCTGGGACCGCTACATTTCTCCATATACATTCTCGGCCTAGGGTAACTCATTGAGTCCCATGGCTTTCAATACCAACTCTACGCCGACAACACCCAAGTCTACCTGTCCGGCCCTGACATCACCTCCCTACTTTCCAAAATCCCACAATGCCTTTCCGCGATCTCATCCTTTTTCTCTGCTTGCTTCCTTGAACTCAACATGGACAAAACTGGATTCATCATCTAACCCCCAAGAAATTCCCCCCCACTTCCCAACCTATCCGTTTGCGCCAATGACTGCGCTCTCTCCCCAGTCCACCATGCCAAGTGCCTTGGGGTAACCCTCAACTCCTCCCTATCCTTCAAGCCCCATATCAAGGCCCTCACCACGTCCCTCCGGATCCAGCTTAGAAACATTTCACGGATCCGTTCCTTCGTTAGCCACGACACAGCTAAGACACTTATTCATGCTCTTATCATCTCCCGCCTTGACTACTGCAACCTCCTTCTCACTGGCTTCCAGGCTAATTCCCTTACACCCCTCCAATCTATCCTCAACTCCGCTGCTCAACTGATCCATCTGTCCTTCCGCTACTCCCCTGTCTCCCCCTCTGCCAAGCCCTTCACTGGCTCCCCGCCTCCAAGAGATCCCAGTTCAAAACACTAACTATGGCATACAAAGCCATACACAACCTGTCCCCATCATACATCTCTGACTTGGTCTCCCGATACCTACCCCAAATCAACCTCCGATCCTCCCAAGACCTCCTCCTCCACTCCCCCCTCATCTCCTCTTCACGCAACCGTATTCAGGACTTCTCCCAGGCATCAGCTATACTTTGGAACTCCCTGCCCCAACACGTCAGACACTCTACGACCCTGGAACCTTCAAGTGTCACCTGAAGACTCTCCTATTCCGTCAAGTCTACAACCTGCCATGAGACCCAGGCGACCGCCCCATACCTGACATTCCCCCATCCTAATTGTATCCCCACCCACCCCTCGTAGACTGTGAGCCCTCGTGGACAGGGCCCCCTCCCCTCCTGTACCTGTATGTCCCAATTGTATACTTTTAGTGTTCTTGTCCTTGTCTACCTTATCCTCATGTAAAGCGCCATGGAACCTAATGGTGCTATATTATTACTTGCTATATTATTAATTAATAATAATAATAATGTTCTAGCATCGGAATAGAGAGCCAAGAGCATAAAAAGGACTTTGTGGAGAATAAAATAATTTGCAAATCAAATTTCCTTGGAAAATCCATCTCTACTCCTGATTATTTACAGTTTAGATCTGCAGTGTGGTTGCACCACTCTACCACATTATGCTCTCCTATGCAACTAGATTTGGAGGAAATGGAGTTGGCAGTGTCGGAACAAAAATTTCAAGCTGTACAACAAAGAGCTGCACTTCTAACTCTAATGGTACCTTTACACGCCGCAACAGGATGGTGGCAACAACCGGGTGCTTCACGTGCACGAGCACGCACAAATGGTTGCAAACGGTAATCGCACCACCTTTACACGCCGCAACAAGGTGCGCTACGGTAGGTTACATCTATCTCTGGATACACCGCCGGGTGCCACAAGTTACCTTCTGTAGCTCACCTTACCTCATTTACACGCCGCAACAACAAGGTAATATGGGCGGACCTGGTGCAGCAGGAACAACACATAGGCATGCCACAATTGTGGATTACGAGAATTCCGTACGCTGATAGGACAAAGCAATAACATCATGATTGGGCATCCAGCGCAGGAGGCTGACTAATACATGACGCTCGAGCAATTGTGTAGTGTGACTGGTCAGCTCCTTAAATATGCCGCCCTATGCAGCGACTACCAATCGTAACGCAGGAGCTTCCACCAATGATCGCTGATGGGGGGTGGTATCCCGGAGCCTGTGTCACGCCCCAGGTACATACCAGGTACATAGCATGGTGTCGAAGCAACCCTTCTGTTCCTTCTATACACGCCGATACAGGCCACAACCATCGCCTTGAAAACCACCTGTTTTAGGGCACTGCTCTGAAACAGGTGCCTCCAGTGGCGGGTGGCAACAACCGTCTTCACACGCCGCTACCTCGGGTTGATTTGGCGGTGCAAGATACATTTCTCTCATCTACCCGGTTGTTGCCACCATCCTGTTGCGGCGTGTAAAGGTACCATAAAAGACTACATAAGTGGCTGATTACCTAAGCAACGAGTTGTAAACTAATGAATTAAAAACACCTTCAAATTTGAGAACAGGGGGGATTTTTAATAATAGGTAAATCAAGAAACATTCCGCTGAAGACGATGACATGGCTCAAATAGTCTGGTCTTTTCTGAAGTAACATATGGAAGTGAAACCTGGAAGATAAAGGAACAAGACAGAAGAAGAATCAACACATTCAAAATGTGGTGCTCGGGAAGGATGTTATCAATACCAGGGATGGCAAGAAGAACAAACACATCAAGCCAGACATGTCACTGGAAGCAAAGATCACCAAGCTACGACTTGTCTACACATCATATGAAGAGAGAAATCACTGGAGAAGGACATCATGGTTGGAAGAATAGAAGTTACAAGGCGAAGAGGAAGACCAGCAACCTGATGGCTTGATACAAACAAAATAATGGTGGAGAAGACCCTGGTGGACTTATCTAGCCTTGGGAAGACCCTGGTTGGCCTATCTAGCCTTGAAGAATACCCTGGTGGACCTATCTAGGTTTGGAGAATATCCTTGTGGATCTATCTAGGCTTGGAGAAGATCCTGGTGCACAAGATTGATCTTCCTAAAAAGCATTAATTTATCAAGTCAAAAATTATTATACCGTGTTAGCCAGTAGATAGAAAAATATTAGAATCTGAGAGTCCTCAGTACATTTTAATGGCTAACTGAAAACATGGTAAGTGAAACAAGCTTTGGGATACTATGGCCCCTTCATCTCGCTAATAATCTATCAGTTCGTAAAGGTTTGAGATTGAGATGAAAGCCATTAAAATAATAAAAACTAATACACTGAAATGTTGTCCATGTGTGATGATAAGAAAACCCATTTACGACGAGCAGCTACTGGACATGTTTTGGACTTCAATCATCTCTATAATGGGCCAGTACACGGTGGGCCATATTTAAGGATGCACCTAAATAAAATGGGAATGGTTGGTTATATCAACTTCCTGTTTGTGGCACATTAGTATATGGGAGGGGGAAAACATTTCCAGATGGGTGGTGACCATGGCGGCCATTTTGAAGTTGGCCATTTTGGATACAACTTTATTATTTTCAATGGGAAGAGGGTCATGTGTGTCATCTAAATCATGTAGCAATTTCAGATATCCAGTGGCATTGAGGTTTCCATTAATGAAGAATGGCCCCACTATCCTTGTACCCCATATACCGCACCATACCATCAATGTCTGTGTTCCAGCAGTCTGGGAGTGATCTATCCACTGTGGGTTAGTGTCAGACCAATAGCGCTGGTTTTGTTTGTTAACTTCACAATTCACAAAAAAGTTTTCCTCATCCCTCATCTGAAGGTAATTGTCTATGCTGTGAAGATACGAGATGTGCAGCATCTGAAACACCGGATCCTGGAAGCCTGTGCTGCATTTCTTTTGTGGTGTTGATATCAGTGTGTCAAGAGCGGGAGAAGAGGGTTACATCGACAATCCAACACAATGGGCAGCACTTTGAACACATTTTATAAGTGTCATAAACTTGTAAATAACTCATGAAAGAATAAAGTTACATTAAAACCAAGCACACCATTGTTTTTCATATGAAATTCCCAATGTGTTTGATGTGTCACATGACCCTCTTCCCACTTAAAAAATAAAGTTGGATCAAAAATGGCCGACTTCAATATGGCCGCCATGGTCACCACCCATTTGGAAAAGGTTTCCCCTCCCATATACAGGGAGTTGATATCACCAACCATTCCCATTTTATCTAGGTGTCTAGATAAATGGACCACCCTGTCATCATTCTTCCATTCAGTGGCGGACCTTCAGCCTGGCGGGCCCTGGTACAGCTGTAGGTGAGGAGCGGGCGGCGGGAGTAAGGGGGTGCTAGCAGCTTCAGGTGAGGAGCGGGGGGGGGGATATAGGGTGCTAGCAGCTGCGCCGAGCCGCGCATTACAGGTCTGGGAGCCGGGGCTGCAGAGGAGAGGAGGGGCGGGATCAGCCAAGGGAAGCAGGAAACTTCCCCCAGTTAACCTCCTCTCCTCTGTCACAGGGCCCTACCCGGTTGGGGCCCTGATGCAGCTGAACCAGCTGCGTAGGTCCGCCCCTGCTTCCATTATCCGGTAAAAGCCACACAATGGTAACAAGAGACTGTTTTTGTGTCCCACCCTAAATATTAAGACCCCTACAGTCACCTGACATGACGTCACTGTGATTGACAGATTATTCTGTAATTTTGACACACACAAATACCATATTTTTAGCAAATAGGTAATCTCCAAATCCAATACACAAACATATTCCACCTAGCAAATAGCGCCTGGAATAACAAAGTACCAAAAAGGATGAAAATGGCGGGTTCGTAAATAAAACATCCCCATAATCCATACGTAATGGGCTGTTTCTGTGAAGAGGTTATACAGAATGATTTTCATCTGTGACTTTGCATACATAATGCATCTAATGTATACCATGTAATTCACTGGCAGGACAAATGAGCTGTGAATCCCCGGGGGCCGCGGGGACGGCGTTCCCATGTAATCTCGCTATCCTAATAATAAATAGCAGATATTATAATGCATTTACCATGTATTTGCTTTTCTACATATTTCCTATTACCAAAGTGCTTATGTCTGGGGTAGACGTGTTATTATAGAGCGGTAATAGGCTCCGTGTCATGAAAAGATCATTTCATTACTGGGATTTTATTTCTTCTTCAGATCGATTGTAAATTAAGTCTGGCGTTACCCATTTCCACATCAAAGAGAGTTAAGAACATGCTAATATGGTATCAAAGCGCTAAACGCATCAACTTCAGCTTTGAAATATTAGATGATGAAATTTAAAGTCCATCTGCGCCATTAAGCATCACTTGTATCAAGATTGGAAGTAGATTTTCATATTTCTAGAAGAATAATCGGAAACCTTCTATGAATTTACTGGAAATATAACATAAAGGTGTCCCATTACACGACACGGATGACACGTGACAGCTTGTAAAACCGGTGAGCATCGAGCGGTCACCAATAATCAATTATAGGCTTTAACCTCTTTAAAGGAAGCAACCAGCAGGGTTTGGCCCTATAAAGTTGAGGCAGTGCCATAATGGCGCAAGGGTGACGATTTATCTAATATCAATGCTTAACAAATCTGAGAAAGGCCAGCGTCAGCTCCCAGTGCACCTGGACAAGTGCTGGGGCCCCAGATTGCCGAGAGGGGCCCACTTGCCACCTGGGACCCTAACCTCTTGCCAGATAGTGTCCCCTGTCCTGTGCTTGTACGACTTCCTCCCTCTTCCTCTTACTCCCTCTGATTGCTGTGGGCCCCTGGGCGCTGTGTATTTGCCTTTGACAATGGGCCCCTTTGCGCTGTCCCCCATGCTATTACGCCAGGACTGGGATGCGTCCAGATACAATGCATGATAGTGGTGCACATATTAACGGTGTTAGTGCATTACACACAGCAACAGACATGGGAAACACCGGGGGGACAAATTCAATGGAGGGCCCTGCTGGTAGAGAATGGGGGGAAATGAGACCTCCTGCACTCCTTGCAGCTGTGCCCTGATCTCCTTGCCAAACCTATATGGGTTCTTTCACCCCACCACCAAGCAGGATACCTAGTCCCTCGTTGGCCCTGATGTTAACCCTCAATAGGGAGATGGTCAGCAGGAGCACTAGTTCCAACCACTACAATAAAATCAGCAAGAGAGGACGGAAAGACAGACGGGGAAGCAATAAGGCAACTTCACGCCTGCTTCCACACTCCTAGACAGCAGACGGCTTGGAAACAGTCTGCTTCTCCTGTGAACCTCCTTCACCTCAGGTAGCTAGGCCAGGAATGACGTTCAATCACCAGCAAGGAATGCTGGACCATGTGACTATATAAAGGAGATGGGAGTAATTGCAAAGTAGCCACACCTGGAAAGAAAACTAAGGAGCTTGCTAGCAACAGAAACTGACATTAACTCCAACACTGCCAAAGGAAAGAAACATATTTAATATGAAGTCTCAATACAGAAAAGAAACAGAGGTCCCAAACAGTAGGAAGTTAGTTAAGGCAGTCGGGAGGAAGCAGTAAGGATCTGGAGGACTTGAGCAGCGAGCAGCTCATCCTGGGTCCCGGAACAGCAGACTGCAAGAAAGACAGAGGGAGCCCTAGGGGTGCGGGTAGAGAGCAATTCACCCGTGTGCCCGATTCTGAGTGAGGCAAAAGAGCAGGTTAGGTGAGAAACAGGGGACCAGTCCTGAAGGTGGCAAGGAGACACTCCAACCACGGAACCGGAGACCACGAGACCTAGAGGAGCTGTGGCCAACTCCCGAAACATCTGCAGAGAAGGTAGCCGTACTAGGGTCAGGGGACTTGGTACCGGTCGCCTGAGGGGACCCATGGCTGCTGGATTGGGGAACTGTGTGCCTAGACGTGAGCAGGAGAGAGGTGAGAGAGAAAGCAACCCGAGAAGAAAGGAACATAAAGGGGGTGTCTCAGACAACCTATCCTGGTTCATTGACGACTATCCGGACTGAGTCTTGGCAAGGACAGTGCCCTGCGGCATCGTTGAAGTAAGCCGGGTATAGAACTCAGAACTGTTTGTGAGACTGTTCCATTTCCCGCCTGCGGAGCGGTAGACTGATAAGACGCGCAGGCCACCAGAGACCTGCCTGCAAGATGCTTCGATCTCCAGCCAGAATAACCTTCCACTGCCAAACACCTTAATTTGGTTGCCCAAGGGAACCGCACCACCTGTGGGGAGTAATACCACCGAAGCTGCAATCTCACCATCCCCAGAGGTCCCACATGGCAGCGTCGGCCATCAATGGCCGAACACCACGGGTGGCGTCACGACAACCATCCCGAAATCACTACCCCCAGACCCCTTTTAAAGTTGATCCCCAGGGTCTCAACCCCTGTCACTCAAGAATCATCAAAGCCTGGTTCCGAGTACCCTATGGACCTGGGGCACGTAATTACCTCTCCCCTTCTCCTTCCAAGAACCGCAATGGCATTTAAGGTGTTTTCTGTGTATTAGCTTCAAGCCAAGACTTGTGAATCCTCACAGTGTCAGGGTTCCTCGGTGGGAGCACTGTGAGTGGGTGGGCTCATGGCCTCAAGTATGCAATCTCAGACCTACTGTATGTGAATAACCTCGCTTAATACAGGTGAACTGAGCAAAGCTGAGCACATCTAGTTTGAATATGGCCTGAAGTACATCCCAAGAATCCTGACAGTGCACACTGTGCACGCTGTGAGAATTTACAAGCCTGCAGTCATATAAAGCATATGCAGAATTGAACCTCAAGTCTGGATAACCCCTTTTAGCAATATGTTCATGCTTGGTCATTTGTCGTTCCAGGATGCCAACAGGACCTTCTGAAGTTCTTTTTTACTTTTAGATCGACATATCTGTGTGAAGTCTTGTGTTTGTGTATTTTTGAATGATATGATTCATTTTACAGTGCACAAAAAAATAAAAAATAAAAAGCGATGAAAAATACTAAAACAAAACATTCAGTTGAAGATTTTCAGTTCTGCTGATAAATATAAAATCTGACCCGGCAGTATGATTGTCTAGGACTCTAGGGCCACACGATTGTGGCAATACTAAGCATGTGTATTTGTTTCAGTATTTTAGTGGCTTAAAAAAATCTGAGCTAGTAAAAAAAATTGGGGTTCTGCCACTATTTTCTCTGACCATAAACCTTTCCATTTTACCATCAGCGCATCTATGTGAGGCCTTGTTTTTTATGTGCCTTGCTGTAGCTTTTAATTGTAACGTATAAAGTTTTGATCACATTGTAAATTTGTAGGAGTTGACTAGTGATGAGTGAGCACTACCATGATCGGGTGCTCGGTACTTGTAAGGAACAGTCGGATGCTCGGATGGATGCGAGTATAATGGAAGTCAAGGGGGAACTCAAGCATTTTCCGAGAAGATCTTTCGGAGAAATGCCCGAGTTCTCCCCTGACCTTCTTTATACTCGGTAAATGAGTCAAGCCTGTCCGAGCATCAAACTGCTCGTTACGAGTACCGAGCACCCAAGCATGCTAGTGCTCATTCATCACTATTCCTAAACAAGACCCTTTATATGGTTTGTTCTGTAAGGCTGGGGTCACAGTTGCATTTTTCACAAGCGTTTTTGGAGACCTGCGTTTTCAAAAACGCATGTAAAAAACGCACCCATAGGCCCCCATGTTAAAAAAACGCATGCCCTAATAGCATAAACGCATGCCCTAATAGCAAAAACGCATTTGTGAAGGTACAATGCGTTTTTGGTGCCTTTCCAAAAACGAATGCGTTTTTTAATATGGGGCCTTATGGGAAACGCATGCAAAAACGCATGTACAATTAGTGCCGTTCAAAAACGCATGCGTTTTTTTAACATGGGCTCCTGTGGAAAACGCATGCGTTTTTGAATGGCACTAAAAGGTACTAATTGTACATGCGTTTTTGCATGCGTTTTCCATAGGGGCCCATGTTCTAAAAACGCATGCGTTTTCTTCAAAAACGCACCAAAAAATAGTACATGCACTATTTTTTGGTGCAGATTTAAAAACGCAGCCAAAAACGCAGGGAGCCATCACACACCTTAAAAAACTCATGCTGACATGAAAAAACGCATGAGTTTTGTTAAATCACTAAAAAAAACTCATGTCAACTGTGACCCCAGCCTAAGGCTAGGTTCAGACTCACGTTTTAGTGGTGGTCATGGGGGTCGCGCTCAAAACTTAGATTTTGGCAGCATAAATGCGGTGCTACCGCCATGGTAGCGGCGCGATAACGCTGCCCATGCTAACCTATGGAAGCCCCGCCCCTTTTACTTTTAAAGGACTCTTTTTCGGGAGGAATTGCCTTCTCTCCGCTCTTGGATGGAGTTCCCTGGACCAAGGATAACGGACAGTTTATTGGACATACTACTTCCCAGATGGAGAGGCACAGACGTCAGCAGCCATCATTACTCTGACTGCATAGATTGGTAGTGTTCAATTTAATTTCCTATATTGTTGCCATTTATGAAGATTGCATCGCAGTTATTTTATTTGTTATAGTCCATTTTCTTAATGTTATGCTGGCTTAGTTCTGAACCACCATTCTACGATTGATTAGGGAGTCGATTTTACCTGTTTCCCCTCCCTGTCATATCCCGTTTTTTTTTATTTTTTTCTCCGTACCCCCCTATTAACATGTGTGGCACCCTGGCACCTGTTGGGCACTACAGAACTCCTTGGGACATGAATGGAGCAGTAACAGCAAAGCAACACTCACAAACACTCCACTACACCTTTAACACCTGGTTTCACCCCAAGCCTCTAGGGGGAGCTCCACTGGTCACTTTGAGCAAGTTCCCCCTATAAATAGGGTCTTGGAGGGAGACACACCAGAGTGTTTGCAGTCGAAAGAAGAGCTGCAGGACGTGTGCAACCCCTGGTTCTGAAGCCATACTAGGCCTTAAACCAGCACACCAGCCCAGTGAGAGACCCTTGCAATTGGGGTCAGAGGAAAGGAGAAAACACCTCTCAGGGACATCAGAGTTACCTTAACTCTTTCCCTTGCCAACCGGTTACTGGAACCGAGCTGTGAGAGCTACCCAGCCAACACATAGAACCAGCATGACTAACAGGGAGTCTAGCCCCCTGTTCCACCTGAAGCACCTACCTACGAGAGCCCAGGGAAAAGTATTGATCCTGCTTAACCCTTTTACAGTGCCCTCAATGCTGTTACCCAGGAAAATTACGTTCCTCCGAACGCACTACCTGGTCCGGCTGGATTCTACATCCACCCGACCTGCTTTCCACCAGTAAAGGTACCTAAAAGACTTTGATGTGTCCACATTTGATTCCTGGACTTAATAGCAGTATTATTCAGCTGCCCCACAACATTTTGTGCAGCTTCTGGCTCTGGGGACTCCCGCTCGTCCTGTGGGGAGCGTCCCATCTTGCTGCATAACATCCCCCGGAGGCCTAGCAGCGCCGGTGAAATCATCGGAACACCCGCAGGTGGCGTCACAAAGATTATTAACCCCCACGGTTCAGCCATCCCTCCTATTGATCTGGACAACCGGGCCCAACAGCCGCAGGCACGGTTCCGTGACAAAGGAGAAGCAGACGCCTGCGACGTGCAGAACCCGGCTACGGTGAGTCAGAATTTGGCGTCACGAACAGGATACGAGCAGGCCCGTTCCTTAACGGGTATTGTGTGCTATTTTAATGACTGTATATACCGAACTGTATATTTGAACCGCCATTGCTGCGTGGAAGGCGGGAAAAGAAGGGGCGTTCCTAGGCAAAGGGCGCGAAGATAGGCCCTGCCCCCACGCTCTGACGTCTTCCCCTGAACGCAGCAGGAACCGGAAACTCCCGTGGTGCCTCACTCCTGACCGCAAGGCCAACACTTCCGTTTGAATCCGAAAGGACTGGCCGCGCTTAACTAAGGGGGAGCGAGGATGAGTAACCCGGCTCCCAACAACGCGGTACCCCTGCAACAACAGCTAAACATACCTCCAGATGGACAGCAACACGCCGGCGGTATGCCACAGCAACCCGCTCCGATTATGCCGATATCTTTACGATACGTTCCGAATGTGACCTGGTTACCTAAGTACAGCGGTACCTTGGAGACGTTCCAAAGGAAGATCTGCCAAGCGCTGGACATGTACGCTATTACCGGTAAGCAGAGGGCTTCAGTTATCTTGGGACAATTAACAGGCGCAGCCGAGCTGCAGAGCCGGAACTGGTCTATAGAAACTCAGGAATCTGTGGAGCAGATATTCGCTAAATTAACCCGGGTTTTTGAACGCCATACTGAGGCTGAATTAAGACTGTCATTTTACCATTGTGACCAAGGGGCACAGTAAAGTGTCCTAGATTATTCGCTGCGCTTGCAAGAAGCACAAAGACTGTTAAAGCAAGTCGATCCTGATGGTGTCAGAGATGAGAACAAAGCGTTAATTGGACAGTTTATTGTGGGACTCAGACTATCTGAGGATAGAAAGCAAGCAAGCTGGTGGTCCATACAAAATCCTGGCGCGGAGTTTGACACTTTGAGAGACTTAACAGTATGGGGACAGCGGGTCTTTGCAGTGCCCGATCCCGTTTCACAGCAGCAGCATACTGACACCCCTTCTGTGCTGGCAGCAGCCTCTCCAATCCCTGCGGTTCAGTCTAGTGCACAGACCATCACCCCTGACCGGTTTGAACAACTGTGTGCTAATGTAGAGCAGCTGATGAGGACATGGCCAAGCTACAAGCTGGGAGAAGACCCAAGACAGATGCAAGGTCACCGGACAAGATCCAGCTCGCTGACAGCCCCGATGACGTCCCATGGATGAAGAGAAAGACACAGCCGCCGCGAGGAAAACCTTCAGATCGTCGCAGCCCTGACAGGCGCCGCGCCAGTCAGCAGAGTGACAGAGGAGGACGCACTCAGCAATGCCGTCCTTTAAACGAGCAACCCTGGGCGAGAAGGGCCAACCCCAGGAGTAGACTATCTGGGCCCAACCAACTGGGAATACAAGTATGTAGGAGACCGTCCATACCTACCGATCGTCATCGATGGCATCGCCACCTCCGCCTTGATAGACACTGGATCCCAGGTGACAACCATCCCATATATCCTTTACAAGCGGTTCCGGCCAGATAATGAGCTAGAGCCCTCTCACCCTGATATGAACATTGAAGCCACTAATGGTATAATAGTTACAGTAGAGGGGCAGTGGGAAGCTACAGTAAAGGTGGGGAGGGTGCAGCTGAAGAACCAGGGTATCATAGTGGTTCAGGACAAACCAAATGACAGGGATCCACATGTAATTCTGGGTACTAATGTTATGGTTAAATGCATCGATGAAGTGTTGTTCTTACTCCAACACAGTGTTGAAGCTGGTAGACCCAGAGAGAAGAGGGCTATCTAAAAGCAGATCCGAGCTCTGGTTTATCAGCAACAGGTAACATTGTCTAATGGTGAAATTGGCAGAGTGTGGGTTACAGATCCCATTCCAATTGTGGTACCACCCAGAAGTGAAATGATGATCTGGTGTCGAGCAGCCATAGGCCTCAGAGGGTAGGACTACCAAGCTGTAGTAGAACCTGTAATGTCTGATAGTAGTCCTACGCTCTTGACAGCCAGAGGGTGGGCCGATGTGAGAAAAGGGAGAGTCCCCGTACGCATATTAAATTATGGTGATGACGAAGTCAGACTGCCAAGATATGCATCTGTCACAAAACTGTACCAGGTTAAAGATGATGCTGTATATGATGTAAAATCCTCTGCACAAACAGTCACTGATGAACCCCCTCACTCCAAAGATTAGTTAGAGAAATGGTGTCAGGAGCTCAGTGTAGGAACTGACAATACACCTACTCACCACAAAAATGGAGTATACGGGTAGTTCGGGAGTACGAGCAAGTGTTCAGCAAACACCCACTTGACTTTGGGAGGATTAAAGGGGTACAACACCACATCCCCACAGGCAACCACGCACCTATCAAAGAAAGGTACAGGCCTATACCACCCACACACTACCAAAAAGCAAAGGAAATGCTTCAGGACATGAAAAATGAAGGGGTCATTAGAGATAGCTGCAGCACCACTAGTCCTGGTTAAAAAGAAAGATGGTAGTATGAGGATGTGCGTAGACTATAGGCAAATCAACAAAGTCACACACAAGGATGCATACCCGTTACCCCGCATAGAAGAGTCACTAGCTGCACTCAAATCTGCCAACTACTTCTCCACATTAGATCTTACTAGTGGGTACTGGCAGGTTACTGTTGCAGA
This sequence comes from Allobates femoralis, assembly GCA_033576535.1. Classification (NCBI taxonomy): domain Eukaryota; kingdom Metazoa; phylum Chordata; class Amphibia; order Anura; family Aromobatidae; genus Allobates; species Allobates femoralis. The sequence goes on from JARQOC010000003.1 coordinate 29,710,144, forward strand.
AAAGGATAGTGAGAAGACAGCCTTCACGACACCTATGGGACTATGCGAGTTCCACAGTATGCCATTCGGTTTGTGCAATGCCCCAGGAACATTTCAGAGGCTGATGGAGTGTTGTTTTGGCCACAAGAATTTTGAGACTGTCCTGTTATACCTTGATGATGTCATTGTCTACTCTCAGACCTATGAAGACCACCTACAGCACCTGAGTGAAGTGTTCGAGTCACTGTCCAAGTACGGGATGAAACTGAAACCGTCCAAGTGCCACCTGCTGAAACCCAAGGTCCAATATCTAGGACATGTGGTTAGTGCCGAAGGCGTAGCACGGGATCCGGATAAAGTAACCGTCATCAAAGACTGGCCAGCACCAACTACTCACAAAGAGGTACGTCAATTTTTAGGACTGGTCGGGTACTACCGACGATTCATCAAAGGCTATACCAAGATAGCAGCACCCATGCAAGATCTCTTAGTAGGTCAATCCAAAAACGGCAAGATTAGGGGACCCCCGTTCCACTGGTGACCAGAACAGGAGCAATCCTTTCAAAAGCTAAAAGATGCTTTAACAGGGGAAGAAATCCTGACCTAACCTGATTACAATCTCCCGTTTTTATTGTTTACTGATGCAAGCAATAAAGGCTTAGGAGCCGTCCTAGCTCAACGCCAGCAGGGAAAGGAAAAGGTGATCGCCTACGCCAGCAGAAAGCTCCGTCCCACGAAAAGGAACCCGGAGAACTACAGCTCCTTCAAACTGGAGTTCCTGGCCCTGGTCTGGGCAATCACAGAGCGTTTCAAGCATTACCTGGCATCCGCCCCGTTCACAGCTTTCACTGATAACAACCCTCTAACACATTTAGAGACTGCAAAGCTGGGAGCCCTAGAACAGCGTTGGGTAGCAAGACTTTCAAACTATGATTTCACTGTAAAATACCGGGCAGGTCACAAGAACGGCAATGCTGATGCCCTGTCCAGAATGCCTAACCTTCCTGAAGAGGGAGAAGACATAGATTACCTGGAGGAGATTGAACTACCTGCTTTCCACCGTACGGGTACAGCAACGTGTCATCATGCGAACCAGAGACGTGTAGAGAGGACCGTGAACTATTTACCTCACCATGACTGGAAGGAGGTTCAAGCTAATGATCCAGATGTCAGCCTAGTAAGAGAGCTGATAACTCAAGAACACGCCAGCATGGACCCTGATGCCTCTCAAAATGCTAAACGCCTGTGGAAGGAGAAAGGAAGGTTGTTTGTCTACCAAGGTAAACTATGCAGAAGATACCTCAATCCAAGAACCCACGAACTAATCTGGCAGATTGTAGTTCCCAAGACTGAAGTCCAAATGATCCTTGAAGCATACCATGATGATGCAGGACACTTTGGATGGAAGAAGCTGGAGAGGCTCCTGAAAGACCGGTTCTACTGGGTCAGTATGCGAGGCTCAATTGACAAGTGGTGTAAAAACTGTGGACCATGTCACCTTCGAAGGAAAGACCATCTAACTCAGAAAGCTCCGTTGCAGCCAATTGTTACCACGAAACCTCTTGAAATAGTTGCTCTCGACCACGAAAGCTTACCCCAAGTCGCACCGGGTACACCTATGCTCTCACCATTGTTGACCACTATACAAGGTTCCTGGTAGTAGTTCCAGTTAAGGACTTAACTGCAGAGGTAGCAGCCAAAATCTTCCAGAGTTACTTCTGTCGCCCCCATGGGTATCCAGACCAAGTCTTGACTGACCAAGGGCCAGCCTTCGAATCAGCTCTGTTCCAAGAATTCTTAGGGCTATATGGGTGTAAGAAGATCAGGACCACGCCTTATCATCCTCAAACGGTTTATGTGAGGAGATGAACCATATTGTCATTGACATGCTCAAGACCTTACCAGTTGAAGAGAGGAATCAATGGCCTGAAAAACGTCCAGATCTTGTGGACATCTACAACACATATCTGTCAGTTCAACCAACTACACACCTGCTTACCTGATGCGAGCAAGACCAGGTAAATTACCTATTGACTTACAGATGGGAACCATCGAACCCACGCAAGATTCTTCTGATGAAGATTGGGTTAGTCAACGCCAAGACCAGTACAGAAAAGTACAGGAGAGCGTAGAAAGAAACCCAGAAATCAGCAGAACCAAACAAAAAAAAGACTTTAACAAGCATGCCTCAGCTGAACCTCTAGCTACAGGTGACTTAGTGCTAAAAAGAAAAAGAAAAACTAACAAATTGGATGACAATTGGGAATCTGAACCCCACACCGTTATGCCATCACAACATGACAACTCCAAAACTTGTGTTATCAGCAAAGATCAAGGGAAAACTTTTGCAACTGTTTCTAGGGACCATTTGAAGAAATGTCCTACACAGTTAATCCCACAAGTAACCAGTTACCCTACTGTAACTACAGATGAAGAACAAAAAGAAAAACTTGTCCATACGGACATTGGATATTTATCAGCTGGCTGTCCACAATGCAATGGTGCATTCATCATACCAGTGATGCATTTCTACCAACCTGTAGAAAACCAACCAACTCAACAAGTTCAAGTGCAAGATATGCAGCCTGTTATTTTGGAACCTGAGATTCCTGTAATCGGTGAACCTGCTAGTCTCACAGTAAGACGTAGTCAGCGTAGACAACTACCTACACTACCACCAGCAACCAGTTTGTGCACTACAGACACAGCTTTTGAGACACCCACACTACGCAAATCCACACGTAGTACATTAGGACAACCCCCAAACAAGTATGGAGAATGGGTTTAAAATGTAGTGGAACCATATTACCTGTTAGTGGATGTCAATAGTAACTGTTGTCGAAAACTGTAAAAAGTAGTGTACAGAAGGGTGGAGGAACTGGGCTCTGTCCCAAGTATATTAAGTTGGGGACAGAAAGTGCCCGGTAAGGTAAGGAAGGTTAGTACTGGCCTCCCAAGCAGAGACACCCATAGGGAATGTATAAAGTTTAAAAAATGTCTACCCGTGTATGTCTGGACTTTACCCCTTTTTCCCTTTTCATAAACTTTGGACAATTGTCACAGGACTTGTGTGACCTAAAACTTTACCTTTTCCAGCCTGCAGCAGATGGACTAGTGCCGTATGGACTGCTTTTTCCTATTTTTAACATTTTCCCTTCCTTTTCAGTGATTTTTGTATTTTTTCTTTAAGACTCTGTAAATACCTGTTATTGAATGTTATAAAATGCTTAGCGGTTAAGATGTAAAAAGAACTTTTTGCTCAGCCGGGAGAACTGATGTTAACTAAGGGGGAATGTGGCACTCTGGCACCTGTTGGGCACCACAGAACTCCTTGGGACATGAATGGAGCAGTAACAGCAAAGCAACATTCACAAACACTCCACTACACCTTTAACACCTGGTTTCACCCCAAGCCTCTAGGGGGAGCTCCACTGGTCACTTTGAGCCAGTTTCACCTATAAATAGGGTCTTGGAGGGAGAAACACCAGAGTGTGTGCAGTCGCTAAAAGAGCTGCAGGACGTGTGCAACCCCTGGTTCTGAAGCCATACTAGGCCCTAAACCAGCACACCAGCCCAGTGAGAGACCCTTGCAATTGGGGTCAGAGGAAAGGAGAAAACACCTCTCAGGGACATCAGAGTTACCTTAACTCTTTCCCTTGCCAACCGGTTACTGGAAACGAGCTGTGAGAGCTACCCAGCCACCACAGAGAACCAGCACGACTAACAGGGAGTCTAGCCCCCTGTTACACCTGAAGCACCTACCTACGAGAGCCCAGGGAAAAGTATTGATCCTGCTTAACCCCTTTTACAGTGCCCTCATTGCTGTTACCCAGGTGAATTACGTTCCTCCGAAGGCACTACCCGGTCCGGCTGGATTCTACATCCACCCAACCACACTAGAAGTACAGAGAGAAGGAAGCCTAACACTGCTTGCTGTGAACCTCCAGGAGTGTCAACTTCACTATCCCAGTCTGAGTGTACCTGCTTTCCACCAGTAAAGGTACCTAAAAAACTTTGATGTGTCCGTGTTTGATTCCTGGACTTAATAGCAGTATTATTCAGCTGCCTCACAACATCTTGTGCAGCTCCTGGCTCCGGGGACTCCCACTCATCCTGTGAGGAGAGTCCCATCTTGCTGCATAACATCCCCCGGAGGCCTAGCAGCACCGGTGAAATCACCGAACACCCGCAGGTGGCGTCACGAAGATTATTAACCCCTACTGTTCAGCCATCCCCCTATTGATCTGGACCACCGGGCCCCACAGCCGCAGGCGCGGTTCCGAGACAAAGGAGAAGCAGACGCCTGCGACGTGAAGAACCCGGCTACGGTGAGTCACATGCTGTTCATGTATGCCGTTATTATGTGACTTATCCCGCTTGGTTGACTGCCTTACCATTACGGTGTCGAGAGCCGGGAATGGTGGCCTCTCCCCCTCCTTGCTAGATTCATGAACCCACCGGAGGAGCTGTGTTCCGCTGGTAGTACACAGTAGTTATTACCTACCTCCGACTAGTTCCACGTTACTTACAAGGAGGTGCGTTCTTTCGCACCTACTTGTAGATTGTTGTACAGATTTATCCCTATCTTTTTCTTTTCTTTTTAGCGTCTTTATAGGGGTTCTTCCCTTCTTTGTCCCTCTTTCTTTTTCCTTCTCAAGTTCTTGTTTCTCCTGCCCCCTTTTTTTTCTGAGGTAGTTGCTGGGTCCAGACAGTGGGCTGTTTTCTTGATACGGCTCTGCCTGTTTCAAGCTAGACTCGTCATGACGTCCAGTAAATCAGCTCTGCGGAGAGTAAAATTGAGCTCCTTGAATGTTAGGGGCTTTAATGTGCCCCAAAAGAGGTCAAAAATTCTTTATGGGATGCACAAAAAACGGGTGGACATCTTAATTCTCCAAGAGACTCATTTCAAAATGGGACATATCTCTAACATCCACGATCGGTATTACACAACCTGGTTCCACAGCGCCAACTCCGAATCTCGCTCTAGAGGGGTCTCTATTAGTGATGGGCGAATCCTAAATTACTCTGAATCGCTTGACTCTAGCGAGTCCGAGCCCGGGACTCGCTACTCGTTGCGAGTCTAGCGAGTCCAATGTTAATGAATGGGGAAGCGAGTAATAGCGAGTAGTGTGAGATTTACAAATCGCAGATGTGTCTCGGAAGCTTCAGCCTGAAGCAATCCTAGTTTTGCCATTTATTTGCATTGGACTCGTTTACTTTGCAACTGTAATCGCTGGGAAACTCGCACAGATAAGAGTCCTGTCTGCTCAGTGTGCTGGCTGCCACAGCTCCAGGGTCCTAGAGCCCGCCTGCTGCCTGATGTAGCAGTGCTGAGATTGTTCTCAGTCTGCTCATTCCCTGTGCATAGACATCTATATCTATGAACAGGGATGAGCAGAGAGGACATCGCGTCTTGGACTGCGTCGGACGGAAGAGGATTTTTTTAATTAAAGATGGAGTCCCTAATGGCTTTTTTTTTATTTCTAATAAAAAATTTTCTCTGTGTTGTGTTTTTTTTAAAACAATTTAATAGAAATTCATGGCGGTCATGTCTAATATTGGCGTGACTGCCATAAATTTCGGGCTTAGGGCCAGCTGATAATACAAAGCTGGCCCTAACCTCTTTATTACCCAGCGTGCCACCGCCACCAGGGCCGCTGGAAGAGCGGGGTTCAGCGCCAGAGGATGGCGCTTCAATGAACGCGCCATCTTCTGGGGCGGCTGCGGGCTGCAATTTGCAGCGGGGGGTGCCCAGAAAGCTTGGGCATCCCTGCACTACGGATTCCAGCCCCCAGCTGCTTAGCTGTACCTGGATAGACATAGAAATTGCGCGGAGCCCCACGCATTTTTTTAAAAATTATTTCATGAAATTCTGAGATTCTGACTCTGAGACTCTGAGATTCTGACTCTGACTCTGAGACTCTGAGATTCTGACTGACTCTGACTCTCTGAGATTCTGACTCTGACTCTCTGAGATTCTGAGTCTGACTCTCTGAGACTCTGAGATTCTGACTCTGACTCTGACTCTCTGAGATTCTGACTCTGAGACTCTGAGATTCTGACTCTGACTCTGAGACTCTGAGATTCTGACTCTGACTCTCTGAGATTCTGACTCTGACTCTGACTCTCTGAGATTCTGACTCTGACTCTGACTCTCTGAGATTCTGACTCTGACTCTGACTCTCTGAGACTCTGAGATTCTGAGACTCTGAGATTCTGGCTCTGACTCTCTGAGATTCTGACTCTGACTCTCTGAGATTCTGACTCTGACTCTCTGAGATTCTGTCTCTGACTCTGAGACTCTGAGATTCTGAGACTCTGAGATTCTGAGATTCTGACTCTGACTCTCTGAGACTCTGAGATTCTGACTCTGACTCTGACTCTCTGAGACTCTGAGATTCTGAGACTCTGAGATTCTGACTCTGACTCTCTGAGACTCTGAGATTCTGACTCTGACTCTGACTCTCTGAGACTCTGAGACTCTGACTCTCTGAGACTCTGAGATTCTGACTCTGAGACTCTGAGATTCTGACTCTGAGACTCTGAGATTCTGACTCTGACTCTGAGACTCTGAGATTCTGACTCTGACTCTCTGAGATTCTGACTCTGACTCTGACTCTCTGAGATTCTGACTCTGACTCTGACTCTCTGAGATTCTGACTCTGACTCTCTGAGATTCTGACTCTGACTCTCTGAGATTCTGACTCTGACTCTGAGACTCTGAGATTCTGACTCTGACTCTCTGAGATTCTGACTCTGACTCTCTGAGATTCTGACTCTGACTCTCTGAGATTTTGACTCTGACTCTCTGAGATTCTGACTCTGACTCTCTGAGATTCTGACTCTGACTCTCTGAGATTCTGACTCTGACTCTGAGACTCTGACTCTGAGACTCTGACTCTGAGACTCTGACTCTGAGACTGACTCTGAGACTCTGAAATTCATGAAATAATTAAAAAAAAATGCGTGGGGCTCCGCGCAATTTCTATGTCTAGCCAGGTACAGCTAAGCAGCTGGGGGCTGGAATCCGCAGCGCAGGGATGCCCAAGCTTTCTGGGCACCCCCCGCTGCAAATTGCGTTCATTGAAGCGCCATCCTTTGGCGCTGAACCCCGCTCTTCCAGTGGCCCTGGTGGCGGTGGCACGCTGGGTAATAAAGGGGTTAATACCAGCTTTGTTATACAAGCTGGTATTAAGCCCGAGATTCTTAATGTCAGGCCACGTTTGACCCAGCCACTAAGAATCTCCAATAAAGGGTTAAAAAAACACAGAAAAATTTTTTTATTTGAAATAAAAAAAAACCCATTAGGGACTCCATCTTTAATTTAAAAAATCCTCTTCCGTCCGACGTAGTCCAAAACGCGATGTCCTCTCTGCTACATCCCCTGTGCATAGATATAGATGTCTATGCACAGGGAATGAGCAGACTGAGAACAATCTCAGCACTGCTACATCATCTCTAGGACCCTGGAGCTGCACAGAGAAGACAGCTGGACTCGGCTCGCAATGTAACAGCAGTTATTTGCGAGTTTCCCTGCTATCACTGGCACAGTAGCCGAGTCTAATGCAAGCAATGGCAATCCTAGTTTTGTCAATGATTTGCATTGGACTCGTGCGAGTAAACGCTGGGAAACTCGCAGAGTACCGAGTCCTGCGAGTCCCTTACTACTCGCCGAGTAACGAGTCCTAGCGAGTAGATTCGCCCATCCCTAGTCTCTATCTGTATTCATAAGTCCCTCCAGCATATGATTCTTGATTCAGTGGTTGACACTGAAGGGAGATTTGTACTTCTGAAATTGAAGATCTTCTTCACTACTTATACTATTGGAGGTTGGTGCGCTCCCAGCCGGGACCAAGTGAGGGCGGCCAGGACCTATCTGGGGAAGGTGGCGGAATTCACAGAGGGGGTAGTCATATTAGGGGGCGATTTTAATCTAACTTTAAACTCGGCAGTAGATACCACAGCAAAGAAATCTCACCTTTCTCTACGCCAGATTTCCTTTCTGAAAAGGGATCTGTACCATCTTCGGTTGACAGATGTATGGAGACTTGCCAACCCTTCTGTGAAAGATTATACGTTCTTCTCCACGCCAAATGACTCATATAGTAGGATTGATTTTTTCCTCACTAGTCAGTGTGTTCTGGCATGGGATCCGAGGCAGGTAGTTTCCTTTGGTCGGACCACGCTCCTGTCTTTTTGGACTTTGGCCCCCCGACACGGTTGCTCGTCCGTGGTCGTGGAGATTAAACGGTAATCTCCTGAAGGATTTGGTCTGTGCAGCTGGGGTTAAGTTCTCTATAGACTTGTTTCTGGAAGACCACTCCCACGACATGCCTACTCTATGGGAGGCCTTTAAATGCGTCCTCCGCGGAGTTCTAATAAAACATGGCTCCCGCCTCAAAAAACTGAAATCCGAGGAGATTGTGAATCTCACTGATAGGATACATTTACCTGAAACGACTCATAAGGCGGAGGTGCAAACTAAGTTGAGACATTAGTGTCTTCCTAAGTTGATCAAATGTAGGGATGATCTGAGATCACTCCTGATTGAACATTCTCCCCAATATAGGTGCCGCTTTAAAAGCATTCTGTATGGTCAGGCGAATAAATGCAGCCCGCTTTTTGCTCCCTAGGAACCAGGCCACTTACATTCCTTCTCTCCAGAATCGTAACGGCCGTGCGACATCTAACCCGACTGAAATCATAGATTTGGTGAGACGATACTATCAGACCTTATACAATATCAATGATGAATACTCTAATCATTCGCCACTTGACCCACAGCCTCCTATAAAATCATACATTTCAGATACCGCCCTTCCAACTTTGGATGTAGGGAAAAGGTGTGTGACAGTCCGCGCCACCGGGTACCAAAGAAATCACCTGGGATGCAGGAAGTTATTTCAGGATACTCCTGAGGAAGGCGCCAGGTGGAGCGCTGAAACATGTTGGAGAATAAAGATAAAGCTTGAAATAACTTCCTGCATCCCAGGTGATTTCTTTGGTACCCGGTGGCGCGGACTGTCACACACCTTTTCCCAGCTTCCTGAGAGTCTTTCCACGTGCGAGTGGTTGGTGGAGGTCCTGCAGTAACCGGTATTGATTGTATGCCTTCAAGCCAGTTGTGGGTCATCACAACTGGAATAGGTGAGTGGTTTTGACAATATACCTCTCATCTCTTAGTGTCTGAGTGATAGGGCACTATTGCGCCTCTTGTTCCCCCTTCCTATTTTATATTAACTTTGGATGTAGACTCAGTCACGGACCTTGGGAGGGACTTTACGGCTGCAGAGGTGGATGAAGCAATTCAATCTTCCCCAGCAGAGAAAAGCCCTGGCCCTGACGGCTTCTCTCCATTTTTCTATAAACAATTTCGCACACAAATAGGTCCTTTTCTTATGAAAGTTTATAATTCCATATCATTTGATACCCCATTCGTCCCACGATCATTGGAAGCTTTTATTACGGTACTACCAAAAATTGGTAAGGATCCCACTGTGGTGGCTAATTACCGCCCAACATCCCTAATCAATATTGATATCAAGATTTACACAAAGATCTTAGCCAACAGGCTGGCGCCCCTCCTACCCTAGTTTATCCATACAGACCAGGTGGACTTTGTACAGGGGAGGGAGGCGAGAGATGGCATTGGTAAGACCCTCATGCTCGTAGCATGTGCTAAGACCCACCGCAGACCATTGGGCTTGGTGTCTATTGATGTGGAGAAGGCCTTTGAACGTGTACACTGGGATTTTATGTTCTCGGCACTTAGGCAGTTGGGTGTGGGTGACCGCTTCCTTCAGAGGATCGCAGCCCTATATTCTAGCCCATCTGCTCGTGTCAGAATTAATAGAGCTGTCTCAGATCCTATTCTTATACACAATGGCATGAGTCAGGGTTGCCCTTTGTCGCCCCTTCTTTACACGGTGATTATGGAACACCTCCCCATTGCGATTAGAAGAAACCCCAGCGTGCACGATCTACCAGTGGGCCACAATGCCTACAAAACCTCTTTATACGCCGATGATCTCCTCCTTTACATATCCCAACCGCACATCACCCTCCCGTCATTGATGTCTGAGTTTATTAAATTTGGGGAGGTCAGCAATTTCAAAATTAATTACCATAAGACTGAGGCACGTAACATCTACTTGGGTGACGAAAAAGTGGCAAGAGCTAAACGAAACTTTCCTTTCCGCTGGCGAACTGACACCATTCAATATTTAGGTATTCATGTCCCAACCCACCTGTCGACCTTATACGCTTGCAATTATCTACCCTTGTTGAATAAGACTTTGAAGTCTCTACGAGACTACGGTCAGAGGAACATCTCCTGGTTTGGACGAATGAACGCATTCAAAATGGACATTCTTCCTGGATTTTTGTATGTGCTCCAGGCTGTTCCCATTATCCCTCCGAGAGCGTTTTTCCAAACCATCAGATCGGCCCTGATCTGGTTCATTTGGAGGCAGTCTAAGCCCCGTCTGAAATATACTCTTTTGACCATGCCCAAGTCTGGAGGGGAGCCTCCCTGACCTACAGACTTACCACCGAGCCTTTTTTTGGCTCCCTTGTTTGACTGGCAGTTCCGCCACCATTCTAAGCAGTGGATACAATTGGAGCAATTGGAATATGATATTCCTCTACGCTACCTCCCATGGATCAGCGTCTGACACTGTTAAGAAATGCGGAGGATCCACAGGCTTCTTAGCAAAAGAGGCCCTACGTACCTGGGAGGGGTAAAACATAAGAAGGGACTGATTAGCTCCCTTAACCCATTGGCCCCACTCTTTAGGAACCCTGATTTTCCTCCGGCCAGATATCATGATAGATTTCTGGGCGGGCATATTGATATACGCATGGGGCAGAGAGGTTCGGGAAAGAGATTCCCCTCTCTCATGACATTGCTGGAAAATTCCCCGGGCAGAATGCTCTCGTGGCTAGAATATGAACAATTGAAGTCGTTTACATGGAAGGCATCAGGAGATCGGACCCGTTGTTCCTCTGTCACTTGCCTAGAGCATTTGTGGCACCCAGGCGGGGGATTGCCACAGGATCCACCAGTGCATGGAGGGAATTACACCTTGGTCAACACAGAACACACCACCTTCCACCCCAAACCTGAAGGGGAAGCTCTACTGGCTGCCTTACGTCAGTTCCTCTTTAAGAACATCAAGGCCTGAGGGGAGGAGTTAGTCAGTCCCTGTAGTTTCAGTTCAGTTCCTGTGAGGAAAGAGAAGAGAGAGGAGACGGAGGAACTGGTCGCTGGGAGAGATTCAGGCCCAAGACCAGGGACCACTGACCGCTGTGCGCACCCTAGGGAAAGGGTCGGAGGCAAGTGGACAAAGTAGGGAACTAAGGAAGGGAATCGGTTACTACAGCCCTTTAGTACACCCGGACACTGGAGTCCGATGCTGCCAGCATTCAGAGCTGCAGCAAAAGTCCAGAAGACTCAGGAGGAGTTCAGCCATGAGGAGAGCTAGTAAGAGACAATAAACTGACCAAGTATCGGACCAGGGGCCATAAGAGAAACAGGGACCCGCAGAATGACCTCATTGCCAGTTTAGGACAAAGCCCAAAGAGGGAGAAGAAGCGGTGGGTTCAGGCTCAGGCAGGACTTATCCCACACCACAGAGCACAGACACAGAGGAGACCGCATCACTTTCTAAGGTGGAAGTCCCAAGTTGCACCGGGGACCTGGTTATTACTGTGGACTGTACCTGTTACCCTGCCACCAGTAAAAGGTACCGAAACAACAATCCCTGTGTGTCTGTGTTCCTGTATAACCGCCGCAATTCACCGCTGTGTCAACAAAGACTCAACTACTGCTCCCCTCATCCATCCCCGCTGCCCTGAGGTAAAGCTCCACCTGGTGGGAGCTGTTTCACACTCTGCTGCACCCACCATCACCTCAGTGGCCGGCTTGCAGCGCCGGTACCATATTACCGGGAACTACAGGTAGCATTACGTTACTTTGTAAATATCCCCTTATCCCCATTGAGGGTCCAGGGCACGGGACCGAGGATCGACCAGCCGTGATCCGCTACCAAATCCGCCATCAGCCCCAATACCCGAGTACCCCATCCCCTGTCGACCGCCTCACATTCTCTCTTACAGCCTAGGAGTATAATTTCTTTTCTATATAAGGAGCTCTCGTCAGAGCCACAAGACACGATTCTAGATTACATTTGGGCGTGGGAAGCTGAGATGGACTATAAATTCTCTGAAGATGATTTGACTAGGGCCTTCCTTTTTACGTACAAACTTTCCCCGGCTGGGAGCGCCCAAGAAAAGAACTTTATGATATTGGCTAGGTGGTACCATTAACCTGTCAGACTACAGGCCATCTTCCCTGCTGTGGACGACAGGTGTTGGTGCTGTGGAACCGAAAGAGGCACCCTGTTCCACATTTGGTGGCAATGTTCAGCATTGCGTCCTTTTTGGGAAGGAGTGTTCAATGCCTATTATATGATCTCTGGAGAATTGATTGCCCCGACCCCACAGATAGTCCTCTTCTCCATACTCCCAGGCCCTATGTTTAGCCAGAAGCTGAGCCTTCTCAGACTCTGCATTTCTGCCGCCCGGATGGTCATTGGCGGACTACGACCCCACCGACATTGGCTGAATGGTTGGCGGAATTTTCGGATATTTTTCATATGGAGGAATTGACTGCTGAGTTTGGGGGTGATAACACCTCTTTGATCCGCACTTGGCAGCACTGGATTTTATTTAGAGAAACTGCAGAGATGCCAAATCTGCTTAGAGGGGATTCTTAGGTAGTGGCGACGAGAGGCCCCAGCGGCTGCCTCTCCCCCTCTTCCCCTTTTCTTTTACTTTTCTTTTTTCTTACTTCCCTGTTTTTGTCTTTTTTCTTACCTCATTTATATTACCCCTTAACCCCTTCATGACCCAGCCTATTTTGACCCTTGGCATTTTTGTCAATTCTGACCAGTGTCCCTTTATGAGGTAATAACTCTGGAACGCTTCAAAGGATCCTAGAGATTCTTAGACTGTTTTTTTCTGACATATTGGGCTTCGTGGTAATATTAAATTTAGGTCGATAATTTTTGCGTTTATTTGTGAAAAAAATCAAAAATTTGGCAACCATTTGGAAAATTTAACAATTTTCTAATTTTTAATTTTTATTCTGCTAAACCAGAGAGTTCTGAGTCACAAAATAGTTAATAAATAACATTTCCCACATGTCTTCTTCACATCAGCACACTTTTAGAAAAAAATAATTTTTTTGTTCGGAAGTTATAAGGGTTCAAAGTTCATCAGCAATTTTTCATTTTTTCAGCAAAATTTACAAAACCATTTTTTTAGTGACCACATCACATTTGAAGTCACTTTGAGGGGTGCACATTACAGAAAACACCCAAAAGTGACACCATTCTAAAAACTGCACCCCTCAAGCTACTCAAAACTACATTCAAGAAGATTATTAACCCTTGAGGTGATGCACAGGATCTAAAGCAAATTGGAAGGAAAAAATGGACATGGTAAAATTTTTCTAACAAAAATGTTCTTTTAGCCTCAATTCTTTCATTTTCACATGGGCAACAGGATAAAATGGATCCTTAAATGTGTTGTGCAATTTCTCCTGAGTACATCGATACCTCATATGTGATCATAAACCACTGTTTGGGCACACGGCAGGGCTCAGAAGGGAAAGAGCGATATTTTACTTTTGGAACTAATTTTCCATTCAAAAAGTGAAATTGCGCTCCTTCCCTTCTGAGCCCTGCCGTGCGCCCAAACAGTGGTTTATAACCACATATGAGGTATCGGTGTACTCGGGAGAAATTGCCCAACAAATCTTAGGATGCATTTTATCCTGTTGCATATGTGAAAATGAAAAAATGAAGGCTTAAAGAGAATGTTTGTGAAAGAAAAGTACTTTTTAATTTTTACGGATGAATTTGTGAAACATCTGGGGCTTCAAAGTGCTCACCACCCAACTAGATAAGTTCCCTGGGGGGTCTTGTTTCCAAAATGGGGTGACTTGTGGGTGAGCTCCAATGTTTAGGCACACAGGGGCTCTCCAAACACGACATGGTGTCCGCTAACAATTTGAGCTGATTTTCCATTCAAATTGTTAGTGGACACCATGCTGTGTTTAGAGAGTCCCTGTGTGCCTAAGCATTGGAGCTCGCCCATAAGTGACCCCATTTTGGAGACCCCCCAAGGGACCTATCTAGATGCATAGTGAGCACTTTGAACCCCAAGGTGCTTCACAAGGTCATCCGTAAAAATGAAAAAGTACTTTTTTTTCCACAAAATTTTTTGTTTCATTTTTATGGATTCATTTGTGAAGCTCCTGGGGATTCAACATGCTCACCGTCCATACAGATAAGTTCCCTGGGGGTCTAGTTTCCAAAATGGGGTCAATTGTGGGGGAGCTCTAATGTTTAGGCACACAGGGGCTCTACATACGCGACACGGTGTCTGCTAACAATTAGAGCTAATTTTCCATTCAACTTTTTAGCGGACACCATGTCGTGTATGGGGAGCCCCTGTGTGCCACCAGCACAAGAGCAACTAGAAGAGTTGGGGTACAGCACCAGAAAATGGTGCCTCAAATGAATGTACAATTTTCTGGGGTGGCTGTGGGTTGCAATTCGCAGCATAGGTGGCCCACACGTTTGGGTCTCTCCATGCTGAGGATTCTAGCCCCCTAGCTGCCAAGTTGTACCTGGCTGGCAACCAAAAATACAGCAAAGCTACATATCATTTTATTTGTAGAATTTAAAAAAAAAATTAACGTGGGGCTTCGCCATATTTTTGGTCCAGCCAGGTACAACTTGGAAGCTACGGACTGCCACCAGCCCCCAGCTGCCTTGTTGTACCTGACTGGCAACCAAAAATACAGCAAAGCGCATTTTTTTTTTATTTCTAGAACTATTTCTAAAAAAAAAATGACGTGGAGCTCCGCCATATTTTTGGTCCAGCCAGGTACAACTTGGCAGCTACGGACTGCCACCCACCCCCAGCTGCCTCTTATACCTGGCTGGCAACCAAAAATGAAGTGAAGCCCATTTTTTTTTAATTTTTTATTTCTAGAACCAATTCTAGAAAAAAAAGGATGTAGGGCTCCGCCACATTTTTGGTCCAGCCAGATACAACTAGGCAGTTGGGGGCTGCAATCCTCAGTATGGAGGAGCCCAAGTATTCTGGGCCTCCCATGCTGCGAATTGCAGCCCGCAGCCGCCCCAGAAAATGGCGCATTCATGAAGCGCCATTTTCTGGCACTGTACCCAGACTTGTCCAGTTGCCCTGGTGCCGGTGGAAAACTGGGTAATAAAGGGGTTAATGCCAGCTTTTTATTGCCAGCACTAAGCCCGAGATTCATAATATAGGGCCAATGTTAGACCTGACCATTAGGAATCTCTAGTAAATAATCATAAAATACCACACAGAGAAAAAATCTTTTTATTTGAAAAAAAAAACACAAACAAAATTCAGACTCCATCTTTATTATAAAGATCCGACGTAGTCCACAACAAAGGTCCCATGACGTTCAATCGCCTCCGACGTAGTCCACAACGAAGGTCCCACGACGTTCAATCGCCTCCGACATAGTCCACAATGAAGGTCCCACGACGCTCGTTTGCCTCTGATGTCAGATCGATACTCTGTAGCTCGATCCCCCTGCATGGAGATCGAGCTGCAGAGCAGCGATCTAAAAGCCCGGGCGCATTGACCCACTATGTGCCTCACTGCGCCTGGGCTGTCAGATCGTTTTCTGCAGCTCGATCCCCATGCAGGGGGACCGGGCTGCAGAGCAGCGATCTGACAGTCCGGGCGCATTGACCCACTATGTGCATCATTGCGTCCAGGCTGTCAGATCACTTTCCGCAGCTTGATCCCCATGCAGGGGGATCAGACTGCAATGAAGGGATCTGATGGCCCTGGGACAGTGGTCCATCATGTGATCACTGTGGATCACTGTGCTGGAGGATCAAGCTGCAGAAAGTGATCTGACAGGTCCAGCACAATGATCCACAGTGATCACATGATGGATCACTGTCCCAGGGCCATCAGATCCCTTCCTGCAGGAGCAGGAAGCGGCAGAGGTGGCGGAACGAGCACACAGGTGGACCGGAAGAGGAGGAGCGGGACCGCAGCGGCGACAGGAGGGTAGCACGGATGTTGGAGAGGTGAGTGGGAGAGGCAATCGCCACTCCAGTGATCACGAGAAGTGGGGGGCAGGAAGGAGAAGCAGGGGGCAGTCAGGGGAAGCGGGGGGAAGACAGATAAAGGGGGGCAGGAAGATGAAGCAGGGGGGTAGGAAGGAGAAGCGGGGGACAGGGGGGAGTCAGTGGATGACAGGGGCAGAGATCAGAGGACAGGGAGAGAAGCGGCAGGTAGGGAAACATTACAGGTGCAGTAATTTTTGCTTTCACTTTCAAGCACCAATCACCATGCTTGTAGCCTGGGGGGCAAAGTGACCCCCCCTGGGGTGTAGTATATGTCCCCATTTACCTGCAGGTTGTGTGACAGGTCAGTGACACCCTCACTCGACCTGCAGGAGCGCGATCCCCAGATGACACAGCATATGCGTCATAGGTCGGGAACGCATTGGTTTCCATGGTGCATATGCTGTGTCACGGGTCGGGAAGGGGTTAAAGGGATCCTGTCACCTCCAAAACGCCTCCTAAACTACCAAAACACGTCCCTGCAGCATCCTTTCACTAATCTCACACTTCTGTTCTCTCCTAAAAGCATCCTGTGAAAGTGAATAAAAACATTTTAATACTTCCTCATTAGGGATTATAATTAGCAGGGGCTATATTCTTTAGCCCTTAGGGCGTGTTGTTTTGCAGGCTCCAGGTTCCACCCTCTCTCTGTCTGTGCTGCTGTGATGATGAGCTGAAGGCAGGACTAATAATTTGCATTCTGTGAGTGATATCGAGGGGGAGGGCAATTCCTGCACAAGCAAAGCAAACAGACAGAGAGAGGGTGGATCATTCAGGCTGCAAAACAACACGCCCTAAGGGCTAAAGAATATAGCGCCTGCTAATTATAATGCTGCACGGACATGTTTTGGTAGTTTAGGAGGCGTTTTGGAGTTGGTAGTTGGTCGGTGCTGCCGTGTTTCTGGTCCAAGGCACAGGATCGGCTCTGGACACGGTGCAGGTGTTTATCCCCGAGCCATTAAACCGGAGGCCCGAGCTTCTCTAGGAAGTCGCAGCCAAAGACCTGGCGCATCCTTGAAAAGGCATACCGAACTAGGGTCAAGGGGCCCTAAAGGGCAGTCCTCCACCGAAGACTCATGGTAGCTGGCTCGAGGCTCTGCGCATAGAGGCATTGCATGGTAGCAAGGAGAAATTAGCATAGTGAGGGACCGGCAAGGAATGGCAGGCACACCACCGAGGGTCTTGAGTGAATCATCCCGGTTCCCTGGTGACTATCAAGGCCAGAGAGTGACCCAAGAAACTGTAACATCTGTGAATTTGCTTGAAGTACTGCAGGTAAAACCGTTCAGAGTTAAAGACTTTGTGACGTACTTCATTTCCCTCACCTGATGAGACGTACAGTTGCTGTGTGTAAAGGACAAGTGACTGTGCCGTTTGGTAAGCAGCCTCGCTGTATAAAAACAACTACTACAACTGCCCCGGGGATCCCTCTCCACCTATGGGGAGTGTAACCATTTTGCTGCCGTACCATCACTCCGGAGGTCTGACCCGCAGCATCGGTAACCATACTGGAACCGTAGGTGGCGTCACAAACTATTTTTATTATTTTTACTGACTCTTTCAGCGACCACCAGGGCCACAGGACCGGGCACAGGCCCCCGTAACATCCCCATGAATCAACGCCGGGAACTGGGTACCCCACGGTCCTTGGGCGGGTCATGCACACTCTCAGGATACTTGGGGTGTACCTATGACCACATTCAGACATTCAACTTTGCTCAGTTCACCTGTATTGATCAATGCCATGCACATCTGCCTGGCCTGTGATTGCATACTTGAGATCGTGAGCCCACCGACTCACGGCCAACGACAACGAAGAATCTTGACAGTGCGCACTGTGCACACTGTGAGGACTCACAAGACTAGACTTATAGCTAATATTCAGAAAACACCTTAAATGTCAATGATTGATAGTGACATTTAAGTGGCTAGCTCCAGGGGCGGACCGTCACCCCCAGGGGCCCTGGTGCAGGAGAGGACCGGGGGGGTGGGGCCACTGGCCGTCGGCGCGGCCCGGGGGGGGAGGGGTGCCGCTGGCCGTCGGCGCGGCCCGGAAAGGGGGGGGGGTTTTTGCTGCTGGGAGCCGCTGGGAGCCGCAGGCACGATGCTCTCCTACCTGGGAGCCGCGCCGGATGTATGCTAGGGGCCGGAGGAGCAGAGGAGAGGAGGGGCGGGATCAGGCAAGGGAAGCAGGAAGCTCTCTGCTTCCCTTGCCTGACCCTCCTCTCCTCTGGCGGTGGCTTGCGGGGGTCGGCTGGGGGCCCCCCTCCAGGCTTGAAGGGGCCTCCAGCCGGTCGGGGCCCTGGTGCAGCTGCACCAGCTGCACCAGTGTAGTTCCGCCCCTGGCTAGCTCTGATTGCTGCTGTTGGAAGCAACATTTTGAGCCTGTTCCAGCACAGACCTACCCATCGTTGGGCGATAAGATAATGCAGGAGGGCTTACTGTAATACTAAGGAAAAACAAAAGTAATATAATAATTCATGGAAAATGTATCTCTTCTTACATGCTTAATTGGATTTTTCTGTTTCACTATTAATCCTTGTAGTCTACATGATGGCTTTTTTTTTCTTAACGCAATTATCTGCAAACAATTTAGAAATCTCGCCCTGTAATTAGCTTCGTTTATTATAATGTCTTTTCGGGACGTCCAGTTTTTACAAAATCACAATATTCATAATGTGGAAAGTCTAATGTGAGCCTCCGGCGAGCCAGTTGCCGCCATCGAATATTTACTGATAGTTTGACTCATTCATTTTAGCTTTTTAGAAGAGTTTATGAATCTGCGGTGAGTCACTGCACATTGGTATTCAGTGAAGGACGGCCATTGTCTGTCAGAAAAAAGAGGAAAGTAACCACATCAATTACAATTGGGCGACCGTAAACATCACTAACAACACAACATAATACAAAGAGTCATTTAGGAACACTGACGAGCCGCATTGTATCGCAAGCTTCTTAAAGGGAAACTGTCCCCTTGTACATGCAACCGGATCTGTGGACAGAGAAGAAGGTGAGCTGAATTATATACATAGGAAAAGATTGAGTATAACTTATTTTATTCATTAAAGTCCCCGGGTGCTTGTATGCATGAGTCCAGTGGGCGGTCCTACTAGTGATTGACAGCTACCTGTACATGCTCAGACATAACAGGAAGACTATCAATCACTAGTAGGACCGCCCACTGGACTCTTAAACATGCAAACACCAGGAATTTCAAGGAATAAAATGGAAAGTTCAGTGAAACATTTCCACAATAACTTATATCAATCTGATTATCTTCTGCTCTATAATATCCTGCCTGCTGATTAAATATTATTTTCAATATGTCAGGTTCCCTTCAGGATTTTGTATCCATATGCAATGCATGTATTTAGCAGAGATACTGTCACATGTTGAAAGCTTTGCAGTCTGTGTGAAATGCTGCTGTAGTTTAAATCTGTGTAAATTTCCTTTGGCACATCCGGAGTTAATGCCTGAAGTTGCTGTTATGCATGGCTGTGCAGGTGGGCGTTATGTGAGATCGTTCAGTTCTCCACTCACTCACCCTTTAAGTAGTTCCACTTCTTACATTAGGTGTCGCTGATAGAGTTTATTCTCTACAAAGGCCCTGTGTAGTGAAGACGTTTGTGTCGGTGCTTCCTGTTGTTTTCTTCACAGTAGGGGTTGCTGTCTTTCCCAATTCATAGGTGGAGTTGAGGGGTCTTAGCCTAGGGCTTATCTGGAGCATACGGCAAGGGTGGGGACCCAGACCTCCTCACATTCAGAGGTACATCTGGGAGCAGGGTAATCTAGGGATCCCAGTCTAAGGGTCAGACTAGCCTCCCTGATAGCCTTTAGCCCATCTTACCATCCTGCTTCCTGATTTCCCTACTGCTATACCATCCATTGTGACAGTTATACAGATGTTTTCACTCCTAAAATACGCTGTTCTGTTGATACTAAATGTATACTAATACAGAGTCATGGTAATCTCATATTGCCATTAAAACCTTTTCAGTGGGTAGTTCAAGTATCTTACAAGCATGATAGACTTTGGAATATACTTAACCTCACTTATCAACTTGCAATGCTCTTAGCATTCTTCACATACTTGCCTGCTTTGAACTGAAAACTTGTGGATTTGCTATGCAATGTGACACACAGACAGGAGTGCAAGATCAAAAAACAAAGACCCACCCCACTTCCAGTAAAGAGACAAAGACCAAAACCACTCCTCTCCTCACTCTCCCTCATTTGCTGTAGAGGAATGAAGATCCCCCCTGCTTGCTGTAGGAAGATGAGACCATGTAGCACTCTTCCTGTGGAGAAAAGTAGAACGATCCTGTACAGAGATGAAGACCCGTCCCCACTTCCTGTAGATAGATGAAGAACCATCTCCACTTCCAGTACAGAGATGAAGACCCATCCCCTCTTCCTGCAGAGAGAGGAAGAGCCATCCCCACTTCCTGCAGAGAGATGAAGACCCATCCCCACTTCCTGTACAGAGATGAAGACTTGCCCCACTTCCTTTACAGAGATGAAGATCTGTGCCCACTTCCTGTAGAGAAATATAGACCCACCCACACTTCCTGTAGAGAGATGAAGACCCATCCTCACTTCCCATGAAGAGATAAATACCCACTTCCTGTAGAGGGACAAAGATCCACCCTGACTTCCTGTTAGAGATAAAGACCTGCCCTCTTTACCTGTAGAGAGGAAATATGCAGACCCACTGTTATGATTTTTTTAGCAACTCGTTTGGGTAAAACGGTCTAATACTAAAAACTGCAACTGACTCAGCCAATTCTTGCACAGACTAAGGTCCCTAACTTTGCAGTCCCTTGTGGCTTCTGTGTGAGCTGGAATGGCCATAACCACAGACTAAAAGGAGACTCTTAGTACCTAGTCTGCCATAATGGCTGTTAAGCATTTCTCATACCTCCTAAGGAACCGAGGGAAAATGCAGAGTGCACTATACATATGGCGCCCCACTTGTTGGGACACCACGTAGGGGTACAGCACCCATAAGAGACCGTGTGGTACTCCTGTGACTAAGGGATTGGGATGTCACATAAGGGACCCTCATTACACCCATCCACACACCTTAGTGCAGTCAGGACATGGGTGGACCCATTGTCAGGGAGACTCAGTCCCATTGGTGGAGCTAGGTGGGTTAGTGGAAGAGCGGGAAGACAGTTAGTGAGAAGTCTGAGGGTAGTTGAAGCTGTGAGGAGCACAGCAGAGGATGTCTGAGGAGAGATTCTCCTGACAGAAGGGGACGCTAGGGGTACCAGGTGTTGCGATGCGCCCGAATCCAGGCCCGGTACAACCACCGGCTGAAGAGGTTCAGTCCCAGAACGGAGGACCGGCTCCGAGAGCGGTGCGGATGTTCATCCCCGAGCATGAGCTTCTGTAGAAAGTCGTGGTCGAAATCCCGGCGTAGTCCCAAAAGGCCCCATATAGGTTTTGGAGGACCGGGAGAGGAACCCTCCAGAGAGGATCTGTGGGAGCTGGCAGTGGGCTCTGCATACGGGAGCGCTGCTGGGAAGTAGGAGTGAGAGCGCAGTGAGGGACAAGAGAAAGGAAACGGCAGGCACACCACCGAGGGTCCCAAGTGAGACGTCCTGATCCCCTGGTGACTACCCAGGCCAGCTGAACCCGTGAGAACTGTAACATCTGTAAGCTGCCTGAAGTCTGCCAGTAAAACCGATACAGAGCTAAAGACTGTGTGACATATTTTCATTTACTTACGCCTGAGGAGCCGCACACTTGTTCCTTGGTTAAGACTGTAACAGAGCCGCTGAACGAACTGCTTCCCAGTGTAAATCTCTATTCACCACAACTGCCCCGGGGACCTCCGCACCACCTACGGGGAGCGTTATCAACTAGCTGCCTCATCATCACCCCGGAGGTCTGCAAGCAGCACCGGTATTATTACCGAAACCGTAGGTGGCGTCATGAGACATTTCACTTTTTTATTTATATTTTCCCCCTTTCTCAGCGACCACCAGGGCCACGGGACCGGGTAACAGGCCCTGTGACATCCCCAGTAAATCAACTCCCTCCCGAAACCGGGTACCCAATGGATCTGGGGTGGGTCATACCTAAATAGGGAAATAGTGCTGAGATAGAAGATGGTCCCAAAGTGAGTTAAAAGAAAACATGAATGCAAAGTGGAAAGGAAAGTTGCTTACTGCTAGAAGGAAATGCTAGAGAGACAAATACCTGTGGGCACTTCCTGTAGGGACACAAAGACCCATTTTCACTTCCCGTAGAGAGGCCAAGAACAGTCCACACATTCTGTAATAGATGTAATCCATCTCTTTTAGTAGAGAAGATGTGATCAAAAATTTGGACAGAAGGGTGGCACCAAGTGACCCGAACTTTGGAGTGATTTTTCTTGCCTAAGACAACTTTAGGTAAAGTTATTTGCAGTGGAGTCAGACTGATGAATATCACCTGTCTTGGTATTTGTTTGGCTGCTTTTTTATATATTGTCTCCATCCATTTTAAGATACATCAAGTTACCTTGAAGTGACACATCGGTGTCTATAGGTAGAAGTAGCAGTAGCACATTGAATAGAGAAAAGAGTCCAGCAGCACTCTGGTCCTTAAAAGACGTCCAACTATATTTTATAATGGTGCCTAGGCAAAACATGGAGCGGTGCAGGGTGTGTATGGGACAACAGCCAGTTTTACAACTTGTGGTGCTTCAACTAGTTCTACCTCCCGGAGGCAGGACCGGTTGAAGCACCACAAGGTGCAAAAAATGGCTGTTGTCCCATGCACACCCTGCATCTCTCCCTGTTTTGCTTATGCACTCTTCTTTATTAAAGTTGGAAGTCTTTTAAGGACCAGAGTGCTGCTGGACTCTTTTCTACTTTGGATACAACCACTTCTACTAAAAGTTGACCCCAGTGAATCCTGGATGTGGTTTACGGAGCTCTGGGAGAGATCCAAGGTTCCTCTCTGGGAGTAGTGCTAGAGTTTTTTTCTCCTTGTTTTTGAGCAGTTGCACATTGGTCCAAAAACTTTACTTATGAGGACCAAACCACTTTTTTCAATAATAAAAATGGCATATGGTATGTAGAGATGTTACAAATGCAGTCTAGATAGGAGAGAGTTCAGTCATTTTTAATAATGGCTGCAACATTTTTGACCTAGCTTTGGCACCAACTACCGAATGGTGTGTGAACGCTTCCTACCATCATTTTGGTGGCGTGGCCTAAGCTCAGGACTTTCTACAAGGGTTTAATGAAAAGTAATGCCTTCATCTTTGTATCCTGGGTTTCCATGTGAGTATTTTAATTTGAAAATGTGCTCATAAATTACCAATACTCACTTGTCCACATAAATACCAAACAATTCGATAGACATCTCACAACGATGAACAAGATTTCTGAAGTTGACACAACTAGCCTCTCACAGTTCTCTCAACACTTTCATCAGATACATAGTATGTTCCTGCAGATCTTCTTTCATTATTGAGAACAGATGGAAGTGAGACGGCGCCAAAACTGGACTGTATGGAGAATGCTGTATGGTGGTGAGCTTCCGTTTGTGAAGTTCTGCTGTGGTGTCATGTGAAGTGTGTGGTCCAGTATTGTATTGCTGCAGGAAAACATTTCCCTTTTCCTTTTGGACCCTTGTTAGTTATCTTTTCAAACTTTGCCGTGGTTCCATTCTTAACACTGTAACAACACAATCATTCATTGCTAACTAGAGCTGTAGAGGAGACTTACTGAACAGACCAATACTTGCTGCATACCAGTGCTGCCATCTTCTGATGAGTTATGAAGTTGGAGACATTTCTTTTTATTCAACTCTAATATTTGAAGATCTCACAGTCCTTTTAGTTTATTGGAGTCCTTGGGGATGAGCCAGTGGTCTAGACTTTGTCCAACAAAGGTAACTTGACCATCCGGTCACCTACGATCTTCTGAACGGTAACTGCAAGGTGAAGATTGAAGAGTGATGCCTCTCTGCTAGCGTCCAAAAGTGTCCCTACAAAAGTAGTCCTTCTCTCACTAGGCAGAACACTGATCCACGTACGTATCGTCCTGGCCCCGCTCACATATGCTAATTGGAGGCAATTGGAGGCAAGTCACTGCACACTGTGGAGTCTGGCTGGAACTAACATCCTAACCCTATCCTACCAAAGAGCCTCCTAGCTAATCTCCACAGAGGCCTCTGTTGGACGGGTGGTGTAACTACAGGCACTGCCACCACCATCTCAAAAAAGAACATAAACATGATGAGATACTCCTATTACAAACGTTGCCCCTTGCAATAACGGTTTCATGGAACTGCAATCCCAGACATTGGGAGAGGGACCCTCTGAATATGCATATCTCATAGCAGTCACAGAAAGTAGAAGTACATAGTGCAGTATTGCCCTTTAGCTTTTGGACTTTTTTTTTTTACATATTATTTTCTTCCATTTTTTATAATAAATTTACTTGGTTATGAGGAGAAAACACAAAAACAAATATTAAAGATTTACATATATATTACCTACTTAGTCCAAACCTTTAAGAAATAAAAGATTTGTGCATGTACAGTGAAATATAGAAGATTTCTCTGAATCACTATGTAAACAGACCGGAAAGAGATTTTAATTCACATTCACGGAAAGATAAAAGTTTTCTGAAAATAGTCAAAACTTCATTTTTGAAAGGGTCAGAGATTAAGACTCGTTCACATGAGCGAATAACACGGACGAGCGCTATCCGATGTGTTATTGAATAGCTCTCAGCTCAATCTTATACTATGGACAAGCGCTGACCGATTTGCCATTAGAAGAAAAGAGCTGCATGCTACAATTGGCAGCATATATTGCATGGCACGCACCCATTCAAGTCTATGAGTGTGTGCAAATTATCGAACTTCACTGTCATCATTTATGTTCCAATAGACAATCGACAAGGTGGAGAAATTAAGTTCTCCGTCTTCTTCTCACCTGTGCTACGATTCTCACATACAGTTATGGCCAAAAGTATTGACACCCCTGCAATTCTGTCAGATAATACTCAGTTTCTTCCTGAAAATGATTGCAATCACAAATTCTTTGGTATTATTATCTTCATTTAATTTGTCTTCAATGAAAAAACACATAAGAGAATGAAGCAAAAAGCAAAACATTGATCATTTCACACAAAACTCCAAAAATGGGCCGGACAAAAGTATTGGCACCCTCAGCCCAATACTTGGTTGCACAACCTTTAGCCAAAATAACTGCGATCAACCACTTCCAGTAACCATCAATGAGGTTCTTACAATGCTCTGCTAGAATTTTAGACCATTCTTCTTTGGCAAACTGCTCCAGGTCCCTGATATTTGAAGGGTGCCTTCTCCAAACTGCCATTTTTAGATCTCTCCACAGGTGTTCTATGGGATTCAGGTCTGGACTCATTGCTGGCCACCTTAGAAGTCTCCAGTGCTTTCTCTCAAACCATTTTCTACTGCTTTTTGAAGTGTGTTTTGGGTCATTGTCCTGCTGGAAGTCCCATGACCTCTGAGGGAGACCCAGCTTTCTCACACTGGGCCCTACATTATGCTGCAAAATTTGTTGGTAGCCTTCAGACTTCATAATGCCATGCACATGGTCAAGCAGTCCAGTGCCAGAGGCAGCAAAGCAACCCCAAAACATCAGGGAACCTCCGCCATGTTTGACTGTAGGGACCGTGTTCTTTTCTTTGAATGCCTCTTTTGTTTCTCCTGTAAACTCTATGTTGATGCCTTTGCCTATAAAACTCTACTTTTGTCTCATCTGACCAGAGAACATTCTTCCAAAACGTTTTAGGCTTTCTCAGGTAAGTTTTGGCAAACTCCAGCCTGGCTTTTTTATGTCTCGGGGTAAGAAGTGGAGTCTTCCTGGGTCTCCTACCATACAGGTTCTTTTCATTCAGACGCCGACGGATAGTACGGGTTGACACTGTTGTACCCTCGGACTGCAGGGCAGCTTGAACTTGTTTGGATGTTAGTCGAGGTTCTTTATCCACCATCCGCACAATCTTGCGTTGAAATCTCTTGTCAATTTTTCTTTTCCGTCCACATCTAGGGAGGTTAGCCACAGTGCCATGGGCTTTAAACTTCTTGATGACACTGTGCACGGTAGACACAGGAACATTCAGGTCTTTGGAGATGGACTTGTAGCCTTGAGATTGCTCATGCTTCCTCACAATTTGGTTTCTCAAGTCCTCAGACAGTTCTTTGGTCTTTCTTTTCTCCATGCTCAATGTGGTACACACAAGGACACAGGACAGAGGTTGAGTCAACTTTAATCCATGTCAACTGGCTGCAAGTGTGATTTAGTTATTGCCAACACCTGTTAGGTGCCACAGGTAAGTTACAGGTGCTGTTAATTACACAAATTAGAGAAGCATCACATGATTTTTCTAACAGTGCTAATACTTTTGTCCACCCCCTTTTTTATGTTTGGTGTGGAATTATATCCAATTTGGCTTTAGGACAATTCTTTTTGTGTTTTTTCATTGAAGACAAATTAAATGAAGATAATAATACCAAAGAATTTGTGATTGCAGTCATTTTCAGGAAGAAACTGAGTATTATCTGACAGAATGTCAGGGGTGTCAATACTTTTGGCCACAACTGTATGTCAGAATTGGGGCACAGTAATGTGACCTTCAGCTCAAACTCTGATCAGAGATTGAGCCAAGTGTCATTAACATATTTGGCACAATTCTAGAAGCTCTTAAAGCTAAAGACCCCACCTCCCCCAAGTAATATCATTTGTAAATGGATAGATTGATAGGTGAGTACGTAGGGAGATAAACAGACAGACAGACAAGTAGATAGATAATATAAATGTAAAATAAAATTATTGGATTAAATGGGTGCACAATAGTGTTTATCTGTGAGGCAGAGGTAATGGAAAAAAAGTGAATCAACTCACCTTTTGGGATTGTGAGACGTCACAACCACCTAAGTCACTAAAGATGTCAAACGTTTTCATCGGTTTGCAGCAGTCCTCCGACGTGTTGTCATCCAGGATCATGTATGAGGGAAAGGAGATTTGTGACCATGCTCCGGCTCCAAATGATCCAATTGAATCGGAGTTTTTAGAATTAAAGAAGTGGTTTTATTTCTACGCGTTTTCAGGAATACCACAACAAGATGTGCCTTTTTGTAATACCACAACAAGATGTACATCTTGTTGTGATATTCCTGAAGAAGGGGTTATGCCCCGAAACGTGTAGAAATAAAACCACTTCTTTAATTCTAAAAACTCTGATTCAATTGGATCATTTGGAGCGGGAGCGCCGTCACAAATCTCCTTTGCCTCATACAAGTTCCTAATGTGGCACCCAATCGGACCGATCGCCACTAGGGGTATTGCACTCCTCCATTAGCAGAAGAGTAGTGCCCCTGATCTCTAGGTACCTGGATGGTGGAGTTGAGACCCACACCACACACACACACACACTTAGGACCCCGGGATGGGACGGTGGGTGGACCCTGGAAAGACGACCCAGTCTCAGCTAAGTGGAACAGGGAAGTGTGGAGTTAGTCAGTACAGTTGGGAGGAGAAGAGCGAGCGAATAGGGAGGAGAACAACAAAGGAGTAGGAGATCAGGAGCATTAGCTCCCGCCGGCTGGTGCACGGTCACACTCGCCCCGGGAGGGAAAGACTGAATGGTGTAGTGGAGGAAAGGAGCCACAGGGGTGCAGAGAAGATCCATATCACCTGCACACGTGTATCTGGCTGAAGGAACGGAGGGGCTGGTGGATGTAAAACAGGGAACCGGCCCTGAACACATCACGGTAGCTACAAGCTTGAACTGGAGGCCATGAGATCCTAAAGGGGAGCTGTTGCCGCAAACTCGACCCAACTCGGAGAAGGCGGCCCTACTAAGGTGCAGTACTAGGAAGTGGTACCACCAAATGCCTGAGGCTGTCGGTTCCTGAGCTCTGTGTGCGGATGTGCTGAGAAGGAGAGGCAAAAGAACTAGGAGCACTGAGAGTACCACCAGTGAAGCCAACACCGTAGGAGAAAGGAACATCTAAGCGGTCTTGACGACACTGTCCCAGTTCTAGAGAAACCACTGAAACCGGGCATTGGCAGAGGGAAGCACCCGCATCCTCGTTGAAACATCACAGCAAACTTACAGAACTCCAACAGACGTGTTTGAGACTTTTCTTAGCAGCAACCACCGGCTGCAAAGGCCGGATGACAACCAAAGGAGCTGACGACCCATTGAACACCGGCCAATGACCTAGAACTGACCTCCCTACTCACTACCCTGGGGAACTTCCCTACTCACTGCCCTGCAGGGAGCGAAACCATCATAGCTCCCAGTCATCGTTCCCAGAGGTTCTACAGCAGCGGCAGCCACACGTAGCTTGCACACTGCAAGTGGTGTCATGAATACCATTTTTCCTTTATCCCCCCCAGTCATCTGAACTTTTAATTGACACTGCCAGGGTCATGGAGCCGGGTGGCCACCTTGACATCCCCCAAAAAGAACCGTAAGAACTGGCCTGGTACCAAGTACCCCACGGCCCTGGAGTGGGCATGTCACTTACTGCCAATTCTAAAAGAAAATTCTCCATCCTCCTCCTTCTAGACCTGTTCTCTGCCTTCAACATAGTCGACCACTGCCTACTGCTACAGATCCTCTCTTCCCTTGGCATTAAAGACCTTTCTCTCTCCTGGATTTCCTAATTCCATTTTAACCGCACTTTTACCGGCCACACTTCCACTCTTATGCTGTTGTGGTGCCCCATTGGTCTGGTCACCACAAAGGGGTACTGCACCCAGTGAATGGGTGTGGTGTCTCAGCCCTTGAGGAAACGGGATGGTAAATTCAGACACCCACCAAAAACATCCAACACACCTTAGGACCCAGGGTACCATGGGCGGACCTGGGGGGAGGACCCAGTCAAGGTCCAAGGGAAGAACAGGTGGAGGGTGGCAGTAAGTGGTATGAGAGTGGTAGAGTAAGTAGGCGGAAGAGAAAGTGTGCAGTCATGAGTAAGGGGAACAGAGAAGACCCCGGGGCACAGGTGTAGTGAAAACGACCTGGGTGCCTGAATCAGGGACTAATGATGGTCGGACGGAGGGGTTGGTCGATAACCAGGGGAGCAGCCCTGAACGTGGCGCGGATGCTGTATGCCCGGATCACTGGTGTACCACGAGGTGTATAGGAGCTGTGGCCGCAACCCAATGCACTCGCTGAGAAGGCAGCTGAACTTTGGTCAGGAGACAGGTACCAGTCGCCCGAGAAGACCCGTGGCTGTCAGATTGGGGCTCTGCATGCGAAGGTGCTGACAGGAGAGGTGAAGAAGTATTGCTGAGAGAAAGAGACCAGAGAAAGCAAAGGCACACGAAGAGGGTCTTGAGCAAATAATCCCAGTTCCTTGGGGACAGACCAGACTGGAACTCGGCAGACAGAAGCACCCGGCGATCAGCTGCAGCCTCAGTGAGTAAACCGGACACACAATTCCAACGTTCTGTGAGACTGTCTTATTTCCCAGCCTGCGGATTCGCTGACTGCATAAGTAAATGACACTCAGAGGCTCAGCTCAAACACGGCTTTACACATCTCTTGCATAAGAACATATCTGCCCTGGAGTACTGCTCCACCTACAGTGAGCGACGACATCAGGCTTGCAATACCAACAACCCCGGAGGCTTGACCTGCAGCGTCGGTCCCTCCTGACCAAGAACCATAGATGG
Organism: Allobates femoralis; assembly: GCA_033576535.1. Classification (NCBI taxonomy): domain Eukaryota; kingdom Metazoa; phylum Chordata; class Amphibia; order Anura; family Aromobatidae; genus Allobates; species Allobates femoralis. Next base: position 29,740,000 of record JARQOC010000003.1, read on the forward strand.
CATCATGAATTTTAATTCCATCTGTCAATCCCTAAGCCCTTCACTGTCCTGAATTGACTCCCCCGGGGTCACAGAAGCCGGGTCTTGACCCCCGTGATTCCCCCGCAGCAGCAGGAGCCCAGTTCCCAGTGCCCCACGGCCCCGGAGTGGGCGAGTCATAACCTCCTTTACCACGTTCTCTCTAAGAGTCCCACAAGGCACCATCCTGGGATCCCTACTCTTTTCCATCTGTATCTGTGGCCTGGGGCAGCTCATAAATTCCCATGGCTCTCAATACCTCCTTACCACTAATGATGCTCAGATCTACTTCTCTGTTCCAGACATCAACTCTCTGTTGTCCAGAATCCCGGAGTGTCTATCAGCCATATCCTTCTTCTTCTCCCCTCACTTCCTAATGCTCAATGTGGATAAAGCTGAGCTCATCATCTTTCCTCCAACTCACCTAACTCCCCAACCTGGTCAATCAAAATAAATGAAATCACATCTTTCCCGATACCGGAAATCCACTGCCTTGGAATAACCCTTGACTCAACCTTATCCTTCAAATCGCACATCCAAACTATCGCCAGTCGCCACCTACAACTGAAAAATATTTCCACAATCTGACCCTTCCTCAACTCTTAATCTACTAGCATGTTGGTGCCACTCTCATCATCTCTCAACTTTACTTTTCTACATTCCTGTTAACAATTGATAATGTCCCCATCCTTGGCCACATTGTCTAAGAAATATCCCCCATCCTGAACTAAATCCTACTATGATGTCTCCCATCCTTGCCCGCATACTGTAAGAAATGTCCCCAATCCTGGTCCTTTCCTATGATAATGTCACCAACCTGGACCACATCATGTAAGAAACTTCCCATTGTGTTCACATTATTTTATTAATATTCCCATCCCGGACAGCATCCTATAAGAAACGTCTCAAATCCTTGACTCCTTCCTACTATAATGTCCCCCAACCTGGCCCACATGCTGCAATCACATTCCCATGGTAATGTCTTAATCCTGGGCCGCAGGAGCTGATCCCGATCCATACCAGGCAGATGTTGGCTGTGCTACATAGATGCCATCTGCATGTAAGTATACGCAAATTGTTATAGTATAGCCACATCAATGCCACTGTTAATCATGTCCTAAAGGGTATCCAATGGCTTAATGCCACACTATCTCTGGGAACCATTGCATTATCATGGTAGCCTGCTGAACACCCTCGTAGCCGCTATCTTGGTCCTCCAGAGTGCCTCAGTAAGGGGCTGAGCAACATTGGAAAACTACAATTTCCCTGTATACTGCAATGCTTTGTTATTGCAATATGTTGCACAGGTTTCTCTATGGAGCTTGTTTTGCAAAAACAATATAAAGTAATATAAAAGTTTTACCTTTAGGAACAAACGGAGGAATAATAAAATAATTGTAGAAATGAAAATACTATAGTGAACCCCAGAGACACCCCGATGTTTGAGCTTATGTTTCATTTGGATGGAAAGCTCCAACATGGAACTGCTACTACACACAAAGAAAAGAAAGATACTGACTACTGCCAGGTACGACCACAACATGTGTGAGATGGACGGTAATTAGTGATGAGCGAGTGGTAAGATATTCGAGTTCCGATAGCTATAACCGAATACTTATAACTGTTTCAGTATTCGGATCCGTGAGTTCCCCATTGATTCGAATAGGACTTTCTAAGGGATTCAACCTACTCGGATCAAAGATCATTCAAGATGCAGCAACAACACCGGAAATCAATAGGAGTAAAGCTATGGCTAAATCAGCAATGAAGTCACTGGACGAGGTCTTCACATCAAGGGACATTTCACTGGTGATGAAGACACGGCTCCTACATAGTCTGGTCTATTCTGTAGTAACATATGGATGTGACACCTGGACAATAAAGGAACAAAACAGATGAAGAATCAACGTCTTCGGAATGTGGAGCTGGAGAAGGATGTTATCAATACCAGGGATGGCAAGAAGAACAAAAACATCAATACTGGAACAAATCAAGCCAGACATGTCACTGGATGGAAGGATCACCAAGCTACGACATAACTACACATCATACGAAGAGAGCAATCTCTGGAGAAGGACATCATGGTCAGAAGAATAGAAGGAACAAGTAAAGAAACCATCCACCCAATACATAGTAACATAGTTTTTAAAGTTGAAGGAAGACTTTAAGTCCATCTAGTTCAACCCATAGCCTAACATGTTGATCCAGAGGAAGGCTTGCTTGATACTATGAAGATAACAACGGGGAAGACCCTGGTAGACTTATCTAGGCTTGGAGAAGACCCTGGTAGAATTATCTAGGCTTGGAGAAGACCCTGGTAGAATTATCTAGGCTTGGAGAAGACCCTGGTGGATATATCTAGGCTCGTACAAGATCGATTTTCCTTCAGAACATTCATCCATCAAGTTACAATGGCACGAGATTGAGCTGAAGGCCAGTAAATATTAATAATACACTTTCTATAGTTTAGTTGAGTGGTCAGCTCCTCCTGGTGTGGAACCTTAGGCTGGTTTCACACTGGCATTTGTGTCTGCATGCGTATGGCATGCAGATGCAAACGCAGCCATATTAATGTGAACACAGCGGAGAATCTCCGCATGCGTTCACATTAATATGCACTCCGGCCAGCCAATCAGTTGTCTCTGGGGGCGGCCGGGAGGAGGAGATCAGTGGCAGAGATCTCCTCCTCCTGGCACAGCTGATCTCCTGATCTGACAGCTGTTTAAATCTCCCGCACTGACACCAAATAGGTTGATATCAGCGCGGGAGATATGAAACAGCTGATCACTGCTTCAAATCTCCCGCGCCGACATCACCTATTCGGTGTCAGTACGGGAGATTTAAACAGCTGTCAGATCAGCTGTTTCTCCCCGCTGACACCGGCGGGAGAGCAGCGGCGACTTTAGCTGATCTCCCGGTGGCCGCCGCTGATCACCAGCGGCCACCAGGAGATATTTCAATGAGATCCGCAGCGTTCTCCTGTGGTGTCATGCGGAGGACACTGCGGATCCATTGACTTCTATGCGTGGTTTGTGCGCTTGCTGATAAACCAAGCACCCACAACCGCACAAAAAATGCAACAGGGCTGCGTCCAGAGTGCGCTCGGAGGGTGCACAAATTGTGTGCATCCGAGCGCAAACGCAATCGAATGCAACAAAACGCAGGCACATGCGTTCCCATGTTAAACATAGGAACGCATGTGCGCAAGCGTTTGGCTGCGTTCGGTGCGCGGCGTTTGCAAACGCCAGTGTGAAACCACCCTTAGAGCTTGACTGGTTCTGGCCAATAATCTGCTTCTTTTTTTTTGTTTCCTCCTCCATCTCATATCATGAATCATACACAAAAATATTGAAACATTCTGATGTTTGACTTTGATATCTGACCAGGTCCTAAAATTAGGACATCTCCTCTCCTCCCCTTTCCTCTCATACAAATCTACCTGTCCGGCCCTGACATCACCTCCCTACTCTCCAAAATCCCACAATGCCTTTCCGCCATCTCATCCTTCTTCTCTGCTCGGTTCCTTAAACTCAACATGGACAAAACTGAATCCATAGTGTTCCCCCCAAGAAATTCCCCCCCACTTCCCAACCTATCCATCTGCGTCAACGACTGCGCCCTCTCCCCAGTCCCCCAAGCCAAGTGCCTCGGGGTAATACTTGACTCCTCCCTCTCCTTCAAGCTCCACATCGAGGCCCTCACCACATCCCTCCGGCTCCAGCTCAAGAACATCTCACGGATCCGCTCCTTCCTCACCCACGACACCGCTAAAACACTCATTCATGCTCTTATCATCTCCCGCCTTGATTACTGCAACCTCCTTCTCAATGGCCTCCCGGCTAACTCCCTCACACCTCTCCAGTCTATCCTCAATTCCTCTGCCTGAATAATCTACCTGTCCTCCCTCTGCCAAGCCCTTCACTGTCTCCCCACCTCCAAGAGATCCCAATTCAAAACACTAACCATGGCGTACAAAGCCATTCACAACCTAGCCCCACCATACATCTCCGACATGGTCTCCCGATACCTACCCTCACGCAACCTCCGCTCCTCCCAAGATCTCCTCCTCTGCTTCCCCCTCATCACCTCTTCGCGCAATCTGCTTTACTCTGGAACTCCCTGCCCGAACACGTCAGACACTCTCCTACCCTGAGAAGCTTCAAGTGTCACCTGAACACTCACCTATTCCGTCAAGCCTACAACCTGCCATGAGACCCAGGCGACCACCCCATACCTGACATTCCCCCATCCTACTGTATCCCAACCCACCCCTCGTAGACTGTGAGCCCTCGTGGACAGGGTCCCTGCCTCTCCTGTACCTGTACGTCCTGATCGCCTAGATTTAGTGTACTTGTTCTTGTCTCCCTTATCCTAATATAAAGCGCCATGGAACCTAATGGCGCTATATAAATAAATAATAATAATAATAATAATAAATACAGGCTGCTGGTTGGTGAAGAAGTGGAAAACATTTTATAAATTTACATGTTAAGCAAAAGTAATTAGGACGGACATGGTTCACAGGCTATTTTCTAAAAGGGTTGACTCAACGACAACCATTCTCAATCTCCATGCATCTTATTGAGGGCTATGGATCTCAAAGCGCTCAGTCTGCATGATCAGTTATAGAACAGAACAGACTGATGAAATGAATGCAGAGAGGTGGATAGACTCAAGCAATGAAGGCTACAACAGCTGGACGTCAACTGGAGGAGTGAAATAGTAGACTTCAGGGAAGCTGTAACTTAACATAGGGAAAGCAGAAGAAAGGTTGACACAATGGCATAGTAGAGTAGGCTAGGGTCACACTTGCGCTAAACGGATGCATTGTTTACATGTGCAAATGTGTAAAAACGTTTGCGTTAATGCACCATTAGACTCCAATGCAGAAAACTCAATGCAAAAGTGCAAAGCGTCTGACACAATGTGTTTTTGCTAGTTGCGTTAAAAACATGGTCTGCAACGTTTTTGGTGATTTTTTAAAAACGCATGCGTTTTTTAACATGGAAGTCTATGGGCAACGAATGTGTTAACGCTTGCGCTAAAAATGAAAAAACAAGCAATAAAAATGTCAAGGCAAAACTGCATCCATTAATGCATCCTGTAAACGGATGCAACCTCCCAAGTGTGACCCTAGCCTAAGCCAGAAAATTCACAAGCAGAAACATAGCAGAGTCTAGCAAACACATTAGAGCCTTGTATGTCAGAAACTCATACGTAACAAGTTAGCAGAGCCCAGTGGTGTAGCAGAGGTGGGTATATCTGAAAATTAACAAGTATCAATGTAGAGCAAAGCTTTGTATGTCAGAACGCAAACACATACTGTGATATAGCAAAACCCAGTAATACAGTAGAGTTGGGTATGTCAGGAAACTCACAATTAGCAATATAACAGGACTCAGCGACACAGCAGAGCATTGTATGTTACTAAACTCACAGGTAATGATGTAGCAGAGCCCAGCAGCACAGTGAAGCTTTGCATGCTAGACACCTCAAAATAATTGGTGTAGCAGAGAAAAGCAACACAGCACAGCTTTCTATGATAGGAAACTCACAAGTAGCCATGTAGCTGGGCCTAGCAGCACAGCAGAGCTGAGTACGTCAGAAAACTCACAAGTAACGATGTAGCAGAGCATAGCAACTCAGCAAAGCTGGGTATGTCTGAGAACTGACAAGTAGTGATGTTGCAGAATGTAACAGCACAGCATAGCTGGATATGTCAGGAAACTGACAATCAGCAATGTAGCAGAGCCTAGTGATACAGCAGAGCTGGGTATGTCAGAAAACTCACCACTAGCGATGTAGCAGAGCGTAACAGTACAGCAGAGCTGAGTATTTCAGGAAACTCACAAGCCTAGCGGCACAGCAGAGCTAGTAATGTGAGGAAACTCATAAGTAGCGATATAGCAGAGCCTAGCAGCACAGCAGAGCTGGGGATGTCAGGAAAGTCACAAGTAATGATGTTGCAGAGTCTAGCAGCACAGCAGAGCTGGGTATGCCAGGAAACTCACAAGTAATGATATAGCAGAGCCTAGCAGCACAGCAGAGCTGGGAATGTGAGTAAACTCATAAGTAGCGATATAGCAGAGCCTAGCAGCACAGCAGAGCTGGGAATGTGAGGAAACTCATAAGTAATGATGTAGCAGAGCCTAGCAGCACACCAGAGCTGGGGATGTCAGGAAACTCACAAGTAATGATGTAGCAGAGCCTAGCAGCACAGCAGAGCTGAGAGTGTCAGAAAACTGACAAGTAGCGATGTAGCAGAGTGTAGCAGCACAGCAGAGCTGGGGATGTCAGGAAACTCACAACTTGTACTTGTCTTAGTGTCACAGCTCACAATAGTTTAGTCACATCTATACATCTAGGATGATCTGGTTACGGAGCCATCATGGTATGGCTATGCTTCAATGTTTCGCCTAGGCTTTTCTGAAATTCAATGTTTTTTAGAGAATATTTGTCAGTGATTCTCAGTTATTTTTCTCTTCATTCCCACGTTTCACCAACATAATAATGGGATCACGCTCGCTGTCCAGTCTTGGGGAATGTATCTGATTCCCGATCTTGTATTGCGTCTTCCCAGTCTTCGCTCGATTGTTGGTTGCTCGGATCACCTTGTGAATATAAAGGACAGAATCTGATCATCTGCTGATATGGTAAAGAGTGAGTGGAGCTGTTTATTATTCATAAGACTTGGACTCGTTATGGATGATTCTGCGAGGAGCCCTGGCAGATTGAACCCTGTTCTCCTCGAGAGTCTGTGACTCAGCCGGCTAATGCCTCGGATGCATGGAATAACACACCACGCTCACCAACTTTCTTTATTTTTCTATTTCTACATTATAACCAGAGATAAAATTAATTCTTAGCACTCGCCAACGTAAAATGTGTGTGCAAACCTGGGGACAAGAAGCAGACGTTACATCAACTCGAAACGTTCTAAAAATGACACTTAAAGGAACACTAACTAGATTATTAAATTAGTCATTAAGTATTCATAAATAGTTAAAGAGGACCTGTCACCCCCCTGCTGCATTTCAATCTAAATGCACACTGAATGCAGCATTCAGGGAAGAGGTCCCCCATGTGTCTGTGTGCTGTGTACCCTGAGCCATAGGAAAACTCACTGTTAGAAGCCATGAAGGCATTCCCTGTGGCTGGAGTGAGCTTGATTGATGGGGGCCATTCCCTCCCCCTCTGCCTCTCTGTGCTGCTTCTGCTGTGCAGGCTCTGCCCTCCTCCTCTCTGTCACTCATCCTGCCCTGCTGTCTGAACAAAGCATAAACAGCACAGCAGGAGGCGGCACAGAGAGGCAGAGGGGGAAGGAATGACCCCGTCAATCGAGCTCACTCCAGCCACAGGGAATGCCTTCATGGCTTTTAACTGTAAGTTTTCCTAAGGCTATATCTTGGGGTGCACAGCACACAGACACATGGGGGACCCCTTCCCTGAATGCAGCAGACATGCTGCATTCAATGCTGTATTTAGATTGCCATGCAGTAGGGGAGTGACAGGTCCTCTTTAATTATTATTTTTCTATAGCCTCAACATATTCCGTAGCACTTTTCAACTAAGCAGGGACATGCTGTGTTATCAATTTTTTAACACTAAGGTTCAGATATGACATTAAAGAAGGCAACCACACAATTTAATTATAAAGGTTAATATAAAATACAATATTAAAAGAACAGTATGATATTATTTTTACTTTTGTGCATTCAGAATATAAAGGTTAAGTACTCACATCACCAACTCATTTTTATTTGATGTTGAAGGGGTTAAGAGTTCCTTTTTGATTCTGCTGAGATTCCATATAGCTCTAATCTCTGCTGCTGCACCTTGCTGCCACTCCCTTTCATTATTTAAACTCACTCCTACACCAGTTCCTCTATGCTGACCTCCTAGGACAAGTTGTACTTGCAGTAGCTATGGAGTTTCATTTGTATTTTATTCTCACTTGTTTGTCACCATCTGTATTGACAAGTTTTTAAGTCTAAGGTTCAGATATGACTTTAAAGAAGGCAACCACACAATTTATTTCTAATGGTACCTTTACACGCCGCTACAGAAGGTTAGAAACAACCGGGTGTCTCACGTGCACGAGCACGTTCCAACGGTTGCTAACGGTACCCGATACCGCCTTTACACGCCGCTACAAGGTGCGCTACAGAAGGTTTAATCTATCCCTGGAGGCACCGCCGGGTGCCGCAGGTTACCTTCTGTAGAGCACCTTTCCTCATTTACACGTCGCTACAGAAGGTAATATGGGTGGACCTGGGGCAGCAGGGACAACACATAGGCGTGCCAGAGTTGTGGATTACGAGACGCTCGTATGGTGATTGGACAATGCAATAGTATCGTGATTAGCCAGCCAGCGCAGGAAGGCTGGCTAATACATGATGCTATTGCAATTGTGTAGTGTGACTGGTCATCTCCTTAAATATGCCGCCATATGCAGCGACAACCAATCGTAACACAGGAGCTTCCACCAATGATCGCTGAAGGGGGGTGGTTTCCCGGAGGCTGTACCTCATTTAGACTCCGCTACCATCGGGTTGAAACCAACTTGTTTTTGAGCACTGCTCTGAAACAGGTGCCGACAGTGACAGGTGGCAACAACCTGATTTACACGCCGCAACCTCGCGGTGTTTTGACGGTGCAAGATACATTTGTCTCCGACACCCGGTTGTTTCTAACCTTCTGTAGCGGCGTGTAAAGGTACCATTAAGGTTAATATAAAATACATAATTAAAAGAACAGTATGATATTATGTTCACTTTTGTATATTCAAAATACAAAGGTTAAGTACTGACATCACCAAGGAGCATTTGAACCTCATCTGTCAGGAACATCAGTCGAAGAAGTACAACGAAGACAGAGAACTCCTGTTTCTCCATATAGTGATTTACATAACATTGCACAAGTCTAAGTAAACGTTTTATAACTCTAAATCACCTTTACTCTCGAGTGGCCAGTTTCTGGGATTAGATGAATCAGAGACAAAGCAAACATCAATAATCACACACAATTCAAGGTTCTTAAGAATCACATACGTCAACAGCAGATAATTGAGTTAAATAAATCAAAAGGTTTTGTCACAGAAGAAAATGTCTGTATCAGTACGAGGTTTGTCATAGTTTAGCTTAATGTATGGTCTCGTTATGTTTACTTCATTTATTGATGCAGTACTTATTCCTACCAGTGTTAGTGCACTTAAACACAATTTGGAAACATTAATATAAGTAGCACTATTTAGTGACAAAATATCAAAAAAGAAAATTGCAGCTAAGCTAAAAGGAGAAAAAGAAGACACTCAGGCCCATTCCCCAAGATAAGAGAAATAACTGAAGGATGAACTGATGAAAGTTTCCTTTACCATTACTTGATGTTCGATGGTGCAGATCGGGGTACTGGTAGTGGAGATCCGGGCAGCCAGGAAGTAATTGGGGATCCACCTAGCCAGGTGGGTTTAGAGGCCTTCCTTCTGTGCGGTGCTGTTTCGACCTCGCTGCCTAAAGCTGTGCTGCGGTTCTCTTCTTGCATGTCTAACTTTTGCCCGTATGGCAGGCAGCTCGAGCCTATTACAGGTGTCGCTCCTCTGTGGCAGCTCCAGGCTCTGGTATGCTGTGGCACCTATGTAGTGGGGCGCCACAGATACAACTATCCATATTCTCCAGTTATTTTGCAATTAGCTCCATGTGAATTCAGCAAATTGGCATCCAAAACGTTAAACTGATAATACCATCAATATCATCCATGGTCTAGATCATGGGTAGGGGAACTCCAGGCCTCGATGGTCGCCAGCATTGCAGATATTCAGGAATTCCTTAGTATTGCACAGGTGATAATGCTAAGGAAATCCTGAAAACCTGCACTGTCGGAGGCCCTTCAAGCTTGAAGTTCCCCACCCCTGGCCTAGAGTGAAGAGAATGTGAGTAGTGATGAGTGAGTATGCTCGTTACTATTCGCTCCTTGCACGTATAGTACGGTATTCGGGATACTCATTACTGTATGAGTGTTTTGGATTTTACTCGTGATATTCGAGTGAGCTGCCCAGGATGGGGAACATATATATTTGGAAGGGGCCAGCAGGGGGGACATATTCACCAGGATAGGGGACATACAGTATATACTGACAAGGGGCAAAGGATAGGTGACATTAGTACAGGATGGAGACATATATATATCATGATGGGGGGTTGGGAGTAACACATATGTCTATATAGGATTTAAAGCACCAAACACTGGAAAATATGCATGAATGGGGGGAGAGGAGCAGATCCATATTTTGCATTGGGGCCCATCATCAGGGGCGGAACTACACTGGTGCAGCTGGTGCAGCTGCACCAGGGCCCCGAGCAGCTGGGGGCCCCTTCAAGCCTGGAGGGGGTCCCCCAGCCGACCCCCGCAAGCCGCCATCAAAGGAGAGGAGGGTCAGGCAAGGGAAGCAGAGGGCTTCCTGCTTCCTCTGCCTGATATTGCCCCTCCTCTCCTCTGCTCCTCCAGCCCCTAGCATACATCCGGCGCGGCTCCCAGGTAGGAGAGCATCGTGCCTGCGGCTCCCAGCAGCAACCACCCCCCCCCCTTCCCGGGCCGCGCCGACGGCCAGTAGCCCTGCCCCCCCGGTCCTCTCCTGCACCAGGGCCCCCGGGGGTGACGGTCCGCCCCTGCCCATCATGCTCTAGTTACGCCACTGTTGTATAGCAATGTAAAAATGAGAAAACAGCAGATGAATCACACTCAATTATAAGAAAAGTCATTTTTTTTCTAGATTTCTACATTTTCTGTACAATGGCGGCTGCAAAGAAATGAGAGCTGTAAAACCAGCCCCCAAACTAATGTCACATCTCCCAGATCAAATTAACGTTTCCTGCTGAAACGACCGGTGCGATGTGATGAATGAGGCGCCGCGTCATCTCTTATTCAATCACATCCCCATTAGCAGGTTAGATACATGATAACCCACGGCCTTCATCGTGACAGGTGTAGGCGTAAGAAGTGTGAAATCAGGTGAAGGAGAAGCCGGAGATGGCGGCGGATCACCTCCGACTGACCACCGTTATGAGTAACCCTTCACCAGCTATGTATTACATACAATAAACGCTGCATTGAATTGTATTATTCTTATGTAAAGAAGGCTTAAAGGGGTTGTCCATTTTGGAAGACTATATATATTTTTACTTAAATTTATGTGTTTGAAGCTTAAATAAAACATTTTTGCTATTGGTTTTCATTATACATTTTGCACTATTTTGCTTCTTCGGGCTGTGTCTTGCTGCACAATCAACCTTGATACGGTTTATGGTCAAAAATCAGCAATGAGCAGGTTAGAAAAAGAACAGAGGGACCAAACAGTTACCAACTCCCCGTCAGACTATCATAGCGAGCTCACTGACCTGTTCCCAGTTAGCTCTTTCTGCATCCAGCAACACAGGAGTCTACAGCGGGCTAAAGATGCAACATTTTCAATGAAACCAAATAGCAAAAAGTGTATTTAGTCCAAAATGCATGCTTTTAAGTAAAATAAAAAATGTCCACCAGAATAGACAGCCCCTTTAAATATGATGAAACTCTTCAAATCTGACTTATACTATGTGTTTCAGTTCATAACCATATGTTGTTAGTGAATGGGAACATTCCCTCATATGTCTGAAGATTGATCCAATGCCAAAGGGGCGAATAACCATTCCGGCATAAGGGTAGTGCCTGGGGGTCCATGGTGAGAAACCTTGAATGCCTATTAGTCATTCACAACCCTTCATTATAGGGATTGTCCACTATTAGGAAAACCCCTTCTTAAATGCTAGAATTACCCTTGTAAAATAAAAACAAGAGATACTTCCCACATTGCTGCCGTTCAAGCAACAGGTCTCTCCAATAGGCTGCAGTGATTATCTGCCGTTGTCACTACTATATAGTGATGAGGCAGCACTGCAATGCTCGGGCCGCTACCATTCTCAGGGCACTACCATGCTCAAAGCACTATCGTGCTCAGAACACTACCATGCCCGGGCCTCCACGATGCTCAAGGCTCTATGATGCTCAGGGCACTACCATGATCAAGATACTTCCTTGCTCCGGGCACTACCATGATCAAGATACTACCATGCTCAGGGTACTACCATGCTCGGGGCACTACAATGCTCGGGGTACTACCATGCTCAGGGTACTACCATGCTCGGGGCACTACAATGCTCGGGGTACTACCATGCTCAGGGTACTACCATGCTCGGGGCACTACAATGCTCGGGGTACTACCATGCTCGGTGCACTACCATGCTTGGGAAACTACCATGCTCAGAGCACTACCATGCTCAGGGCACTACAGTGCTCAGGGTACAACTGTGCTCTGGGCACTACCATGCTCAGGGCACTACCATGCTCAGGGCACTACCATGCTCGGGGCACTACAATGCTCGGGTTACTACCATGCTCAGTGCACTACCATGCTTGGGAAACTACCATGCTCAGAGCACTACCATGCTCAGGGCACTACAGTGCTCAGGGTACAACTGTGCTCTGGGCACTACCATGCTCAGGGCACTACCATGCTCAGGGCACTACTGTGCTCAGGGTACTACCATGTTCAGGGCACTATCATGCTCGGGAACTACAATGCTCGAGGTACTACTATGCTAGGAAAATACCATGCTCATAGCACTACTGTGCTCAGGTTACTACCATGCTCGGTGCACTACCATGCTCGGGGCACTACAATGCTCGGGGTACTACCATGCTTGGGAAACTACCTTGCTCAGAGCACTCCCATGCTCAGGGCACTACCGTGCTCAGGGTACTACTGTGCTCTGGGCACTACCATGCTCAGGGCACTATCATGATCAAGATACTACCATGCTCAGGGTACTACCATGCTCAGGGTACTACCGCGCTCAGGACACTACCATGCTCATGGCACTACCATGCTTATAGCATTACTGTGCTCAGGTTACTACCATGCTCAGGGCACTACCATGCTCGGGGCACTACAATGCTCGGGGTACTACCATGCTCAGTGCACTAACATGCTTGGGAAACTACCATGCTCAGAGCACTACCATGCTCAGGGCATTACAGTGCTCAGGGTTCAACTGTGCTCTGGGCACTACCATGCTCAGGGCACTACCATGCTCAGGGTACTACTGTGCTCAGGTACTACCATGCTCGGTGCACTACCATGCTTGGGGAAACTACCATGCTCAGAGCACCACAATGCTCAGGGAACTAACATGCTCAGGTGTTCAGTACTTGTAATGAGTAGTTGGATGCTTGGATTGGAGCAACTCGAGTACCTAAGTATAATGGAAGTCAATGTTAAACTCGAGTAATTTGATGGAAGATTGTTTGGAAAAATGCTTGCATTCCCCATTAACTTCCATTATACTCAGTACTCAAGTCGCGCCCATCCAAGTGGATGGATTATCTACTATATAATCTCCTAATCGTGTCTGTCTGACGCCGAAATCGTGTGCCAGCGCCAGGGCGCTCATTGGTGGCCGCTGGAGGCGTTAGCCGATCATGCCCCGGCTGCTCGCAGCGGTAGTGCCTCACACGGCATTCAAACTGCGTGCCAAGCCGCGGTACTTTTCTTATTGTTCGCCACGGGGAGAAGTAGCGGGGCTTGGCGTTCGGTTTGAATGCCGCGTCTCTCATTGGTCGCCGCAGCCAACCAATCAGAGGAGCGGCACGCGCCAAGGCGCCATATCTAAATTACTTTTAAAATAATTTCAAATATGGCGCCATGGTGCGTGCCGCTATTCTGATTGGTCAACGCTAGGGATAAGCGAGTACCGTACTATTTGGAATCGCTATACCCGCAACGAGTAGGTCTCAGTACTCGCTACTCATTGTGAGTATAGCGATTCCGAGTACTTTTGCAGTGTATCAATTAATACACTGCAAAAGTCCTGTAAAAGAGATGAAAAGTGGTTGGAAAATAAAAAAAATCGGATACTCACCTTAACTGACGGCTGCACCGGGAACGGCCGATGGACATCTATTCATGTTAAAGGACCTTTCACTCTCCCAGCCAATCAGATGACGCCTCCATCCCTCAGCCTCCTCTATCCCTCAGCCTCCTCCACCCTCACAGTCTACACCATCCCCTCAGCCTCCTTCATCCCCTCAGCCTCCCCATCCTCACAACCTCCTCATCCTCACAGCCTCCCCATCCTCACAGCCTCCTCCATCCCTTCAGTCTCCTCCATCCTCACAGCCTTCTCCAGCCCCTCAGCCTCCCCATCCTCACAGCCTTCTCCATCCTCACAGTCTGCCCCATCCTCACAGCCTTCTCCATCCTCACAGTCTCCCCCATCCTCACAGCCTCCCCATCTTCACAGCCTCCCCATCCCCTCAGCCTCCTCCATCCCTCAGCCTCCTCCATCCTCACAGCCTCCTCCAACCCCTCAGCCTCCCCATCCTTGCAGCCTGCTCCATTCTCTCAGCCTCCTCAGTCCTCACAGCCTCCTCCATCCCCTCAGCTTTCCCATCCTCACAGCATCCTCCATCCCCTCAGCTTCCCCATCTTCACAGCCTCCTCCATCCTCACAGCCTACTCCATCCCTTCAACCTCTCCATCCTCACATCTTCCTCCATCCCCTCCAGGAAGACAGTGGAATGGAGCGGCGGTGAGTGTCCCCACAGCGTGCGGGCTCCTCACAGCCTCCTCCATCCTCACAGCCTCCCCTATCCTCACAACCTCCCCATCCTCACAGCCTCCTCCATCCCCTCAGCTTTCCCATCCTCACAGCATCCTCCATCCCCTCAGCTTCCCCATCCTCACAGCCTCCTAAATCCTCACAGCCTACTCCATCCCTTCAGCCTCCCCATCCTCACAGCCTTTTCCATCCCCTCCAGGAAGACAGCGGAATGGAGCGGCGGTGAGTGTCCCCACAGCGTGCGGTCTCCTCACAGCCTCCTCCATCCTCACAGCCTCCCCATCCTCACAGCCTCCTCCATCCTCACAGCCTCCTCCATCCTCACAGCCTCCCCATCCTCACAGCCATCTCCATCCCCTCAGCATCCTCCATCCCCTCAGCCTCCTCCACCCGCTCAGCCTCCTCCATCCCTTCAGCCTCCCCATCCTCACAGTCTCCTCCATCCCCTCAGCCTCCTCCATCCTTGCAGCCTCTCCTATCCTCACATCCTCTCCCATCTTCACAGCATCCTCACAGCCTCCCCATCCTCACAGTCTCCTCCATCCTCACAGCCTCCTGCATCCTCACAGCCGCATCATCCACACTTCTTAATCCTGTCTATAAGGTCTGTCAGTCAGTGTGACACAGTTTACTCCTGTCTATAAGGTCTGTCAGTCAGTGTGACACAGTTTACTCCTGTCTACAAGGTCTGTCAGTCAGTGTGACGCACTTCACTCCTGTCTATGACTCACCGTGGCCGGCTGACTCCAGTTGATGCAGGCGATTCTTCTCCCTCCTTGTCACGGGTGGACCGCGCCTGCCTGTAGTGGGGCCCGGTGTAGTGCAGATCAAAAGTGAAGACGTCTTGCGGGAACAGATTAAAAGGGTGTTTAATTTGTTTTATTCGTGACGCCACCTATGAGTAGATTCGGTAAGGGCTACCGACGCTGCGGAACCCCCGGGGGATGGACAGCAGCAAGATGTTACGCTCCCCACAGGCTGAGCGGAGATCCCCGGGGGCTGGAGCTGCTCAAGATGTTGTGCGGCAGCTGCGGTTACCTTAGTGTGCGGACGGATAGTTCATAAGGAAGCACGGACACAGATAGTCTCTGCAACGGGTCTTTACTGTAACCAGCAGGCAGTACATGGCTTACAGTGGTTGAGTAGTAGACCGGGTGGACTCAGCAGTGATAGTGTTCCTCAGAGATCCGCAGTGTTCCTCTATTCTACATACTTAGTTCCTTCTTTTGCCAGCGTCGCCCAGGAATACCAGATCGGGTACGGGGAGGCTGCTTCAATGCCCTATCCATGATGTACGTTCTGGATGCTTTGGGGAGCCTTGTGTCCCTCAGTGGGTACACCGCTGGTTAGACGACTGGAAACTGGCTGGTGGTGGGGTGCTCCTGTGAAGCTGCTCCTCCACGGGGCTGGTTCGCGTGACAGAGGTGAACTGCTGCCAGCTTCGGTACCAGCGAACCGGCTGTAAGGTGTGGGCACGGGAGTCTTTTGGGAACCCGTGTAGATAAGCCCAATCCCGGTGGTTAAGGCCTCAGGTGCTGACACCCGACCGGTGACGGCCCAGGGGCCCGCACGGAGTGCGGAGCCCCCGCTCCTCTCCAAGTTCTAGTCTGCTCTTGTCAGGTTCTAGATTCTGTTCTCTCTCTGTCCAGGACTGTCTAGATTATTGTGTGTTCTACTACACTACCCTAACACTCCACCCCCTAGGACCTATGATTGGTCCCCTGTTCTAGGTGTTGCATGTTGGGTTGGATCTCAGAGTTAACTATTTCACTGCTTTGTCAGAGAATATTGCGGCTGCAATACTCCCTTGTGACGCACTCGTTGCGGGGCGCCACATCTACAAGGCTGTCAGTCAGTGTGACGCACTTCACTCCTGTTTATAAGGCTGTCAGTCAGTGCCACAAACTTTACTCCTGTTTACAAGGCTGTCAGTCAATGTGACAAACTTCACTCCTGTTTACAAGGCTGTCAGTCAGTGTGACGCACTTCACTCCTGTCGATAAGGCTGTCAGTCAGTGTGATGCAGTTCACTCCTGTTTACAAAGTATTCTAGAATACCCGATGCGTTAGAATCGGGCTACCATCTAGTATGAATATAAATTAATATATGTAATATCCAAAGACTTACCATAATGCTTATGCTGTCTATCACATACATATATATTGCTATTATCAGATCAATAACATAATAGAACAATGCAATAGGAAAAGCTTGCATTTGTAGACAGATAATCTATTTTGCTTACAACTTGCATAGTTAACGGTTATTTTTCAGGTTGGGACATCAGAGGATATGGCCAATAGGGATGGGCGAATCTACTCGCTAGGACTCGTTACTCGGTGAGTAGTAAGGGACTCGCAGGACTCGGTACTCTGCGAGTTTCCCAGCGTTTACTCGCACGAGTCCAATGCAAATCAATAGCAAACGCTGACAAAACTAGGATTGCCATTGTTTGCATTAGACTCGGCTACTGTGCCAGTGATAGCAGGGAAACTCGCAAATAACTGCTGTTACATTGCGAGCGGAGTCCAGCTGTCTTCTCTGTACAGCTCCAGGGTCCTAGAGCCTGTCTGCTCACAGAGATGATGTAGCAATGCTGAGATTGTTCTCAGTCTGCTCATTCCCTGTGCATAGACATCTATATCTATGCACAGGGGATGTAGCAGAGAGGATTCTTTTAATTAAAGATGGAGTCCCTAATGGCTTTTTTTTTATTTCAAATAAAAATTTTTCTCTGTGTTTTTTTAACCCTTTATTGGAGATTCTTAGTGGCCGGGTCAAACGTGGCCTGACATTAAGAATCTCGGGCTTAATACCCTTTATTACCCAGCGTGCCACCGCCACCAGGGCCGCTGGAAGAGCGGGGTTCAGCGCCAGAGGATGGCGCTTCAATGAACGCGCCATCTTCTGGGGCGGCTGCGGGCTGCAATTTGCAGAAAGCTTGGGCATCCCTGCGCTGCGGATTCCAGCCCCCAGCTGCTTAGCTGTACCTGGCTAGACATAGAAATTGCGCGGAGCCCCACGCATTTTTTTTTTATTTCATGAATTTCAGAGTCAGAGTCTCAGAGTCAGAGTCTCAGAGTCAGACTCAGAGTCTCAGAGTCAGAGTCTCAGAGTCAGAGTCTCAGATTCAGAGTCTCACCCTCAGAGCCAGAGTCAGAGTCTCAGAGTCAGAGTCTCAGAGTCAGAGACTCACCTCAGAGCCAGAGTCAGAGTCTCAGAGTCAGAGTCTCAGAGTCAGAGTCAGAGTCTCAGAGTCAGAGTCTCAGAGTCAGAGTCTCAGAGTCTCAGAGTCAGAGTCAGAGTCTCAGAGTCAGAGTCTCAGAGTCAGAGTCTCAGAGTCAGAGTCAGAGTCTCAGAGTCAGAGTCTCAGAGTCTCACCCTCAGAGCCAGAGTCAGAGTCTCAGAGTCAGAGTCTCAGAGTCAGAGTCTCAGAGTCAGAGTCAGAGTCTCAGAGTCAGAGTCTCAGAGTCAGAGTCTCAGAGTCAGAGTCAGAGTCTCAGAGTCAGAGTCTCAGAGTCAGAGTCAGAGTCTCAGAGTCAGAGTCAGAGTCTCAGAGTCAGAGTCTCAGAGTCAGAGTCAGAGTCTCAGAGTCAGAGTCTCAGAGTCAGAGTCAGAGTCTCAGAGTCAGAGTCTCAGATTCAGAGTCTCAGATTCAGAGTCTCAGAGTCAGAGTCTCAGAGTCAGAGTCTCACCCTCAGAGCCAGAGTCAGAGTCTCAGAGTCAGAGTCTCAGAGTCAGAGTCTCACCCTCAGAGCCAGAGTCAGAGTCTCAGAGTCAGAATCTCAGAATTTCATGAAATAATAAAAAAAATGCTTGGGGCTCGGCGCAATTTCTATGTCTAGCCAGGTACAGCTAAGCAGCTGGGGGCTGGAATCCGCAGCGCAGGGATGCCCAAGCTTTCTGGGCACCCCCCACTGCAAATTGCAGCCCGCAGCCGCCCCAAAAGATGGCGCGTTCATTGAAGCGTCATCCTCTGGCGCTGAACCCCGCTCTTCCAGCGGCCCTGGTGGCCGTGGCACGCTGGGTAATAAAGAGGTTAGGGCCAGCTTTGTATTATCAGCTGGCCCTAAGCCCGAAATTTATGGCGGTCATGCCAATATTAGACATGACCGCCATGAATTTCTATTAAATTGTTTAAAAAAAAACACAACACAGAGAAAATTTTTTATTAGAAATAAAAAAAAAAGCCATTAGAGACTCCATCTTTAATTAAAAAAATCCTCTTCCGTCCGACGTAGTCCAAAACGCGATGTCCTCTCTGCTCATCCCTGTGCATAGATATAGATGTCTATGCACAGGGAATGAGCAGACTGAGAACAATCTCAGCTCTGCTATATCATCTCTGTGCACAGACATTCATGTCTGTACACAGGGAATGAGCAGACTGAGAACAATCTCAGCTCTGCTACATCAGGCAGCAGGCAGGCTCTAGGACCCTGGAGCTGCGGCAGCCAGCACACTGAGCAGACAGGACTCTTATCTGTGCGAGTTTCCCAGCGATTACAGTTGCAAAGAAACGAGTCCAATGCAAATAAATGACAAAACTAGGATTGCTTCAGGCTGAAGCTTCTGAGACACATCTGCGATTTGTAAATCTCACACTACTCGCTATTACTCGCTTCCCCATTCATTAACATTGGACTCGCTAGACTCGCAACGAGTAGCGAGTCCCGGGCTCGGACTCGCTAGAGTCTAGCGATTCCGAGTAATTTAGGATTCGCCCATCACTAAGGGTACCTTTACACACGGCTACATTTGTAGCTTGTCACCAGGTAACTTACTGGTTGCAGTGAAATCATGGATACATGGTTCTATCTTGTTGCTGTGTACAAATGGAATCATGTATCCATGATTTCACTGCAACCAGTAAGTTACCTGGTGACAAGCTACAAATGTAGCCGTGTGTAAAGGTACCCTAATGGCCAACCATAAACTGTACAAGGCATTGCGATACCATCTTGAGTAAATGTTGCTAAGCTTGCAGTATGTATTTTATTACAAAAACAATATGTTAATATTGTATGGCTAATAGTGATGGGCGAATCCTAAATTACTCGGAATCGCTTGACTCTAGCGAGTCCGAGCCCAGGACTCGCTACTCGTTGCGAGTCTAGCGAGTCCAATGTTAATGAATGGGGAAGCGAGTAATAGCGAGTAGTGTGAGATTTACAAATCGCAGATGTGTCTCGGAAGCTTCAGCCTGAAGCAATCCTAGTTTTGTCATTTATTTGCATTGGACTCGTTTACTTTGTAAGTAATCGCTGGGAAACTTGCACAGATAAGAGAAGAGTCCTGTCTGCTCTGTGCAGCTCCAGGGTCCTAGAGCCCGCCTGCTGCCTGATGTAGCAGTGCTGAGATTGTTCTCAGTCTGCTCATTCCCTGTGTACAGACATGAATGTCTGTGCACAGAGATGATGTAGCAGTGCTGAGATTGTTCTCAGTCTGCTCATTCCCTGTGCATAGACATCTATATCTATACACAGGGGATGTAGCAGAGAGGACATCGCGTTTTGGACTGCGTCGGACGGAAGAGGATTTTTTTAATTAAAGATGGAGTCCCTAATGGCTTTTTTTTTTATTTCTAATAAAAAAATTTCTCTGTGTTGTGTTTTTTTTAAAAGAATTTAATAGAAATTCATGGCGGTCATGTCTAATATTGGCGTGACCGCCATAAATTTCGGGCTTAGGGCCAGCTAATAATACAAAGCTGGCCCTAACCTCTATTACCCAGCGTGCCACCGCCACCAGGGCCGCTGGAAGAGCGGGGTTCAGCGCCAGAGGATGGCGCTTCAATGAACGCGCCATCTTCTGGGGCAGCTGCGGGCTGCAATTTGCAGCGAGGGGTGCCCAGAAAGCTTGGGCATCCCTGCGCTGCGGATTCCAGCCCCCAGCTGCTTAGCTGTACCTGGCTAGACATAGAAATTGCGCGGAGCCCCACGCATTTTTTTGACTCCGACTCCGAGACGACTCCGACTCCGAGACGACTCCGACTCCGACTCGACTCCGAGACGACTCCGACTCCGAGACGACTCCGACTCCGAGACGACTCCGACTCCGAGACGACTCCGACTCCGACTCCGAGATGACTCCGACTCCGAGACGACTCCGACTCCGAGACGACTCCGACTCCGAGACGACTCCGACTCCGAGACGACTCCGACTCCGAGACGACTCCGAGATGACTCCGACTCCGAGACGACTCCGACTCCGAGACGACTCCAACTCCGAGACGACTCCGACTCCGAGACGACTCCGACTCAGACGACTCCGAGACGACTCCGACTCCGAGATGACTCCGACTCCGAGACGACTCCGACTCCGACTCGACTCCGAGACGACTCCGTCTCCGAGACGACTCCGAGACGACTCCGACTCCGAGACGACTCCGACTCCGAGACGACTCCGAGACGACGACGACTCCGACTCGACTCTGAGACGACTCCGACTCCGACTCGACTCCGAGACGACTCCGACTCCGAGACGACTCCGACTCCGAGACGACTCCGACTCCGAGACGACTCCGACTCCGAGACGACTCCGAGATGACTCCGACTCCGAGACGACTCCGACTCCGAGACGACTCCAACTCCGAGACGACTCCGACTCCGAGACGACTCCGACTCAGACGACTCCGAGACGACTCCGACTCCGAGATGACTCCGACTCCGAGACGACTCCGACTCCGACTCGACTCCGAGACGACTCCGTCTCCGAGACGACTCCGAGACGACTCCGACTCCGAGACGACTCCGACTCCGAGACGACTCCGAGACGACGACGACTCCGACTCGACTCTGAGACGACTCCGACTCCGACTCGACTCCGAGACGACTCCGACTCCGAGACGACTCCGACTCCGAGACGACTCCGACTCCGAGACGACTCCGACTCTGACTCCGAGACGACTCCGACTCCGAGACGACTCCGACTCCGAGACGACTCCGACTCCGAGGCGACTCCGACTCTGAGGCGACTCCGACTCTGAGGCGACTCCGACTCCGAGACTCTGACTCTTAGCCTCTGACTCTGAAATTCATTAAATAATAAAAAAAAAAATGCGTGGGGCTCCGCGCAATTTCTATGTCTAGCCAGGTACAGCTAAGCAGCTGGGGGCTGGAATCCGCAGCGCAGGGATGCCCAAGCTTTCTGGGCACCCCCCGCTGCAAATTGCAGCCCGCAGCCGCCCCAGAAGATGGCGCGTTCATTGAAGCGCCATCCTCTGGCGCTGAACCCCGCTCTTCCAGTGGCCCTGGTGGCGGTGGCACGCTGGGTAATAAAGGGGTTAATACCAGCTTTGTTATACAAGCTGGTATTAAGCCCGAGATTCTTAATGTCAGGCCACGTTTGACCCAGCCACTAAGAATCTCCAATAAAGGGTTAAAAAAACACAACACAGAGAAAATTTTTTATTTGAAATAAAAAAAAAAGCCATTAGGGACTCCATCTTTAATTAAAAAAATCCTTCTCCGCCCGACGCAGTCCAAATCGCGATGTCCTCTCTGCTACATCCCCTGTGCATAAATATAGATGTCTATGCACAGGGAATGAGCAGACTGAGAACAATCTCAGCACTGCTACATCAGGCAGCAGGCGGGCTCTAGGACCCTGGAGCTGCACAGAGAAGACAGCTGGACTCGGCTCGCAATGTAACAGCAGTTACTTTGCGAGTTTCCCTGCTATCACTGGCACAGTAGCCGAGTCTAATGCAAACAATGGCAATCCTAGTTTTGTCAGCATTTCTGACAAAACTAGGATTGATATTGATTTGCATTGGACTCGTGCGAGTAATCACTGGGAAACTCGCAGAGTACCGAGTCCTGCGAGTCCCTTACTACTCGCCGAGTAACGAGTCCTAGCGAGTAGATTCGCCCATCCCTAATGGCTAATAATTTGAAAATATGCAACTCAATAATATGTTAGACATGTAACAGGAAGATGAGGCAATAGATATTTCATAACTTGTCTAGAGTACATCCGTGAGAAAAGAGGAAGGTAGCTGACCACAGAGTTGATAAAGTGAAGAATGGGGAATTTTACAGAGTTTCCTTAAACCAATGATATAATGTCTAGACCCCCAATCCAATCATGAGTGACACCTGGGGGCAGAGCCCTCCCTGATTTTGTGATGTTTTTTTTGGTATAAAAGAACGAAATGTTAAACAATAAACAGGAACTTGCTTTGACCATCACCTGTGTCAGAGTCCTTCTTCCTCCATGCACGTGACATACTATTATAATTGCGGAAAGCAGACAGTGACTTACCGTGGGCCAGGGAACTCAGTTCTCAGGCGCAGTCTGTAGGTCACGGTTCCGGTGCCTGAGGCTGTGGGCCCGGTGGTCAATAAAATGGGGAAAAAGTAAAGTAATAAAAGAAATAAAAGTTTTGTTTGTGACGCCACCTGTAGGTTCCGGTGATGGCACCGGAGCTGCTTGATCCTCCGGTGTGATGGGCGGCAGCAAGATGGAGTCACTCCCTACAGGACGAGCGGTTTCCCCGGAGCCGTGAGCTGGTGATGGTGGAATAGGGCAGCTCGGTTGTTTCTGAAAAGCAATGCAAATCAATGGCAGTTCTGGAATAAGGCTCGGACACGCTGCTCACTCTGAACGGGTATTTACTCGGGTATTCTACAGCATACAGAGTAAACGCAGTTCTTAATGCCGGGTAGTGGACCGGGTGGTTCCTGCAATGAGAAGTGTCCCTCTGAAGCTCCACAGGTGTCTTTCTCTATCTCTTATGGTACCTTTACACGCCGCCACAACAGGATGGATACCACCCGCTACAGGCTACAAAAGTAGCTTGTCGCGCCAATATCGCCCGTAGTAGCGGCGTCTGAAGACGGGACGACACAGCCGGCTACAGATACCTCTGTATCCGTGCACTGCCCATAAACATATGGCTACATCGCCGATTGTAGCGAGCTGTATCGGCGTGTAAAGAAGCTACAGAAGGGAACTCTGGACACCCGGCGATGTAACTGCAATGTAGCTAAGGCGTGACCCAGGCTCCGTGTTACCGCGCCCCATGTGCGATCATTGGTGGAAGCTGCTGCATGATGATTGGTAGTCGCTGCATAGGGAGGCATATTTAAGGAGCTGACGAGTCACACTACACAATGGCTCGAGCGTGCTGTATTACTCAGCCTCCTGCGTTGCCTGCCCAATCAGGATGTTATTGCTTCGTCCTATCAGCGTACGGACGGCTCGTAAACCACAATTGTGGCACGCCTATGTGCTGTCCCTGCTGCACCAGGTACGCCCATAGTAGCTGGTTATAGCGGTGTGTAAATGAGCTACAGCTGGCTACTTGAGACACCCGGCGATGTAGCTAGCTGTAGATGTGGCGTAGCGTAGCGCACCTTGTGGCGGCATGTAAAGAGGGTGCGGTTCCCGTTGGTAACCGTTCGCCCGTGCTCGTGCACGTGAAGTTGCCGTTGGTATCCATCCTGTTGTGGCGGCGTGTAAAGGTACCATTACTGTCCCTTCACTTCGCTGCTCTGTCATACCCCATCAGGAACACTGAGGGCCTTTGGTTGGGTAGCCGCTTCACGTCTCACGGCCCCTGGTCTTTAATGGTGGGTGCTCCCGAGATAGCGGCGGTGGTTGGTGGCTTGTGAGTCGGGCTCCTATGAAGCATACGACCACTCCGGGTTCTGTGGTGCAGGGGTGAACCAACTGGACCACGTCGGAGCCGATACTCCAGGTTCTGTGGACTGGGCCAGGATAGTCAATTATCCTCTCTATTCTTTGGCCTCTCCCTGTCTCTTCTGGGTCACAAGGTTGAGGTGCCCTCCCTGTTAGCTGTCTCTGTTCTTTTCCTGTTCTTCTCTACCGTCACGACTTGACTCTACTGTTCTATTCTTGTCTGATCTAACTTCTTGCTGCTTTGCCCACTGTTATATACCCTAGCTCTCCTCCCACCAGGACCGGTTACCCTAGGAACGGGTGCCTAATTGGTCCTCTAGCACTAGGTGTTGCATGTGGTCGATGGAACATCAGAATTATCCTACTCATCACTGGAACAGAGAATACGACACCTTCAGTCAGGGGTGTAGTACCCTCCTGTAACGCACTCTTAGTGGGGCGCCACAACAGGTAAGAGCAAGAGCACATTTTAGGTGCTCACCCAAATTGATAGCTTTATCACGAGCATCCAACGGTTTGTTACAAGCATTGAGCACCTGAGCATTGTAGTCCTCACTCATCACTAATTCTCACACTTCTCCCGGATAACCGAGGTCTGACATAATGCAAAACACAACCATAATTCTCAGATTTGGGTTATGGGTTTTTATTTATCTAAATATTCCTTTGAAATAATTTGTTCCAATTCATCAAGACTGGTGTAAAGAACTCAGGGGCATGGTGGAGTCAGAGGCACCTGAATGATTAACAGCCTCTTAAATAATCAGAGCGATCTAAAATGTGAGAGCGACTTTGTGCGCCTCGTTGGAAACCTTACACTACCCATGGACCGGAGTGGGTAGGACACAACTTGACATGAATTAGAAGACCAAGCGTCACCATGCCCCATATTCCCACCCCCAATCCACCCATGTTGGTGAAGTGCGATGGACAGGAAATAGCAGACTCAGGGTACCTTTACATGCCGCTACTGGATGGTGGCTACAACCAGCTACTTCACGTGCACGAGCACGCACAAACGGTTGCAAACGGTACCCGCACCACCTGTACACGCCGCAACAAGGTGCTCTACAGTAGGTGACATCTATCTCTAGATACACCGCCGGGTGCCTCAAGTTACCTTCTGCCGAGCACCTTACCTCATTTACACACCGTTACAACAAGCTAATATGGGCGGACCTGGTGCAGCAGGGACAACACATAGGCGTGCCACAATTGTGGATTACGAGACGTCCATACGCTGATAGGACAAAGCAATAACATCATGATTGGCCAGGCAGCGCAGGAGGCTGATTAATACTTGACGCTCGAGTAATTGTGTAGTGTGACTGGTCAGCTCCTTAAATATGCCTCCCTATGCAGCGTCTACCAATCGTAATGTAGGAGCTTCCTCCAATGATCGCTGATGGGGCGCGGTAACCTGGAGCCTGTGTCACGCCCCAGCTACATACCAGGTACATAGCCTGGTGTCGAAACAACCCTTCTGTTCCTTCTTTACACGCCGATACAGGTTGCTACAATCGCCTCGGTAGCCACCTGTTTCAGGGCAGTGCTCTGAAACAGGTGCCGCTACTGGCGGGTGGCTACAACCGTCTTCACACACCGCTACCACGGGGTGAATTGCCGGTGCAAGATACATTTCTCGCATGTATCCGGTTGTAGCCACCCGCCAGTAGCGGCGTGTAAAGGTACCCTGACTGCTACCAATCACAGTAGATACGAAGAAGGCGTGCATACGGAGGCTTGTTTCGTAGATAGAGGTGCTAATTGAGGGGTCTGGGTAAACCCACGTTAGATACTAAAGAAGTTTCCCAAATGCACACTCTTAGTTTTTTGATGCAAAAAAAGTGATTTTTATTTAGGAGCAACACAGGTGTCAACGCGTTTCGGTCCACATTGAACCTTGTTCACGACAGTTGCTGAAATTTAAGAAAACATAGAAAACAATAAATATATACAGTGCATGGACATATAGAGACATATATACATATTTACAGTTCATGATTATACCAACCTAGGCAGTGTCATAAGGGTCACCTACCACCTTTTTTTCTTTTATATTTTGCTATCAGCAAGAAGGTGGGTTTCTCAAAGGTAGAGGAGAATACTTCATTATTATATATACAATTATTTACAGTATAGTTGGTGTAATACACGGAAACATGAATATAGATAACAGGTAGTAGATGCAAAGTGTATCTCAAGGGAGAGAAGTCTGTGTTAGTGAGAAAAAGAGATCTTTAGTTACCGTCTGCTAAATTGTCTCCTTAGAGAAAAGGGTGTACTTCACCCTATCTATTTCTTTCGAATCTGTCTGAGAATTATATATCATAGTGTTAGTCAGTTGTTATTCTATGTATTGTGAGGCACCGCCGGCATGATCCTCATGGCCGGGGCGCATCACATGCAGGATCAGGAGGATCCTGTGCACACTGGCCGGGTTGACTGTGATAATGCTGTGTGAACCAACTTTGAACACAAGGTTTCATGTTACTAATGAGCGGCAGTGAGAGTGGGATGAGATCCAGGAAGCCATAAGGAAAAGGGATGTAAGGGCTGAGTGCTGACAACCCGGAACACAGGGAGTTAACCTGAGCAGTGTGAAAAGCTGATTACCGGCAGCTAAGGGGGTGTGTCCATGTGGGAGTGGCTGGCACGATAAGAGGCAGCCAGCTGAGTGATTGAGAGATCCATTTTCAGCCAGACATCAGCCTGAGAGGATGTGGGCTGATTACCAGCCTGAGAGCTGAGCAGAGCCAGTCTGTGTGAGGGACTGGGAGTGCAAGTCCATGCCGCCATGTTGGGATGGCGAAGGGAGCATGCTAGCTCCATGCCGGTGCCAAGGTCCGCGGTTGTGATAGCACCTGGTGGGGAAGCCGTGGCTGAACCCGGTGGAGACGGGTCCGGGCGTGGGGTGAAACACGTCTGGGAAAGGAGCCTTGGGGGACGCTTGGTGGACCCGTTACACAGGTAGCGAGACCCGGATCCGTGCCCGGTAAGACAGCGGTTCCCGTGTAACGGAGTGAGCTGTGTGTGACTAATGCTAGGCGGGCATAACCGCTATTGGGTCCGACTAGGCAGTCGGTAAGGACCCGTTGATGTATGTAGGGGCTTAGGCAATTGCCCTGAATGTAAGATGATGACCTATGTAAGAACATTGTATAATGATGTGGGGAGAAAGTATGGATGATGTTGGAGGCGTTCCGTCCCTGTGGGACGAGAGGGAGGCTTGCCCTGCTGCTTGCAGAGGGTACCCGTCCCTCAACCACGGCCTCTAATGGTGTGGGTGTGCCTGTGGTGCCAGACACAGGGGTAATAGGGCTCCTAGTAGGTAACGGATGAGGTTCCCGTGTACTATGGTTTGCCAGTCCCTGTAATGGGCCATGGAGGAGCCACAGTCCATGGATGATGGGCTGTGAGCGTGTGAAAGAAATGTATGTGATCCATGGACGTTTGAATGATGGATCACACATGGTATGTAAGGCCCGGTCAGGCAGGAATCCTGACTATGGGGTAATGTTATGTCATCAAGCTGGGTGACTAAAGCCAGGCGGCAGGAACCGCCATTGGGACCCACAGGGCCCGTTGAGGCGTATGTAACGAAGGTCAGAAGCAGGGGTTAAAAGGGCTCCTAGAGTGGGGACACCATGGTTGAACCAGGTGGACTCTGACCGGGACGTAGGCGGAGATACGTCCAGGAAGGAGCCCCTTGGGGATACATGACCTACCCGGTACTTAGGTTGCTCAATCCCTGTTATGAACCCGGAGGGGTCATCGTCGAAATATAACACATGTATTTATTATAAATGTACTGTAAGATGTGTAAGTAGGCCGGAGGCCGTAGCTACCATGGGAGCAGGTGTTAGAGCTCCAATGGGGAGAGAGTCGTGGTTACAGGTCCCGGGTTATTGTGAATGTATATGTGCAATGTTCTATGTAATGTATGATGTATTTATGTAAAGTGTTTATAATCAATGTGATATGTGTCCAACATGCTACCGGGTTATGTTATTATATGTGAAAAATAAACGGGTAGACATTGGTTAAACTTATAAACACGTGTTTTGTCGTTATGCAAGCGGGTTCCCCGGTTGCTACCTCACAGTATGTAGGAATACATAAGGAATCCTTGGATCAACAGAAATTGGTGAGATGCCTATAGTCATAGAGGATAAAAAGAGGTGCATCAGCGGGGATAAGGAAAATGCAGTAATAACGGTAGTTTATGTTAGTTGATTATATCTATGTAGATTCAATATTTGATATTTAGTAACCTATAGACCTAGTACATTGTACAGGCTAATCCTTTCTATGTAGATTTAGTTCCTGATGTATAGTCATAGCTACTAATCTCACATTTAACAAGTGAAATTTTTTTAGCGTCTGCTTTTGGGTGGTAGCCCATTGGTCACTAAGTCGCCCTTTAGATTCTACTGATGTCATAATGCGTGGTGTCATCAGGTGGTAGGTGACCTTATGACACCTGCCTAGGTTGGTGTAATCGTGAACTGTAAATATGTATATTTCTGTAAATGCATTGTATATATTTATTTTTTATGTTTTTTTCTTAAATTTCAGCAACTGTCATGAACAAGGTCCAATGTGGACCGAAACGCGTTGACACCTGAGTTATTCCTAAATAAAAATTACTTTTTTTGCAACTCAAAACTAAGAGTGTGCAATTGTGAAACTTCTTTAGCGCTACCAATCGCAGCACAGAGGGAGGGGGCATGTTTAGCAATGTGACTCAACCAATCACAGATGCTGACACAGAGGGTTTACTGAACGGACCTGAAACAGTCAGTGGTCTTATTTGCCAGGGAAACATGGTATGTATGATTGTCCTACTTTAATCCCCATTTTGCTTCATTTTGTGGCTACCTAGCTTTTCTGGTTTAGCTATTATGGAAACACGGAAGGCAGACATCCTTTCAGCAAGCTTTGTGTGTCGACCCTGAACAGTAACATGTATGTACAGTTAGAAATCTGTGTTCTAGGTTCAGCACCAGACACCAGGTGGCCAGTGTGAGGAGCTATCAGACTTTTTCAACATGGATAATTAGTAAAATCAATTTTATTGTTCACAAATTAACGGGGAAGGTGATGTACCAGAATGTCTCTTCAAGCCTGTTTACCGGCTACATTACAAGTGAATGTCCCGGATGGTTAAGGAGGTTTGGTGTGTTTGCCTTTGCTCAACTAGGGGGATGGAAGGAGAGTAGAAGACACATGTTTGGAGGGAGGTCAGTTGGTGTTGTGATTTGGAAGCCAGAGGATCAGAGCTAAGGCTGATCCTGAAACCCATGGATGGACTATAAGACATGCAGCTTAATTCACATGCTATGGTCTTCTGGATTTTAGGAATAATCCTATGGAATATTTTGGTGGCTGGTTTCTGATTTTGTGGACTGGGGGCATTCCATTGTGATCATTTACATCAGGGCCGGACTGGGACCAAAAAGCAGCCCTGGAAAACAAGCCCCACCAGCCCACACACTATATCAACAAACAGTCCCAATCCGTAAATTTTGCTTTTACGTTGTTGTGGCCCTCACCACATTCTTAGAAGAGTTATCTGAAGAGCCACATGTGAATGGTGCAGCAGAGGGAATAATCAGCCACAGCTCCATTTACATGGTGCGATTCAAAGCTCCATTTGTCAGGATTTTGGGGTCTCAGTGGTCAGCAACACAGACACACAGCCTCAGCCAGCCACACACAGCCTCAGTCAGCCACACACAGCCTCAGCCAGCCACACACAGCCTCAGCCAGCCACACACAGCCTCAGCCAGCCACACACAGCCTCAGCCAGTCACACACAGCCTCAGCCAGCCACACACAGCCTCAGCCAGCCACACACAGCCTCAGCCAGCCACACACAGCCTCAGCCAGCCACACACAGCCTCAGCCAGCCACACACAGCCTCAGCCAGCCACACACAGCCTCAGCCAGCCACACACAGCCTCAGCCAGCCACAAACAGCCTCAGCCAGCCACACAGAGCTACAGCCACACACAGGTAGCCACATAGACAGCCACCAGCCACATATAGACGCAGACAGACACACAACCAGCCACCGAGACAGCCAGCCACACAAACAGCCAGCCACACACACAGCTAGCCAAAGCCAGTCACACATACAGCTACAGCCACAGCCAGCCACACATACAGCTACAGCCACAGCCAGCCACACATACAGCTACAGCCAGCCACACACAAACAGCCAGCCACATAGACAGCAACATAGACAACCATAGCCAGCCACACACAGACCGCCACACACACCACACAGGCAAATAGTCAGCCACACACACAGCCAGCCACACAGTCCCAGGCACACACAGCCAAGCAGCCGCAGCCACACACACACACAGCCACACAGCCACACAGCCACAGCCACACAGCCGCAGGCACACAGAGGCACAGCCCCAGCCCCAGGTGCGCAGAGGCACAGCCCCAGATCCAGGCGCACAGAGGCCCAGCCCCAGGCGCACAGAGGCACAGCCCCAAGCGCACAGAGGCACAGCCCGAGCCCCAGAGGCACAGAGGAACAGCCCCAGAGGCACAGAGGAACAGCCCCAGGCACAGAGGCACAGCCCCAGGCACAGAGGCACAGCCCCAGGTACAGAGGCACAGCCCCAGGCACAGCCCCAGGTACAGAGGCACAGAGGCACAGCCCCAGGCACAGAGGCACAGCCCCAGGCACAGAGGCACAGCGGCACAGCCCCAGGCACAGAGGCACAGCCCCAGGTACAGAGGCACAGCCCCAGGTAAAGAGGCACAGAGGCACAGCCCCAGGCACAGAGGCACAGCCCCAGGTACAGAGGCACAGCCCCAGGCACAGAGGCACAGCCCCAGGTACAGAGACACAGCCCCAGGTAAAGAGGCACAGAGGCACAGCCCCAGGTACAGAGGCACAGCCCCAGGCACAGAGGCACAGCCCCAGGTACAGAGGCACAGCCCCAGGTAAAGAGGCACAGAGGCACAGCCCCAGGCACAGAGGCACAGCCCCAGGCACAGAGGCACAGCGGCACAGCCCCAGGTACAGAGGCACAGCCTCAGGCACAGAGGCACAGCCCCAGACACAGAGGCACAGCCCCAGACACAGAGGCACAGCCCCAGCCCCAGGCACAGAGGCACAGCCCCAACCACAGCCTACAGGCATAGAGGCATGTGCCTCAGCTGATGGTGAAAGTACCTTGCCTTGCTTTCCTCAGCTTTGGCTTGCCGTCTCGCACTGCCCCAGGTCCGCAGCTGACAGGCCACACACAGGAAGAGTGAGGAGGAGACTGTATGCTGTCTTCAGGCCAGCTCCACTGGCTGCCTGCACAGGGACCACCGGTGATGGCTGGGGTCGGGGTGGCCGGTGCGTTTCCATTTCGTTGGCGAGAGAGCAGAATGTGTGCTCTCTCCGCCCACAAAGAACGTGCTGTCATGATCTCGGCACAGGACGGCACAGCACAGCCCGCTCCAATAGAAGTATGAGCCGCTGCCTGGGCCGCCCGCTGATTGGTGTGCAGAGTCTGTGCAGCAAAAAGTGAGTCTCTCTCTCATGACTTATAATGCCGATGCAACTTGCCGCTCCTCACTCAGACCCCCGCTATGCAGGCGGGCGGCGGCAGCGACCGCAAAATCATTTAAAAGCAGCCAGGCCTGCGGCGGGAGGAACGGGCGGCCCCCACACCCCGCCACCGGCCGGCCCATCGGGAAAAGTCCCGCTCCTCCCGCCTGTCAGTCCGGGCCTGATTTACATAGTAACATAGTAACATAGTTTTTAAGGTTGAAGGAAGACTTTAAGTCCATCTAGTTCAACTCATAGCCTAACATGTTGATCCAGAGGAAGGCAAAAAACCCCATGTGGCAACACTAAGCTCCACATTGGGGAGAAAAATTCCTTCCTGACTCCAGATACGGCAATCAGACTAATTCCCTGGATCAACGCCCTATTAAAGAATCTAGTATATATAACTGATAATATTATAGTTTTCAAGAAAGGCATCCAGGCCCTTCTTAAATGTTAGTAGTGACTCCCTCATTACAACATCATGTGGCAGAGAGCTCCATAGTCTCACTGCTCTTACAGTAAAGAATCCACGTCTGTGATTATGATTAAACCTTCTTTCCTCCAGACGTAGAGGATGCCCCTTTACGGTACTTGGATTTGCTGAAATACCCTGTAGGGATACAAATAAATCTTGTTTCATTGTTAACCTGCCCAGGTGATTATTACCACACACAACTTCAGATCTTCACAGCCGGTGTGAACTCTGAACTTTGCAGTTCGGGTTTGCTCATCCATTCTTATGAGACCATTATTGTGTAAAGCCCTCAACCCTCTGGAATAGCAGCATATAGATAGTCTTGGTTCTGGCTGAAAACTAGTTGTCCAGAATCAAAAATGATTGATGAGTTTCTGGATCCTTCTCTTTTACTACAGACCGGTAATCAGTGCCAGACTACTGTGCCTGACGCCCACTAGAGGAAATTATTCTGAGGGCTATCCTTCTTCCATAGAGGACATGTTCACGTCAAACTTTAAGTGCATGTTAACCTTTGTTGTCATCATTGAACACACAAGACGTATCATCAATAAGACCTGAAAGGTTACTTGTGAATCATCCGATAAGAAATAGACCCAAGGGGCTCCAAATGGACTTGTCTTCTATTGGACATTTGGAATGTATTAATTTGTAGGTGCTCTCATGGGGCAATTAGCAAAATTCCTTTCTTCTATCTTATTGGGTACCTGAGACTATTCTTAAAGGTTCCGCAGAGAATACAGAACTTTCCCATTGCCGGCCAATGAGTGACATTATGAAGTTGCTTCCACAATTCTGCTCCAAAGGTCACAATTATAGAGTCTGCTTTATAAACTGTTTTCTGTCCGGAGAAAGGCTTGTCCTTTTCGAGGCTGACATTTATTATACAATCTGCGTCTTTACTGCACGTTCTACTTTTTCGCGGAACAGCACAACACGCCTCATCGTCCTTGTAGACTTTGCCAAGAAAAGAAAGCAGTGATTAGTCATCTCTAATACGAGTCTTTACAAATTGTGCTAAGATTTATTTATTCTTTCACTTTGTTCTCACATCGGGGACAAAAGAATCCAAAAAAGAGCACCAAGCTCAGTAAAAGGAGAGCGATGAAACTATCATCTTATGGCATAGCTCCCAATGGAGAAAGCCTTATTATGAGTATGCACAGCTAACCTTGGAACCAAAGTGGCACTTCTCATATAAAAAAACAAAGCAAACCTTTTATCTGCCGTAATTATAAACCAATGTTAACATGCCGTAAAACAGAACAGGATTGATTGATAGAATAGTGAAGACCTTGGTGACTGTGACATAATAGTGAGTCCCAGGGGCGGACCTACCGTGGCACAGCTGGTTCAGCTGCACCAGGGCCTCGACCGGCTAGGGGGCCCCGTACCTCCTTGTGTGTCAGAGGAGAGGAGGTGAAGTGACGGAAGCTCCCTGCCTCCTGCGGCTGATCCCGCCCCTCCTCTCCTTTCATCTGCTGCCCCGGCTCCCTGGCCTGTAATGTGCGGCTCAACGCAGGTAGCAGCAGCAGCTCGCACACACCCCCACCCCCACTCCTCACCTAGGGCAGCACACCCCCCCCCCCCCCGCTCCTCACCTAGGACTTGGGGCATGAATACACTCCCAAGTGGGGCCCCGGGGCCCGCCAGGCTCAAGTTCCGCCACTGGTGAATCCCTTTCTGTGGAGACAGCAAGCTAAACATCCGACTCTGACTTCTTAGTTTCCCTGAATCCGACTCCGATTCCAACAAAATGAACACCGACTGCACGACTCTGACTCCACAGAACTACATTCTACGACATCATCATGATCAATAGGGATCACTCCAGGGGACCTTTGTGGAGTCCTGGGTAGTGATGAGCGAATTTACTAAGATTCAACTTGCAAATTCATTGTGCCGTATTATGGTTTAAGGGTCTTTTTAGACCCCAGAACATAGTGAACCTAGGGTTAAAAAAAAAACAAAACTTGGTTCTCCCCAACCCATTGGGGCTTGAAATTGGTGAAGACAGTGTCAAGCCTTTTTTATGGTGGCTTACTTTAGATCTGTCTTATGAGCATGTACGGTGCTTCCATTAAAGGCAGCTGAGGAGAGGTAGGGTAAGATCCAGGGAGAGGTAAATTCTATATTTTAACCCCTTTTTGATCCATTAAAATATAGCAGAA
Source organism: Allobates femoralis (assembly GCA_033576535.1). Taxonomy (NCBI): domain Eukaryota; kingdom Metazoa; phylum Chordata; class Amphibia; order Anura; family Aromobatidae; genus Allobates; species Allobates femoralis. The sequence goes on from JARQOC010000003.1 coordinate 29,774,525, forward strand.
TCAAAGAGAATCAAAACATTTGGAATCAGACTGAATCTAAATATCTTGTAAAATTTTACACAATTTTACTAACCCCAAATGATTTCACTCATCTCTATGCATTGATTGTTTCCCTTGTGTTGCAAACAGCCTTTACCAGGTAAAGATTTGTGAACTTCCCATATGATCATAATATGGTCAAAATGACCTGAGCTGAACCCTGACTGTTTAGTCAGTTCTCAGCTCTGCTACATTCATGTGTGTCTATGCACAGACAGGGATGTAGCAGAGCTGAGATTGCATTTTGGACTACGTCGGACGGAAGAGGATTTTTTAAATAAAGATGGAGTCCCTAATTGTCTTCTGTTTTATTTCTAATAAAATTATTTTTCTCTGTGTTGTATTTTTTTTTATATTGATTACTGGAAATTCATGGCGGTCATGTCTAATATTGGCGTGACCGCCATAAATTTCGGGCTTAGGGCCAGCTGATAATACAAAGCTGGCCCTAACCTCTTTATTACCCAGTGAGTAATAATATTACTCACTGGGTAATAAAGGGGTTAATAATATTGAAGCGTCATCTTCTGGCGCTGAACCCCGCTCTTCCAGTGGCCCTGGTGGCGGGTGGCTCACTGGGTAATAAAGGGGTTAGGGCCAGCTTTGTATTATCAGTTGGCCCTAAGTCCGAAATTTATGGCGGTCACACCAATATTAGACATGACCGCCATGAATTTCCAGTAATCAATATAAAAAAAAAACACAACACAGAGAAAAATAATTTTATTAGAAATAAAACAGAAGACAATTAGGGACTCCATCTTTATTTAAAAAATCCTCTTCCGTCCGACGTAGTCCAAAACGCAATCTCAGTTCTACTACATCCCTGTCTGTGCATAGACACACAGGGATGTAGCAGAGCTGAGAACTGACCTGAGCTGAACCCTGCTGGGTGACGGAAGTTAATTTATTCACTGCTTCTGTCACTGACTCACCGTAGCCGGGGTGTTCATGTCGCAGGCGTTGACTCTCCTCTTGTCACGGAACCGCGCCTGTGGCTGTGAGGCCCGGTGGTCCAGATCAATAGGGGGGATGGCTGAACAGTAGGGGATAAATTGTCTTCGTGACGCCACCTGCGGGTGTTTCGGTAACTGTACCAACGCTGCGGGGCCTCCGGGGGATGGAATGCAGCAAGATGGGACGCTCCCCACAGGATGAGCGGGAGTCCCCGGGGCCAGGAGCTGCACAAGATGTTGTGAGGCAGCTGCGGTAGCCCTGCTGTAGGTCCAGGAGTCAGACACAGACACGCCAAAGTCTTTTAAGTACCTTTACTGGTGGTTTTCAGGTACGCCAGACTGGGTTAGTGAAGTTAGCACTCCTGGAGGTTCACAGCAAGCAGTTGTAGTAGGCTTCCTTTCTCTATTTCTCTTATTAAGGTCGGGTGGATGTGGAATCTGCCGGACCGGGCAGTGTGTTCAATGGAACTTGCTTCACCTGGTTAGCAGCACTGAGGGCACTGTAAAAGGGTTTGAGCAGGATCAGTACTCTTCCCTGGGCTCTCGTAGGTAGGTGCTTCAGGTGGAACAGGGGGCTAGACTCCCTGTGGCTGTATGCTGGTTTTCTGTGGTGGCTGGTAGCTCTCACAGCTTCGGTTCCAGTAACCGGATGATGAGGGAGAGTTAAGGTAACTCTGATGTGCCTGAGAGGTGCTTCTCCTTTTCCTCTAACCCCAATTGCAAGGGTTTCCTCACTGGTAGCTAGGCTGATTAGGCCTGGTGTGTGTTTCATAAGCTTGAGATCATCTACAACCTGCAGCTCTCCTAGCGTCTGCACACTCTGAAGTTTCTCCCTCCAAGACTCTATTTATAGGGGGAACTGGCTCAATGTGACCAGTGGAGCTCCCCCTAGAGGCTCGGGGTGAAACCAGGTGTTTTAAGGTGTTGTTAGTGTATTGTGAGTTTTGCTTTGCTGTTAGCTCCATTCATGCCCTATGGAGTTCTGTGGTGCCCAACAAGGTGCCAGGGTGCCACATTCCCCTTAGTTAACCTCAGTTCTCCCGGCTGAGCAAAAAGTTTATTTTACAACTTAACACTAAGCATTTTATAACAGAGTCTTAAAGAAAAATACAAAAATCACTAAAAAGGAAGGGAAAAATATGAAAAAGGTGAAAAGCAGTCCATACGGCACTAGTCTATCTGCCGCGGGCTGGAAAAAGGTAATTTTGAGGTCACACAAGTCCTGTGACAATTGTCCAAAGTTTATGAAAAAGGGAAAAAGGGGTAAAGTCCACACACATTTTAAACTTTATACATTCCCTACGGGTGTCTCTGCTTGGGAGGCCGGTACTAACCTACTTACCTTACCAGGCGCTTTCTGTCCCCAACATAATATACTTTGGACAGAGCCCAGTTCCTCCACCCTTCTGTACACTACTTTTTACAGGTTTTGAAAACATTTACTATTTACAAAACTTACAGGTACTATATTCCACTACATTTAAACCCATTCTCCAATTTGTTTGGGGCTTGTCCTAATGTACTACGTGTGGATCTGCGTAGTGTGGGTGTTTCCAAAGCTGTTGGTGTAGTGTACCAAGTGGTTCTTAGTTCTCTACTTCTGCTTTGTGGTAGGCCATAGTAAGTACGTAGTCTTTCTACTGGACTATCCTCTGTAGGTAGTTGTGTAGGAGTTTGTTCTCTTACTGTGGGACAAGCAGATTCACCGATTACAGGAATCTCAGGTTCCAATATAACAGGCTGCATATCTTGCACTTGGACATGTTCTTGTTGAACTGGAATTGGTTGATTTTCTACAGGCTGGTAGAAATGCATAGCTGGTATGATGTATGCTCCATCGTATTGTGGCCAGTCTGCTGGTAAGTATCCAATGTCTGTAAGGACTAGGTTTTCTTTAGTTTCTTCATCTGTAGTTACAGTACGGTAACTGGTTGCTTGTGGGATTAACTGTGCTGGACATTTCTTCAAATGGTCCCTTGAAACAGTTGCAATAGTATTCACATTATCTTTACTGATAACGCAAGTTTTGAGTTGTCATACTGTGATGGCATAACGGTGTAGGGTACAGATTCCCAACTGTTATCCAATTTGTTGGTTTTTCTTTTCTTTTTAGCACTAAGTCTCCTGTAGCTAAAGGTTCAGCTGAGGCATGCTTGTTAAAGTCTTTTTCTTGTTTGTTTCTGCTGATTTCTAGGTTCTTTCTACGCTTTCTTGGACATTTCCTGTACTGTTCTTGGCGTTGGCTGACCCAGTCGTCATCAGAAATGTCTTCTGTGGGTTCGATGGTTCCCATCTGTAAATCAATAGGCAATTTACCTGGTCTTGCTCGCATCAAGTAGGCAGGTGTATAGTTAGTTGAACTGACAAGTATGTGGTTGTAGATGTCCACGAGATCTGGAAGTTTTTCTGGCCATTGATTTCTCTCATCAACTGGTAAGGTTTTGAGCATGTCAATGACTATGTGGTTCATCTTCTCACATAAACCGTTCATCTGGGGATGATAAGGTGTTGTGCGGATCTTTTTACACCCATATAGCCCTAAGAATTCTTAAAACAGAGCTGATTCGAAGGCTGGCCCTTGGTCAGTTAAGACTTGGTCTGGATACCCATGGGGGCGACAGAAGTAACTTTGGAACGCTTTGGCTGCTACCTCTGCAGTTAAGTCCTTAACTGGAACTACTACCAGGAATCTTGAATAGTGGTCAACAATGGTGAGAGCGTAAGTGTACCCGGTTCGACTTGGGGTAAGCTTCACGTGGTCGAGAGCAACTATTTCAAGAGATTTGGTGGTAACAATTGGCTGCAATGGCGCTTTCTGAGTTAGATGGTCTTTCCTTCGTAGGTGACATGGTCCACAGTTCTTACACCACTTGTCAATTGAGCCTCGCATACCGACCCAATAGAACCGATCTTTCAGGAGTCTCTCCAGCTTCTTCCATCCAAAGTGTCCGGCATCATCATGGTATGCTTCAAGGATCATTTGGACTTCAGTCTTGGGAACTACAATTTGCCAGATTAGTTCGTGGGTTCTTGGATTGAGGTATCTTCTGCATAGTTTACCTTGGTAGACGAACAACCTTCCCTTCTCTTTCCATAGGCGTTTAGCAGTTTGTGAGTCATCAGGGTCCATGTTGGCGTGTTCTTGAGTAATCAACTCTCTTACTAGGCTGACATCTGGATCGTTGGCTTGAACCTCCTTCCAGTCATGGTGAGGTAAAGGGTTCACGGTCCTCTCTACACGTTTCTGGTCTCTCTGATGACACGTTGCTGTACCCGTACGGTGGAAAGCAGGTAGTTCAATCTCCTCCAGGTCATCTATGTCTTCTCCCTCTTCAGGAAGGTTAGGCATTCTGGACAGGGCATCAGCATTGCCGTTCTTGTGACCTGCCCGGTACTTTACAGTGAAATCATAGTTTGAAAGTCTTGCTACCCAACGCTGTTCTAGGGCTCCCAGCTTTGCAGTCTCTACATGGGTTAGAGGGTTGTTATCTGTGAAAGCTGTGAACGGGGCGGATGCCAGGTAATGCTTGAAACGCTCTGTGATTGCCCAGACCAGGGCCAGGAACTCTAGCTTGAAGGAGCTGTAGTTCTCCGGGTTCCTTTCCGTGGGACGGAGCTTTCTGCTGGCGTAGGCTATCATCTTCTCCTTGCCCTGCTGGCGTTGAGCTAGGACGGCTCCTAGGCCTTCATTGCTTGCATCAGTGTACAGTAAAAACGGGAGATTGTAATCAGGATAGGTCAGGATTTTTTCCCCAGTTGATGCATCTTTCAGCTTCTGAAAGGATTGTTCCTGTTCTGGGCCCCAGTGGAACGGGGGTCCCCTGATTTTGCCGTTTTTGGATTGACCTACTAAGAGATCTTGCATAGGTGCTGCTATCTTGGTATAGCCTTTGATGAATCGTCGGTAGTACCCGACCAGTCCTAGAAATTGACGTACCTCTTTGTGAGTAGTTGGGGCTGGCCAGTCCTTGATGACGGTTACTTTATCCGGATCCGGTGCTACGCCTTCAGCGCTTACCACGTGTCCTAGGTATTGGACCTTGGGTTTCAGCAGGTGGCACTTGGACGATTTCAGTTTCATCCCGTACTTGGACAGTGACTCGAACACTTCACTCAGGTGCTGTAGGTGGTCTTCATAGGTCTGAGAGTATACAATGACATCATCAAGGTATAACAACACAGTCTCAAAGTTCTTGTGGCCCAAACAACATTCCATAAGTCTCTGAAATGTTCCTGGGGCATTGCACAAACCGAATGGCATACTGTTGAACTCGCATAAGCCCATAGGTGTCGTGAAGGCTGTCTTCTCACGATCCTCCTCTGCAACGGCAACCTGCCAGTACCCACTAGTAAGATCTAATGTGGAGAAGTAGTTGGCAGATTTGAGTGCAGCTAGTGACTCTTCTATGCGGGGCAATGGGTATGCATCCTTGTGTGTGACTTTATTGATTTGTCTGTAGTCTACGCACATCCTCATACTACCATCTTTCTTTTTATCCAGGACTAGTGGTGCTGCCCAGGGACTACAGCTATCCCTAATGACATTTTTCATGTCCTAAAGCATCTCTTTTGCTTTTTGGTAGTGTGTGGGTGGTATAGGCCTGTGCCTTTCTTTGATAGGTGCATGGTTGCCTGTGGGGATATGATGTTGTACCCCTTTAATCCTCCCAAAGTCAAGTGGGTGTTTGCTGAACACTTGCTCATACTCCCGAACTACCCGGTATACTCCATTTTTCTGGTGAGTAGGTGTATTGTCAGTTCCTACACTGAGCTCCTGACACCATTTCTCTAACTGATCTTTGGAGTGAGGGGGTTCATCAGTGACTGTTTGTGCTGAGGATTTTACATCAATGATAGCATCATCTTTAACTTGGTACAATTTTGCGACAGTTGCATATCTTGGCAGTCTGACCTCGTCATCACCATAATTCAATATGCGTACGGGGACTCTCCCTTTTCTCACATCGACCAACCCTCTGGCTGTCAAGAGCGTAGGACTACTATCGGACATTACAGGTTCTACTACAGCTTGGTAGTCCTGCCCTCTGAGGCCTATGGCTGCTCGACACCAGATCATTATTTCACTTCTGGGTGGTACCACAATTGGAATGGGATCTGTAACCCGCACTCTGCCAATTTCACCATTAGACAATGTTACCTGTTGTTGATAAACCAGAGATCGGATCTGCTTGCTCTCTTCTCTCTGGGTCTACCAGCTTCAACACTCTGTTGGAGTAAAAACAACACTTCATCGATGCATTTAACCATAACATTAGTACCCAGTATTACGTAGGGATCTTTGTTGTTTGGTTTATCCTGGACCACTAGAATACCCTGGTTCTTCAACTGCACACTCCCCACCCTTACGGTAGCTTCCCATTGCCCCTCTATTGTAACTAGAATACCATTAGTGGCTTCAATGTTCAAATCAGGGTTAGGGGGTTCCAGCTTAACATCTGGCCAGAACCGCTTGTAAAGGATACTCGGGATGGTTGTCACCTGTGATCCAGTGTCTATCAAGGCGGATATAGCGATGCCATCAATGACGATTGGTAGATATGGACAGTCTCCTACATACTTGTATTCCCAGCTGGATGTAGGGCCTGGACAGTCTACTCCTGGGGTTGGCCCTTCTCGCCCAGGGGTTGCCCGTTTAAAGGACGGGACTGTTGAGTACGTCCTCCTAAGTCATTCTGCTGACTGGTGCGGCGTCTGTCAAGACTGTGGCGGTCTGCAGGTTTTCCTCGCGGCGGCTGTGTCTTTCTCTTCATCCACGGGACGTCGTCAGGGCTGTCGGCGAGCTGAATCTTGTCCGATGACCTTGCATCTGTCTTGGGTCTTCTCCCAGCTTGTAGCTTGGCCATGTCCTTCATTAGCTGCTCGACATTAGCACACAGTTGTTCAAACCGGTCAGGTGTTACAGTCTGTGCACTGGACTGAACCGCGGGATTGGAGATGCTGCTGCCGGCACGGAAGGGGTGTCAAAATACTGCTGCTGTGAAGCGGGGCCAGGCACTGCGGCGAGCCGTTGTCCCCAAACTGTTAAGTCTCTCAAGGTGTCAAACTCTGCGCCAGGATTTTGTATGGACCACCAGCTCGCTTGCTTTCTATCCTCAGATAGTCTAAGGCCCACAATAAATTGTTCAATTAACGCTTTGTTTCGTCTCTGACACCATCAGGATCAACTTGTTTTAACAGTCTTAATGCTTCTTGCAAGCGCAGTGAATAATCTACGACACTTTCTTGTGCCCCTTGGTTACAACGATAGAATGACAGTCTTAATTCAGCTTCGGTATGGCGTTGAAAAACCCGGGTTAATTTAGCGAATATCTGCTCCACAGATTCCTGAGTTTCTACAGGCCAGCTGCGGCTCTGCAGCTCGGCTGCGCCAGTTAACTGTCCCATAGCAACTGAAGCTCTCTGCTTACCGGTCATAGTGTACATCTCTATCGTTTGGCATATCTTCCTCTGGAAGGTCTCAAAGGTGCTGGGTGTACCGCTGTACTTAGGTAACCAGGTCGCACTCGGAACGTAAGGCAGAGATAACGGCATAATCGGAGCCAGTTGCTGTGGTATACCGCCGGCTTGTTGCTGTCCATCGGGAGGTATGTTTTGTTGCGGGGATACCGCGTTGTTGCGAACCGGATTACTCATGGTCGCTCCCCCTTAGTTAAGCGCGGCCAGTCCCTCGGTTTCAAACGGAAGTGTCGGCCTCGCGGTGAGGAGTGAGGCACCACGGGAGTTTCCGGTTCCTGCTGCGTACAGGGGAAGTCGTCAGAGCGAAGGGGGCAGGGCCTATCTTCACACCCTTTGCCTAGGAACGCCCCTTATTTTCCCGCCTTTCGCGCAGCAATGCCGAGTCAAATGTACAGTTCGATATTTACAGTCATTAAATAGCACACAATACCCGTGATAACGGGCCTGCTCGTATCCTGTTCGTGATGCCAAATTCTGACTCACCGTAGCCGGGGTGTTCACGTCGCAGGCGTTGACTCTCCTCTTGTCACGGAACCGTGCCTGCGGCTGTGAGGCCCGGTGGTCCAGATCAATAGGGGGGATGACTGAACAGTAGGGGATAAATTGTCTTCATGACGCCACCTGCGGGTGTTTCGGTAACTGTACCGACGCTGCGGGGCCTCCGGGGGATGGAAAGCAGCAAGATGGGACGCTCCCCACAGGATGAGCGGGAGTCCCTGGGGCCAGGAGCTGCACAAGATGTTGTGAGGCAGCTGCGGTAGCCCTGCTGTAGGTCCAGGAGTCAGACACAGACACGCCAAAGTCTTTTAAGTACCTTTACTGATGGTTTTCAGGTACGCCAGACCGGGTTAGTGAAGTTAGCACTCCTGGAGGTTCACAGCAAGCAGTTGTAGTAGGCTTCCTTCTCTCTCTCTCTCTCTAGTCAGGTCGGGTGGATGTGGAATCCAGCTGGACCGGGCAGTGTGTTCAATGGAACTTGCTTCACCTGGTTAGCAGCACTGAGGGCACTGTAAAAGGGTTTGAGCAGGATCAGTACTCTTTCCTGGGCTCTCGCTGGTAGGTGCTTCAGGTGGAACAGGGGGCTAGACTCCCTGTGGTTGTAAGCTGGTTCTCTGTGGTGGCTGGTAGCTCTCACAGCTTCGGTTCCAGTAACCGGATGATGAGGGAGAGTTAAGGTAACTCTGATGTCCCTGAGAGGTGCTTCTCCTTTTCCTCTAACCCCAATTGGAAGGGTTTCCTCACTGGTAGCTGGGCTGACTAGGCCTGGTGTGTGTCTCATGAGCTTGAGATGATCCACAACCTGCAGCTCTCCTAGCGTCTGCACACTCTGAAGTTTCTCCCTCCAAGACTCTATTTATAGGGGAAACTGGCTCAAAGTGACCATTGGAGCTCCCCCTAGAGGTTCGGGGTGAAACCAGGTGCTCTAAGGTGTTGTTAGTGTATTGTGAGTTTTGCTTTGCTGTTAGCCCCATTCATGCCCTAAGGAGTTCTGTGGTGCCCAACAAGGTGCCAGGGTGCCACATCACCGTTCGGCAATCTTCGGAAACAGAAGCAGAGAGACTCGGGGAGCGAGTCTGCGGCGGAGGCGGAGGCAGGGGTAAGTAGCCGGCCGGTCTGGTGCTTCCCCCCCCTTTCTCCACCCTCCCCTTATAGCAGCAGAGGAATCGCTGCAATACTCGTTCCCCATTAATTTACATTAGAATCGCTAGACTCGCAACGAGTAGCTATTCCTGGACTCAGACTCGTCGGAGTCTAGCGATTCCGAGTAGTTTAGAATTCGCCCATCACTACGTGAGACGCCTCGTAATGATGTTCCAGACAGATAATGTCCACAACCGACTTGGTGAAATAAGTATTTAACCTTTGTGTCTTGAATATACAAAAATGTAAGCAATATCATACTGTCCCTTTAATTTAATATTTTATATGAACCTTTCTAATAAAATTGCATGGTTGCCTTCTCTAAAGTCATATGTGAACCTGAGCCTTAAAAAGCTTGGCATTACAGATTGTGAAAAAGAAATAGGAATAAAACAACAAATGGAACTCCACGGCTTCCTTAAGGACAACTTCTCCTGGGACGTCAGCATAGATGAACTACAACTGGCATAGGAGTGAGTTTAAATAGTGAAAGGGAATGGCAGCAAGGTGCAGTAGCTGAGATTAAAAAGGAGCAAAAAGGAACTCTTAACCCCTTCAACACCAAATAAAAATGAGTACGCTCCACTCATATTAATTAGCGAGCGGGATCCAAAGAGAACCTGCAATCTGCTAATCATCCAGACCTTCTAATCACAAACACCGCAAAGGTCTCAGCTGGACGCAACACACTCGTGACGTGAGGTTTGTGATTAATTGCTTCACTCGGCATGACGTTTCAAACAAGGACCATTTTGTACAACATTTTGTTCCATAATATCTCATACTCACAGCATCATAAAATAGCAATATTAGCAAATGGTTTATCTTTGAAGGCCACCCCAGGGTGTCTCAATCGGCAGGCAGCAAAGTAGGGCAGGCAGCCATAAAAGATAATCATAGAAAATGAGTGATATTTATAGTCACTTTTGTATCTCTGATAGTCATTAGAGTCTGATGAGAATTTCTAATTCACTATCATGAGGTCTGTCACAGCATTAACCTCTCAATTAGTATCTTGGTTACATGACTTACGAGCAGCCAGACATCCTCACCGGATAAAGATATGACAAACCTACACACTGAAAGGCTATAGGCCGCTATTACAGCTTCTATACATTAGAAAATGCAAGGGAGGTACTGTAAGAAGATCAGTGCAAATACATGAAGTAAAATGTGGCACACAAATAGGAGCAATATTGGACAAATAATATAATATATGTACACAGTGACTGCACCAGCAGAATAGTGAGTGCAGCTCTGGAGTATAATACAGGAGGTAACTCAGGATCAGTAATGTAATGTATGTATACAGTGACTGCACCAGCAGAATAGTGAGTGCAGCTCTGGAGTATAATACAGGAGGTGACTCAGGATCAGTAATGTAATGTATGTACACAGTGACTGCACCAGCAGAATAGTGAGTGCAGCTCTGGAGTATAATACAGGAGGTAACTTAGGATCAGTAATGTAATGTATGTACACAGTGACTGCACCAGCAGAATAGTGAGTGCAGCTCTGGAGTATAATACAGGAGGTAACTCAGGATCAGTAATGTAATGTATGTACACAGTGACTGCACCAGCAGAATAGTGAGTGCAGCTCTGGAGTATAATACAGGAGGTAACTCAGGATCAGTAATGTAATGTATGTACACAGTGACTGCACCAGCAGAATAGTGAGTGCAGCTCTGGAGTATAATACAGGAGGTAACTCAGGATGACTAATGTAATGTATGTACACAGTGACTGCACCAGCAGAGTAGTGAGTGCAGCTCTGGAGTATAATACAGGAGGTAACTCAGGATCAGTAATGTAATGTATGTACACAGTGACTGCACCAGCAGAATAGTGAGTGCAGCTCTGGAGTATAATACAGGAGGTAACTCAGGATCAGTAATGTAATGTATGTACACAGTGACTGCACAAGCAGAATAGTGAGTGCAGCTCTGGAGTATAATATAGGAGGTAACTCAGGATCAGTAATGTAATGTATGTACACAGTCACTGCACCAGCAGAATAGTGAGTGCAGCTCTGAAGTATAATACAGGAGGTAACTCAGGATCAGTAATGTAATGTATGTACACAGTGACTGCACCAGCAGAATAGTGAGTGCAGCTCTGGAGTATAATACAGGAGGTAACTCAGGATCAGTAATGTAATGTATGTACACAGTGACTGCACCAGCAGAATAGTGAGTGCAGCGCTGGAGTATAATACAGGAGGTAACTCAGGATCAGTAATGTAATGTATGTACACAGTGACTGCACCAGCAGAATAGTGAATGCAGCTCTGGAGTATAATACAGGAGGTAACTCAGGATGACTAATGTAATGTATGTACACAGTGACTCCACCAGCAGAATAGTGACTGCAGCTCTGGAGTATAATACAGGAGGTAACTCAGGATCAGTAATGTAATGTATGTACACAGTGACTCCACCATCAGAATAGTGAGTGCAGCTCTGGAGTATGATACAGGAGGTAACTCAGGATCAGTAATGTAATGTATGTACACAGTGACTGCACCAGCAGAATAGTGAGTGCAGCTCTGGAGTATAATACAGGAGGTAACTCAGGATCAGTAATGTAATGTACATACACAGTGACTGCACCAGCAGAATAGTGAGTGCAGCTCTGGAGTATAACAGGAGGGAACTCAGGATCAGTAATGTAATGTATGTACACAGTGACTGCACCAGCAGAATAGTGAGTGCAGCTCTGGAGTATAATACAGGAGGTAACTCAGGATCAGTAATGTAATGTATGTACACAGTGACTGCACCAGCAGAATAGTGAGTGCAGCTCTGGAGTATAATACAGGAGGTAACTCAGGATCAGTAATGTAATGTATGTACACAGTGACTGCACCAGCAGAATAGTGAGTGCAGCTCTGGAGTATAATACAGGAGGTAACTCAGGATCAGTAATGTAATGTATGTACATAGTGACTGCACCAGCAGAATAGTGAGTGCAGCTCTGGAGTATAATACAGGAGGTAACTCAGGATCAGTAATGTATGTACACAGTGACTGCACCAGGAGAATAGTGAGTGCAGCTCTGGAGTATAATACAGGAGGTAACTCAGGATCAGTAATGTAATGTATGTACACAATGACTGCACCAGCAGAATAGTGAGTGCAGCTCTGGAGTATAATACAGGAGGTAACTCAGGATCAGTAATGTAATGTATGTACACAGTGACTGCACCAGCAGAATAGTGAGTGCAGCTCTGGAGTATAATACAGGAGGTAAGTCAGGATCAGTAATGTAATGTATGTACACAGTGACTGCACCAGCAGAATAGTGAGTGCAGCTCTGGAGTATAATACAGGAGGTAACTCAGGATCAGTAATGTAATGTATGTACACAGTGACTGCACCAGCAGAATAGTGAGTGCAGCTCTGGAGTATAATACAGGAGGTAACTCAGGATCAGTAATGTAATGTATGTACACAGTGACTGCACCAGCAGAATAGTGAGTGCAGCTCTGGAGTATAATACAGGAGGTAACTCAGGATCAGTAATGTAATGTATGTACACAGTGACTGCACCAGCAGAATAGTGAGTGCAGCTCTGGAGTATAATACAGGAGGTAACTCAGGATCAGTAATGTAATGTATGTACACAGTGACTGCACCAGCAAAATAGTGAGTGCAGCTCTGGAGTATAACACAGGAGGTAACTCAGGATCAGTAATGTAATGTATGTACACAGTGACTGAACCAGCAGAATAGTGAGTGCAGCTCTGGAGTATAAACAGGAGGTAACTCAGGATCAGTAATGTAATGTATGTACACAGTGACTGCACCAGCAGAATAGAGAGTGCAGCTCTGGAGTATAAACAGGAGGTAACTCAGGATCAGTAATGTAATGTATGTACACAGTGACTGCACCAGCAGAATAGTGAGTGCAGCTCTGGAGTATAAACAGGAGGTAACTCAGGATCAGTAATGTAATGTATGTACACAGTGACTGCACCAGCAGAATAGTGAGTGCAGCTCTGGAGTATAATACAGGAGGTAACTCAGGATCAGTAATGTAATGTATGTACACAGTGACTGCACCAGCAGAATAGTGAGTGCAGCTCTGGAGTATAATACAGGAGGTAACTCAGGATCAGTAATGTAATGTATGTACACAGTGACTGCACCAGCAGAATAGTGAGTGCAGCTCTGGAGTATAAACAGGAGGTAACTCAGGATCAGTAATGTAATGTATGTACACTAGTGACTGCACCAGCAGAATAGTGAGTGCAGCTCTGGAGTATTAATACAGGAGGTAACTAGGATCAGTAATGTAATGTATGTACACAGTGACTGCACCAGCAGAATAGTGAGTGCAGCTCTGGAGTATAATACAGGAGGTAACTCAGGATCAGTAATGTAATGTATGTACACAGTGACTGCACCAGCAGAATAGTGAGTGCAGCTCTGGAGTATAATACAGGAGGTAACTCAGGATCAGTAATGTAATGTATGTACACAGTGACTGCACCAGCAGAATAGTGAGTGCAGCTCTGGAGTATAATACAGGAGGTAACTCAGGATCAGTAATGTAATGTATGTACACAGTGACTGCACCAGCAGAATAGTGAGTGCAGCTCTGGAGTATAATACAGGAGGTAACTCAGGATCAGTAATGTAATGTATGTACACAGTGACTGCACCAGCAGAATAGTGAGTGCAGCTCTGGAGTATAATACAGGAGGTAACTCAGGATCAGTAATGTAATGTATGTACACAGTGACTGCACCAGCAGAATAGTGAGTGCAGCTCTGGAGTATAACACAGGAGGTAACTCAGGATCAGTAATGTAATGTATGTACACAGTGACTGCACCAGCAGAATAGTGAGTGCAGCTCTGGAGTATAATCACAGGAGGTAACTCAGGATCAGTAATGTAATGTATGTACACAGTGACTGCACCAGCAGAATAGTGAGTGCAGCTCTGGAGTATAAACAGGAGGTAACTCAGGATCAGTAATGTAATGTATGTACACAGTGACTGCACCAGCAGAATAGTGAGTGCAGCTCTGGAGTATAATACAGGAGGTAACTCAGGATCAGTAATGTAATGTATGTACACAGTGACTGCACCAGCAGAATAGTGAGTGCAGCTCTGGAGTATAATACAGGAGGTAACTCAGGATCAGTAATGTAATGTATGTACACAGTGACTGCACCAGCAGAATAGTGAGTGCAGCTCTGGAGTATAATACAGGAGGTAACTCAGGATCAGTAATGTAATGTATGTACACAGTGACTGCACCAGCAGAATAGTGAGTGCAGCTCTGGAGTATAATACAGGAGGTAACTCAGGATCAGTAATGTAATGTATGTACACAGTGACTGCACCAGCAGAATAGTGAGTGCAGCTCTGGAGTATAATACAGGAGGTAACTCAGGATCAGTAATGTAATGTATGTACACAGTGACTGCACCAGCAGAATAGTGAGTGCAGCTCTGGAGTATAATACAGGAGGTAACTCAGGATCAGTAATGTAATGTATGTACACAGTGACTGCACCAGCAGAATAGTGAGTGCAGCTCTGGAGTATAATACAGGAGGTAACTCAGGATCAGTAATGTAATGTATGTACACAGTGACTGCACCAGCAGAATAGTGAGTGCAGCTCTGGAGTATAATACAGGAGGTAACTCAGGATCAGTAATGTAATGTATGTACACAGTGACTGCACCAGCAGAATAGTGAGTGCAGCTCTGGAGTATAATACAGGAGGTAACTCAGGATCAGTAATGTAATGTATGTACACAGTGACTGCACCAGCAGAATAGTGAGTGCAGCTCTGGAGTATAATACACAGGAGGTAACTCAGGATCAGTAATGTAATGTATGTACACAGTGACTGCACCAGCAGAATAGTGAGTGCAGCTCTGGAGTATAATACAGGAGGTAACTCAGGATCAGTAATGTAATGTATGTACACAGTGACTGCACCAGCAGAATAGTGAGTGCAGCTCTGGAGTATAATACAGGAGGTAACTCAGGATCAGTAATGTAATGTATGTACACAGTGACTGCACCAGCAGAATAGTGAGTGCAGCTCTGGAGTATAATACAGGAGGTAACTCAGGATCAGTAATGTAATGTATGTACACAGTGACTGCACCAGCAGAATAGTGAGTGCAGCTCTGGAGTATAATACAGGAGGTAACTCAGATCAGTAACTGGAGTATAATACAGGAGGTAACTCAGGATCAGTAATGTAATGTATGTAAACAGTGACTGCACCAGCAGAATAGTGAGTGCAGCTCTGGAGTATAATACAGGAGGTAACTCAGGATCAGTAATGTAATGTATGTACACAGTGACTGCACCAGCAGAATAGTGAGTGCAGCTCTGGAGTATAATACAGGAGGTAACTCAGGATCAGTAATGTAATGTATGTACACAGTGACTGCACCAGCAGAATAGTGAGTGCAGCTCTGGAGTATAATACAGGAGGTAACTCAGGATCAGTAATGTAATGTATGTACACAGTGACTGCACCAGCAGAATAGTGAGTGCAGCTCTGGGGTATAATACAGGAGGTAACTCAGGATCAGTAATGTGTATGTACACAGTGACTGCACCAGAGAGATAGTGAGTGCAGCTCTGGAGTAATAAAACAGGAGGTAACTCAGGATCAGTAATGTAATGTATGTAACACAGTGACTGCACAAGCAGAATAGTGAGTGCAGCTCTGGAGTATAATACAGGAGGTAACTCAGGATCAGTAATGTAATGTATGTACACATGACTGCACCAGGAGAATAGTGAGTGCAGCTCTGGAGTATAATACAGGAGGTAACTCAGGATCAGTAATGTATTTATGTTACACAGTGACTGCACCAGCAAATAGTGAGTGCAGCTCTGGAGTATAATACAGGAGGTAACTCAGGATCATAATGTAATGTATGCACACAGTAACTGCACCAGCAGAATAGTGAGTGCAGCTCTGGAGTATAATACAGGAGGTAAACTCAGGATCAGTAATGTAATGTATGTACACAGTGACTGCATCAGCAGAATAGTGAGTGCAGCTCTGGAGTATAATACAGGAGGTAACACAGGATCAGTAATGTAATGTATGTACACAGTGACTGCACCAGGAGAATAGTGAGTGCAGCTCTGGAGTATAATACAGGAGGTAACTCAGGATCAGTAATGTAATGTATGTACACAGTGACTGCACCAGCAGAATAGTGAGTGCAGCTCTGGAGTATAATACAGGAGGTAACTCAGGATCAGTAATGTAATGTATGTACACAGTGACTGCACCAGAGAATAGTGAGTGCAGCTCTGGAGTATAATACAGGAGGTAACTCAGGATCAGTAATGTAATGTATGTACACAGTGACTGCACCAGCAGAATAGTGAGTGCAGCTCTGGAGTATAATACAGGAGGTAACTCAGGATCAGTAATGTAATGTATGCACACAGTAACTGCACCAGCAGAATAGTGAGTGCAGCTCTGGAGTATAATACAGGAGGTAACTCAGGATCAGTAATGTAATGTATGTACACAGTGACTGCACCAGCAGAATAGTGAGTGCAGCTCTGGGGTATAAACAGGAGGTAACTCAGGATCAGTGATGTAGTGTACACAGTGACTGCACCAGGAGAATAGTGAGTGCAGCTCTGGAGTATAATACAGGAGGTAACTCAGGATCAGTAATGTAATGTATGTACACAGTGACCTGCACCAGCAGAATAGTGAGTGCAGCTCTGGAGTATAATACAGGAGGTAACTCAGGATCAGTAATGTAATGTATGTACACAGTGACTGCACCAGCAGAATAGTGAGTGCAGCTCTGGAGTATAATACAGGAGGTAACTCAGGATCAGTAATGTAATGTATGTACACAGTGACTGCACCAGCAGAATAGTGAGTGCAGCTCTGGAGTATAATACAGGAGGTAACTCAGGATCAGTAATGTAATGTATGTACACAGTGACTGCACCAGTGAGAATAGTGAGTGCAGCTCTGGAGTATAATACAGGAGGTAACTCAGGATCAGTAATGTAATGTATGTACACAGTGACTGCACCAGCAGAATAGTGAGTGCAGCTCTGGAGTATAATACAGGAGGTAACTCAGGATCAGTAATGTAATGTATATACACAGTGACTGCACCAGCAGAATAGTGAGTGCAGCTCTGGAGTATAATACAGGAGGTGACTCAGGATCAGTAATGTAATATATGTACACAGTGACTGCACCAGCAGAATAGTGAGTGCAGCTCTGGAGTATAATACAGGAGGTAACTCAGGATCAGTAATGTAATGTATGTACGTACACAGTGACTGCACCAGCAGAATAGTGAGTGCAGCTCTGGAGTATAATACAGGAGGTAACTCAGGATCAGTAATGTAATGTATGTATACAGTGGCTGCACCAGCAGAATAGTGAGTGCAGCTCTGGAGTATAATACAGGAGGTAACTCAGGATCAGTAATGTAATGTATGCACACAGTAACTGCACCAGCAGTATAGTGAGTGCAGCTCTGGAGTATAATCCAGATGTAGGTCAGGTATAGTATAAAATGATCCCCTAGCTTGCCATGTGTAATATATATCACAGAATGTGACCTTACATCTATATTCTGTATTTTAGTCTTGGCTCTGGATGATTAGTCATGATGAGCCACTAATACATTGCCTGTGACATCAGCATGTGCACAAGTCATAGCTCATTCACCGTGAACCATGTCGGACACAATGAAGGGAGATCAGATGATGAGAATTGATGCCTCTATTCCTCTACTTTGTCTTATTTCTATTTATAACAATCTGATCTAATTTATTATTTCTTGTTTTCTCTGCGGCTGCCAGGTCTCAGTGTTCATGAATGAATTACAGAGCTGTGAAGCGCCAGCGAGGGGCATCACCCGGCTCCAGGTCTGAGTCGTCTTCTGTGTCACTTATCATTTTCCTGCTTGGTCAATAATAGTATAACTCCTAGAATACTTGTGTCTTTTTTGACATAAAAGTAATTACTCCAAAAATAGTCAAGTAAAATTTAAAGACCAAACATTCACAGTTGCAAGATGGGATACAATTTTATTATTCAGTATAGACTAAAAATGGGAAATAGTGCATTTTAGTGTCATGCATTTTAGTGTCATGCATCTACTTTGGAAGGTGAGATGCAAACTCATAGTTTGCAGGTGTTTTGACATCTGCAGGGTCTGAATTTAGGAAATAGTGTCAGATGTGGCAGCAGCTGGGAAGTCCAAGAAGCTCATAATGTCATTTAAATATCCGTTTAAGAAAGCTTTATATTTTTAAGGAATTTTTTTGTGAATATTTTTTTCTTACTTGGAGAGCCAACCTTTATTATTGCAGAGGGTCACCAGCATGTAAAGCCTTCTGTTCTACACTTATACGATAGCAATTCATATAGAAATAGCCCATGGTCATTATATGCTTCACATCCATGATCGTATAGGACTGTTCACACTGATGAAACACCATAGCATGGTTATTGCTTCTTAAAAATGTGCAATCACTATTTCATGTCATAATAATACTACTACTAATAATATGTATTCATTTATATAGTGCTATTAATTCCATAGCGTTTTACATACATTTGCAACACTGTCCCCATTAGAGCATGTATAATTCATATCACAGTTTTCCTGGCATTCATGCAGTGGCCGGTACCTAGTAACCTTATTCAGCATTCCAGATGAATTGCTCGCAAATGATGATCTGAATTAACTTATTTATTTTCATTATTACATTTCCTACAAAGATGTCATGCTTCAATAATGAGTGCAACTAGGTAACAAACATAGTTGTTATACCTTGGGGCATCACATAGAAGGGTTAATTAGCAGCTAGGCATTAGTCAACGACAAAAATAGTGTGCAGACATTCAACTTCAGTACTGATTGCTCAGGTCTGAATCATGTCACTCAATGGAAGAGGTTTGCCCCTTGGGGAAATAAAACACACCCAAACCAGGGGAACTTTGTCAGTGTCTCCTGCCATCTTACCTGTTCATTCCCAGTGGCACACAAATACACTGTCTACTTTCCCCAGTACTTCACTGATGGATCCTCTGCAATGCATGATTGACCTGGACTCAGAAGATGTCATATTCCTAACCCCCCAAGGTGGATTGGCAGAACCAGACCCAGAGTGGCATCATTGAGAGGAGGTGGAGACATATGACACCTGGAACTCCACCACACTTCCCAGTTTGGGCCTCATCTACAATGAGGTATGGATCCAATCCTGTGCCTTGATGCAAAATGCAGACCTGAGGAGCAAGTCCCAATAGTCAGGTGCCTCTTACCCTATGGCATCCAGAACCGGGAGCACCACATGTCAGACTGCAGATGATTTGGCAGCATGTCTTTCTAGATTCCAGTTGCAGCCAGTGTCGCAGTGACTGGATCCCATTCCCCAATACCACCCAGACCAGGACCAATATTTTTATTGTGAGCTCAAGAAAGAGGAGCACCTAGAAGGTACTGGTTCCCAGCTGTGTGGATCACCCTCACCACCTCCAGAGGCACTCAATTGGGCAATGTCATATGGGGACCCCTACGCTCTCCAAGCAACTATCCAACAAGGCATCAACCACCCCATCCTCCTGTGTCCTTTGTTGAGGAGATTCAATGTGTAGATGCCATAACCCAGGACTAGTTTCATGGGCCTAAGGCTCATGTCTTCCTTGACCAATACACCCAAGGCAAGGTAGTGGCATTGCGGCAGGATAATGGGTATAGGTTCCTAGTGGAACATGGCACTAAACATCGGGGCTATATCAACCACTCCGCGTTCAGCGTGACAATCTTCCTCAAAGACTAAGTGCCATCTTTGTTTGGGATAAGGTCACTTTCATGAAGTTGTGGGGCATGAAGGCGTGGCTTGTGGATGGTGTATGTCAGGTTAAAACCACCGACAAATTTGAGAAGTGGCAAGAGGTGGCCGAACTAGAGAGAAGTTTGCGTTGGGTGTGGCCAATGTGCTTGTTGGTTGGCCAGCTAGATGCACCCAAACCCAAAGGGCATGTCAATGTTCCCCAGGATGGTACTGGTCCTGTCTGTCTTAGAGGACCTTGTCATCCCCTAGTTCCTCCATCATCCTCTCCAGCGGAGATGGAATATGCTGGGGGCAGGTGGTGGCAGAGAATTCGCCTAAAGGAGTAGCCCCTGCAACCTCCCAAGACCATCTGGAAGCAGAGTACAATGATAAAGTGCAACAACTATCCAGGACATAGCTGAAAATGGCCAAAGACAATGTCACTGGACCTTCCTAAAGGCATGTTGGTGGGTCTGAGAGACAGTGACCTGTTCCTTAGTTAGCATTTTTGCCAGAGAATGACCTTTGGAACTTGTTTTTTTTTTTTTTTCCTGTTTTTCGTTGTCCTTGACCAAGGCATGTGTTTTTGTTAAAGTTTTAGTAAAACCTGCAAACATTTTGTGCCATTTGTGCTTCCCCCTACTGGGCATCCATGTAGCCTTTGGGGTCCAACTGAAAGACCTTAATGGACTCTGCCCTTCATTGCCTTTACACCACTTCAACAGTCTGTGTGCTGCTGCTGATCCCTGTGAGACTTTTGTTTATATTTATATAATATGTATATTGTTATTTCTTTTGTTTTTTTACTTATAGTCTGTGCGTTAAGTTTTTGGAGTTCACTCCTTGTTTGCTGGACTATTTCTGCAAACAGGTGCTTTGATAATGGCCCTACAGAGACTGTTGAACAAGCCACAGGCCTCTGGCTTGACGGTCTGAGGTATGGAACTGCAAAACACTACACCCACTCCAGTAGAACAGGGCTGGCCAAGTGCATGTTTTCAGGATTTCCCTAGCATTGCACAAGGTGCTGGAACATCCATCACCTCTGCAGGTGATGAAATTAGCACTTGTACAATGCTAAGGAAATCCAGAAAACTTGCACTGTTTTCAAACATTGACGATTGTAGTTTTTCTATCCCTGCTCTAGAAGTCTCCGTGGAAGTAGACAGGGGCAAGAGGAATCATTGAGCCCTTTCACCACAGCTGTAGCTTCTCCCTGGACTTTCTTAGGCCCTGTGCCCATGGTGCATTGTTTGATGTTTTTTTTACACAAAATGATCTGCATCGAAATCTGCATGTCTATCCCGAGGCCAGCAAAGTGTGGGACAGGTCAGAAAAGATGTGCCTATGTTGATTTTTTGTTTCCTTGCACATGTGGTTAAGATTTCTTTTTTCTACCCAAAAATTTGCACCAAATCTGCAATAAAATAAATAAAACACGTTGGCACAGCACTTAAGAACTCTCATAGACTTTGCTGGCTTCAGAATAGACATGCAGATTCTTAAAATCTGCTTCCAAAAAAGCATCAAACAACATGACGAAGTGGGATTCCCTGCTGCTTGTTGCCAGCTGAGTAACCTGACATAAAATAAATAAAAAATGGGAAAAAAAAGTATTGGGTTCCGCCCTATTTTTAATTGCCAACCAAGGTAAAAGTAGGCAGCTGGAGGCTGACATTCTCAGCGAGCTGAGAGTCTATTGGGGCCCCCACACTATAGAAAAGCATCCTGCAGTCACCCCAGAAATTGGGACATTCATAGGAAGCACCAATTCCTGGCATTTTACATGGCTCCTTTAGTTGCCATGTAGCAGTAGCAAACTGGTAATAAGCGATTAATGCCAGCTTTTTATTGCCAGCTGGCATTAAGTCTGAGATTCTTGATGGCAGGCTAATTAAGCCATTAGGAATTTCAAGTAAATGGTAAAGAAGACACAACACAGAGAGAAAACATTTTATTAGAAATAAAAACACAAACACTTGTCTGGACTCCATCTTTATTACTCCCTCATACTCATCCTCGATCTTCTGCGATATCTTCTTTATTGTAGGCTGTGCTGTCACCACAGCCTCCAAACATTGTATGAATGAGCCGCCAGCTCCGGTCCGGAAGGGGTGAATCAGTAAGGTCACCTAAGGTCACCTGATGTCAACGTTCAGGTAAGCATGGTGGCTGCTAACCATTTCATGTAACATGCTTACCTGACCTGTCCTCGGGTGACCTCATCAGTCATTGTACATCCGGCAGCAGCTGGAAACTCATTCATTCAGTAATTGGAGGCTGCAGTAACTGGATGCTACAGTATGTTCATCACCACAGCCACCAATCAAGAAGTCGTCGCAGAGGATCGTGGAGGGTATGAGGGTCAAGGGGTTAGTAAAGATTGAGTTCCTAAAATGTCTTTGTGTTTATATTTCTAATAAAATGTTTTCTCTCTGTGTTGTGTCTTCTTTACTATTTACTTGAAATTCTTAATGGCTGGGTCTAACATTGGTTGCTGTTCTATAGCGTGGGGGGACCCAATACAGATGAACCCTCACCCCTCTGAGAATACCAGCACCCCGCTGCTTAGTTTTACCTTAACTGGCAATTAAAAAAAGGTTGGAGCCCTATGTATCTTATTTTGCCAGTCAAGGTAAAACTAGGCAGCTGAGGGTGGTAGCTCACAGATGTCTCCTTTATCTGTGCTGAGACAGAAAAATACAGCACAGCCCTACACATTTTTTTTCCATTATTTTATTTTTTAACATACAATGATGGCAGGTTGGTTGCCATACACTAATGTATCTGACGACCAAGCACAGACATCATCCAGATTGTGGAAATACAGTCTGATTGCAACAGCCAATCACAGATGCTGTCACAGAGCATTAGTTTCAGTGATTGGCTGTTCAGTGAACAATTCGGCAAGCACCCAGCATTCGGTGAACCGCAACGAATACAAACAATCAGGGTCATCTTTATTCATAAGCTACTGTATGTCCTATTTTAGGTCCATGAGGCAGAAATTCTGATAATACAAATGAAAGTGTTGAGCCAGAAAATTGTCACCTGCACATTAGAAACATTTCCAAAATCTCCTACTAATCTCCTGTGCAGTGATGTGATGTGAATATGTGACATGAATATTCATCCTATGGGGAGTGGACAGCAGAAAAGTAAGTGGATCACTCACTGTGATTAACAGATGAATGAATCTTTTTATTTGAAGTTTACAGAGAATAGGAGGGAATTAATAGAAATACATCAATAGAGAGCTTAGAGAAAAGCATTTTATTCTCTGGCTACAGAACACTTCTCAGTAGGTCAACATCATCAAAAAATTGTGTCTATTCATCTGGGATTCTTGTTTGAGGCATCCTGTAAGAGAATCACAGGTGATGATTAAAGTCAATGCTTCAGCAGGTAGCAGTTCTGTTTTTCTGTCATCCGTGCACAGAACATTTTGTTCCTCTGAATTTGGCAAATATGGCTTTTCTCTAATAGTCACGCCTGTAGATTTCCCTCAATGTCACATTGTAAATAGGAAGTTTTCACAGCTCAAGCCAATGGACCTCAATCAGACCTGTAACGAATGTAAGAACATTGATTTCATCAGATCTGGGAAATCACAAGAACATTTCACAATGGGTCAATAAGAGGAATCACAAAAGGTAGTAGGCGGAATATCACACGGCGGTGGCCGCGAAATTCTTACTGGTAAATAATGAATTGACATCTAAAAGGGAAGAGCTCTTTATATTAGTTTATATTTTTAAAATTATAACACATATCATGTAAAACGTTTACAATTTATTAATAATGTATGTGCATTGCTTAGGTTAGGACTACAAAACTCTTATGCCTCAGAGTTTATTCCATTGACCTATTGTTCCATTGTCTGTTTTGTCACTGCTTGTCAATATCTGTGCAAGTGTATGGTCTCTATCTTCCTTTACATTCACTTCTTTTCTTCTGGTGTGCTGTCATCAGATGTTTTCCATTACTTGTTGCCTCTGTCCAGTCACATTGTGGATGTTGCTATTTATTCTCTTCTTTTAGTGCTAGTCATTGCTGGTTATATTATTTTCAGGTGGATTCTTCTGAAGAGTATCAGCCCCTCTGGTAAGGATTAACCATTGGACGGAAACCTGTCTGAATTTGTATTGAACTGCATCTCTTGTCTTACCTGCACCTATCTTCAGCTTATTGGTTAGGTTTGTCAGAGGTCTCATTTATTTGAATCATAGAATAGAATCATAGAATGGAGGAGTTGGATGGGATCTCCTGGGTTATCGTGTGAAGGAATCTCCTGGGTCATCATGTGAAGGAACCTCCTGGGTCATCATGTGAAGGGACTTCCTGGGTTATCGTGTGAAGGAATCTCCTGGGTCAACGTGTGAAGGGACCTCCTGGGTCATTGTGTGAATGGACCTCCTGGGTCATCGTGTGAAGGGACCTCCTGGGTCAACGTGTGAAGGGACCTCCTGGGTCATTGTGTGAATGGACCTCCTGGGTCATCGTGTGAAGGGACCTCCTGGGTCATCGTGAGAAGGAACCTCCTGGATCATCATGTGAAGGGACCTCCTGGGTAATCATGTGAAAGGACCTCCTGGGTCATCATGTGAAGGGACCTGTCAGGTCATCGTGTGAAGGGACCTCCAGGGTCATCATATGAATGGAATTCTTGGGTCATCGTGTGAAGTGACCTCCTTCTTATCTGTAAAAAGAAAATAGGGAGGGGGACAAGAGGCGCAATAGTGCCCTATCACTAGTGACACTTATTTATGAGGGTGGTTGCTGTGAAGCTGCTCACCTGGTCCAGATGTGAACCCCACAACTGGTTTGAAGGCGTTTTTGGAATCTCTGTTCCAGCTGCTGCAGGACCTCCACCGACCACTGGATAGTGGTTTGAATCCAAGAAATAATGGGAGTGCTGGTGTAGTCCGCGCTGCTGTGGTATGGAAAAACTCACCAAAGAGCCAAAAGTACTTTCATCCTTTATTCCTCCTCTCTCCTACGCGTTTCAGCGCCACATCCCTGAGGAAGGCGCCGGGTGTGGCGCTGAAACGCGTAGGAGAGAGGAGGAATAAAGGATGAAAGTACTTTTGGCTCTTTGGTGAGTTTTTCCATACCACAGCAGCGCGGACCGTGATACACCAGCACTCCCATTATTTCTCCTTCTTATCTGGTCCATCCCCCTGCTCAAAAGAGGATTCACTAACTCATCCACAGATGTCTGTCCTGCCTGTATTTGAAGACTTCCATTGAAAAGGAACTCACAACCTCTCTCTGCATATATTATTTCTCCTTATTCCTCTTGTGATCGTATTGTGTGTCACCTCACTCTTGAGTTTGGTCTTTCTCTGTATGCTTACCCCATTGTGATTGTTGTACTTAGCAACCTCTCCCCTGGTTCTTTAGGAAGTACGTGAAACTCTCGACTATCGATCAAGTAGAATGTCTCAAGCTGTCAACTTCTAGTACTGTGATTAGGGATAATCCAGGCTGTGCAGGGGCAATTAGGGACTGCACAGTTGGAGTGCTAGTCTGTACAGGAACAAGTAGGGTATAGGTGTGGCAGCAGAAATATTGTTGTTTCCTTTTCTCATGTGAGTTGCTACATGAGCATAATAGTAATAACATGTCATGCAACTTTGAAATGGCTGCAACACATTACCATATTGATGTAATGATTTCCTATGGTGCTGTGTTGTGACCTGCGACCTGCTCGCAAATGTTTCCAAACTATTTATGCCTGCATCGTTTTCATTGAGAGACTAGGAGGCAGCACTATAAAAGAGCATCATTAAAACAGCTATCACAAGGTCTCAATCCTCTTTTTACAATATACTAGCACCTTCATGATATCCTCTATACATGTACGGCGTACGTCTGAGTGGCTAAAAGGATGAGTTTGCCTTATATTCAGCCAGTAATGGCTGTAAATTGCAGCCAAGATCTGCTCTAACAATCGTGGGTGAAGCTCCACCTGCAATTGTTAATATGTTAAATTCCACTGTCAAACTCTGACAGTGGCATTTAACACACTTCAGCATTGGGACGCCCCATATTTAGTTTGCATTGTGATGTGATCGCGGATCGCCGATTGGTTGCTACAACAGAAGGGGGTCTGCTGGAGATCTCCGTGCTTTTCATTACAGCGCTCCTTTGTAACCAAGGAGATTATGATTTTTCATTATATGCAGAAATACTGTGACATTACTGTATACACAGAAGCACAAGGGAGCAGATGATCGCAGCTTCAAAGCCCTAAAGGGACAATTAAAATCAGTGAAAAGTAAAAAAATAAATAAATAAAAAATATGAAAAAATTTAAAAAGTTCATATAACCCCCTTTACTCCATTAAAAAAATAAAAAAATGAAAGAAAAACACATTCGATATGACTGCATTCAGAAATATCCAATCTATCAAAGTATAAAAATAATTTATTTGCTTAGTAAACATTGTAATCAAAAAAATTTCAAGAATGCCCAAATGAATTTTTTTTGGTCACTCCATTATCACCAAAAATACTGCAATAAGCGATGAAAACATCACATGGATCCCAAATTGGTACTAATATAATAAACCATAAAATAAACCATCAAAAAATAAAATCTAATATAAAAAGCTGAGTGTGTGTGCATGTACATATAAAACCCGCCCACCCCACATAGCCACACCCACTTGACAAAGCTAAGTGTATGTATCAGTCCCAACCCACTCTATAAAACTCTGTAAATTTAATGCAAAGTCTTGCGCGCTCTCTTGTGGTTTCTGTCTGCACCCAAAAAATCTCATTTACACTCGTGCATCGGTACTGGTTTCAAAAGTAGCTTTCAGCCTGGCGAGTACATGTTCTACAGTGTCATTGTCAATGTCCAGCCAGGACTTTGTCTCCCGCTGTGCGGTACCAGTTGCTTGTCGCATTAATATGCTTAGGCGCTGGCCTTCTGTCAGAGGGTACACACTATAGTACCTGTTCAGTCTTTCTCTGAAGTCAGTCAGGGTATTAGGTTCCCCTGCATATTGCGACAACCACGTCGCTCCAGGCGTATACGGCATTAGGAGCGGCACGTTTGGGGACATGGCTTGCCCGGCAGCCCCAGCGGGCGCTTCATCTGCACCTGGGGCCACATCTAGTACCGCGGGACTGGCTGCGCATACCCCCTGTGCAGGCTCTCTTAGCTCAGACATCCTTCCACCCCCCTAGTAAATCCTGACCCTTCCGGCCTTTCACTTACTTAGGGATGTACAACTTTAGTTCCGCTGGTGGGACAGGGTTTCTCGTCCCCACCAGATGTCGTCAGAGCGCAGGTTGGGCCTCACTTCGTGCTCTTGGAGGGTGTCACCCACTATGATACGCCCCCTCAGCTTCCCGCGCGCCTTTTGACACAGTAATAGCGACAATCAAAACACATTTTTAAACAGTTCATGACACACAGCACCTGATTTTACTGGGCTACGGTATCCTGTTTGTGACGCCAGAAACTGATGCACCCCAAGGCTTTTTGGGTTCTCGGGACTAGGCTATTACTGTCACTGGGGAGTCACAGGGACCCGGTTTCTGTGTGCCTGGGTTCAACTGAAAAAGGGGGGAGTACTTCTGGCGTGGTCTGGGAAGGGGATGATGAAAGGGAGATATTCGTGACCTTTCGTTATTGACTGCCGGGATTTTAGACCCTGCACATGCTTGGACTCTGGTGTCTGTTCTCTGCACTTTTCTCTGGGGTGAGCATGGTTTCGCTCAGCTCCCCAGGTGTCCCCGCGACTCTCCTCAGACCCTAGATTTAGGCCTGGCACCAAGTCACTGATCCTGGGAACAGCTCTACAGCCTCTAGTCCACCAGGATGTCTTCCTCAGTCCTTCTAGGAACTGAACTGCTGTACCTAGAATGAGCTTAGCACAGCTCGATCCTCCAGGTACTCTTCACAGTCCTCTCGGGAATTGAACCCACTGGCCCCGCCCCAGACCAGAATTTATAGGGAGCTCACCCTGAACTCGGATTTGGTCTCCCCCTTCTGGCCTGGAAGAAGAAGATGGTTGTGTGGCTTACCTGCCTGATGAGAAGACCCGTTTGTTGCTCTCAGTGTGACACCACCACCCGGGGGCAGTGATGACACAGTGGCACTAAGATCCTGGGGTGCCACATGGCCATATCGTAAACCGCCCAGTCACCATGTCGAGGCGTGTCTCCTTGACCTGTCCCTAACTATCATTTTCAACCTCTATCTGGGCTAGAACCTCCTCTTATGTGGGCAATCTAGAAAAAAACTGATAAGAGAACAATAGCACAACGGGCTACAAGGGCAGGGAAGCTGCACTACATAGGGTGTGAATCCATATTACAATTTAGATAAACAAGATTGTAATATGGGTTCACACCCTATGTTTTGCACCTTTCCTGCCCTTGTAGTCCATTGTGTTACTGTTCTTTTATCAGCTTTTTCTAGTTTGCCTATATAAGAGGAGGTTCTAACCCAGATAGAGGCTGAAAATCAAAGTTAGGGACCTGCTCAAGGAGACACGCCTCGACATGGTGACTGGGCGGTCTACGATATGGCCATATTCATAAAGCTAAGTATCTTTATTTTTATTAGCTAAAATATTTCTATATTTTAATGGTCTGTCTTAAAGTCCAAAAAATACAGTAGTTACTTAGCAGTCTGCAAGCATTTCTTTACATACGCTTTTGTATATATTTTTTTCAGGCTCTCTATAGCAGCCTATAGTGAAAAAATTGCATGAAAAAACGCATGGTACGACAGTGCAGTGTATGGGGTGTTATGGGGATATAATATGGAAGGTAGGCATTATTTCTCAAACACTTTAATGTAAACTTTGTCAGAAAAAGATTAAAAAAAAATCCTCATATTACAAATTGCAGAACTACTTTGTGTTCACTCCTCAGAAATGATGGATGGGTGAGCTGCGAATCGCAGATGGCAGAAAAGAAGAAAAACTCTACATTCATCTTTACACTTTTTTTTGGCTCGACAAACCAACCGGTAAATATATGCATGGAAAACATGAAAGATGGCCAAACAGAGAAAAGACAGAGAATACCTGGAATTTAAAGAAAAAGACGTTCACTAAATGGTACATGAGTGACAGGTCATTCTTTTCATTTGTTAATTTAGCATGATTATCGAGACTACTCAGATCTCCATCAGGCATGACAGACAACTCAGGTCTCCATCACGCTTGGTAGACTGCTCAGGTCTCCATCAGGCATGGTAGACTACTCAGGTCTCCATCAGGTATAGTAGACTACTCTGGTCTCTATCCAGCATGGTAGACTACTCAGGTCTCCATCCGGCACAGTAGACTACTCAGGTGTTCATCAGGTATGGTAGACTACTCAGGTCTCCATCAGGCATGGTAGACTATTCAGGTCTCCAAAAGGCATGGTAGACTACTCAGATCTCCATCTGGCACAGTAGACTATTTAGGTCTCCATCAGGCATGGTAAACTACTCAGGTCTCCATCAGGCATGGTAGACTACTCAGGTCTCCATCAGGTATTCTGCACTAAAGATGTATGTGATCCCTAGGATGGGAACAGCACTTATATTATTATCTTGAGTGTGGTTCAACTACCGTGTTTCCCCGAATGTAGGACGCCCCTGAAAGTAAGGCATGCTTGGGGGGGCGCCCTACTTGCTAATATAAGACACCCCCCGATTATAAGGCATACCTGCCTGAGGACTGTGATGGTCCCCCGCTCTCTGGTGGTCCCCCGCTCTCCGGTCGCCCCCTCCGCTCTCTGGTGGCCCCCCACTTTCCAGCGGCCCCCCGCTCTCCTGATTCTCGCTGTAGCTGCCAAACTCCGCCCAGGTCAAGAGCCCTGCGCCAATTAAAGCGCAGGAACCATGACCCAATCACAGCCCAGGAACCGCAAGCCAATCTGCGGCCAGCTGACATCGTGCATGGCCTCTGATTGGCTAGCGGCTCCTGGGCTGTGATTGGCTCACGGTTCCTGCGCTGTAATTGGCGCAGGGCTCCTGATCTGGGCGGAGTTTGGCAGCTACAGTGGGAAGAAGGAGAGTGGAGGGGGGACGCCGGAGAGCGGAGGGGGCCACTGGAGAGCGGAGGGGGCCACCGGAGAGCGGAGGCCAGCTGGAGAACGGGGGACCACCGGAGAGCGGAGGCCAGCGCGGAGAGCGCGACACCGGAGAGCGGGGGCCACCGGAGAACGGTAAAAAACGGTTTGTGTGTATGGGTATGTGTGTGTGTGTATGGTTATGTGTGTGTATGGGTGTGTGGGGTGTGTGGTGTGTATGTGTGTGTGTATGGGTGTGTGGTGTATGTGTGTGTATGGGAGGCTGCAGTGGGATGTAGGGTATATAAGACACCCCCCGAAAGTAAGACATGGGGCCACTTTTGGCCCCCCAAAAAATATAAGACAGTGTCTTACTTTCGGGGAAACACGGTAGTTACGCCTAAAAAATTCATTTTCTGACCAGGTCTTTATAGCTTTGCCTGTCTGGAATGTTATTGGTCACAAAGATGTAGGCATCAATAAAATTTAAGGTGTAACCTCCGTCGTTAGATAGGTAGAGCCGGTAGGGTTCAGGCTATATCTATGTACTTGTTCCCTAGCATCCTAGTATGTGTACTGTGACTACAGGTATACCCTGTTTTTTTATTTTTGACATTGAAAGATATATTTTATATATACTGCTCAAAAAAATAAAGGGAACAGTTAACAACACAATGTAATGTTGAAGTGTTCCCTTTATGTTTTTGAGCAGCATATAATTTTGGCATCCTATACCTCTTTTTCTTTGCCTAAAAGGCCCATTAGCATTGGCTTACTATGGCTCACTTCAGATGTCTCCAGCGCTTTGTTTACTCCATTACTGAAAGTGTCAGCTTTCTGAAACTGGGTTCGTCATTGCCACCCAAAATCTTTTGGGAATCTTCAAGTTTTATGATATGTTGCATACAGTCACGTCCCGCAGTGCCAGATGCAGCAAAACAACACAGAACATCTCTGACTATATGTGACTGTATGTCCTGTGCTGTTTTCTCTGACCTCCCCTATATGTGACTGTAGGTCCTGTGCTGTTTTCTCTGACCTCATCCATATGTGACTGTAGGCCCTGTGCTCTTTTCTGTGACCTCCATTATATGTGACTGTAGGTCCTGTGCTCTTTTGTCTGTCCTCCCCCATATGTGACTGTAGGTCCTGTGATCTTTTCTCTGACGTCCCTCATATGTGACTGTAGGTCCTGTGCTCTTTTATCTGACCTCTTTCATATGTGGCTGTAGGTCCTGTGCTCTTTTCTCTGACCTCCCCCATATGTGACTGTAGGTCCTGAGATCTTCTCTCTGACCTTCCCTGTATGTGTCTAGGTCCGGTGTTCTTTTCTCTGATTTCCCTCATATGTGACTGTAGGTCCTGTGAACTTTTCTCTGACCTCCAGCATATGTGACTGTAGATCCTCTGCTTTTTTTCTCTGGTCTCCTCCATATGTGACTGTAGGTCCTGTGCTCTTTTCTCTGACATCCCCCATATATGACTGTAGGTCCTGTGCTCTTTTCTCTGATCTCCCCCATATGTGACTGCAGGTCATGTGATCTTTTCTCTGTCCTCTACCGTATGTGACTGGAAGTCCTGTGCTCTTTTCCCTGACCCCCCCATATGTGACTGGAGGTCCTGTGCTCTTTTCTCTGACCTCCCCCATATGTGACTGCAGGTCATGTGATCTTTTCTCTGACCTCCTCCATATGTGACTGTAGGTCCTGTGCTCTTTTCCCTGACCCCCCCATATGTGACTGGAGGTCCTGTGCTCTTTTCTCTGACCTCTCCCATATGTGACTGGAGGTCCTGTGCTCTTTTCCCTGACCTCCCCATATGTGACTGTAGGTCCTGTGCTCTTTTCTCTGACCTCCCCATATGTGACTGTAGGTCCTGTGCTCTTTTCTCTGACCTCCCCCATATGTGACTGTAGGTCCTTTGTTCTTTTCTCTGACCTCCCCCATATGTGACTGTAAGTCCTGTGCTCTTTTCTCTGACCTCCCCCATATGTGACTGTAGGTCTTGTGCTCTTTTCTCTGACCTCCTCCATATGTGACTGGAGGTCCTGTGCTCTTTTCCCTGACCTCCCCATATGTGACTGTAGGTCCTGTGCTCTTTTCTCTGCCCTCCCCATATGTGACTGTAGGTCCTGTGTTCTTTTCTCTGACCTCCCCCATATGTGACTGTAAGTCCTGTGCTCTTTTCTCTGACCTCCCCCATATGTGACTGTAGGTCCTGTGCTCTTTTCTCTGACCTCCCCCATATGTGACTGTAGGTGTTGTACTGTTTTCCTTTTGGACTCGTTCTGTTTTCGGTAAACAGTAGCATGATGCGCTTTAACAAAAAGCTCTGTCTTGTCTCATCTGTTCAAAAGACGCTTTCCCAGAAGGATTTGGTTACACACACACATTTTGGCTTTTTCTGTCTTTGAATAAGCAGTGGGGCCTCCTGGGTCTAGTCCATAGTGTTTCATTTCATTCACATGTGGGACGGATAGTTCGCACTGACACTGATGCCCTGTGAGCCGCAGGACAGTTGAATTTATTTGCAGGTAGATTGGCTACAGCACCATGGGTTTAATTTATATTCCACACTGTGGACAAACGAACATCAAGATCAAGATGGAGATGAACTGGTAACCTTGAGATTGTTGATATTTTTCAATAATTTTCATTCTCAAGCCCTCAGACAGTTCTCTTTCTGTTCTCCATGCTTCCAAACTTGTTTTCCATCACAGAAAGAATCAGCTGTGATGCCCAGCTGTAATGTCTGTATAATCCTATATTCTGTGATCCCCGGCTGTAATGTCTGTATACTCTTATATTCTGTGATCCCCGGCTGTAATGTCTGTATACTCTTATATTCTGTGATCCCCGGCTGTAATGTCTGTATACTCTTATATTCTGTGATCCCCAGCTGTAATGTCTGTATACTCTTATATTCTTTGATCCCCTGCTGTAATGTCTGTATACTCTTATATTCTGTGATCCCTGACTGTAATGTCTGTATACTCTTATATTCTGTGATCCCCGGCTGTAATGTCTGTATAATCCTATATTCTGTGATCCCAGCTATAATGTCTATATACTCTTATATTCTGTGATCCCCAGCTGTAATGTTTGTATACTCTTATATTCAGTGATCCTTGGCTCTAATGTCTGTATAATCCTATATTCTGTGATCCCCACCTGTAATGTCTGTATAATCCTATATTCTGTGATCCCCGGCTGTAATGTCTGTATACTCTTATATTCTGTGATCCCCAGCTGTAATGTCTGTATACTCTTATATTCTGTGATCCCCGGCTGTAATGTCTGTATACTGTTATAATCTGTGATCCCGGCTGTAATGTCTGTATACTCTTATATTCTGTGATCCCCAGCTGTAATGTCTGCATGCTCTTATATTCTGTGATCCCTGGCTGTAATGTCTGTATACTCTTATATTCTGTGATCCCCGGCTGTAATGTCTGTATACTCTTATATTCTGTGATCCCTGGCTGTAATGTCTGTATACTCTTATATTCTGTGATCCTCGGCTGTAATGTCTGTATACTGTTATATTCTGTGATCCTCGGCTGTAATGTCTGTATACTCTTATGTGGCACCCCAGGGATTAAGTGTTAAGTGCCACAGTAACATCAACATGGGTTCACTCCCCACACAACACTGGACACTGCATTAGCACCTCTAGGCCAGAAGGGGGAGCTAAAGCAGCTCCCTTATATATTCTGGGTCAAGAGGAAGTAGTTTATTCAGTTCCTGGGAGAACTGAGAGAGAGACTGTAGTGTAAAGAGGCTGCCTCAGGCTTCTCTACAGTCTGCTCCTCGATTCCAGGCCTAGCCAGGGTCTGAGGGAAGGAGCACAAGAAACAGGGGAACACATCTGGGAGACTGAGTGACTTCACAACTCGCCCTGGAGGAGCGCACAGACCGGATACCAGATCCGTAACTGTGACTGACACACGCAGCACAGTAAACACCGGGATAGTGGAGGTTGTAGATTTACACTGTACCTCAGCGAAGCAACACGGCGGGGTCAGAAGCACACGGAAGACTCAAGTTGCCTAGAAAAGGGGATACCTGTGAGGAGAAACAGTGCCAGCAGCTCAGCCAAAGCAGCAGCAGGGCCACACACACAGCGCATCAGTTGGAGGCTGAGGACTCGGTCAGGGTGGGAGCAACCCGGCTCCGATACAGACTCCGTGGACAGTTCTCTGCTAAAGAATATCTGCAGTATAGCCTTGGACAACTTCAAAACCGTGAGTGTGTGTGATCCTTGTACTGAAGCCCTATTTTCCCTCACAATCAGCCATCGCCTCCACTATCATTCCTATTCTGCAGCATCTATAGCATCCATCATAGACTTTAACTATCACTGCCCTGGCGAAGCAGGCTCTACCTGCGGAGAGCCGTTACATCTCCAGCTGCTAAACATCATCCCCGGACGTTCTACAGCAGCGGTGGTCACCATGACCACAACCCGTGGGTGGCGTCACAACAAACTCCCCTGTAAATATCCCTCCATTACTTGCGGAACCCAGGACACGGTCCGGACCAAGACCGCCATGTTATTCCCAGCAGTACCCCGATCCGGTACCAAGTACCCCCAGTGCCGTATTTGGAGTTCCTGCTGCCCTAGGCACTGTCAGCGGCCGCCCCCCATCACGGCTCCTCCCCCCCCGTTGTGGCCCCTCCCCCATCACCGCTCATCCCCCTGTTGCAGCCCCTCCCCCCATCATGGCTTCTCCCCCCGTCACGGACAATCTTCCCCCAATCGCGGTCTTCCCCCCAAGCTTCATGTAGCTTCTCCCCCCACATTTCATCATGTAGTACATATAAAAGGTTTGTCCAACAACACTACAGAGTCCTACTGACAGGATGTTTACATTGTCAGCCCCAATGCGGACAGTGTTGATGATGTATGCAAAGTGCTGTGGAGTTCATAGTGTAATATAAGTGCAAAAAATATTATTCTTAATATTATGTCACAATACCAGGATCTGAGGATCTTCTATTTCGAGGTCAGGGGCTCTCTGATGCCATGTCGTTGCCTGTCTCGTTGTCTTCCACTTTTGACACTGCAGTGCGGTGGACAAGAGAGCATTAACTGGTTAATAACAAGAAGTATGGAGTGTGTACTAACTGAGCCATAAACCCTCCCCATACCATAAAGTATGGAGTGTGTATTAACTGAGCCATAAACCCTTCCCATACCATGAAGTATGGAGTATGTACTAACTGAGCCATAAACCCTTCCCATACCATGTCCCAAAGACATTGTAGGATTACTATATGGATTTTAGCATTAGGGTACGGACACACTGGCGTGAAACTCGGATGAGTGGAATGTGTGATTTTATCGCATTACAGTCGGACCAATGTTATTCAATGTCTGAGAGCACTGACGAGTGTCGGACGCTTTTTTCTCAGCCAGATTCAGGATGAGAAAAAAGTCACAACATGCTGCGACAGTCTGTGATTCACACGCGAGACTCACCAATGCAAGTCTATTGGTCTGACAAAATTACATACCGCACACTGACAGCACACTGACCATCCGAGAGGCATCAGTTTTTTTCACGGATACATTATCATTCTGTAACTGAGACAACTGTAAAATGTTCCTGTAAATGATTCTACACTAATAGCTGCTGAGGAAAGAACAGATTGCACATGGATGTGATCTGAGAGAAATGTCCGACACTCGCACAGCAGTTGGATGCAAAACGGACCAAAAAAACGATGACACTCATCCGACTCTCCTGGATGAGAAACAGACCGATTTTAAGGCGGCGGGAGACAGTGTACAACAATGCTGTGCTGTGCACAGACAGTGTAGCTTCATGTCCCCAGCTCCGTGCTGTGCACAGACAGTGTACCACCATGTCCTCAGCTCTGTGCTGTGCACAGACAGTGTACCACCATGTCCCAAGCTCCATGCTGTGCACAGACAGTGTACCATCATGTCCCCAGCTACATGCTGTCCACAGATAGTGTACCACCATGTACCTAGCTCGATGCTACGCACAGTGTACCACCATGTCCTCAGCTCCGTGCTGTGCACAGACAGTGTACCACCATGTCCTCAGCTCCGTGCTGTGCACAGTGTACCACCATGTCCCCAGCTCCGTGCTGTGCACAGACAGTGTACCGCCATGTCCTCAGCTCTGTGCTGTGCACAGACAGTGAACCACCATGTCCCCAGCTCCGTACTGTGCATAGACAGTGTGCCACCATGTCCCCAGCTCCGTGCTGTGCAGACGGTGTAGCATCATGCCCTCAGCTCCGTGCTGTGCACAGACAGTGTACCACCATGTCCCCAGCTCCGTGCTGTGCTCAGTGTACCACCATGTCCCCAGCCCCATGCTGTGCACAGTGTACCACCATGTCCTCAGCTCCATGCTGTGCACAGACAGTGTACCACCATGTCCTCAGCTCCGTGCTGTGCACAGTGTACCACCATATTTCCAGCTCCGTGCTGTGTATATACAGTGTGCCACCATGTCCCCAGCTCCGTGCTGTGCACAGACAGTGTAGCATCATGCCCTCAGCTCCGTGCTGTGCACAGTGTACCACCATGTCCTCAGCTCCGTGCTGTGCACAGTGTACCACCATGTCCCCAGCTCCATGCTGTGCTCAGTGTACCACCATGTCCCCAGCTCCGTGCTGTCCACAGACAGTGTACCACCATGTCCCCAGCTCCATGCTGTCCACAGACAGTGTACCACCATGTCCCCAGCTCCATGCTGTGCACAGTGTACCACCATGTCCCCAGCTCCATGCTGTCCACAGACAGTGTACCACCATGTCCCCAGCTCCATGCTGTCCACAGACATTGTACCACCATGTCCCCAGCTCCATGCTGTGCAGTGTACCACGATGTCTCCAGCTCCGTGCTGTCCACAGACAGTGTACCACCATGTCCCCAGCTATATGCTGTCCACAGATAGTGTACCACCATGTACCTAGCTCGATGCTACGCACAGTGTACCACCATATCCTCAGCTCCATGCTGTGCACATACAGTGTGCCACCATGTCCACAGCTCCGTGCTGTGCACAGTACCACCATGTCCTCAGCTCCGTGCTGTGCACAGAGAGTGTACCACCATGTCCCCAGCTCCTGTCTGTGCACAGCACGGAGCTGGGGAGATAGCAGTACACTATGAGCACAGCACAGAGCTGAGGACATCCCAGAAGAGACAGACAGGCCACAGATGGGCGGCGCGACAACACTGAGCCCACCTGGAAGACCAACAACTCCCAGCACCCAACACACTGCCCAGAAATCATATAGAATAGGCAGGAGAACTACAACTACCAGCATGCCACACCCTGCCAACACAGGAAGGTGGCGGCAGCTGCATGGAGGCAGATACATGGTACAGCTGCCATTATCACCACACACAGCGCCAGCCACAGCCCCAGTCCTCCTGCAATCCCGTCCTTCTCTCCTCTGTCCCTCCTGCTGCTCCTGTCCTCCTGCACCTCCGTCCTCCTCTCCTCTGCCCCTCCTGCTGCTTCTCTATCCCCCTGCACCCCCATCCTCCTCTCCTCTGCCCCTCCTGTTACTCCTCTGTCCTCCTGCACCCCTCCTGTTACTCCTCTGTCCTCCTGCACACCCTTCCTCCTCTCCTCTGTCCTCCTGCACCCC
This sequence comes from Allobates femoralis, assembly GCA_033576535.1. NCBI lineage: Eukaryota > Metazoa > Chordata > Amphibia > Anura > Aromobatidae > Allobates > Allobates femoralis. The sequence continues at coordinate 29,812,118 of JARQOC010000003.1, forward strand.
ATCCTCCTCTCCTCTGTCCCTCCTGCTGCTCCTCTATCCTCCTGCTCCCCCATCCTCCTCTCCTCTGCCCCTCCTGTTGCTCCTCTATCCTCCTGCACCGCCGCACTGCTCTCATCTGTCCTCCTACACCCCCGTCCTGCTCTCCTCTGTCCTCCTGCACCCCCATCCTGCTCTCTTCTGTCCTCCTGCACCCCGTCCTCCTCTCCTCTGTCCCTCCTGCTGCTCCTATATCCTCCTGCTCCCTCATCCTCCTCTCCTCTGCCCCTCCTGTTGCTCCTCTATCCTACTGCATCCCCATCCTGCTCTCCTCTGTCCTCCTGCACCCCCATCCTGCTCTCCTCTGTCCTCCTGCACCCCCGTCCTGCTCTCCTCTGTCCTCCTGCACCCCCGTCCTGCTCTACTCTGTCCTCCTACACCCCCGTCCTCCTCTCCTCTGTCCTCCTGCACCCCGTCCTCCTCTGTCCATCCTGCTGCTCCTCTATCCTCCAGTTAGTGTGCCAGCATGGGGGCTAGTGTGCCAGCATGGGGGCAAGTGTGCCAGCATGGGGGGCAAGTGTGCCAGCATGGGGGGCAAGTGTGCCAGCATGGGCGCTAGTGTGCCAGCATAGAGGCTAGTGTGCCAGCATAGGATCTAATGTGCCAGCATGGGGGCAAGTGTGCCAGCATGGGGGCAAGTGTGCCAGCATGGGGGGCAGTGTGCCAGCATAGGGGCAAGTGTACCAGCAGGGGGGCAAGTGTGCCAGCAGGGGGGCTAGTGTGCCAGCATAGGGGCTAGTGTGCCAGCATAGGGGCTAGTTTGCCAGCATGGGGGCTGGAGTGGATGCCCCCTGTCCTGGCCCATGCTGCACCTACGCTACACACACGGCCGGCGGGCGGCGGCGCCGCTGACTCACACATAGCTGAGCCCAGCCGCTGCCTGCCTGCCTGTTGCGGGAATGGGCTGCCGCCCGCCCGAGCCTCTGCGGATTTCCTCCTGCTCCCTCTGCGCCCTCCTCCATGCACGGTGAGGTGACTGGCAGTGGCACAATACATACCGGCGTCGTCCCGGCGCCGACTCACAGCTGGGGCGATGTGCTGACAGTCTGCCACTGCCAGACAGTGCCGCCTCTGCCCGATCCTCCGCGGGAACACTGTCTCCTCCGCGGCTGGCCGGCCCCCACCTTCTCTCTTCCGGCTGCTGCAGGCTGGGTGAGGTGGACTGTTGATGACGGGAGAGGTGGGGGTGGGGGGGTGGGGTATGAGGGGCGGGGCTTACGACTCAGCCGACACGGGGGAGAAAGAAAAAAAAAAACGCCGAGATGCCGCCCCCTATGAAATGGTGCCGCCCTAGGCACGTGCCTACGGGTGCCTAATGGCAAATCCGGCCTTGAGTACCCCGTCCCAGTGGGCTCCACACTTATATCCTGTGTGAGGTAGCGCCGGGGGGTTGTCAGTACAAAAGGCAGTGACCCGGGTAATTGTTTCCACAGCACACGGGTTTATTGATACAGTTCAGGTTTATGCACAAACCTCGGGGTTCCGGGATGCAGCCGGGTACGCTTCATACAACCATAAGATTGGCACACGGTCCCTTATCACGGTTCTTTCCGGTCCAGGTCTCCCGGAGATCAAGCCCTCCGGGCTAGGTCGTGTAGAATCAGCACACAGCCTCTGCACTCTCTTGACCTGGCCGGTCACTAGCCTCATCTGACTTCCCTCAGACCGAAGCTCCACACAGAGAGCCCCACCCTGTATTCCAGCCTAGCTTTTAACCCCGTGCCTACCTCTGGGGAGTCCTCCAAGAACCAGGATTGGAGTGCTTCCTATATGTGGAGGGAGCACAACCTGGGAGACACATACCGGCCATCACAGATCACTGTCTCACACCTGTGATCCTTGGCTGTAATGTCTGTATACTCTTATATTCTGTGATCCCCAGCTGTAATGTCTGTATACTCTTATATTCTATGATCTCCGGCTGTAATGTCTGTATACTCTTATATTCTGTGATCCCCGGCTGTAATGTCTGTATACTCTTATATTCTATGAACCCCGACTGTAATGTCTGTATACTCTTATACTCTGTGATCCCGGGCTGTAATGTTTGTATGCTCTTATATTCTGTGATTCCTGGCTGTAATGTTTGTGTACTCCTATATTCTGTGATCCCCGGCTGTAATGTGTGTATACTCTTATATTCTGTAATCCCCGGCTGTAATGTTTGCATACTCTTAAATTCTGTGATCCCCGGCTGTAATTGTGGCGCCTCACTATGTAGGGGCCACTGAGGGGCACTACACCCGTAAAAGAGGTGTAGTCGCCCCAGCTGCAAGTGGATTTCAGGATGGTAGGCGGAACCCTAAACTCACACCCCACACTAGACCATGCACTGGGAGGGAACCCTGGGGGCATTTAGTCACCCCAAAGGGGGAAGAAAGGAGGTCTTTTGCCTTAAGGTCTTTGACTGTAGGTCGTCGCCTCCCTCCAGGGTTGGAGAGCTAGTGAAGTTCCAGGCAGGGAGCCTGAGGAAAGAAGGAGGGCCTCCTCGGCTGAGGGACCCAGGAACGAAGGACGGATCCCAGAGACGGACGGATCCCAGAGACAGAGAGTGAGTGGGGAATAGAGGAACTGGGGAGTTCGCCCCAGGAGAGAAAAACCGGGTACCGGACCTGTAGGAACCTTTAAGACCTACAGAAAATCCGAGGCACATGGGTATATCAATATACGGTCCTGATTCTCGAGCAACCATTAGGGGGAACCAGACACAGCCAGGCAGAGCTGGAGTGTTCAACAGAGGGTTACCCGACTGGAGCAAGAGAAGGAGAGGGAAAGTCAGCAGGAGGTCAGATCTACTACATGAGATCAGATTTCACACAATCTACTGGGAAGCAGGGAAGAAAAGGAACAAGAAAGGCAGACCCTGGGGGTTCCGTCCAGCTCCCAGAGATCCGCTTGAAGCCACCCGTAGCCACTTGTTAATTAACATCCAACTGCATGAGGACTGTAATAACGCTGCTAAAAGTTCCAGTAAAGTACCCGGGTGAAGTGACTTTGACTCTGCTGCATCTTCTTTCTTATGAACTCATTCCTTTCACAGATTGCCTGCCCCGGAGGTCCCAGTCCTGCCTGTGGAGGACTAAACCATCTAAGCCAAATTACCACCGACCCCAGGAGGACTGGAGCGGCACTGGCGACATCTCACCAATAACTGCAGGTGGCGTCACAACAAACAACTATAAACTTGTACATAATCCCTGTATATAAATCCCCCTTTTCAGGAGAATAGTCCCCAGGACACGGTGTCAGGCGCGGCCGCCATTCCCTGTGACACAGTTAATCCCCTTCTGCCGCCTGATACCCGAGTACCTCACATCCTGGGGCGACACATAATGTTTATATACTCTTCTATTCTGTGATCCCTGGCTGTAATGTCTGTATACTCTTATATCCTGTGATCACTGGCTGTAATGTGTGTATACTCTTATACTCTGTGATCCCCGGCTGTAATGTCTGTATACTCTTATATTCTGTGATCCCCAGCTGTAATGTATGTATACTCTTTTATTCTGTTATCCCCGGCTGTAATGTCTGTATACTCTTATATTCTGTGATTCTCAGCTGTAATGTCTGTATTTTCTTATATTCTGTGATCCCCGGCTGTAATGTCTGTATACTCTTATATTCTGTGATCCTCGGCTGTAATGTCTATACACTCTTATATTCTGTGATCCCCAGCTGTAATGTCTGTATACTCTTATATTCTGTCATCCCTGGCTGTAATGTATGTATTCTCTTATATTCTGTGATCCCTGGCTGTAATGTCTGTATACTCTTATATTCTGCGATCACCAGCTTTAATGTCTGTATACTCTTATATTCTGTGATCCCTGGCTGTAATGTCTGTATACTCTTATAATCTGTGATCCCCGGCTGTAATGTCTGTATACTCTTATATTCTGTGATCCACGGCTGTAATGTCTGTATACTCTTATATTCTGTGATCCCTGGCTGTAATGTCTGTATACTCTTATATTCTGTGATCCCCGGCTGTAATGTCTATATACTCTTATATTCTGTGATCCCAGGCTGTAATGCCTGTATACTCTTATATTCTGTGATCCCTGGCTGTAATGTCTGTATACTCTTATATTCTGTGATCCCCGGCTGTAATGTCTGTATACTCTTATATTCTGTGATCCCAGGCTGTAATGCCTGTATACTCTTATATTCTCTGATCCCCGGCTGTAATGTCTGTATACTCTTATATTCTGTGATCCCCGGCTGTAATGTCTGCATACTCTTATATTCTGTGATCCTCTGCTGTAATGTATGTATACTCTTATATTCTGTGATTCTGCTTTTCTCAGTTCTTTTCTCAGCCAAATATTAAGCACAAGGTCTGATTTGATGGATCACTCTGGCAATCATCGTGTTCAGTCCCTATGAAGAATTCCACTTTACTATAGGAAGGCCAGTGACCTCCAAACATTTGGCGATCTGTGTAATTAGTATTAACCTCTTGAATCGTCACGTCCGTATGTGGAGCCATCTGATGTGCTTCCTCTTCCACCAGGACATGAAGACGTTCCCCTTAAGCATTTTCCACTTCAAATTAATATGAACCTCGCAAACTATTTCCGTGCATATGGGATATGTCTGAGAGATTAGCGAAATTAGAAAAAGCAACAACCCCTGCTTAAGACACAAATGTTTTGCGTTGTTTACTCCAGCTGTCCGTCCAAAGACACTGCTATGACAACAGAAGCGCATTACACAATTATACACTTGGCAAAGACTTTCTGCATAATTGCATTCTCCGCTATTTTGCATTTTCTATATTTATTTCTACAATCTGCTCTAATATAAAAAAATGTGTTTTCATATTATAGAAATATTATAGAAATGTAAAATAGAAAAATAAATATTTTAAAGATTCAGAACTTTTCATGATTTATTTCTCTTTAATTCAGTAAATTTAAAAAAATGACTAGAAAATTATTGGTGTCTGAGGACGGACGGACTTATAGTTAAAGGGAATCTGTCAACCGATTTTTCTAATTCATCTGAGAGCATCATGTTGTAGGCAAAGAAACCCTGAATCCAACGATGCATCACATAGATTACTGGCTGCAGCTGTTGTTACACAATCAAAGCATTTAGTTGTAGGCATGTAACTGAGCTGGGAGAGCTGCCCCTGCCCACACCAGGCTCTCCATAGAGATTGTCCAATCACAACAGAGCTGAGAGAGCTGCCCCTGCACACACCAGGCTTTGTATAGAGATTGTCCAATCACAGCAGAGCAGGGAGAGCTGCCCCCGCCCACACCAGGTTCTCTATAGAGATTGTCCAATCACAGCAGAGCTTGGAGAGCTTCCCCTGTCAACACCAGGCTTTCTATAGAGATTGTCCAATCACAGCAGAGCTGGGAGAGCTGCCCCCGCCCACACCAGGCTCTCTATAGAGATTGTCCAATCACAGCAGAGCTTGGAGAGCTGCCCCTGTCAACACCAGGCTTTCTACAGAGATTGTCCAATCACAGAAGAGCTGAGAGAGCTGTCCCTGTCAACAGCGGGCTTTCTACAGAGATTGTCCAATCACAGCAGAGCTGAGAGAGCCGCCCCCACCCACAGCAGACTATCTATAGAGATTGTCCAATCACAGCAGAGCTGAGAGAGCTGCCCCTGTCAACAACGGGCTCTCTATAGAGATTGTCCATTCACAGCAGAGCTTGGAGAGCTGCCCCTGTCAACACCAGGCTTTCTACAGAGATTGTCCAATCACAGCAGAGCTGAGAGAGCTGCCTTTGCCCACACCAGGCTCTCCATATAGATTGTCCAATCACAGCAGAGCTTGTAGAGCTGCCCCTGTCAACACCAGGCTCTCTGTAGAGATTGTCCTATCACAGCAGAGCAGAGATAGCTGCCTCTGCACACACCAGGCTCTGTATAGAGATTGTCCAATCACAGCAGAGAAGAGAGAGCTGCCCCCGCCCACACCAGGTTCTCTATAGAGATTGTCCAATCACAGCAGAGCTTGGAGAGCTGCCCCTGCCAACACCAGGCTTTCTATAGAGATTGTCCAATCACAGCAGAGCTGGAAGAGCTGCCCCCGCCCACATCAGGCTCTCCATAGAGATTGGCCAATCACAGCAGAGCTGAGAGAGCTGTCGCTGCCCACATCAAGCTCTTAGTAGAGATTTTGCATTGAAAGTGAGGGGACGTGCCAGACTACCTTGCACGTGACCAAGTATTCCTGTAATGGTAATCACCAGGTGATAAAACTGTTAGTTTAAGTAAATAATAGCACCCACACTGATATGAGAGGCATAGTTGATTTTGCTTTTTAACCCCTACAGCATGCTGTCCTCAGCTGACAATTTCCCTTTAGTGAATCAATAATCGGCACACGACTCTCATCATTCAGGTGCATTTATTAGGATCTGACCTGAAATTTAATACTATCAGAAACCTAAAAATGTTTACCTTTCTCAGCTCCTGACTGATGCACGTACAACAAAGTTTGTCCATTTACCTCTTGACCTAATATCTTCTCTGCCTTTGGAACGAATAGGCAAATGCTGCTAAATTGACAGAGCTAGAGCACAATTTTACATGTACAATTTCAGCAAGAATCTGACTTTGACACCACATGTCAAATCTCTCTCAGGCTACAGAATAGCAGCCCACAGCCACCCCAGAAGATGGCGCAGTCATTAGAAATGTTAATTCCTGGCACTTTACTCGGCTCTTACCGAGGCCCTGGTGTGGTGGCAATATGGTTAATGGATGGGGTTAATAACAGCTGAGTATTGACAGCTGCCAAATAAAGGTAAGGTAAATGGATTCAGCACATTCCAACTGTTAAAAGCTTTTTTATTAGAAAGTAATTACACAGGGAATCACATTTAAAGAGGACCTGTCACCTCCCTGGTACATGGCAAACTAAATGCAGCACTGAATGCAGCATGTCTGCTGCATTCAGGAAAGGGGTCCCCCATGTCTTTAGGTCCCCTGTAAGCTGTAAAAAAGACTTTAGAAACCTTACAGTTAAGAGGTCGCCTGGGTGGGATCTTATTAAGAGGTCCTGACCGATGGCACAATTATCCCTGCCCCCTCCTTGGCTATTCCGCCCCCTCTATGTGTCTGACGCTGCCTCCTCTTCTTATGAGTCTGCCCTCCTCTTCTGGTCCTGATGTCACACAGAGCAGGAGAAGAGGAGGTGACCATCAACTGACCAGAAACTGCAGAAGGAACCTGAAGACCTAATACTGGCCACCGAGTGCGGAAGGAACCTGAAGATCGGATACCATATACTTATTACCAACTGCAGAATAATCCTGAAGATCGGATACTAAATACTGACCACCAACTGCAGAAGGAACCTGAAGACCGAATACTGACCAACGACTTCAGAAGGAAACTAAAGACCGAATACTGAATACTGCAGAAGAAACCTGAAGACTGGATACCAAATACTGATCACCAACAGTAGAAGGAACCTAAATATCAGGTACTGAATTCTGACCACTGACTGCTGAAGATACCTGAAGACTAGATACTGAATACTGACCACTGACTGCAGAAGAAACCAGAAGACCGGATATTGAATACTGACCACCAACTGCAGAAAAAACCTGAAGACCAGATACCAAATACTGACCACTAACTGCAGAAGGAACCTGAAGACCAAATACTGACCACCAACTGCAGAAGGAACTTGAAGACCAAATACCGAATACTAACCATTGACTGCAGAAGGAACCTGAAGACCAGATACCAAATAATGACCACCGACTGCAGAAGAAACCTGAAGAACGAATACCGAATACTGACCACTAACTGTAGAAGAAACCTGAAGACCGGATACCAAATGCTGACCACCAACTGCAGAAGGAACCTGGTACCTGAAAACTGGATACCGAATACTGACCACTAACTGCAGAAGAAAGCTGAAAACCGGATACCGAGTTCTGGCAACCAACTCCAGAAGGAAGCCAAAACTTGAATACAGTATACTGACCATGATGCGCCCCCAGGCTATGGGATACTCGGGAGGCGGGCCAGTGCTCACTGGGGTATCACGATAGTCATGACCCAGACCCGTGGCCTGGGATCAGTCCAAAAAGGGATTATTTACAAGGAATTTTGTTGTGACGCCACCCGCTGCCGTATTTCTGCTGGGGACGGTGACTTGTGGCACGGCGGATGGTAAGCCCTCCTTGGGCAGGGCTGAGGGTCCCCAGGGCAGGAGTAGTTGTGGTGGATGAACGTAGTGAGGGTTTGTGCTGGGTACAAGACACTTACTTTGACGCTGCAGCTCTCCAGCCAGTGTGCAGGGATGACAGTCTGTGGCTCCTCAAGTGGGACTTCACTGCGATGCTGGAAGTAAATAGTCTCAGGCAGTGATGAGCTTACTGGGTACTTTACTAGGTCTTTCACAGCACAGCAGTTCACACAGTTTAAAGTTCTTTCAGCTCTGTCCAGTTACAGTTCTCACAGTTTACACTGCTCCAGGTAACTCAATCTGTGTAGCTCAGGTAGCGTTTCTGTGTTGCTCCCTTAAAGTCCTTTCGGGTCCCTCTCTCAGTGTTAACATAGTACCCCACCCACGGGTTCAGTCTGGTCATCGTGGACTCACGGGTGAATATATTTCCCTTGCAGTCAGGGTCACCAGTCCTAGTATTACAACTGGGTTCTTAGACCGTGGTGGAAAGTTTGGCTGCAGCACATAAAGTTTCTGCCCCCTACCGATGTGTCTCGTGATTAGGGTCTGGAATCCCCGGTCACTTCTTCAGAGCCGGTACTCTGGTGTTGGCCTAGCCCTCCAGTATCCCAGGTTCAGATATATGGGCACACCATGCTCCTTCTGTCAGTCACTGTCTTTAAGGGTGCCTCTGGTCAGCTAAGATGTGTGCAGCTGCCGAGCCCTTGCCCTCCCACTCTTCCTTCTGCTGTGGGGTGTCTCTCAGTCTCTTTCCCCTTCCTGTCGCCTCCAGGCTATGGAGCAGACTTTCTCTCCTAGGGTCTGTGCCTCTCAGGATTCTGCGCCTCCAGGGAACCGGAAACTGTCTGGGAAGTCTCCCTTTACTTCTGTTTTCTAATTTCTCCACTCTAACTCTTTCTCTTCTCTTCTAACTAACTACTTACCACTCTGTGGTCCTGGGTTTTTATTGTGTTGGTCTCTCCACCCACTTTGTCAGAGTCCACCTACGTCCCACTCACTTTGCTACACCCGCCACCCCTTGCCCAACCTAGAGTCTTAGGCATAGGGTGGGTGTTCGTGCGGTGTGGGTGTGTTTTCAACCACCTTGCTTACCTGGCTGCACTTTCCTCTTGTTGCCTCCTGGTCGCAGGGGCGCCACAACCACCAAAACCAGAAGGAACCTGACGACCCAATACTGGAAACCGACTCCAGAAGGAACCCAAAGACTGAACATCGAGCACCAAGCAATGTTGCCTGGAGAAGACTGAGTGAGCTGGGAAGTTGTTTCTGTCTAGATGTACGGTACTCAGCTGCTAAGCAGGTTGTCCTATAGTCCCGTTACAGCCTTTGCGTTGATAAATTGAATTATTCAGATAAGTGGGATTTTGACTAAAGCTTGGGCGACACTGATAGAGTTACACTTTCCTGACAGAGAGTTAATCTTAGTAGAATCCATTATTTAGAGTTGCATTGCATTAAGAGCTTGTATATCTCGTGTACAATCTGTTCTTTTTGTAATGACTTTTGCTGTTTTTTGATTGTACCTCACCACCGCTAATCATTTGTTTTATGTAGCATAAATTTCTATTGTGTCATCACTTAGTCGCCTTTACTGCGTTGTTGCATCCATGAGACCTGTTTACATTAGTATGCATCAAACAATGGTATTAAATGTCTCTCGCAAGAAATGTACCTTTCAATTGCCTTTCAGTCCCTACAACTTTAGTCGTGAAATGAAATCATTCTTGTAGTAAAACCTCTATATTGAGTACAATTGGGTACATAGCCTATTTTATAAATATTAACATTAATCTGGAACAGAACATTGAATGAGAACACAAAGAAATGAGTATAGATATTTGACTTCATGCTTGCATTCAACCATCCGGTCCTCAGGGTCTTTTCTTTGCAGCCAGTGTTTGCCTCATTGGCCTGTTCTTCACTGGGCGTCACTGAGTGTGATAAGGGTGCGACGTTCGGAAGTTTGCCTGAGCTTCCAATGCTCAATGACCGATAGGTCTGTTCACAGCCTGAAGTCCTGGCATATGCAAAAAAACAAGCGGATGAGGCCTGCAACAGCTGAGAGACCTCAGAAATCAAAGCACCAGTCTAGATTATTGCTGTTATTTCAGTGACATAGTGGTGTTAAATGTCATTCCCCTGCCCCCTGTTTTATACTCACCTGCTGCCGTCTTCATCTGTTTCCAGCGTCACTCCGGTCGTTGGTTTGTGACCTGCCTGCATCTCCAGTGTTTCACGGAGCAGGCTGGAAATCACAACTCAATAAAAGTCTATGAAAGCATTGTTCTGGCCTCGCTCTTGTTTTGTCCTCTTTCTGACTCACATAGATTTGTTGTCATGCTTATACATTGGGGAGAAGTGGCATAGCCTCACTTTTCCCGAACCAGGGGTATGACTACGTGCAAATATAATCTTCACCAGAGCCTATGATGGTGAGGTTGGACTTTGATGACGATAGACAGACAGTCGCTTGTTGTCCCCCTCACGTAGACGCTGAACAGTGCACAGCAAGATGGGAGAGGTATGACCCACTGCCTCTAGGGAAGGGTAATGTCACTATCTCCACACTGCCTTTTTCTGTTACTAGGCTGTTGTGGAGATTGTCAGTCACGGCTTGCTCTGTGTTGCAAATCACCTGCATTCAGCTCAATTGATTAGGACAATATTTAAGCAAGTTTGCTGACCTATTCAGTGTCAATTGTACACTTGCCTTTGGATGTGTAGGACTGATCTCTCTGTGCTCTGAGCCAGACCCTGCCTGATTAGTCACCTTACTTGGACTTGACTCTCTGCTTATGACCTGATTCCTCTTTCTGTCTGTTCCTCTGTATTCTGTTTGTCCCTCTAGATTCCTGACTTCCTCTTGAATTGGACTTCGTTTCGACTACCCCTAGCTGTTACTGCGCCATTTCCTGGACCTCACTTCGTATTGTTTTGACCTCTCTTTGCTACCAGCAAGTAATAATATTATTATATTTACTTTCTGTTTTACAGTCTGTTTTCTGCACCTCAGAGATTAGGTATTACTGTTGTGACTCGCGTCACTAGCAGACTCCCGTGGGCTGGAACACGACCACACTCTGCCCCGGAGGGCGAAGCCCGACAGGTGTAGAGGAAGGAAGGAGCTCTTGGAGTGCGGAAGAGACAACGATCCCCCTACGCCCGTATCTAGCGAGACAGAGGGGCTGGTGGACGACATAGGGACTGGGCCCTGAACACGGTGCAGATGCTGTATGTCTGAACCTTTCAACTAGAGACCCCAAGCTTCAAACGGGAGCTGTGGCCGAACACCCAACATAACATGGGGAAGGTGGCTGAACTAGGGAGCAGTGCCCAGAAGGGGACACAACAGCACCAGTGGCTACCGATACTTGACCTCTGTGCTTCGGAGGTGCTGAGAGCCTGGGGGTTGAGCGGTGTCATGCTCGACCCAGAAGAGAGCTACCCCTTATAAAACTGTGAAGAGAAAGAGAGAGACCACCAGAGACAGAGACAACTAGAGAGGAAGGAAAGGGCACCAACCGTGACTCAACTGCACTGTCCTGGTTCTGGAAACAACACTGATCCGGACGTTGGCAAGGAACTTACCCAGCGGCCATGCTGAAATAACTGAGTAAAAGTAACAGAATTCCAGCTGTGTTGTGTGAGAGTTTTATTAGCGGCGACCACCGGCCGCAGTGGCCGTATAAGAAATCGGGGTGCTGATGACCCAGTGAATATCTGCCAAGGTACGAACTGACTCCTGCATCCCGCTGCCCTGGGGACTGCTCTCCACCTGCGGGGATTGGAACCATCCAAGCTGCCGGTCACCATCCCCAGAGGTTCTGAAGTAGCGGCGGCTGCCCTGGCTGCATACCGCAGGTGGGGTAATGAATATCACTTTACCTAGTGATCCCCTGTCATCTACCCCCATTTATTAAAGTGAAACCACCAGGGTCACGGGACCAGGTCTCGGCCCTCGCCTGTCCCCATGAACAGAACCGAGAAGGTGAAGAGTACAACAAGTAACTGTCCGATTCCAGACTCTTCCCCGGCCCATATATGTATATTTATTTTTAATTAACAACAGTAGCATTACTCAGCATTTTTCATCCCTTTCGGGAGGCACTTATACTTGAACTTTGAGGTAAAATCAAGAATACAAAATGTCTGTAAAACAGCGTCATGAAAAAGGTGCTCATAAAACTCAATGTCCACAGTCTCGTGACCAGTATCCCCTACTGGGGCTCAAAAACAGTTTTTGTCCCAGTCCACTGCCCGACTATACGGGGATGATGGCGGGTTAACTATTTAAACACTTTACAATTTTACAGTTTTACAGCTCTACAGTTCCTGATACCTAAATAACTAGTTGCTTAAAGTATTTACACGATTCGACATTCTAACTACTATTATAACTGAACTTTCTAGGTCTTACTTTATGGGTAAGGGCCGCTTGCCCGCAAACCGTCCTCCCCACTCGAAAGTCCAGCTGGCTCTGTGTATGGGAGTCGAGGCTGCAGGATTTTGTACACCCGCAATGCGTACCAGCCTTGCTGTCCTATGCACCAGGTGTTGCCATCCTCTTCTCCGCGCCAGAGATCCCAACCGAGGTGTCCCTTCGGGAGATACAACTCGACGTCCCTTCTGCTGACAAATACCTCCTGCTCCAAGCCGTACTCCTCCTTTATGAACCACCAGCCATCTCGAAGGTGAAAGTCCATGACTACTCTGCGGCGCTGTTCCAACGCATTGGGTACCAGAGTCATTCTGACATACGTCTTTTCCTTCAAGTTAACCTCTTCTTGCTAATACCAGTGGTCTCGGCGCTGTCATCATTATTCCTCCTCAGCAGCTTGTCTTTGTGTCCAGTAGTCACCATTGGGCCTGCTCTCGACTCTGCTCTCTGCCTGGATCGCAATTGGACACCCCGCTGTTAGACTTTCATAGGATGTCCAATGCGCTTTTCCGTTTTTGACCTCCGGGTCTCTGCTGTTCTCTTGCTCAGCGGCTTCACCTTCTGGCTCTAGCTGCGTTGCTGGTTCAGGTGGGTCTGGTGTGACAGCCGGTGGCTCCTCTATCAGCTTTGGTATTACTGGCTCTGGCTTGGTGTTTCTACCAATGGTGCTGCTTCTGGTGGTTCAGGAGGCTCCGGCACCTGTGCTAGTTGTGCCACTTTTTGTAGCTGGGACCGTTTCCAGGCGTTAACGGCCCACAACAGTGCACTGTTTAGCAATTAGCTCAGTTCTTTCATAGCTTCTTTGAAATCGTCAGAACCGGTAACCTGTACCCAGTCTATAGATTCCCCAGTAGCACTGGGAGCTTTCTCGCCTTCTTGTCTGCCCGCCAGAGTGTCCGAACCGCTGCTCGCCATGATGCCTCCTTGCACCATGCTAATCTCTCTCGTTCTCATTTTGAGGCCTCACCCTTCTGGCCCTTTCTCACTCCTCTAGGCGGGGTAAGCAGCACGCGATAGTAGGCCCCCTTGGCTTTTCTTTAGTAGTTGGGGCAGGCCTGCTCTTTCGCGACTTTTGTAAGGTTCTTCCCACGTTGAGGGCTTAGACATGCCCCCAGACCTTCACGTTGCGCTTTGTTACTTTCTCACCTTCATTTTTGCAAGCCAGTTCTTACACAATCTTTTAACAGTTCTTTAAGGCGCGCGAGACCCAGTGTTTCTGGGCCGCTCACAACCTGTTTGTGACGCCAGGTTGACACGCCCATTCCAGGGCTGGGAGTACTCGGTGACCGGGCAGCTGCTGTTCTTCACTCTTGGTTCTTTTCACGGGGACAGATGGGGGCCAAGACCCGGTCCCGTGACCCTGGCAGAGTCAATGTTAATAAATGGGGGGTAAATGACGGGGAAGACTAGGGAAAGGGGTATTTGTGATGCCACCTGCGGAATGTGGCCAGGACGGCCGCCGCTGCTTCAGAACCTCTGTGGGTGATGACCGGCAGATTGGATGGTTCCGCTCCCCGCAGGCAGAATGCAGTCTCCAGTGCAGCAGGATGGAGGAGTCAGTTCGTACCTTGGCAGATATTCATTAGGTCATCAGCACCCCGGTGTCTCATGCGGCCTCTGCGGCCAGTGGCCACCGGTAAAGAAAGTCTCACACACCACAGATGGAGTTCCGTTGCTTTTACTCAGTTGTTTCAGCATGGCTACCGGGTACTTTCCTTGCCAACCTTCGGTTTGGCGTTGTCTCCAGAGTTGAGTCAGTGCAATCGAGCCTTGGTTGGTGTTCCTTCCTTTCTCTCACTAGGTGTTTCCGTCTCTAGTGGTCCCTTCGCGCTATAAGCTTGTCTTGTCGCTCCTTACTTAGTGCCTCCGCAGCACAGAGCTCAGGTACCGACAGCCACAGGTGCTCTTGTACCCCTCCCGGGGCACTGCTCTCTAGTTTGCCTTCTCCGAATTGTGTCGGGTGTTCGGCCTCAGCTCCCTTTAGAAGCTTGGGGCTTCTGGTTCAACGGTTTTAGCATGAAGTATCTGCACCGTGTTCAGGGCCGGGTGCCTGTGTCGTCCACCAGCCCTTCTGTCTCGCCAGATACAGGCGTACGGGGATCTACATCTCGTTCGGTACCCAAAGGGCTCCTTCCTCTACATCTGCCGGTCTTTTGCTCCCGGGGCGAGCGTGATCATGCTCCAGCCCACGGGAGTCGGCACCACACTGTCCCTACACTCCCAACTTCCACTGAACTGCTCTCTCTTTTAATTCCTTACTAAGTCTGCACTCTTTCTTTCTGGCTATGCCTCAGTCCTCCCCCTGGATCCACCTACCGCTCCTAAGTGTTGTGTGTGTGTGTGTGTGAAGCTCAACTGCACCATCCCAGTACCTAGAGACCAGCGGCACAACTCTCCCTCTAATGGAGGAGTGCAGTACTTCTGGCCTACTTGGTGGTGCGCCACAATTAAATTTATTGGATTTTTCAGGAAACTTCCATTGACAGCACAGTCACAGAACAATCAACATGTAGATGGCATGGCAGGAAGCAGTAGCATCAGGCAATGGCCATGTTCACACATATTCTCTGTTAGTACATGGCCAATGCGTTTCGGACAGAAGTCCTTTGTCCAATCCAATAAATTTATTTTACACTGGAAGCAGGACCATCCCTTTTTTCCTCTGCTGCTAGCCAAGGCGGATTCAGGACACCAGTCCATGCACACCAGGACTATGTGGTGAGCTGATTATCCTCCTTTGTTAACCCTAGCAGCGCCTGCACAAGGAAAGTCTACACAGCTAACTGGAAGGCAAAGCAGATCCAACCAATGCATTCGTGCGTGCAGCCACAAACTCTACCCTTCGGACCCTTGGAATATGGGAAACCACTCTTTGTCAGAAAATCCCCATAACACTTGTATATAGCACTTTCAGACAATCAGAAGTTATTGGCACAAGATGGCACCACAGAACAGAAGTAGCAAAAATAGAGGAAGGAATCGCTGGCGGGTGAGTATGAGACTGGGGGCAGGAAACTTAGGTTTAAAACACCACTGTAGTGCTTAGAAAAACAAAAACGCTGGAGGAGAGCTTTAATAAAGGAACTTTAAGGATGGCTACAAACTGGAAAATGACTTCAACCTACTCAAATCTACACACAGTCAAGATGCAGCGATGACAGCAGAAGTCAATAGGAGAAAAGCTATGGGCAAATCAACAATGAAGTCACTGGACGAGGTCTTCACATCAAGGGACATTTCACTGGTGATGAAGACACGGCTCCTACATAGTCTGCTCTATTCTATAGGAATGGCTTGATGCAATCAAACAAAATGGTGAAGATGACCCTGGTGGACATATCTAGGCTTGGAGGTGACACTGTTGGACCTATCTAGACTTTGAGAAGACTCTGGTGGACCTATCTTGGTTGCAAAAGAATGATCTTCCTCCAGCCATCAAGTTACCATGGCTCGAGATTGATAAAGGCGGAAAAATAATAATAATAATATTTCAGCAACTTCACTGTATATCGAATTTCCCTATAAAATCCATGTGAACTGGGAAATTTGTATTTAAATAATTCAATCATTGCTAATAAAAATATCCTAATTGGTTTTTTTTTAATGGTGCAACAATAAAATATAAGTAAAGAAGAAAATAGATAATCTTTTAACTTTGCATAACTTAACAAAATGTATAGCAATAAAATATACGTAAATATTATAGTAATAAAAGGGTTAAGAAGCACCCATAGCTCTAATGTCAGTTGTTTTCCACATATATATCTGAAACATTGATGAATTATGCATTTTTTGGGTCTGGTGTGATTGTTATGTGACCTGATGATATCATTTAGATGAAGGTCATGAGTAACTTGCTAACATAGGCCAAGGTCATAGGGTCGGAGCAGCAAATCTGACGTATAACATAAGGAGCTCATTACAAAATCGCTTGTTTTTCCTGTCAGGTACGGGAGCGATATTACCAGTAATGAGAAATTTTGTGGTTTGAGCTGGAGATGGAGATGCGCCATAGAGTCCCTGACAAAAGTTATGTCGCTTATCCATGTTATATAAATAAAAGCTTATAACCTGACATTAAATTCATCCATTGGTTGTATAAATTCCTCTTTTGAAAGCTGAAACCCTCCCAAATGTGGTTTAGGTTAAGAAAATAAATTGGCATCAATGCTGAAATATTGATCATTTAATGAACACAGAATGGTTAGATTTTTACAAGAAAAAAGTTTTGTCGCCTGGTCATATAATGCACCCAATCCTAGTTTACATCCTCACCTGTGCTCAGTAAATGATCGGTTAATTAGTGGGTGTGTCTAAAAAGAAACCCAGCACCTCAGACCTTCACTTGAACTGCAACTTGAGCTCTGACAACATGCCAAAAATCCACCCTGTAACCAAAGCCTTGATTATCAATAGGCTGAAGACCAGATCCACTGCAGAGGTGGCTGGCACCTTTAATTTGTTTCAGCGTCAAGTACAAAGAATTAAAAAAAGATTTGAAGAGACAGGAGATGTGTTTGAAAAGCCTAGGTCCAGCAGACCCCGCAAGACAACTGCTCAGGAGGAACGTTTGTTGGATAGAAAATCCAAAGCAAGCTCCTCTTCCACTGCAGCTGAGCTCCAACAGGCCTGGTCACCTCAAGTCCCTGTGTCAACTAGAACAGTTTGTAGGATTCTGTCCCGAAATGGAGTCCATAAACCAGCAAAAAACAAAAGGCAGATAAAAAAACCGTATGACATTTGCAAAGTCCCACAGCCTAAACAGATGGACACTGGAAAAGTGGCAGAAGGTGGATTTCTCTGATGAATCTCCTGTAGAATTACACTACAGCTGCCGCAAATAATGCAGGAGACCTACTGGAGCCCGTATGGATCCAAAATACACCCAGAAAACAGTTAAATTTGGTGGTGGAAAGATGATGGTCTGGGATTACATTCAGTATGGGGATGTGCAAAACAATTGCAAGGGGGAAGGCAATATCAATAGCCCAAAATATCAAGACATTAGCTACCTCTTACATTCCAAATCATAAAAGGAGTCAAATTCTGCAGCAGGATGGTGCTCCATCTCCTACATCCATCTCTACAACAAAGTTCCTCCAGGCAAAAAAGATCAAGGTGCCCAAAGACTGACCAGTCCAGTCACCAGACATGAACATCATTGAGCATGTTTGGGATAGGATGAAAGAGGAAGCTTGGAAGACAAAACGAAAGAATCTAGATGAACTCTGGGAGGCATGTAAGACTGCATTCTTTGCTATTCCTGATGACTTCATTAATAAATTGTATAAATCATTGTTGAACTACATGGATGCAGTCCTTCAAACTCGTAGAAGTCACACAAAATATTAAATATGACTCTAATAGCACCACAACTTCATTCACCAATGTTATGCAACATATATTTGTATTTTAAGTTAATTATTTGTTTGAAAATCACATTAGTATTAGAGCTGACAGAAATTGTACATAATTTTGTATCTGGTTTTACATAATTTCATTAATTTTCCAATTATATCTGTGATTTTTGGATCATATGTGAAATTGCCGGAGCACAGTATTCTATGGTGGAGTAGAGCTACATACATGCTACTACCTCCCAACTGTCCTAGATCAAGCAGGACTGTCTCAAGTTTGAGGAGCTATCCTACTGTCATGGAAGGCCAGTGGTTTGACTGAAGATCAGTGGCATCTGTGTCCTAAATGCACAGATACAGCTGACTACAATGGTGGAGTTCAGAGCCTACACCTTCTTCCTCCACCGTTCTGTTTATTTAAAAACTGAAGATAATGCCAGGACATTTGAGTTATGGGAGTATACAGTAGCCTGCAGCTGTCTGCTTTACCTTGCATGGTAATCAAAAATAGGGGATACCCCATGTTGCTTTGCTAATTTATTTTAATTATTTATTTATGAGGATAAACCAGGCTAAACACTGTTTAAATACATAATAAAAAAAATAACCTGGAATTCCCCTATGTCTGATCACCAGCTAAGTTAAAGCAGACAGCTGTGGGCTTCTGGTGATACAAAATGACACCAGTCATTTATTTAATTATTTATTAAAAAAAGTGATGAGCCTCCTACTATTTTTGATAACCAGCCAAGATAAAGCAGACGGCTGGGGGCTAGTACTATCAGGCTGGGAAGGTCCATGGTTGTTCCAAGTCTAAACACACCAGCCCACAGATGCCCCAGAATTGGCACATCACTTTAGATACAACAATTTTGATGCTTTGCCCCTCTGCTCTCTCTTGTTGCGATGGCAATCAAGGTAATCATTAATGGAGCTGTGAATTGTCAGTTGGCATCAAGCCCAAGGGTTAATAATGGGGAGCGAATGTTAGAACCCTTCATATTCTTACATTCTTCACATTAAAGCACCATATATGATCAAATGCTATTCAGTTTCCCATCATAGCTTGGACCCCACCACCCTTCAGACCTCAGCATCCATCAGATTTTGTTTATCAACACCCCTCAGATCCAAACACCCTTCACATCTAACACTGGAAATAAACCATCCACGTGTCCCAGAAAGCTTTTTTCCTTATCATTCTTCACATTTAGGCATCTATAGGATCAGGGGCGTAACTACCACAGGTGCAGGGATTGCGATCGCACCCGGGCCCTGCAGCCTAGGGGGGCCCCAAAAGTCCCTTTGGCCAATAGAAAAAGACTAATACTATTAAAGATTTGCAATAATTGGGGGCCCCGTTGGAGCTTTTGCATCGGGGCCCCTGGTCCTGAAGTTACGCCACTGTATAGGATCCTTCAATACAGCAGATCTTAAGAGTCCTTATGCCCCAAACTGTCAAGACCTCAGCATCCATCAGATCCTAGGACCCTTCATTTCCGAGCACCTTTCATCTCCAAGAACTATTGACACCGGAGCACCCTTCACATCTTGTCACCCTTCTTCCCCAGAGCAGACAATCATGTATTGCATTTTTCTAAGAGGACGACCACAGCTTCATTTACTTACATTAATATTAATGAGAAGAAATTATATTCTCTGCTGCCCTTCATTTGCCCTTCTTGCTGCCCACCTGGCACTGCTCCTATTGTGGTATATTAGCTTCTTATCCTTAGGTTAAACTCACATATCACTTAAGTAAAACTGGACTTTTGTTATTATGCACTGTTTGTAGTTTAAGTGGTTTTCGCACAAAATTGATTTTAATCAATAGATCTTGGAATAATATTATTAATTTCTACAATTGGATGTGATTAACCCCTTCCCGCCCGGGCGCGCAGCGTATGCGCCATGGAAACATCACCGTTCCCGCCCGATGGCGCATACGCTGCGTCATCGCGGTTTCCCCCTTGCTGCGGCTCTATTAACCGGGTTCACGAAAGGGTTAATAGAGCCGCAGATAGGGGACAACCTCTAGATGACCCCACGGGAGGGGATTTTCCCCCCCCGTGGCTAGGAGCCCTCCGATTGGCTAGTTAATTAACAACTAGCCAAAAGTGATGATTGAAACATTACACCAATAGAAATTGGTGTAATGTTTTCAATCTGGCCATATCCTGATGCTCAAAGCATCAGGCATTGGCTGGGGCACTGTGAGGTGTGTGTGCCCCCCCCCCCAATCTGATTGGGGGCTAGCATCCATGTGATGCAAGCCCTCCAATCAGATGTGCAGGGGGATGTTCACAATATGGCCACCGAGCTCATCAGCTCCACTCTGTCGGTGGACGCTGATGAGCGTGCACCCCTGCAGCCCTCCGCTGCCACCGACCGTGCCCACGTGGTGTGAGCCCCCCCACCGCCGCCGCCGCCGCCGATCGCCGCCGCCGCTGCTGCCACCGCCGCTGCTGCTGCTGATCGTAAGTACCCCGCTGCTGTGATCCGCTCCCTCTCCTCCTCCCCTGGTGTCCTCTCCCCCTCCCCCTTCCCCATTGTCCTCTCCCCCCCCTCCCCTTTTGTCTTCTCCCCCCCCCCCTTCCCTGAGTTTGCTCTCTCCCCCTCCCCTGGGTTTGCTCTTTCCCCCCCTCCCCTGAGTTTGCTCTCTCCCCCCTCCCCAGAGCTCGTTCTCACCGGTCCGGTCTGCTCGGTGTTGACCCCCTGACCGACCGCTGCCTGGCCCGAGTGACCCCCTGACCGACCGCTGCCTGGCCCGAGTGACCCCCTGACCGACCGCTGCCTGGCCCGAGTGACCCCCTGACCGACCGCTGCCTGGCCCGAGTGACCCCTGACCGACCGCTGCCTGGCCCGAGTGATCCCCTGACCGACCGCTGCCTGGCCCGAGTGACCCCCTGCCCCCCCCATGCCCCGACGACCGCTGCCTGGCCCGAGTGACCCCCTGACCGACCGCTGCCTGGCCCGAGTGACCCCTGACCGACCGCTGCCTGGCCCGAGTGATCCCCTGACCGACCGCTGCCTGGCCCGAGTGATCCCCTGACCGACCGCTGCCTGGCCCGAGTGATCCCCTGACCTGACCGCTGCCCTGGCCCGAGTGACCCCTGACTGTCGTCGTCCGCCGCCCCTGACTGACTGTCGTCGTCCGCCGCCCCTGACTGACCGTCGTCGTCCGCCGCCCCTGACTGACCGTCGTCGTCCGCCGCCCCTGACTGACCGTCGTCGTCCGCCGCCCCTGACTGACCGTCGTCGTCCGCCGCCCCTGACTGTCGTCGTCGTCCGCCGCCCCTGACTGTCGTCGTCCGCCGCCCCTGACTGACCGTCGTCGTCCGCCGCCCCTGACTGACCGTCGTCGTCCGCCGCCCCTGACTGACCGTCGTCGTCCGCCGCCCCTGACTGACCGTCGTCGTCCGCCGCCCCTGACTGACCGTCGTCGTCCGCCGCCCCTGACTGTCGTCGTCGTCCGCCGCCCCTGACTGTCGTCGTCGTCCGCCGCCCCTGACTGTCGTCGTCGTCCGCCGCCCCTGACTGTCGTCGTCGTCCGCCGCCCCTGACTGTCGTCGTCGTCCGCCGCCCCTGACTGACCGTCGTCGTCCGCCGCCCCTGACTGACCGTCGTCGTCCGCCGCCCCTGACTGACCGTCGTCGTCCGCCGCCCCTGACTGTCGTCGTCCGCCGCCCCTGACTGACCGTCGTCGTCCGCCGCCCCTGACTGACCGTCGTCGTCCGCCGCCCCTGACTGACCGTCGTCGTCCGCCGCCCCTGACTGACCGTCGTCGTCCGCCGCCCCTGACTGACCGTCGTCGTCCGCCGCCCCTGACTGTCGTCGTCCGCCGCCCCTGACTGTCGTCGTCGTCGTCCGCCGCCCCTGACTGTCGTCGTCGTCCGCCGCCCCTGACTGTCGTCGTCGTCCGCCGCCCCTGACTGACCGTGGACCCCACGTTCCACTATTCCTCACATTCTTCCTCCGACAGTGAAATCTGCAGCAGTGACACCGACTCGCCACCACCACGAAGACGGCGGAGGACAAGAGATCGTCCGGAGCCAGAGGAAGAGGAGTCGGAGTCCGAGGAAGAGGAGTCTGAGCCTGGAGAAGAGGAGTCGGAGGAAGACCCACAGCCGTCAGTGAGTAACCCTCCACCTGGTGCTAGGCATGCCCAACCTAGCACCAGGGCCCCTGTGTGGATCCCCGTCCCTGATCGGTACACTCCACAGATTCCTGATTTTATTCCCCAATCAGGAATCCTGTTTGAGGCCAAAAACTTCAGGGAAATTGACTTTTTCAAAGTCTTTTTCTCTGAGGACTTTGTGAGGCTCATGGTGGAGCAGACGAACCTGTATGCCCAACAGTTTCTGGTCCAAAACCCAGATTCCATCTTTTCTTCTTGGACTCCTGTGGACTCTGGAGAAATTATGAAATACTGGGGTTTGATACTTCATATGGGGATTGTGATGAGACCAGAAATGCGCCAATGCTGGAGTACAGATAAGTTTTTTCTAACTCCAGTGTACGGCGAGGTGATGGCCCGAAACAGATTCGACGCCATCCATAAATTTCTCCACTTCAGGGACAACACTGACAGCCTTCCCCGTAATGACCCGAATTTTGACAGATTGTTCAAAATTCGACCGGTCATCGACCACTTCAGCAGCAAGTTTGCTGAAGTGTACGTTCCCAAACGGGAAATTTGTGTGGACGAATCCCTCGTCCTTTACAAAGGTAGGCTTAGTTTCCGCCAATACATTCCCAGCAAGAGGGCCAGGTATGGGATAAAGCTCTACAAGCTTTGTGAGAGTACCTCAGGGTACACTCACAACTTTAGAGTGTATGAGGGGAAGGATTCGAGGATCGAGCCCCCAGAGTGTCCCCCTGCTCTGGGGGTATGCGGGAAAATAGTGTGGGATTTGATCCACCCACTACTTGATAAAGGTTATCATCTATACGTTGATAACTTTTATACAAGTGTCCCGCTCTTCAGATCCCTCTCTGCCAGAACTACCGCCGCTTGCGGTACTGTACGCAGAAACAAGAGGGATCTCCCTATGCCGCTAATTGAGCAGCCTCTCCCAAGAGGTGAGAGCCGAGCTCAATGTAGCGGCAACATGGTACTGGTCAAGTTCAAAGACCGAAGGGATGTCTTTATCTTGACCACGATCCATGGTCCCGGCACCAGGGCCACCACCACCAGAGGTACCCCAGGACAGGTCCACAAACCGGAATGTGTCCTGGGGTACAATAAGAACATGGGAGGAGTTGATCGTTCTGATCAAGTCCTCAAGCCCTACAGGGCCACGCGGAAAACGAGGAAGTGGTACAAAAAACTGGCCGTGTACATTGTCCAAATGGCAATGTATAATGCATACTTGCTGTCACGATGTGCAGGTCACACCACTAACACCTTTCTTGAGTTCCAGGTGAAGGTGATCAAGGCCCTGTTGAATGGAGGAGAACGAAGACCAAGAGAAGAAGGAGGACGAGAACGAAGACCAAGAGAAGAAAGAGGAAGACGAAGAGAAGAAGATGAAGGGGGCCCCAGCACTCCTGGAACTCGATATTCCCGCGTGGTACCAGGGCAACATTTTGCAGAGAAGGGGCCAAGAAAAAGGTGCCGGGTCTGCCATCAAAGGGGGAACAGAACGACCGTCCAAACCCAATGTAAAACGTGCCCTGACAAACCAGGTTTGTGTATCTTTGGATGTTTCGAAATCTATCACACGACCCCAGACTGACATGCACCCACAACATCATACACAAACACACACACACCCTGATGTACACTACAACACACCAACCTGACACACACCCTGATGTACACTACAACACACCAACCTGACACACACCCTGATGTACACTACAACACACCAACCTGACATGCACTACGATAAGTGCCCCTTTAGTCTTTACCATGGCTTTGGGGGTCTTATTCCGGTGCTAGAAACAATCCCTTCCTGCAGAAAGGCCAGGCCTCGCCTCACGGTGACCTGTCCTTCTGAAAGGCTGGGTACAGTTGTGTAATTATATGTGTAATTATATTATATGTGTGATTATATATGATTATATGTGTATGGGGTCACTTGTGGGGGAACTCCAATGTGTAGGCACACAGGGGCTCTCCATACGCAACCTGGTGTTTGCTAACAATTGGAATTGTTAGCGGACACCATGTCGCGTTTGGAGAGCCCCTGTGTGCCTTAACATTGGAGCTCCCCTACAAGTGACCCCATTTTGGAAACTAGACACCCCAGGGAACCTATCTAGATGGGTAGTGGGCATATTGAACCCCCAGGTGCTTCACAAATAAATGGGAAAAAAAAAAAAAGTGGAAAAAAAGTACTTTTTCGTTTTTACGGATTAATTTGTGAAGCACCTGGGGGTTCAATATGCTCACAACCCATCAGGATAAGTTCCCTGGGGTGTCTAGTTTCCAAAATGGGGTCACTTGTGGGGGAGCTCCAATGTGTAGGCACACAGGGGCTCTCCAAACGTGACATGTGTCCGCTAACAAGTTGACCTGATTTTCCATTCAAATTGTTAGCGGACACCATGTTGCGTTTGGAGAGCTCCTGTGTGCCTACACATTGGAGTTCCCCCACAAGTGACCCCATTTTGGAAACTAGACACCCCAGGGAACTTATCTAGATGGGTAGTGGGCATATTGAACCCCCAGGTGCTTCACAAATTGATCTGTAAAAATTAAAAAGTACTTTTTTTTTTCACAAAAATTTTGTTTTAGCTTAATTTTTTAAATTTTCAAATGGCCAACAGCATAAAGTTCATCCTAAAATTTGTTGGGCAATTTCTCCTGAGTACATCGATACCTCATATGTGGTCATAAACAACTGTTTGGGCGCACGACAGGGCTCAGAAGGGAAGGAGCGCAATTTCCCTTTTTGAATGGAAAATTAGTTCCAAAAGTCAAATTGCGCTCCTTCCCTTCTGAGCCCTGCCGTGCGCCCAAACAGTTGTTTATGACCACATATGAGGTATCGATATACTCAGGAGAAATTGCCCAACAAACTTTAGGATCCATTTTATGCTGTTGCCCATGTGAAAATGAAAGATTTGAGGCTAAAAGAACATTTTTGTTGGAAAAATTTAAATATCCATTTTTTGTTTCCACTTTGCTTTAGTTCCTGTGAAGCACCTGAAGGGTTAATATTCTTCTTGAATGTAGTTTTGAGTAGCATGAGGGGTGCAGTTTTTAGAATGCTGTCACTTTTGGGTGTTTTCTGTTGTGTACACCCCTCAAACGGACTTCAAATGTGATGTGGTCACTAAAAAAAATGGTTTTGTAAATTTTGGTGGAAAAATGAAAAATTGCTGATGAACTTTGAACCCTTATAACGTCCTACCCCAAAAAATTTTTTTTTCCAAAATTGTGCTGATATAAAGTAGACATGTGGGAAATATTATTTATCAACAATTTTGTGTCACATAACTCTCTGGTTTAGCAGAAAAAAAATTCAAAATTTGAAAATTTCGAAATTTTCAAAATTTTTGCCATATTTTTGATTTTTTCACAAATAAACGCAAAAATTATTGACCTAAATTTGATACTAACATGAAGCCCAATATGTCACGAAAAAACAATCTCAGAATCGATAGGATCGGTTGAAGCGTTCCAGAGTTATAACCTCATAAAGGGACACTGGTCAGAATTGCAAAAAATGGCTCGGGCATTAAGGCTAAAATAAGCAAAAATGGGCTCGGGGGTGAAGGGGTTAAAAAAAATATTCCTGTTCTGAGATAATCTTATATATGTGTCCCTGCTACGTACTGTGTAATGGATGTGTCTGACTGTACAGGGACATGGTCTGATCATACCACATCTCCTGTGCTGAGATAATCTTATATATGTGTCCCTGTATGTGTGGCGCCCCGCAACGAGTCCGTCACAGGAGTGTATTGCAGCCCAAGCAGTAAATGCAATATTGTCTGACTAAGCAATGACATGGTTAAAACTCAGAGCTTCATACCCTACATGCATCACCAGCATAGAGGGCCAATAAGGTCCTGGTGGGCGGAGTGTAGGAGAAGTTAGTAGTAGTCGTCAGGAGGAAAGCAAAGAAGCAGGATGCTGCACAGTCTCGTGCAGCCCTGTAACAAAACACGGGCTCATGTCGGGTTAGAAACATTCACCCGCGCCCGTCTACAACCGGATTACTGGTTCCGAAGCTAGCAGTTGTTCAGCACTGCTATGCAAACCAGGAGTGGAGGGACAGCTCTACAGGAGTACCCTACCGCCGCCGCAAACAGAGCCATCTTGCAGCGGAGTACCCACCAAAAGGACCAGGCTCCCCTCTAAACGGGCAGCAATTACCCGCAGGGAAATTTAAGCAGCCTCCTTGTACCCGAACTTGGCACACAAAGGCGACATCGGCATCAAAGTAAGCTTAGAACGGAGGAACACCGCGGAGCTCTGAGACAACACCGGTCTGTCACGCCCTAGGGCGTACCCTGAGGTGTGGACCCACTGGACCGCAGCTATTGCGGATGCTGATACCAGGATGACAGAGAACCGGACAACAGAATACTTTTAAAGCTTTATTTAAAACAAAGGCAAATGCAATGTGGACCCCAAGGGAAGGCCGCAAGGATACAACACAAGTACCCCTCAGTAAGGAGCCCAGGATAGGTGACCCCATAGGACAGGGATATCACCTGGACCCACTAACCGAGGTGCCCGGTGGAGCGTTACTTGCGCATCACCAACCCAAGTGGGGCAAAACATAAAATGCAAAATCAAAGAACTCAAAGAGCGGACCCAGAAGTAAGAGGAGCAGCACGAGGAAGATCCGGGCGCAGCAATGGAACAGCACAACTGCAAAAGGAACAAAAGACAGGAATTAGATTAGCAAGTCAATAAACAGACTAGCAGGACCAGGACTGGCAGCTTCACAAGGAATGAAGTTGCCCCGGCGAGGTCTGGCAGTGAATGCAGGGTTTATAATCCTGCAGCACAGCAATGATTGGTCAGCGGGCGGGGCAGACTGATCAGCACCCAGACTCTATAAAAGGAGCTGAGAGAGCAGCCCCACCTCCTAATGATATCCCAGAGAGGAAGCAGGAAGCACATTCAGAGCTGCAGGCAGATGTCAGGGCACCCTGGAACCCCGGAACCGCCTGTGGATGACCAGCACCATGGAACCCCGACCCCGGGAAGGACAGGTAACAGATCGGGAAGAGGGGGAAACAAGGTGTGGAGTGGGGAACACCGGACAGCGGGGCGGCTACAGTACTACCCCCTCCACGCCCCCCCGGAACCAGACCGGCATGAAACCTGCGCAGGAGGCGAGGAGCATTGATGTTCCCCTCTGGCTCCCAGGACCGTTCCTCAGGACCAAACCCCTTCCAGTCAACTAAATACCACGTAGAGCGACCCCTCTTTCTCATGTCCAGAATCGCACTGACTTCGAACACGTCAGAGGCAGAGACCGGCGGACGCAACGCTCCCGGATCCTGGGAGTAACGGTTGAGGACTAGCGGCTTGAGTAGAGACCAGTGGAAAGCATTATGGATCCGCAAAGTAGGTGGCAACTTCAGCTGGTAGCATACCTCGTTTATCCTCCGGATGACTTCAAAGGGGCCGATGTAGTGAGGACCGAGCTTATAGGAAGGAACCTTGAGACGGACATACTTGGAAGAAAGACATACCTTATCCCCTGGCTGGAACAGGGGGGAGTCCAGACGTCGTTTGTCGGCATGGTCTTTCATCCGCCTAGATGCCTTTTCCAGGGCAGACTGCGTCTCAGTCCAGATCTTGGAGAAGTCTCGAGCCGACTGCTCAGCCGCAGGATTAGAGGTAGTGACGTCCACGGGAGTCGGTATTCTTAGATGGTGACTGTAGACTATGAAAAAAGGAGAGTTATGGGAGGACTCACCGACATGATTATTGTAGGAGAACTCTGCCCAGGGAAGCAGGGAGGACCAGTCATCATGATGGGCGTTGATGAAGTGCCGTAGATAGCCGGATAACACCTGATTCACCCGTTCCACCTGCCCGTTGGACTGCGGATGATAAGCAGACGAGAAGTCCAAGGGGACATCGAGCTTCTTGCAGAGCGACCGCAAGAACCGGGATACGAACTGTACGCCTCGGTCAGACACTATGTGAGATGGCAAACCGTGTAAGCGGAGAACATGTAGGACAAACAGCTCCGCTAATCTGGGTGCAGAGGGAAGACCGGACAGCGGGATGAAGTGGGCCATCTTGGAGAACCTGTCCACCACTACCCATACCACGGTGTTACCGGAGGAGACCGGGAGGTCGGTGATGAAGTCCATGGCGATGTGCCTCCAGGGCTCAGAGGGCACCGGCAAAGGCAGGAGAAGACCAATGGGCAACCGCTTGGGCGTCTTGTTGTGGGCACAGGAGGAACAACCAGAGACGAAGTCGGTGACATCCCGTCGCATCTGAGGCCACCAGTAGTGTCGAGCTATCTACTGAAGGGTCTTTGTTATGCTCACGTGCCCTGCAATCCTAGAGGAATGACCCCAGCTCAAAACGTGTCCTCGATCGGCCTCGGCTACCAGCGTCTTACCTGGCGGGGGTAGAGACAATTGAAGAGGAGCAACCATACCGATATTGGATGGATTGATGATGGAGCACGGCTCATCCTCCTGGTCTTCGACGAGGAAGGACCGGGACAAGGCATCCGCCTTGACGTTCTTATGTGTCGGACGGAAATGAAGACGGAAGTCAAAGCGTGCAAAGAACAGCGACCAGCGCGCCTGCCGGGGGTTGAGTCTCTGGGCTGACTGCAGGTATGCCAGGTTCTTGTGGTCGGTGTAGATCACAATGGATGTACTGCGCCTTCAAGGAGGTACCGCCACTCCTCCAGGGCCATTTTGATGGCAAGCAGCTCCCAGTCCCCAATGGAGTAGTTCCGTTCACAGGATGTGAAGGCCTTGGAGAAAAAGCCACACGTCACCATGCGTCCTGTGGAGGTCTTCTGGGTAAGAACGGCTCCTGCTCCAGAGGAGGATGCGTCCACCTCCATGAAGAACTGTTTGTCCGCCATGGGCCTGTGGAGAGCAGGAGCAGAGGAAAAAAGCATTTTTAAACGTTAGGAAGGCAGTTTCAGCCTCAGGAGTCCAAGCCTTAGCAGGCGTCCCTTTCCGGGTTAAAGCGATGAGCGGGTTGACTATTTCCGAAAACCGAGGGATGAACTGCCGATAGTAATTGGCGAAGCCCAGGAACCTTTGAATCACCTTGAGTCCCACCGGTCGAGGCCACTTCTGGACGGCGGATACCTTCTCGGGATCCATCTCGAGTCCGGCATCGGAGACAATGTAGCCCAGGAAGGGTAACGAAGTCCGTTCGAACTAACACTTCTCGAACTTGGCATAAAGTCGGTTCTCCCGTAACCGGAGCAGAACCCGCCGGACATCTTGCCTGTGTGTGGGAAGATTGGGAGAGAAGACCAGGATGTCGTCCAGGTATACCACGACACATACATAGAGAAGGTCACTGAAGACATAATTTACAAATTCTTGAAAGACTGTGGAGCATTACTTAAACCGAATGGCATTACCTTATACTCGTAGTGGCCATCACGAGTGTTGAAGGCTGTCTTCCATTCGTCGCCTGCTCGGATCCGGACCAGGTTGTACGCACCTCGCAGGTCCAGCTTGGTGAAGACCCGGGATCCCCGCAGTCAGTCGAAGAGCTCAGGGATAAGAGGCAGCGGGTACTTGTTTTTCACCGTTATGGCATTGAGACCCCGATAATCTATGCATGGTCGGAGGGACCCGTCCTTCTTCTTTACGAAGAAGAAGCCCGCTCCTGCGGGCGATGTGGACTTCTGAATGAACCCCCGCGCCAGGCTATCCTTAACGTATTCGGCCATGGCCTGGGTCTCGGGCAGATTCAATGGGTAGATGCGCCCTCTAGGAAGCGAAGCCCCGGGTACCAGATCGATGGGGCAGTCGTATGGTCTATGTGGAGGTAATGTCTCAGCCTCCTTTTTGTTGAAGACATCGGCATAAGATCAATAGGCAGACGGCAGACCGGGCAAGGTCGCCGGCGAGGGAGGCATCCGGACGGGACGTACAGGAAGAAGACACCGACTGTGGCAAGTCGGACCCCACCGTAAGACCTCACCAGTGCGCCAGTCCAGTACGGGTTCATGAATGCGAAGCAAAGGCAAGCCAAGCATGAAGGGAGGAGAAAGAGACGGCAGGACATAGAAGGTGAGACGCTCAGTGTGGAGAGCTCCGACCTGAATCTCCACCTCACCTGTGATGCCAGCAACTGAGTCCTGTAGGGGTCTCCCGTCAACGGAGGTGATCATGCGAGGATGCTGCAGGGGATGTATGGGTATACCATAGCGCTGAGCCGTCTCCTGTTGCACGAAGTTGCCAGCAGATCCGGAATCCAGATATGCCATCTCCGAATGGCGTTGGTCGCCGACCTTCACCTGGATGGATATAGTAAGGGGTTGAGAGGAATCGCCCTCACCTAGGTTGGCCTCTCTTACCTGGCCTAGGTGGAGGAGTTTTCCGTCCCCTTGGGGCATTGTCGACGGAAGTGACCTGATCCACCGCAGTAAAGGCACAGACCCCTGGCGATCCTCTCCTCTCTCGTCTGGGCGGTCAGCCGAACACGATCCACCTCCATGAACTCGGGACCCGACGGGGACGCTGAGGGTGCAGGAAGAAGAGGTCGCTGGAACGTGGGTGCCAGGCGGGGAGTTCTTCTCTCCTGGGTCCTTTCCTGCATCCTTTCCTTGGACCGCTCCTGGAGACGTCGGTCTATCCGGACTGCCATGGTGATGAGATCCGCCAGAGTGGTGGGTAAATCCCGAACTGCCAGTTCGTCTTTAATGCGACTGGAAAGCCCTCAGCGAAAGACACCCACCAGGGGCTCGTTTGTCCAGCGTAGCTCGGAGGCTAGGGTACGAAATCAGATTGCGTACTGACCAACAGACAGATTACCTTGCTGTAGGTTGAAGAGGGCTTCTGTGGCAGAGGCCACCCGTCCGGGTTCATCAAAGGACCTCCGGAACATCTCCAGGAATGCCTGTAGGTTGGACACAATGGGATCCTCTCTCTCCAACAGGGGGTTGAACCATGCCAGGGCCTCTCCTTCGAGAGGTGAGGCCAGAAACGCCACCTTGGCCTCATCCGTCGGGAATTGATGTTGCAATAAGCGGAAATGGAGCTGGCACTGGTTAATAAACCCCCAACAAGCCTTAGGATCCCCGGAGTACCTGGTGGGCTGAGCCAGCCGTGGAGAAGACACTGCTCCAGCTCCGGTGAGTGGCACGGAGACGGAGCCCGGGGTACTTGCTGCTCTTTGTAGACTGGTAAGTCAGTCATCCACGGAGGACATGTAGGATAACATCCGGGTCTGTATGTCTCTCTGATGGTCCAGTTCTTGGTGGAGACTCAACATCTGAGAAGAGAGAGAGGGGTCAGTGGTAGAGAGCGCCCCTAAGCGGGCCTCTAAGGACTGGATGACTGTCACTACTTGGTCATGACTGACGGAGTCCAGCCAGTTCTCTTTGGGCATCAAACCTGGTATCAGCGGGGTCCATGGCCGGGGCAAAATCTGTCACGCCCTTGGGCGTACCCTGAGGTGTGGACTCACTGGACCGCAGCTATGGCAGATGCCGATACCAGGATGACAGAGAACCGGACAACAGAATACTTTTAAAGCTTTATTTAAAACAAAGGCAAATGCAAGGTGGACCCCAAGGGAAGGCCGCAAGGATACAACACAAGTACCCCTCAGTAAGGAGCCCAGGATAGGTGACCCCATAGGACAGGGATATCACCTGGACCCGCTAACCAAGGTGCCCAGTGGAGCATTACTTGCGCATCACCAACCCAAGGGGGGCAAAACATAAAATGCTAAATCAAAGAACTCAAAAAGCGGACCCAGAAGTAAGAGGAGCAGCACAAGGAAGATCCAGGCGCAGAAATGGAACAGCACAACTGCAAAAGGAACAAAAGACAGGAATTAGATTAGCAAGTCAATAAACAGACTAGCAGGACCAGGACTGGCAGCTTCACAAGGAATGAAGTTGCCCCGGCGAGGTCTGGCAGTGAATGCAGGGTTTATAATCCTGCAGCACAGCAATGATTGGTCAGCGGGCGGGGCAGACTGATCAGCACCCAGACTCTATAAAAGGAGCTGAGAGAGCAGCCCCGCCTCCTAATGATATCCCAGAGAGGAAGCAGGAAGCACATTCAGAGCTGCAGGCAGATGTCAGGGCACCCTGGAACCCCGGAACCGCCTGTGGATGACCAGCACCATGGAACCCCAACCCCGGGAAGGACAGGTAACAGATCGGGAAGAGGGGGAAACAAGGTGTGGAGTGGGGACACCGGACAGCGGGGCGGCTACAGTACTACCCCCTCCACGCCCCCCCGGAACCAGACCGGCATGAAACCTGCACAGGAGGCAAGGAGCATTGATGTTCCCCTCTGGCTCCCAGGACCGTTCCTCAGGACCAAACCCCTTCCAGTCAACTAAATACCACGTAGAGCGACCCCTCTTTCTCATGTCCAGAATCGCACTGACTTCGAACACGTCAGAGGCCGAGACCGGCGGACGCTACGCTCCCGGATCCTGGGAGTAACGGTTGAGGACTAGCGGCTTGAGTAGAGACCAGTGGAAAGCATTATGGATCCGCAGAGTAGGTGGCAACTTCAGCTGGTAGCATACCTCGTTTATCCTCCGGATGACTTCAAAGGGACCGATGTAGTGAGGACCGAGCTTATAGGAAGGAACCTTGAGACGGACATACTTGGAAGAAAGACATACCTTATCCCCTGGCTGGAACAGGGGGGAGTCCAGACGTCGTTTGTCGGCAAAAAGACAGGAATTAGATTAGCAAGTCAATAAACAGACTAGCAGGACCAGGCCTGGCAGCTTCACAAGGAATGCAGTTGCCCCAGCGAGGTCTGGCAGTGAATGCAGGGTTTATAATCCTGCAGCACAGCAATGATTGGCCAGCGGGTTGGGCAGACTGATCAGCACCCAGACTCTATAAAAGGAGCTGAGAGAGCGGCCCCGCCTCCTAGTGAGATCCCAGAGAGGAAGCAGGAAGCACATTCAGAGCTGCAGGCAGATGTCAGGGCACCCTGGAACCCCGGAGCCGCCTGTGGATGACCGGCACCCTGGAACCCCGACCCTGGGAAGGACAGGTAACAGATCGGGAAGAGGGGGAAACAGGGTGTGGAGTGGGGACCCTGGACAGCGAGGCGGCTACACGATCATTGCTGAGTCCACCCAGTCCGTTACCCGTTACCTGTATACCATGTATCACATGCTGGTTACAGTAAAGTACCCGTTGCAGAGACTAATGGTGTCTGTGTTTCTTAAGAACTGCTTCACTCCGCGTACAGCAAGAAACTGAACTGCCTCACAACATCTTGTGCAGCTCCTGGCTCCGGGGATTCCCGCTCACACCTGCGGGGAGCGTTCCATCTGGCTGCATCCCATCCCCCGGAGACCCAAGCAGCGCCGGTACTGTTACCGGAATTCCCGCAGGTGGCGTCACGACAGAATCAACTAACCCAGTATCTGTTCAGCCAACTCTATTGATCTAGACCACCGGGCCTACACAAGCGCAGGCGCGGTTCCGTGACAGGGAGAAGACAAACGCCTGCCCCGTGTACACCCCGGCTACGGTGAGTCATATGTACTGTGTAATGGATGTGTCTGACCATACAGGAACATGGTCTCATCATACCACATCTCCTGTGGAGAGATAATCTTATATATGTGTCCCTGCTATGTACTGTGTAATGGATGTGACTGGCAGTACAGGGACATGGTCTGATCATACCACATCTCCTGTACTGAGATAATCTTATATATGTGCCCCTGCTATGTACAGTGTAATGGATGTGTCTGACTGTACAGGGACATGGTCTGATCATACCACATCTCCTGTGCAGAGATAATCTTATATATGTGTCCCTGCTATGTACTGTGTAATGGATGTGACTGGCAGTACAGGGACATGGTCTGATCATACCACATCTCCTGTGCTGAGATAATCTTATATATGTTGTCTCTTGAAACAATCACTGCATAATCTCAAAGATGAAGCTTTGAGTGGCTAGTGTGGAGCCCACTGGGACGGGGTACTCGGTACCAGACCGGGTTGCTGCTGCGGATGTCACGGAGGTCCTGGTCCGGACCGTTGTCCCAGGTTCTCACAAGTAAAATGGAATATATACAAAGGATACAGTTTGTCGTGATGCCACCCACGGTTTGTGGTTAATAATGGGACCACCGCTGCAGCTCTTCTCTGCCAGGAGGATGGATGGATGGGCTGCAGCTAGATGGATGAGCCTGCCGCGGGTTGGGCTGCTCCTGACAGGATAAAAGGTAATTTTATACAGTTTAGGGTACCTGGAATCATACACAGACACACAGGCAGGGTTCACCGGGTTTACTTGTCAGTTTTCTTCAAGCAGTTTACAGCAGTTTTTAGTACAGTTCACTTCTTAACTCAAGTTAGTCACTTTAATCTGGTTTTCACTAAACCCTCTGCAGCCAGGTTGCCACTCTGATACCCCTCACTCCTTCTAGGTCATTTCCAGGATGTGGTTCCTCTCTTTGTGTGTCTCCGGACAGTATAGCGGCAGCTCGGACCCCTGTGGGTCCTCGTGGTTGCTACTGTGCTTCCTATCCTTGGTGTGGGAACTTCAACTTAGAATTGGAGCTCCCCGTCGGTGAATCTGGGGATACCGGGTGAATCTTCGTTCCCCATCAGAGCCGACACTCTGCTGTATGCCTAGCCTGCAATAGCCCTCTTCTGCAAGGCACTACCAGGCTCCTTCTAACCCGTGTGACTCCAGCTTCAATAGGGAAGACTACTCCGCCTGTAGTTGGTCGATGCTGCTGTGTTCCTCGGACCCAGTGCTGCTGGTCTACTCTCTGTCTTCACACTCCCCTGGGATGCCGGCTATGGACGAGCTTTCTCTCCATGGTTTCTCTGACGCTGTGGATTCTGCATCTTCTGTGTCTCTTTCTTTCTGTTCTTGTCTTTACAGCTCGGCACCCTTGGCCTACTCACTCCTTCCTCCTCCTCTTCCGCTATTTGTACCTTCTGTCACCTGACCTATATGCTTCCCACCCACTGTCCTCTAAACCCACCACCCCTTGCCCGCCTAGAGTTCCGGGCTCTGGGTTGGGTGCTGCCTCCTAGTGGTGTGTGGGATGTCTGTGAGGGTGTTTATTACATAAACTGTCTTTTCCTCCTACCTGGATGCAGTTCCCTATGTGGCCACCCTGGTCGCAGGGGCGCCACACTAGCATGTTGGTATGGATTAAGATTTTCCAATAGGTGATTCAATCTCCGCCCACCCAATATTCTGAGGCAACATTGGGTGATGTGGAGGAAGATGATGAGAATCAGGAGGGAGAAGACTTGTTTTTCTGCACTACCGAGGGGACTCCTAATGCTACAGAGGCAGTGGCAGATTATAATGAGGTCAATCTGGGCGGCTGCCCAGGGCCGAAGGTTCTGGGGAGCCCAGAGTAAATTCACCTCATGA
This sequence comes from Allobates femoralis, assembly GCA_033576535.1. Classification (NCBI taxonomy): domain Eukaryota; kingdom Metazoa; phylum Chordata; class Amphibia; order Anura; family Aromobatidae; genus Allobates; species Allobates femoralis. The sequence goes on from JARQOC010000003.1 coordinate 29,847,642, forward strand.
TAATCCTTTGGACCTTTTATTTAAAATTTGCCGCCACTGCCGTCACCAGCCCTGCCCCTTTCTCTCCTTCCTCCCGCACGTCATGATGTGCTGGAGGACGTACCAAGAGGCCATGGATGCATGCTGGAGCCTGGAGGAGACTCCCGGCTGCCTATCTGCCTGCCAAAGAGGAGCTCAGAGTCTGCTGGCCTGGCCTGCTCTGCTCTGCTCTCCTCACACAGGCAACGCTGATTCACTGTTTCCTGAGCCAGGCTGAAGACGGAGCATGGAGCACAGAGGACAGAAGGTGTCTGTGTGTGCAGTGTAATGTGGTGTGTGCTATGTGGTGTGTGCAGTGTAATGTGCTGTGTGTTATGTGGTGTGTGCAGTGTAATGTGCTGTGTAGTGTGTGCAGTGTAATGTGCTGTGTGGTGTGTAATGTGATGTGTGTAATGTGGTGCGTTTAATGTGGTGTGGGCAGTGTGCTGTTTAGTGTGTGCAGTGTGCTGTGTAGTGTGTGAAATATAATGCAGTGTGCAATGTGCTGTGTAGTATGTGTAGTGTAATGTGGTACGTGCTGTGTAATGTGTTTGTGTGGCGCCCCACTTTTCGGCATGCCACAGAGGGGAACTGCACCCACAAAAGAGTGTGTAGTATTCCTGTGGCTGATGAGTTGGGATGCTGCTTAAGGGACCCTCATTACACATTCACACACACCCTAGGTGGCGGACTGTGGAAGGCCCCAATCCCATGGGAGGAGTTACAGAGTAGAAAAGTGTGCGGTTGGGAGGAGAGTTAGTCAGAGTTAGAGAGGGTTAGCACAGAGCTCCACTGGGGAGTGGGAAGTGTGGGACGGCAGTGAAGCCGTCGGGAAGGAAGGGGACCCTAGGGGCTACAGGTGTTGCGATGCGCCCGAAACCGAGGTATGATAACCGGCCGGAGGTATTTATTTTCTTTTTCCACTCCAGGTTTTGGCTTACAATAACTGATGTGAAAAATTGAACATGTTAATGCTGCCTAATTTTTTTTTTTTTTAGTGGTTCTCCAATGACTACCTAATGGATCACAAAGTGACCTGTGACTGTCACGAGGGATGGTATAGTGGTCAGGAAAGCAGAATGGTAAGATGAGCTAAAGGCTTTAAGGAGAGGCTGTAGGATCCTTAGACTTTGGTCCTTAGATTACCCTGCACCCAAAGGTACCTCTGAAGGTGAGAAGGTCTGGGTCTCCACCTTTGCCCTATGCTCCTGAAAAATCCTAGGCTAAGAGCCCTTACCTCCGCCCACTGACCAGGAAACACAGCAACTCTTACAGAGTAAGGAAACAGCAGGAAGCACAGCAGGAACGTCTTCACTACACGGGATCCTTGTAGAGAATAAACTATCAGCGACACCTAGTGAAAGGAAGTGGAACTACTTAAAAGCTGAGAGAATGGAAAACTGAATGATAATACACAACCCCACTTGCAGAGCCACACAACTGCAACTTTAGGCATTAACTCTGGATGTTTCAAAGGAAATTTACACAGATTTAAACTACAGAAGCATCACACATGGACTGCGAAGCCGTCAACACGTGACAGTGAGATCAGGGTAAACAGTCCTTCATATAGAAACTGCTCCAGTAATAATAATGGTGGGGGATCCTGTATGTGGGGGGGCTTCCTATGCCTTTTATTCAGTCTCTGTACATTCTGTCTGATTCCTGTAGACTGTTATGTATTGGGTTCATGCTAAGACCTGCTGCATGGAGCGGCTCCTTTTATTGCTCTTCCATCACTGATGACTAAGGTCGACATCCGGCTGAGATGAGAGGTCTAAAATCACAAAGTGAGCTGGAGTGCAGCTCGTCTCTACTTTTAGCCAAGAGAATGGGATATTTGTTATAGGCGATCAATGATGTGTACACAATGCGGAATCAAACTCCGCAGTACTTGATATCGTCCTTTACCCTACATTGCCCTCTATTGGGCAGAAGAGAGAATACATGTGTTAAAATCTGGATTCTAGCCGGTCTTACTCTATTATCATTTGCTAAAAATCCAAGTCAATAAACAGATTACACTAACATTTTCTATAAGCAGATGATGGAAATAAAGAAAATGTATAAATGTATACCACCGCCATTTCGGTGAATCAAAATTAAAATACTGTAAAATTAGGGATGGGCGAATCTACTCGCTAGGACTCGTTACTCGGCGAGTAGTAAGGGACTCGCAGGACTCGTTACTCGGCGAGTAGTAAGGGACTCGCAGGACTCGGTACTCTGCAAGTTTCCCAGTGATTACTCGCACGAGTCCAATGCAAATCAATATCAATCCTAGTTTTGACAGAAACGCTGACAAAACTAGGATTGCCATTGTTTGCATTAGACTCGTGCGAGTAATCACTGGCTACTGTGCCAGTGATAGCAGGGAAACTCGCAGATAACTGCTGTTTCTTTGCGAGCCAAGTCCAGCTGTCTTCTCTGTGCAGCTCCAGGGTCCTAGAGCCCGCCTGCTCACAGACATTATGTAGCAGTGCTGAGATTGTTCTCAGTCTGCTCATTCCCTGTGTACAGACATGAATGTCTGTGCACAGAGATGATGTAGCAGAGCTGAGATTGTTCTCAGTCTGCTTATTCCCTGTGCATAGACATCTATATTTATGCACAGGGGATGTAGCAGAGAGGACATCGCGTTTTGGACTGCGTCGGACGGAAGAGGATTTTTTTAATTAAAGATGGAGTCTCTAATGGCTTTTTTTTTTATTTCTAATAAAAAATTTTCCTTGTGTTGTGTTTTTTTTAAAACAATTTAATAGAAATTCATGGCGGTCATGTCTAATATTGGCGTGACCGCCATAAATTTCGGGCTTAGGGCCAGCTGATAATACAAAGCTGGCCCTAACCTCTTTATTACCCAGCGTGCCACCGCTACCAGGGCCGCTGGAAGAGCGGGGTTCAGCGCCAGAGGATGGCGCTTCAATGAACGCTAGACATAGAAATTGTGCGGAGCCCCACGCATTTTTTTTTTATTATTTCATGAATTTCAGAGTCAGAGTCTCAGAGTCAGAATCTCAGAATTTCATGAAATAATTAAAAAAAATGCGTGAGGCTCCGCGCAATTTCTATGTCTAGCCAGGTACAGCTAAGCAGCTGGGGGCTGGAATCCGCAGCGCAGGGATGCCCAAGCTTTCTGGGCACCCCCCGCTGCAAATTGCAGCCCGCAGCCGCCCCAGAAGATGGCGCGTTCATTGAAGCAGACTGAGAACAATCTCAGCACTGCTACATCAGGCAGCAGGCTGGCTCTAGGACCCTGGAGCTGGCAGCCTGTACAGAGGAGACAGGATCTTATCTGTGCGAGTCAGCGATTACTTACAAAGTAAACGAGCAATGCAAATAAATGACAAAACTAGGATTGCTTCAGGCTGAAGCTTCCGAGACACATCTGCGATTTGTAAATCTCACACTACTCGCTATTACTCGCTTCCCCATTCATTAACATTGGACTCGCTAGACTCGCAACGAGTAGCGAGTCCTGTGCTCGGACTCGCTAGAGTCAAGCGATTCCGAGTAATTTAGGATTCGCCCATCACTATGTAAAATAAATTAATAATTAATCCTTGATTCCAATCAGTTGTATGCCTACCTTAGATATAGGGTGTAAATCTGGTCTCGGTCTTTTTGAGTCTCCACATGTCGTGATAGACATCTTTCATATTTAGTAGAATCCCACATGGCTGTTATGACCTGTGGTCTCTCTGGCTGTTATGACCTGTTGCACATGTGATGCACAGCCAGACATCAAGTACTGGCAGTGATCCTTAGGAATCTGAGCTGCCTACCCACGGACAGTGACCTTGAGTTGTCTACTATTATTTGTTGTCAAGAGAGTGATGCAAAAGGTTAAGAGAAGAGATCAATGACTTGTGCACACAAGGAAAATGATATAAAAAGGTACAAATGTATGAATATTCCTATACACAGAGCTAGAGGCAGAATTGACATGTTCAAAGTTATAGGATCACTGTCTAAAATACCTGGATGTGACAGAGGTAGCTGTCACCGGCTGCCACCATGCTGTAGAGGAGGTAGGTGGTCAAAAACCCTTATGTGATTATAAGACCTGCAACAAGATTTGGTGGCAGCCAACACTGAGGTTTCAGTAGGGCATATACTAAATGTTAACAATCTCCATGCCCGAGCTTCAAGACATCTCCTTTACTGACACGAAACCATAGGATACTATTCTGTGGAACCATGAAATAAAACTGGACGTTTTTGGAGATATGGATCAGCAGTGTGTCTGAAAAGGAAATAATAAAACATTTGTTAAAAAGATCACCTACCCTACAGTGAAGTGTGGTGGGAGCTCTGTGATGTCTACAGTGAAGTGTAAGTGAGTGTAACCAAGTCTAAGTGAAGTCTAAAAGAATGGTATTGAACAAGAAAAATTGCACATTTTGAAATCTGGGCAAAAAATGAAAATAACAGGGATAGGGCTAAGGAACAGCATGCGTGAAAAAGACTTGGGTACTAATAGATCACAGACTAAACATGAGTCAGCAGTGTGATGCAGTAGCAAAAGAGGCAAACACAATTCTGGGATGTAATAACACAAGCATACAGTCTTGATCACGTGAAGTTATTATAACCCTCTATTCCTCTTTGGTCAGACCTCACTTGGAATACTGTGTCCAAATCTGAGCTCCACATTTCAAAAAACCTCAACAAACTGGAGCATATTCAGAGAAGTGTGACCAGTATAGTTACCGGTCTGCAAATCATGTCCTATGAGAAACGGTTACAGGATTTGGGAATGTTTAGCTTGCGAAAAAAAAGACTGAGAGGAGACTTAATAGCTGTTTACAAATATCTCAAGGGCTGTCACACTGTAGAGGGGGGGGTCAACTTTATTCCCACTTGCACAAGGAAAAACTAGAGTCAATGGGATGAAACTAAATGGGAGAAGACAGAGATTAGGAAAAACGTTTTGACAGTGAGGGTGATCAGTGAGTGAAACAGGCGGCCACGAGAGGTGGTGAGTCCTCCTTCAATGAAAGTCTTCACATAGAGGCTGAACAGACATCTGTCTGGGATGATTTAATGAAGCTTGCTTTGATGGGGGATGGACTAGATGACCAAGGAGGTCCGTTCCAACTCGACCATACTATGATTCCATGAAGCATTTTGAGGACACAGTGATATCTACAGTTAAGCATTTGGCTCAGTGATGACTTCAAAGAAATATAGCAGGAGCTCGATGATGCCTACAATGGAGCGTGGTGGTTACTTGGTGATGTCAACAGGGAAGCATTTTGGTGGTTCAAAGATGTCTATCGCAAAATATAGCAATGGTTCAGTTTACAATGAAGCATGGAGGTGGCTCGGTAACACCTACATTGAAGCATGTCAGTGGTTTGCTGATGCCTGCAGTTAATCGTAGCTGAGTACAGTAATACCTGCAGCGAAGCATGACAGTGGCTAGGTAAAGTTTACAGTGAAGAATAGTGGTGGCTTGGTAATGTCTACAATGAAGCATGGTGGTGGCTGGGTAATGCGCATGGTGGTGGCTCAGTAATGTCTACAGTGAAGAATGAAGGTGGCTCAGTAATGTCCATAGTGAAACATGGTGGTGGCTTGGTGATGTCTACAGTGAAGTATCGCCAGGGCTTGGTAATGTCTACAGTGAAGCATGGTGGTGGCTCGGTAATATCTACAGTGAAGAATGGCTGTGGCTCAGTAATGTCTACAATGAAGCACGACAGTGGCTTGGATATGCCTACAGTCAAGCATGGTGGAGTCTCGGTAATGCATACAGTGAAGTATAGGTGTGGCTCAGTAATGTCTACAGTGAAGCATGACTTGACTCAGTAACGTTTACAGCAAACATGATGGTGGCTCGGTAATGTCTACAGTGAAGTATGGTGGTGGCTCAATAATGTCTACAGTGAAGCATGGTGGTGGCTCAATAATGTCTACAGTGAAGCATGGTGGTGGCTCAATAATGTCTACAGTGAAACATGGTGGTGGCTCAATAATGTCTACAGTGAAACATGGTGGTGGCTCAATAATGTCTACAGTGAAACATGATGGTGGCTCAATAATGTCTACAGTGAAGTATGGTGGTGGCTCAATAATGTCTACAGTGAAACATGGTGGTGGCTTAATAGTGTCTTCAGTGAGGCACGGTGGTGGCTCAGTAATGTCTACAGTGAAGCATGACGTTGGCTCGGTAATGTCTTCAGTGAAGCATGACGTTGGCTCGGCAATGTCTACAGTGAAATAGCTTAGATTCAAAAGATGCTCTGAAAGATTTTGGAGTTACCATCGCTGTATCTTGAGTTGTACCCCAAAGAAAATCTGAATTGAGATTTGAAGAAAGCGATTGTAGCAGCAAAACCAAGAATTATAATGTCCTATTGACCATACCTTTGAACAATGGGCTAAAATTCTTCATGAACTTTGCCATGAGCTGGTGGCTATGCATCATGATTGAAGCAAGTTATAACAGCCATAGGGGCTCTGCTAAGTAGTGAAAATGCTGGTTATGAAGGGACAAATAATTCTGATACTGTAATTGTCAAAAAAGTAGCATCGTGTAAAGCTCTACATTTGGAGAAGCCACTTCCTATATTACCTATGTTAAGGTATATAAATTGTTCTTGTTTCATTGGCTAATTGCAAACAGCAAACAATTTGCAAATGTAGAAATAAAAAGGATTTGCAGTGGGATAGAATAAATAGTATTTTGCCAACTACTGATTATGGTGGATTATGGTGGAAGCAAGTGATGTAATACTGCAGAATGGCCCACCAGAGGATTTCCCGGCTCTCCGGTCGGCCAGTCCGAGCCTGGTGATGGGGGATGTGTGGATTATTCTGCCATACAAGTGTTGCCTTTGTCCGGGAACTATCATCAGAACAAGTTCTATGGTTTATATCAGGATTTGTGGGCTAAATGTTCTTTTTTTTATTTTGCATAACATAGTCTGTTTTATGAATTAAAAAGTAGAAAACCTGACATTTTGACACTGGGATTTTTTTAGACTCTAACTTCTTGATATTTTAGTAAAATGCACATGCACATTAGACACAATGTTCAGATTCCCTATTTTTTATATTAAAGCATCTAATAAGCGTGTACAGAGATCATTGTGTAGAGAAGGGGAGCAGGAGAGCTGTGACATCACCTATTGTGAATGGTGGATCCTGTGTTATCTACTGTATATAGATGTGTTATCAGTCATTGTAC